>OY757931.1:66368361-66610011 GCA_963585895.1 Sepioteuthis lessoniana | reverse complement strand
TACTTACTACAACCAAACCACAAAACAGCTTCCAAAATCCTTGTTGAGAGATAACTACACCAAAAATATGAAGACGAACGTACAATGAACGCGATTTCCTAAACACTAGGCCTAAAATAATCCTTGACCGTTGGTTATGCCGTTAAAATCTATCGTTCAATCAACTATAGATATAATAATATGTCGTATATTTGATTTAGAAAAAAATCTTTTAATTTAAAAAAAATAGACGTAAAAGAAGCAATCATGTTACTGACAAAACGCTTAAAATCTCCAACATTTTCAGTTAATATATAATTGGTCGATCCTTGTATTTAACAGGTCTTTCACTGATCAATAAATCAGTCGGCTTGATTGTAATGCAGCTTATCGATTACTTGTTAGTAGAGAACTACCTGTAATTGTAGCGTTCTCTTTAATCATGTTTAAAGATAAAGAAGAATCGATCTCTCTGAATCAATGATTGAACTCAGGGGTTTTAATCGTGGGAGACGCACCACCCCTATTATATGCACGCTTTTCACTGAATATACGAGAATAAAAATAAAACCGGATTTTCCTATATTCCCCTTTCGCCCCCTTTTTTGTTCATCTTTTCTATCTTTTCTTTCTCGTCTTCAAACCAAATGTCTTGATTATTATCCAGTCTTTGCATTATAGCAATTTGCATTTCCTATATTGAGTTAATCATGTCCTATAAACACTGCAGCTTACTCGTATCGGGGAGATAACAAACATGATTAGAGGCCTTGAGCAAAGCAATTATTCTAGAGGGAAGGAAATGATCTATTATTATTATTATTTTACTCATTTAAGAGTTTTTCACGCCAGTGTTTTCAACTGGAGTCTGAGAGACAGCAAGTCTCCTCGTCTCCAGGGCTCTCCTCAGTATCCTCGTCGATCTCAACAATGTTGTAGTCTGGACGATTTCTACTCGTCCTCATATTTCCAAGTCCTCCTGTATCAATCCTTTAGTGACTGTACCGAGTTCGCCAATTATGATGGTATCACCGTCTCTTTCACGTTCCATAGTTTTTCAGTCTTCAAGCAATATCTAGGCACTTATCTTACGTGGTGCCTTCAATAAGTTTCCTGACTTTTTTATACGGGCATTTAAAATTGTCGTAGACTCTTGAAAATTCACTATGTTATTGCTATACATCTTATGAGATTTTTTTATGATTTCAGGTTCAAATGATCAGCAATAGCACGAATTGGAATACACCCTACAAAAGCCTGATTGTCACAGCTGGTGAGTTTCAAAAATGCAATCTGGACGTCAGGACACTTTAGAAGAACGATATGCAATAAAATACTGTTTTAAACTTGGAAAATATGCTGCCACAGAAACGTATGGAAATCTTCAGACTGCTTTTGGAGCATTTTGCATGAATCGAGCAGCATTCTTTGAGTGGCATAAGAGATTCAAGGAAGGCAGGGAGTCTGTGAGGGATGATGAGAGGTGTGGAAGGAGTAAGGAAGTCAATACACCAGAGTTGATTGGCCAAAGGGTTAGGGTTAGGGTTAGTATGTTGAGGTTTTAAGGAAGAGATTCTTAGGGAAAAGGCCAGCACTCTTCAAATCGGGTCAGTGGCATTTCCACCAGGACACAACTCCATCCTTGTTACAGACTATTTGACCAAGATGTACATCAAGACAGTTCCTCACTTCCCCTATAGTCGAGACCTTGCTCCCTGTCACTTTTGGTTATACCCTAAGCTCAGAGGCTGTCGTTATGAGACAATTGAGGAGATGAAAGAGGCTGTGACACACTCACACAAGAGGACTTCCATGGGGCTTGAAGAAGTTGTTGGAACGGTGCAACAAGTGCATTGCAGCCGGAGGAGATTACTTAGAAGGGGACGAGAGGTTCATGTGTGTACTATTATAAAAGTGCCCATACGGAAAAAAGTCTGGAAACTTATTTAATGATCCTCGTATCTTTCTTTTTACTGTCCCTCAGTTTTATCCAGAGGTCAGCAGGAACGGCAAAGTCCGCTATTCGACAGGCTCTCCTTTGTTTTGTTGACTATCACAAGATCTGATTGTCTTGCCGAGATTAGATGATCTCATCGTAAGTATTTCTTGTTAGTCTTACCTGTCGTGGGAATTGAACCTGCAACCTCTATATGATTTCACTCAGAAGCACCTTCCACCAAACGTCTTATCCTCTTCCCCCTGTGTTCTTGCCGGACGATATAAAGTGCATTTTTGGGATATCTAAACCTAATACGGACCATAACTTAACACTTGTACCCGGTCATGGTTAAGAGAATTGGAATAATCTACCCGTATCGTTCAAATGAAGGGTGTAGATCGAGATTCTGTGTGGACACCACAGTTCGACAGGAAACACCTGAAGAAGGCCGAAAGACTTATCGGCCGAAACGTTGTGATTGTAACAATAAAGATGAGGGAAATAGTCCGAATATTCTAAGCAATGGAAATCATCAAGCTTCATCTAAAAGATTTTGACAAATAATATCGGAGTCGTTTTATACTAGGCATTACTCGAGGATGGCTCTCCCCTCGTCCGCTTTCTTTTCTTGACACATAGAATCTATTTAATTCCCCCGGATGTAAGACCTCCAAAATCATCATAATCATCATCAATATACTTATTCTTTGGTCTGGTTTGGTTTTATGGCATATCAATTATTGTTGGTTATTTAATGCCAAATCGATATTTATACACATAAACAGTTCCATTTCAAACAATTTAGTTTAGCATAAGTACATAGTTTAAATGTTAAAAACATTTCCATTTCAAGCTTTTCAGTTTTGTCCACAAAGTCAAATGATTCCCAGTATTGCTATGTATCACTAACAATTCAATTAGACATCAGTCATTTTTTGAAACACAGTTAAATTTAAAAACAGTTCTATTTCAAACAATTCAGTTTAGCATAATTACTGCACAGTTTAGTTCTATTTGATCCGTAGATAGGACTCTAACAGGTGCTAACACTCCGGGCAAGGGTGAACCTGGGAGGGTTGGCAATGAAGGGGTACTCCTCATTCCCCAAAACTCCAGCATTACATTATCTATTGTCAAATCCTGGTCAATCGTTAGAGGAGTCTTAGCCCTCGGCAAAGATGCAGTCAGAGTATTCTGCAGGCCCACCTGACTGGGCCATGGTTCTTTTGTCTATATATATGAATTCCTCCTTGCTCATTTTAAGAAGTGTCCAGATTATCTTGCTAAAGAAATAGCTGATGTATTTCTGCAGCAGGATATGGTTTCGGGTAGTTTTCTAGTTCTTCTGAGGTTCTCTTTTTTATTACTGATTATAAACTATTTACTAGTTTTCATACTGATACTCGCTGGTTGCCTTTATTGAATCAGACTATCAGTAAATCTCAGCTCACCAGGACCATTCTAAGTATTCAAGGCGACCTTAGCAATGCTGAAAGTTGTCAATCCTTATACGAATCTTGGCTTTGATTTCAGTTTTTAATGGCATATTAACCTTCGTGGACTATTTAATGCCAAAGCTATCATTGTTGAAGAACAGTAGTGGTACTATTGAAGTCATAGCTGGAGGAAGGTGATGAGAGGGTTCATGCCTTTCCAAGGGATAATAGTCCAAAAGTAAAAGTAATAGCCCGACTTTAATTCGAACTCGCTAACTACGATTCCGCCGTCCAGCACGTTAGCCAATACATCACAGGGACTTCCTGTTGCGTTGTCAGATACAGCTATTTTGGAAATAGACAGATAATGTTCATAACGATAGAACATATAAAGAACATAGGAATCTCGGAATTCGAAAACACGTAACGACTTCTTGTTAAGGTACGAAACCTTTTTATTAACTTTGAGTTAAAGGTTTCTATGCTGTCTTATTCATTTAGCCCCCGTCTCGAGCGGCCCCCATAGGGCACAAGTTCGCCTTGCGTCTGCGAGCTCCAAAAGTCGATCCTTCTCGTTTGGCGTCTAGTACCCAACACTCTCTTTCTTCAAATTCTCACGCAAACCTCCGCGCGCTCCGGTGCGTGACGTCACCCGCACCCTGTCACCCCATTTCGTCTCGGACTATTATGACATCTGAGTGACACCTCCATTCGCCTGCGCACGCCCGCGTTAACACCTGCCTCAATGTTGCACCCAACTAACCCATGTGCTGAGCCGAAAGGTTCTCAGCCTAACTAAACTCAAAGGCATGAACCGAAATCCCTCGGCTATTATATAACATTCCCTCTTTCATGGATCTCCTATTCTCTTGAACATTTTTCCAGGTTCTGGATGGATGAAGACCTGACTTCGTGATAGTCAACAAAAAACAGAATCTGCCAAATTGTGCACATTGCCGTCTCGGTGGACCACAGAGTGAAAATCAAAGAAAACGAAAACAGAGACGAGTACTTGCCAGAAAACTGAAGTATCTATGGAACATGAGAGTGACGGTGATACCAATTGTAATTGGTGTCCTCGGAACGATCCCTAAAGGATTAACAAGGCGGCTGGAGGACTCAGAAATATTAGGACGAGCCGAGACCATCAAAACTACAGCACTCTTGAGGTCGGCTAGAATACTGATAAGAGTCCTGGAGACTTGAGACTAGCTCTCACTCAAAATCCAGTGAAAGACTATCAGTTAAAGATGAAGAGAAAAACTCACAACCAATAATAATAATAATAATAGGCTATGTGGTAACAGAGATGAAACCATCAATCATATAATAAGAGAATGCAGCAAACTAGCACAGAGGGAGTATAAGGCGAGAAACGACTAGGTCGGCAAGGTGATTCACTGGGAAATGTGTAAGAAATTTAAATTCGACCATACTAACAAATGGTATATGCACAACCCAGCACCTGTCCTAGAAAATGACACACATAAATTCCTATGGGACTTTAACATACAAACGGATCACCTAATCCCGGCCGGAAGACCAGACTTAATAATAATCAACAAAAAAAGAGAACTTGCAAAATAGTCGACTTTGCTGTCCCGGCTGACCACAGAATAAAACTGAAAGAATGTGAAAAAAAGGATAAGTATCTCAACCTTGCAGGTGACAATTATGCCAATTGTAATTGGTGCGTTTGGAACAGTAACTAAAGGATTACTAAAGGGACTGGAGGACGTGTAAGTTGGCGGACGGGCGGAGACCATCCAAACGACAGCGTCATTGAGAACGGCCAGAATACTAAGAAGAGTTCTGGAGACTTGAGGAGACTTACTGTCACTCAGACTCCAGTGAAAAACCATCGGCTAACGCTGATGTGAAAAGCTCTAATGAGTTAATAATAATAATAACAAGAAGAAGAATAATAAGAAGAAGAGAACTAAAAAAAACTATGGAATATGAGAGTGATGGTAATACCAGTTATAATTGGTGCACTCGGAACAATCCCTAATCAGGGGCTAGATGAGATAGAAATCGAAGCGAGAGCAGAGACCATCAAACTACGACATTACTGAGATCGACCAGAATACTGTAGGGGACTTAAAAAGACTTCTTATCGCTTAAACTCCACAGAATTACCGACGCCGACTACGCCTATGACATAGCGATACTGGCAAATACACCCAACCAAGCCGAAACACTACTGCATAGTTTGGAAAAAGCCGCCGCAGATATTGGCCTCCATGTCCATGCGCACAAAACGAAATACATCTGCGATAATCAAACAGGCGACATCTCCATTCTAGACAGAACACCTCTGAAACTAGTAAACAAATTCACCTACCGAGGAAGCAGCGTCTCATCAACCGAAAAGGACTTCGACACGCGGCGAACAAAGGCATGGACAGCTATCGATAAGCTATCGATCATATGGAAGTCAGACCTGACCGATAAAATGAAACGCAGATTCTTCCAGGCAGCGGTCGTATCGATACTGCTGTATGGATGCACTACTTGGATGCTAACTAAACGGCTGGAGAATAAGCTAAACGGCAATTACACAAGAATGCTGCGAGCAATATTGAACAAGTCCTGGCAGCAACACCCCACAAGGCACCAACTATACAGCCACCTGCCTCCCATCACGAAAACTATCCAAGTTAGACGAGCCAGACATGTAGGACACAGCTGGAGAAGCAGGAACGAGCTCATAAGTGATGTACTCCTATAGACTCCCACATATGCCCGAGCAAAAGCAAGTCGACCAGCACGAACATACATTCAGCAGCTCTGTGAGGATACGGGATGTAGCCCTGAAGATCTGCCTGAGGCGACGAACGAAAGGGAGAAGTGGCGAGAGAGGGTCAGGGATATCTGTGCTAGCACACGAAATGATGATGATGATGATGAAAGACCATTAGCTTAGGCTGGTGTAAAAAAAAAAAAACTCGTACACTCTAACGCTATTGTGAAGAACTTTCAAATGCAAAAAATAATAATCCGTCCAAGAAAAAGAGACTTACAAAATTCTTCCTCATTCTTCTAAGGGATCAGACCTATTTTGGAGTAACTGAATTATCTCTTGGATTTTAATGAAACTCTCTTCGTAATTTTTGAAGAGAGGCAGCCATATTATTTTGGGCCGTTGGAAGAATAGGAAACCAATGGATTCATTGAAAATATTGGAGTTTTGAGGAGGCTTAATCGCATTTCTCCTTCTCACAGATTGGTTGCCTTAGAAAGTTAAAAGAACCTAGCCCGCCTAACTGTTAACACAGACCTGGAAGGTGAAGACATAAATATTCTCCTCCTTCTCGAACTCTTCTTCCTCCCTCTTCTTCATCATTATTGCAGTTGGCATGCGTTTTTACTTATTCTTTCTCCATCTTAGAGTGATCAAATTTTCAGTATCATAATTCGTTGTTTTTCTTCCTCCTTTTCCAAACTCTTCTTCTTCTTCTTCTTCTTCTTCTTCTTCTTCTTCTTCTTCTTCTTCTTCGAAATTCTCACGTGTCTCTTACAATTTCCCTCCTACTCTATCCTTCATCTATTAATAGAATTCTGATATTCAGTATCTGGTCTCCAATCCCAACCCCACTTTCCACACAGCTCTTCCTCCTCTTCTTCCTCCTCATCCCCCTCTTTTTTTCTTCTTCTACTTCTACTTCTACTTCTTCTTCCAAATTCTCACGTGTCTTCTCCAACAGTTTCCCTCCTACTCTATCCTTCTCCTATTAATAGAATTGTGATTATCAGTATCTGGTCTTTCTCCACCCCCAATTTCTACACTCTTCTTCTTCTTCTTCTTCTTCTTCTTCTTCTTCTTCTTCTTCTTCTTCTTCTAAATTCTCACGCGTCTCTTCTTACCTCTTTTCTTTTCCTTGCTGCTTTAGCGTTCTACCATTAAAAGATTTCTCATTATCGTTATCTATTACTTTATTTATTTGTTTATTTATTTCTTCTCACATTTTACTTTTCTCCTTCTCTTCTTCATTTTCTTCTTCTTCTTCTTCTTCTTCTTCTTCTTATTATTATTATTATTATTATTATTATTATTATTAATTGTAGCAGTGTTCGTTTATGTCATGTAAAATACGAGACAACATGGCGACTATATTGAAATGTCAGTTATGTTGCAATGTTTTAGTTTAATTCAAAGTAAATAAGTTTGATTCTTGTTATTTTTTGTTTTGCTTTTCGTTTTTTTTGTTTCTTTTTGTCTTTTTTTATTATTGTTTTATTCATTTATTTATTTTTATTTATTTTATTTTATTTATTTATTTTTTTTTTATGTGTTTTAGTTTTGTTTTTTTTTCAGATCGGAAACCATTAGCATTTTTATCCTCTTTTTCAACTTTATGATCTTTCAAATATTCTTCAGTTCAAATGTATGTAATTAACCATTTTTACGAACTCGCTTTTTGTAAATTTGTTTATTTATTTTTATGTCGAATTCCGAGGATTAAAACCGATACGTTCAGATTTTGTGTGGCAGTCAGAAATTATCGCTTTTCTGTTTAAAAAAAACCTCATTTAGGAAAGATTTTCTATTTCAATGGAAACAAAACACAAGACAGGGAATTGATGTTACTTAGTTACTTCATACAATTAGATTAAATGAATTTGATTGGATACATAGACGTATCAAGATTATTTATTTTGTTCTTAGCTCGGCAGATAAGGCTGCTAGATTGTACACAGATATATATATACTCATCTGACTATGCATCTCTCTCGATATATATATATGTATGTATATATGTGTGTGTGTCTGTGTGTATCTGTGTGTGTCTGTATACACATCTATCTATCTATCTATCCAGGACACACATTTAGGGGCGATTTTACGCCTCTCCAGAGACGCTGTTTGTGTATTCTACAGCCAAATCTACTAATATATATATATATATATATATATATATATATATATATTCTAAATTAGTTGTCAGATTGTTGTCAGATATCCAGGACACACATTTAGGGGCGATTTTACGCCTCTCCAGAGACGCTGTTGGTGTATTCTACAGCCACATCTGACAACTAATATATATATATATATATATATATATATATATATTTATATTCTACATTAGTTGTCAGATGTGGCTGTAGAATACACCAACAGCGTCTCTGGAGAGGCGTAAAATCGACCCCAAATGTGTGTCCTGGATATGACATAAAACAATCTGATAGAGGGGTTCCGGTAATGTTAGAGTTTTGGGTAACATAAAGTACTCCTTTATTGCTCCCAGGTACACTCTGGCCCGGAGTGGTAGGACCTGGTAGGGCCATGTCAATGAGTCAAATATAACTGTTTGACATTTAAACTGAGTGCAAACAAATGGCTTAGGTTAAATCTAATTCTTAGAAATAGAACTGTTTGACCACTTATCTGTGTGTAAACAAATGACTGATGTTTACTTGAGAAGTTAGTGATACGTCTTGATACTTGAAACAGTTCCACTGTGTGCCAACAAATGTCCAACAGAAATATCAGTATTGATTAACCTAAATCGTATTATTAGTATTACAGAGAGATAATTGAAAACGTTTAACTGTGTGCAAATAAAACTGTTTATGTTTGCCATATTTGGAACTGTTGACATATTCTTTGTTGATGAAGCTAAGATGATGGTTGTACATTCCTATTTCAAATTCAATTCAGTAGCACTGATTTATATCTTCCCATCGTTATTATTGATATCTTACTTTTTAACGGTACCCTTATATATAAAACATTTATCAATTAAGCAATTATCGTCCAAAGGGTATCTTTCATGATTCCTGCAGTTGCATAAGGAATTCTGGTACCTATCTTCTTTTTTTAAGTTTTTTTTTTTTGTTCGCTATCTATCTGTCTATCAATCTATGCGTCCAACAGAAATGAATAATGAATAAAAAGATCATTTTCTTCAAGAGACACATTCAAAAGATTTATTCCAGCGAATTTTCTATTGGTAGAAGATCATCTGAAACTACTTCGTCGATATGGTGCAAAGCTGCATCATTGTAAGACTACTCGGGTTTGGACCAAAAATTTTAAAAAAGCAACATAGATCCTATTGTAACATAGCCAGATATGAATACGTGAAATAGACAAGGAATGTTCATAACTCATATATAGATAACATAGGAATCTCGAAACACAAAAACACTTACGACTTCTTAGTTCAGGTACGAAACTTTTTTATTAATTCAATTCAGTAGCACTGATTGATATCCTCCCATCGTTATTAAAAACCTTTTAACTCAAGGTTAAAAGGTTTTTCGACATGTGGAGGGAGATACGCAATCTTTCCATCTGCCCCAAACCACGTGCGGCACCTGCCGCAAGGCCTCGGTGAGCTCCAAAGGTCAACCATCTTCTTCCGAGGCAGGAACTCAACTCACTGACTTTTCTCAAATCCCAGAAATCCTCAGCCCACGCTTCCGGTGCGTGACGTCATTCCAACTCCCTAGCCCCGTTTTTCTATCTGGGATTTTTATTTTGACATCTCTGACGGACACATCCTCCCCGCTCGCGCGTCAACACCTGCGCTCATGTTGCACCTAACTAACCCATGCGCTAAGCGAAATGTTCTCAGCCTAACTAAACCGAAAGGCAAGATATATAAAACGAAATTCCTCGGCCATTCGTTTCAGATACGAACGGATTCATTAACTTCTCACTTCGGTCCATGGCGACACAAGGAGAGCGACACAATTCTTAAAAGTCTATGCTAACCATACTATGCTGACACCACCCCAACGCGCGGCACATCTTGTGATGTTTAAATTCCCAATTCATCTCTGCCAGTCGAAATCCGAAAAACCCAACTGCATGCCTCAACGGTCGAAAACCCAACTACGACTCTCAACGGCAGAATCTAAACTCTCGTCTCAACGGTCAAAATCTAACTGACGTCTTTTCAACAATCCTCAAATTATCAGGACCATTTCTTCTGGGCATGATGTCATCTACACTCCAGTCCCATTTCCTGTCTGGGGGTTTATTATGACAAATGGTGATTATCATATCCTTTTCGCGCGAGCGTAAAACTACACCAAATGACTATGCACCTGGACTAAGAGACGCGAACAGTTCAAAGCGTAACCAAACTGAATAATAGAACATAATTAACGAAAAATGATTAATATAAAAAAAATCAGTCCTTAATTATATTACCAAAAAAAAAAAATGATTGCCATTTTTTGTTTTTAATGCGACTAGTTTTTTTTAGATTGTATCGTCCAAATGCTTACCCTCTGACCCATTAACCACACTTCTGAGGCCTTACCTAAAATGTCTGCAGCACGACTATCTTTCTCTCTCTCTCTCTCTCTCTCTCTCTCTATCTATCTATCTATCTATCTCACATACATACACACACGCACACACACGGGTGTATACACATATCTGTGTGTATTTAAAAGACATCCCGTGTGAAGCTGTCAAGATAAAAAGGAACATTGAATAAAAGATAGATAAATTTGGAGACCTTAGTCGAATTTAACCCGAAAGCTCCCTTTTCAATAGCTACTACACCGAGGTGTTGGGGAGGGCGCTACTTATTTCCCTGGATAGCTCCACTTTACTTTTGACTGTTACCTTATAATACTGAGTGTTAAGCAAGGCAGCATCAATTATCATTTATTGAGTCTTTAGTATGAGTCGACCTGGGATTGAACCCGAAAAACCATATTCCGCTGATGTGTCCATCAATTAGAAGCACCGCTAAAGCTCCTCTTTTTAATTTGGTGTAAATCTGGATCGTCATATTTCTTTTCATGTACTCTACGTTCTCAAATTTCTTGGGATGAATTTTCAATTTTAGCTCTCATTAGTATGGCAAGTATTGTTCAATACACGCAGTCGTATCTTCGTTGATAAAATTACGCACGTTTTGGATAGTTGGAAATTCGTGAAATATCAACTGAACCCGCTCGCAAGACGTCGGGATATCACCTTTATCCTTTAAATATATCTTATTTCTTTAAGGAAAATTTCACAACCGCTTTGATATATTCATATTTACCAACCCCTCCGCTCGGACAGGATATGACACAAGTTAATTTTTTAAGCAGAGTCTAACAGGTTTGAATTCAGAGTTTTCCTTCTGCTAGACTAGTTGCTTCACCAAGGCTGAAGAACCTAGTCTGCCCTACTATTTACCCATTGCGGGAGGGAAAATAATTGGATACATGCCTTTCCCAAGGGTATTAGTGCTATGTGAAATGTAATCAGTCTCGTCCGCTTCGATATATCAAATCTTGATTTAATGCCAAAATTTAATTCATTTGTAAACTTTTGATTGTAATCATAGTTTAACGGCATATCAACCCGTTATGGGTTATCTAATGCCAAAATTGATTCATACCTAAATGTTTGACTGAAATCATAGTTTAACGGCATACCAACATCTTATGGGTTATTTAATGCTAAAATTTGATTCATTTGTTAATGTTTGATGGTAACCATAGTTTAACGGCAAACCAACATCTTATGGGTTATTTATTGCTGAAATTTGATCCATTTGTAAAAATTTGATTGTAATCATAGTTTAACGGCATATCAACGCATTGTGGGTTATTTCATGCCAAAATGGATTCATTTATAAATGCTTCCCTTTTTCTGAAACTGGTAAACAAATTCACCTACCTAGGAAGCAGCGTCTCATCGACCGAAAAAGACATCTACACGCGGCTAACGAAGGCATGGACAGCTAACGATAGACTATCGGTCATATGGAAGTCAGACCTGGCCGATAAAATGAAACGCAGTTTCTTCCAGGCAGCTGTCGTATCGATACTGCTATATGGATGCACTACATGGACTCTAACAAAACGGCTGGAGAAGAAGATAGACGGCAATTACACAAGAATGCTGCGAGCAATATTGAATAAGTCCTGGCGGCAACATCCCACAAGCCACCAACTATACGGCCACCTGCCTCCTATCACGAAAACTATCCAAGTTAGATGACCCAGACATGCAGGACACTGCTGGAGAAGCAAAGACGAGCTCATAAGTGATGTACTCCTATGGACCCCCACACATGTCCGAGCAAAAGCAGGACAACTAGCTAGAACATACATACAGCAGCTATGTGAGGATACGGGATGTAGCCCAGGAGACCTGCCAAAGGCGATGAACGAAAGGGAGAAGTGGCGAGAGAGGGTCAGGGATATCCGTGCTCGCGACACGACATGATGATGATGGGGATAAATGCTTGATTGTAAAAAATCAAGTAAAATATTTCAGTTTCTGTTATGGTACCTACCTTACGGCCTATAATGAACTCTTCCTATTACTATGAATACCGGGAGAATATTCATCTCGGATTTGAGTTCTCCCCAGCCTCGGTCAGTCGTGTTTGACTCAGGGCACGGATCTGGTCAAGTGCTGGGTGGTTGACTCATCATTTCCTCCCGCCTAATGGGGCCATCCCCCATGCTTTTAACCCTTAGGGGGTGGGTTTATTGCCTGGCGCCTGATGCGCCCCTAATAAGGGGAATGCCGACGGGACCGAAGGTATTTTTGGCATTGCCGGACGCGTGTGGGCTTCGGCCCAGTGACCGGACCCACCTTAAAAACGGCCTTGAGCCATACTTCTCCGGTGGGACGGAAAACAAATACCTGAGTTAACTCCAGCCTAACACTTTGGCAGTCAGACTGATGTTCAACACTCTTTTAACTATGCTGTATTTATACTTTCGTTCAATAGACTTATTTCACGTAACCCAAAGTTCATGTCTTTCTTCTTAGACTTTTTACTGGTCCACAACAGTTTCAAAGTAAAGGTTGGAGACAGTTATGTATCAAATATTCCTGTCTGATACAAATTGTATATGGTTTTAAGTATTCTGATCTAATATTAATAATTCTTATGTATTTATATGGTTAAAGTAATTATACCAATTTAATAATAAACATTTGTATTCTTGTCTAACACAAATATTTTGCATACAGTTATATTGTTTTAAGTGTTCATTTTCATTACAGATTATTCATTCACGGTTCTATCTGTAATATAATGGCCGAGGGATTTCGTTTTATGCCTTTGGGTTTAGTTAGGCTGAGAACCTTTCGGCTCAGTGCATGGGTTACTTAGGTGCAACATTAACACAGGTGTTCACGCGCGTGCGCAAAGCGGACGTGTCACTCATTGTGGTCACAATAGCCCAGATGGGAAACTGGGATAGCAAGTGCGAATGACGTTACGCACCGGAAGCGCGCGGAGGATTTGGGGATTTTGGAAAAGTCAGTTAGTTGAGTTGAGACCTGCCTCGGGAGAAGACAGTTGACTTTCGCTTGTTCGCGGAAGCCTTGGGCAGGTGTCGCACGATATGAGGGGAGGGGCAGATGAAAAATCCAGAATAGAAAGAATGTGTATCTCTCTCCTTATGTCGAAGAACCTTTAAACTCAAAGGTAATAAAAAGTTCCGTACCTGAACTAAGAAATCGTAAGTATTTTTCGTGTTTCGAGATTCCTATGTTCTATATATATATATAGGAACATTACACATCCATTTCGCATATCCGTATCTGGCTATGGTACATATCATTTCCACTAACTATTCCTATTTCATAATAATTGTTTTGCAGTTATATAACATCAAGCATTCCTATCTAATAATTGATATATACACAGTTATAAAGTTTCAAGTATTCCTATTAATTACCAATAATTTTCAAACAGATCGATTTTACCCATAGATAAGATCTTTACAAGTACTAATACTTCACCGTCAGCATGTACCTGGGAGTAATAAAGATTCTACATTCACCAGAGCTTCTGAACTGGTGTCCGACAACCAGATAATTTAGTGTCATACCCAGAACACCACTGAGGGGCTGAAAATTTGGTTTGGTTTCTTTGTTTAATGGCATATCAACCTTTTATAGGTTATTTAATGCCAAAGCCATTCTCCTAGAAGAACACTAGTGGTACTATTTAACCCATAGCTGGGAGGATAAGGGGGCTCATGCCTTTCCCAAGGGTATTTGCCCGAAAGTGAACGTAATAGCGCGACTGGAGTACGAACTCGCGTACTACGATTCCGCAGTCCATCGCTTCAACCATTACACCACGAGGACACCCCCGAGGGGCTGGAGAGGTCACTCTGCAGAAGATGCAGTCATCTTCACAGGGTGATAAAAAATTTTCTTCCCTATGGTGAGATTTCCAACAATAAACAATGATTTTGAGGAAGCCATGTTGAACCAAGACGTAATTAATCGCACAGAATTAGTTCCAGACATAAAAAAAGAAACAAAAACATTAACAAATGATTTATTTAATCAAATTATCATTCACATTTAATCACACTAATTAATTCTTTGGATAGCCTTTCAATTTAGAGACGTGAAAGACTTTAGTTGACAAACAACCTGGACTATAAAAAAAGATTTTTAAAAAATAACCTTAAATCGATAACCGGATTGTCTGCGAAGTTTCAAATATCCTAACCATCCACTGCAGTGGGGGTAAGACCCCAACCCTAAAAAAATAAGGGTATCATGAGTGAACACAAAAATTGCACAGCCCAGTCGGCTGGGGCTGTTGAATACACTAACTGCATCTCAGCAGAAGAGTAAGACACTCGCAACGAGTGTCCTGGATATGACACTAAACAATCAGATGGTGAGGCACAAGTAATGCTAGCGCTTTGGAGAACGTGGAGTACCCCTTCATGGCCATCACTTTCAGGTTCACTCAGGCCTGGAGTGGTAACACCTGATAGGGTCCTGTCTATGGGTCAGATAGAACTGCTTAAGCACTCAACTCTGTGTAAAAAATGACTGATGGTTACTTGAATGTTTGTGATAAATAGCAATGCTTAGAACCATTTAATCCTATTTACCAACCACTCCGCTCGGGCAGGATATGACACAAGGTCAATTTTTAGCGAAGTTTAACAGGTTTGGATTCAGAGTTTTCCTTCTCCTAGACTAGTTGCCTAACCAAGGCTGTAGAACTCAGTCTTTCCTACTATTTAACTATAGCTGGAGGGAGAATAATTGGATTCATATCTTTCCCAAGGGTATTAGAACTAAGTGAAATGCAATCATTCTCGTCCAGGATTTGAACTCGAGTCGCCGTGTCCATTTCCTACGACGATAACCATTACACCACGGACACCTCCATACAATGAACATGATTTTCATTTTCCATAGCTTCCTTAGTTTTCTGGCAAAGTCCAATGACTTTTCTTTCTTTTCGCTTTCTTTGTTTTCACACCGAGACGACAAAGTCTACTATATGACAAGTTTAATTTTCTTAGGGAGGGGGTTCTTATCATTAGTTCTGGTCATCTTGTTCGAAGTGATGATCTGTTTGTATCTCGAAATCCCAGGGAATTATTATTATTATTATTATTATTTACTCCTTGAAGATCTTTCCTCTCATCGTTAGCTGATGGTCTTTCAGTGCAGTTTGAGTGATAGCAAGTTTTCTCAAGTCTCCCTGGACTCTTCTCAGTATTCTGGCAAATCCTAATAATGCAGTAGTTGGGATGGTCTCCACTCGTCCTCTTATTTCCAAATCCTTAAGTCTCTTTAATCTTTTGAGAGTTTTTCACATCAGCGTCAGAGGATGGTTTCTCACTGGAGTTTGAGTGACAGTAAGTCACCTAAAGTCTCCAGGACACTTCTCAGTATACTGCGGTAGTCAGGATGGTCTCTACTTGTTCTCTTATAACCAATTTTTTTCCATCAATCACTTTACCAATCCTCTGATGACTGTACCGAGCGCACATATTACAATTAGTATCAACGCTACCTTCATGTCCAGGTACTTATCCCTCTTTTTTTCTTTTCTTTTAACTCAATGGACTGCCAGGACAGTACAGTCCACAATTTGGCAAGTTCTCTCTCTCTCTCTCTCTCTCTATCTCTCTCTCTGTTGGCTATCACTTGGTCTTGTTGTCTGGCTGAGATTATGTGATCTGTTTGTATTTCAAAATCTCAGAAAGGTTTGTGCGGATTCAGGGGCGTTTATATGTCACTTGCTCTTGTGGCCCAATAAGAATTTTTAACTCAATTCCCGGTGGATTACCTTCCCCACCCAGTCGTGTCCAGTTTTATACTCTTTTTGCCCAAATGTACTGCATTCGCTTATTATCAGATTGATCGTTTCCTCTCTATCACTACATAACCTACACTTATTAATTGTAATCATTATTTTACTCTTTTGAGTTTTTCCCACCAGCGTTATCTGATGGTTTCTCACTTGAATTTTCGTGACAGCAAGTCTCAAGTTTCCAGGACTTTTCTTAGTATTCTGGCCTATCTTAATAATGCAATTGTCAGAATGGTCTCCACCCGTCCTCTTATTTCCATGTGCTCCAGTCCTATTATCCATATTTACCGACCCCCTCCACTCGGGCAGGATATGACACAAGGTCAATTTTTTAAGCGGAGTTTATCAAGTTTGAATTCAGAGTTTTCCTTCTCCTAGACTAGTTGCCTCACCAAGGCTGAAAAACCTAGTCTGCCCTACTATTTTACCCATAGCTGGTGGAAGAATAATTAGATTCATACCTTTCCCAAGGGTATTAATGCTATGTGGAATGCAATCAGGATTTGAACTCGTGTCGCCGTGTCCATTTCCTACGACGATAACCATTACACATTTTCTGACAGTACCAAGAGCACCAATTACAATGTTCCACAGTTTCTTTAATCCTTTAGCAAGGTCGCGGTACTTATTCATCTCTTCACATTCTTTCAATTTCACTCTGTGTCCTGCCGAGGCCTCAAAGTTCACAGTTCGGCAGTTCTCTTTTTTTGTTATCTATCAGAAGATCTGGCGGTGTAGTAGTCTGGCTTAGATTTTCCAGTTTTTTGCAATAGTTTTTTTTTTTTTTTTTACTGAAGTCTGAGTGGCAGCAAGTCTTCATACGGAAATCTGATCTTTCTAATAAAATGAAACGGAATTCTTCGAAGCAATCGCAATAGCAGTACTAATGTATGCCTGCACCACCAGAACTTTAACGAAGAACCCGGAGAAAAAGCTTGATTGGAACTACATAAGAATTCTGAGTGATTTAGATTTTAAGAAATTCCTGTAAGTAGGACCCAACTAAATTCCTGTAAGTAGGACCCAACAAAATTCCTAGAAGTAGGACCCAACAAAATTCCTGGAAGTAGGGTTCAACAAAATTCCTGGAAGTTGGACCCAACAAAATCCCTGGAAGTAGAACCCAACAAAATTCCTAGAAGTAGGGCTCAACAAAATTCCTGGAAGTAGAAACCAACAAAATTCCTGGCAGTAGGGCTCAACAAAATTCCTGAAAGTAGAACCCAACAAAATTCCTAGAACTAGGACCCAATAAAATTCCTGGAAGTAGGACCCAACAAAATTCCTGGAAGTAGGACCCAACAAAACAACAGCTGGACAACTACTTACCTTATTCGCCTCTCACAAGCCTTTCAAGTTATGAACTAGATATACATTTCTTATACGTACACATAGACACATGAACTCTATATAGACACTATATGCCGTTTTGAGGACCTGCCAAGAGCGATGACTGATAGGAACGTATAGCAAAATAGCGTCAAGTGAATCTATACAATGAGCATGTCTTCATGATTATATACGTATATCAATTGATTTTTCATATATATATATATATATATATGAAAAATTCGCGAGCTGACGTTATGTCACCGAATGACTGGCCGGTACGTTATTGGTGTAACGTAAAGTTAGGCACCTTAAAGTGTCTAGCAACACTGAAGAGTTGTGATACAACGAAACAGTCTGTATGGGAATGACAAAATCACTCTACTTCTTTTTAGCTAATTTCAAGCCTTCCTCAATTTTATAAATAAAGCGATGAAATAGAGAAATCTTTAGTTGATATATTTCTATTTCTAATCAAAACTTTCGCCTTTATTTCTCTTAAGTGCAAATCTAACATTCTGTTCCTTCAAGGGTGTATTTAATTTCAACATCGCTTAATTATTTTTTCACGTGTGAAAAGATCGTCTTGTTTAACCTTATGTTTGTTGACATTTTTTTATGCTCAACATATTTGCACTAACATAAAAAGATCTTCCTCTACGGATTTTTAATTGTTTTTGCCCACAAATTGACTGTAGCATTAAAAACGTTAGTCCGTTTTACATAGATATACTCATCTAAACATCTTGTGCACACACAAAATATATTATCTTACTATCAAACACTGTAAAACTACTACATCAAATACATGAGCTTTTTTTTTTATTTCTTGTAATGCAAATATTATGGCATATTCAAGCGCTAATTAAAAAGTTTGTTACTGTTTTCTTTCTTTTCACTCAAATGAAATAGAATTCATTAAGTTTCTAGATTATCTGTTTTATTCAATCCTTTACACACTAATCCGATATATATATATATATATATATATATATATTATGAAAGTGTTGGTCGTCAGTAAATCACTATGTGGTTATGCGTCAAACCAACTGCAATATAATATGGAGAGTGCTCAATATCTAGGATAGAGCTATTAAAATAATGATAATAAATAAATACATATTATATATATATATATATATATATATATATTTAATCCATGGAAACTATTATTCTGCGACCCTAGGTTTCCATGGATTAAATATATATTTTTTATTATCATTATTATATATATATATATATATATATATATATATATATATATATATATATATATATATTGTAGCATTATATATATATATATATATATATATATATATATATATATAGTATGGCTATGTATACCTAAATAGTAAATATGCAATTGTATCGTTCAATAGCTTTTTTTTTAGCTCTTTATTTTAGGGTTGTTTTAGTATATTTTCAGTCGTCCATGCACGGACGCACAAATAGACGTACACGTCTGATCACAAACATGCAGCCTCACGAAGATGCACATATACATATGCAGACAGGGGTGCATACACATGCATGCAAATGCAGGTGAACACATCCGCCTGTCAATGAAAATTGTGATATTGATCACCAATATTCACCTAGTTCTTTTGTCCTACTTTAGCATAAATAATCCCCCAACTCTTCCTATTTACTAGCCCTCAAGCTCTGATAACCCCTTCACACACCCCTGACCAACAGGGATTGGTGCTGGTTTGTTAAACATTTCCATTGTACAAAGAAGTTCTATTTTGGTAGAAGGGCTGGTAGTCGAAGAGAGGGTACAGGAGGATAATGAGGTGTGAGAGAGGAAAGAAAAGAATCCGTGAAGAGATGATGTTAATAATGTGGAGCCGGGCAGGGGACCAATGGACACTCGAAATAAAATTTAAATAAACGTGATACTATCGAGTTCTAGCTCACAAAGCCAAGATTCGTTTCCAGAAGGATTCAAGTAAAGTTAACGGGTGCGCTATGGAATTCCAGAGCGGGAAAATTCACTCACTTCTTCTTCTTCTTCTTCTTCTTCTTCTTCTTCTTCTTCTTCTTCTCTCTCTCTCTCTCTCCTTTTTTCATTATCTGCCTTTTCGAATTCTTTATATATTTAAATCATTCTCCTTTTCACCTATTCAGTATATCTATTTTCATCATATTCTCTCTCTCTCTCTCTCACTCACTCTCTTACTCTCTCTCTCTCTCTCTCTCTCTCTCTCTCTCTCTATTACTCATTATCAACCTTTTTGAATTATTTACATATTCAAATCATTCTCTGTTTCACCGATTCAGTATCTTTATTTTCATCATATTCTTTCTTTCTCATTCTCTCTCTCTCTCACTCACTCACTCTCTTACTCACTCACTCACTCACTCTCTCGCTTTCTCTCTCTCTATCTCACTCACTCAATCACTCACTCTCTCGCTCTCTCTCTCTCGCTCTCTATCTATCTATCTCACTCACTCACTCACTCAATCTATCTATCTCATTCACTCACCCACTCACTCAATCTATCTATCTATCTGTCTATCGATAGATAGATAGATAGATAGATAGATCTATCTATAGATAGATAGAAAGATAGATATCTATCTATCTATCTCATTCACTCACTTTCTCTCTCTCTTTCACTATCTATCTATCTATCTATCTATCTATCTCACTCACTCACTCTATTTATCTATCTATCTCACACACTCGCTCACTCTATCTATCTATCTATCTATCTATCTATCTATCTATCTATCTATCTATCTATCTATCAGGCCGTGATACTCATACAGCTGATCAAATTATTTGCATAGGATAAGAATACCTGATATCATAAATGTAAACAACTGAAATTAAAAATAATTACTTGAAGTTATAATTCTTTACTAAAGATATGAATTAGTTATTTACATTTAATAAATTATATTGTTGTATTGAGGATTGCTTGTGAGGGCTGTCCCTGTGGCGTAATGGCTAACGGGCAAGACTGTAACCTTCTGGTAAAAAGTTCGAACTCCAGTCGCGCTATTAGATTCATTTTCGGACTAATATTTTGGGAAACGTGTGAAATCCCTTTATCCCTCAAGCCAAAGGTTAAATAGAATCATAGCTGTTCTTCTACAAGTATGGCTTTGGTTAACCCACGGAGATTGATACGTCATTAAACAAAGAAATGTTTGAGATTTATTATTAATGGATTCGACCATACAGAGTGTTGAATTGTCAATGGATGTCTCGGGACGTATATACCGAACATTGCGGCTTACAAGCCGACATTTTTAGCGGGAAGAATTGCTACAAAACTAGGAGTTGACTTATACAGTATAATATAATTTCCGCTATACAGGTAGACTCTTTGTTAAAAGTATTTCGGTCTAATTTCTATTCACTTTGCCAGTTCGAAAAGTCTCTTTTTTTTTCGCCACATTTGGCTTGATGACTAGTTACCTTTTCGACTGGTCATCCTGTTGTTATGTATGGCGATATCACTTCTCTTGACTGACTGATGGATTGTCCCTCAGGTCTGCCTGTTTTGCTTACTTTCAGGCCGTAGAGATGGGTTGATCTGAATACGTGCGTCTACATTTCCGTACCCATATTTAGCCAACCCCTCTGCTCGGACAGGATATGACACAAGGTCAATTTTTTAAGCGGAGTTTAACAGGTTTGAATTCAGAGTTTTTCTTCTCCTAGACTATTTGCCTAACCAGGGCTGAAGAACCTAGTCTGCCCTACTATTTACCCATAGCTGGAGGGAGAATAATTGGATTCATACCTTTCCCAAGGGTATTAGTGCTATGTGAAATGCAATCAGTTTCGTCCAGGATTCGAACTCGAGTCGCCGTGTCCATTTCCTACGATGATAACCATTACACCACGGGTACCTCCAAAACATTTTCATACCTGCTGGTAACTGGGACAAATTAATTTGTATCGTATAGTTTTATGATGGCTTTTATTATTATTGCTACTAATTCATTCAGGAGTAGGAGTAATATGGACAATGGAGTCCATTGTGATATGTTTAAAAACTGTTTGTACTTCCGAACCATTTTTTTTTTTTATTAATAATTGCTTTCTTTGTAAATTGGTATTATTTTTTAAAATGAGGACATGGCTGTAACATACTGATACGTGAATACGTGAAATAGACATACCCATACCGGTACGTAAAACGTTCATAATGTCCATAACGCACATATATAACATAGGAATACCGAAACACAAAAAAACGCTTACAACTTCTTATTACAGGTACGAAACTTTTTATTACCTTTGAGTTAAAAGGTTTTTCGACATAAGGAGAGAGATACAATCTTTCTATGCTGACTTTTCTATCTGCCCCAAACCACGGTGTGGCACTCGCCACAAGGCCTCGGCGAGCAAGCGAAAGTCAACCTTCTTCTTCCGAGGCAGGACTCAACTAACTGACTGTTCTCAAATCTCCCAAAATCCTCCGCGCACGCTTCCGGTGCATGATGTCATTCACATCCCCTGGTCATACTTGCTATCTGGGATATTCTTTTTTGACATCTGTGAACTGCACATCCGCCTCGCACGCGCGTCAACACCTGCGCTCAAGTTTGTACCGAACTAACCCATTAGCTAAGCGAAAGGTTCTTAGCCGAACTAAACCCAAAGGCAGGACATATAAAACGAAATCCCTCGGCCATTATATTACATGGCGAGTGGAATTTGGGTTTAAGAAATCATAAAGAATTAGATTGAGCTAAGTCTTGTGAATAAAGGAGTGGAGTTGCAATTCAAATCCACAGTTGGCTGTTTGAGCAAGTGCAAACTGAGTACGGTAAACAGGCGCGTTATCCTGAAGCAAGAGCACCCCCTGTGCTTCCTTGAGTTGTCTTAATTCTAAGGCTTAGTACAGGGTGGGACGATAAAATTGTCACCCTAGAAAAGACGACATGATTCCATTTCCGTTTAATGAAAACCGGTTTTCTTATTTTGTTGCAGACCATCTACTAGTTGGCCAGTTGTGTACAAATCCCAAGAGCGATAGGAGCCTTCTATCATGTCTGAAAGTGACACAATGTTCAACGAGCGAGATCGGAGATGCACCGCTGTACAACCCATGCTCTCTACCGATCAAAGTTATAACAACAGGACCATTGCCAGCACTCTCAAAATGCAAATCCGGACGGTTCAACGCTTGAGGGCACAGCTCAACTAAGTTTTCCGGCTACGGTTATGGTCTTTGGTGTGGTTTTAAGTGAAGGCCACATCATGCCACCGCACATCTTCGAAGTCGGCTTGAAAGTCAACACCAAAGTGTACCTGGAGGTGCTGAAGAAAGTGGTGATCCCCTGGTGCAATCAGGTGGCCGGTGGCTGACCCTGGGTGTGGCAGCAGGATTCTGCGCCGGCCCACAAGTCCAAAGAGACCCAGGCTTGGCTTCAGAAGGAGTGCTACGACTTTATACCCTTCTCTCTGGCCCCCTCCCCCCCGACCTTTACCGCTGGACTACTTCCTTTGGTTATACGTCGTGAACATCGCCAACATGACCTCCCACAACACCAAAGCCAACCTGATCGCCATCCGCCGAGTATTTGCCGAGCTCCCGCTGTCGCTTGTGAAAAAGGCATGCTCCCAGTTCCGGATCCGTATCCGTATCGAGGCGGTGATTGAGGCTGAAGGCGGCTATATCGAATAGATGTCAGCTCTACTACATAATCAAGTTACCTGAATTGATATTTTCAATAAACGTTTTAAAATAAAGCAGTAGTGTTGTTTTCTTTAGGACGACAATTTTATCGTTCCACCCTGTACTGTCTATTAATAGTTCTTCCATTTTCCAACTAGTCTATCATGATTACGCCTTCAGAATACCCATCAATGCCTTGCCAACAGAATCTGTTATTAAACTGCTATTTTATATAAAGTTTTTGTCACCGGTACTTACGTATTAAATATCATTAACAAATATCAAAATGACCAAAGCACTCACATCTATAAAAATCTGTTTCAAAAAAGAAATCATCATCATCATCATCATGTCGTGCTGGTAGCACGAATATCCCTGACCCTCTCTCGCCACTTTCCCCAATCGTTCATCGCCTCAGGCAGGTATTCTGGACAACATCCCGTATCCTCACATAGCTGCTGAATGCATATCCGTGCTGGTCGTCCTGCTTTTGCACGGCCATATGTGGGGGTCCATAAGAGTACATCACTTATGAGTTCGTCCCTGCTTCTCCAGCAGTGTCCTGCATGTCTGGTTCGTCTAACTTGAATAGTTATCGTGATAAGAGGCAGGTGGCCGTAGAGTTGGTGCTTTGTGGGGTGTTGCCGCCAGGACTTGTTCAAGATTGCTCGCATCATTCTTGTGTAATAGCCGTCTAGCTTCTTCTCCAGCCGTTTTGTTAGAGTCCATGTAGTACATCCATATAGCAGTATCGATGCGACCACAGCCTGGAATTTAAAGAATTTTCTCTGGAGATGAGCAATTGATTTGTTCGAAAACAACTGGAAGCAGATTTTAGGGTAACTTTTCAGTAAATAGGACCCTTGTAGAAAGAAATTAATAAAAAAGCAAGAGACAGACATTATCATGAAAAAAGGAAATTCATCATTAAAAAAAGTTCCAAGGTTTTTAAACTAGTACACACAACTTATATATATATATAAGTTGGCCGAAAATTGTCTAGGGCAACTCAAGTGCTCCCTTTCCAGTAGTTACTATACCTATGTGCCGGTAAGGGTGCTATTCCTTTCCCTGGATTAATCCACATACTCTTGATCCGTCCCTTACAATGTTGAGGGTTAAGCAAGAGGATATCAAGTAACATTTTTGAATGTTTGGTACGAATCGACCTCATATATATATATATATATATATATATAAATATAATGTTTGCTGTTGATAACACACAGACATATATGCATATAATTCCTAGGCTTAGCGAACGAAGATTTAGTAGGATGTTTCATGTCTGTTGTAGATATTTCCCGATTTACAGGCTGAAGGATAAGTGAAAGAAAACAAAGTTTTACCTCGTTACTTCTTTTTTTTTTCCATTCAATATTTGCGATTTATTTGTCTTTATGCCAACAACATGACTTACACACAGCTGAAAATCGACTCCGCCAGAGAATAGGGTCTTTTTAATGACGTGTCTCTTCTGTGGAGCTCTTCTGTTTCGTCGGCCAGTAACTTATCGATTACGAGTTTTTTTTTTTTTTTGTTTGCTTGCTTTTTCTGCTACTACCCTTGGCACATAATCCTCTTCAGCGTATATTGTATTTGCCCTCCACTCTCAGTGGCAGAATATATGTATTTAGCCAACCTCCCGCCAAGTGACACAAGGTCAATTTTTAAGAGGAGTACAACAGGTTTGAATTCAAAGTTTTCCATTCTCAAGACCGGTTGCTATAACAAGCTTAAAGACCCGAGTCTGCCCTACTATTTACCCTTAGCTGGAGAGAAAATTGTTGGATGTATACTTTTCCCTAACACTATGGGATTCGCAAACAGGCTCGTTTGCTTTGATTTTATGGCATATCAACCATTGTTGGTTATTTAATGCCGAATCCTGTTTTTACATATACGTTAAATATATGATTGGTAAACACATTTTATAGATATACTCAGTCAAATAATCAAACAGTTCTATTGCTATCAATTCAGCCTAATTCGAGTCAACAAACTTAAATGTTTCTAAGTGTTATTATGTATCACTAACAATTCAATTAAAAACCAATCATTTGTTTACGCACAGTTAAATGTTGAAACAGTTCTATTTCTTATAATTCAATTTAGCATAAGTCAACAAAATTAAATGGTTCAAAGTATTGCTATATATGACTAACAATTTAATAGAACATTATTCATTCATTTAGACACTGGTAAATGGTCAAACAATTCTATTTCTAACAATTCAATTTAGCCTAAGTCATTTGTTTGCCCTCCGTTGAAATGTCAAATAGTTCTATTTGACCCATTGATAGGACACCATCAGCTGCTATCACTCAACGTAAGACTGGACCTGGGAGCAATGAAGGGGTACTCCGTATTCCCCTTTCGTCGGTGGTGGTGGGGTCTTACTCTTCTGCAGAGATGCAGCCTGTGTATTCTACAACCCCAACCGACAGGGCCGGCAAACAACCTCCTCCAGGTTTTCAACTCGGGTCACTGAGTCGATATCCAACAACTATATCTGTTACGCCTCGAGCATCTCTAATCGACGGCATGAAGTAACACTTTCCACGAACTGGGGTGAAGAGAGGCACCTCCGGAATCGAGTATCCAGATCGCACTTGTTTTAATGCCCTCTCATTGGTAGGAGGTGCAAAGAATATGTAGAATATTACAGAGGTGTGAAAAAAGCTCATCCCCCCAAAAATGGATGTCCTGGGTATGAAACTAAACTAAATCTTATTGTGAGGGTACATTTTTAGAGATCTGGCGAGAATGCAGAACCTATATATTTGCATAACTTCCATGTTGACTCAGACCAGGAATAGTAGTATATGTCGGGTTCCCATATATAAGTTGAATGAATCTGTTTAAAAATTATTAGTCTTAAAAACTTGATGCTATATAACTTAAATTACATTCAGAATAATTTCTTAACCCAATTAAACTGGCCCGTGGTGTAATGGTTATCGTCGTAGGAAATGGACACGGCGACACGAGTTCAAACCTGGACGAGACTGATTGCATTTCACATAGCACTAATACCCTTGGGAAAGGTATGAATCCAATTATTTCTCCCTCCAGCAATGGGTAAATAGTAGGACCGACTGGGTTCTTCAGCCCTGGTTAGGCAACTAGTCTAGAAGGAAAACTCTGAATTCAAACCTGTTAAACTCCGCTTAAAAATTGACCTTGTGTCCTATCCTGCCCGAGCGGAGGGGTTGGTAAATAGGATTAAACCGGCCCATTGGTATAATGGTTAGAGTGTTACAAAAACTGTTACGCTAAACACGCAACCAGTCTGCTGCGAATTTCTTTGTTTTGGCGTCAGAAGGTACAGCTCATCCGAGGTAAATAAAATTCTGGAATGTTTCCCGTTTATCTGCGCCGATGAATGTAGAGGGCGACCAAAAGGGAATGAGAATGGTGGTGGCTATGGCCGATGGTGGTTTCTCACCGTCTGTCTTCCCAAAATAAAAAAGGGTAACAGTGTAGATAACGTGGTTAATTCTGTGTGAACCACAAGGGCTGATACTTCGTGAAACAGAAGAAACTCCGTGACAAATTGCGTCGAAGTTGTTTCAAACTGAAGCACAACAGGTTGCCACTTCTTGATCAGTTAACGTGAATGTTATTTACATCAACTTTGTCTGCAGCCTTTTTCAACGTCTGGCCTTTGGTCTAATCAGTAGAGTGTTCGCCAATAGTCCGGGAGACCGGGTTTCAATCCCAGGTCAAGTCATACCAAAGGCTCAAAAATAGTACCTGATGCCGCCTTTCTTAGCATTCAGCATTATAAGGTACGGATCAAGCGTAAGTGGAGCAATCCAGAGAATGGAGTAGCACCCTCCCCTAAACCTCAGTGTAGTAGCTATTGAAAAGGGAGCCTTCGAGTCGCCCACTTTACTTACTTATATAATCTGACAATACATAGAGAAAAATTGATAATAAGGTAATCCAAGTTGAAGGAGAGGTTTATTGAGAAGCAAGGTAGACACAATATGTTTCAGTTGGTTGGTTGGATTTTATGGCATATCAACCTTTGTAGGTCATTTGACTCCAAATCCATTTTTATGAAAACAGTCAGATCTATTTCAAACAATTCAGTTTAGCATGAGTACACAGTTTAGTTGTCAAAAACATTTCTATTTCAAGCTATTCAGTTTAGTCAAACAGTTCTAATTCAAACAATTCAGTTTAGCATAAGTATGCAGTTGGTTCTAGCCTAAGCTCTTTCGACCATTTCACTGGTCATCTTCGGTTGTTGTGTTTAAAAAAACACTCCAAATAAATATAAATAAAACTCACATCAACAAACGATCAAACACAAGCTAAAAAAATGACCAGGAAAATGGTCGAATTCGCTGGGGCTAGTATATGGAACTTTCTTTACCGACTTGAATTGCCCAGTCGGCTGGGGCTGTAGAATACAACGACTGCTTCTCTGCAGTGGGGTAACCCCACCGCCCGTGAAATGAGTGTCCCGGATATGAAACTAAAAAATCTATTGGTGAGGTTCAAGTAATGCTGGAGCTTTGCAGAATGCAGAGTACCCCTTTACTGCCATCGTTCCCAGGTCGTCTCTTGTCAAGAGTAGTTTTACCTAATTGGGTCATATTTTGGGGTCAAATGTAACTAAACTGTGTAATACTTATGCTAAACTGAATTGTTTGAAATAGAACTGTGTTAAAAATTTAACTAAGTAAACAAAAACTATACTTATTCTATACTTATATGACACTAAACAATCTGATGGTGAGTTTGCAGTAAAACTGGAGTTTTGTAGAATGTGGAGTATCCCTTCATTGCTATCGCTCCCAGGTCCACTACGAATAGCACCAGATAGGGCTCTATCTTTGTGTCAAATAGAACTGTTTGACATTTAAACTGACTGCAAACAAATGACTTATTCTAAACTAATTTTTTTAAAAATAGAACTGTTTGATCATTTAACCGTGTGGAAATATGAATAATGTTTAATTGAATTATTGGTCATACCTAAAGAAACCGTAGGAGCAACAACGATTCTCTATAGAAACACAAAAGTGAAAGTACGTTCACCGGATTGAGACACAGAATACTTCGACATTGTAGCAGGAGTACTACAAAGAGACACGCTAGCCCCATACCTTTTCATCATCTGTCTAGATTACGTGCTTAGAACATCGATTGATAAAATCAGAGAAAACGGCTTCGAGCTAACAAAAAGAAAAGAAGCAGAAGGCACTTCGCAAAAATAATTACCGACGCCGACTACGCCGATAACATAGCGATACTGGCAAATACACCCAACCAAGCCGAAACACTACCGCATAGTTTAGAACGAGCCGCCGTAAGCATTGGCCTCCATGTCAATGCACATAAAACGGAATATATGTGCTATAATCAAACAGGCGACATTTCCACACTAGACGGAACCCCTCTGAAACTAGTAGGCAAATTCACCTTCCTAGGAAGCAGCGTCTCATCAACCGAAAAGGGACATCGACACGCGGCTAAGGAAGGCATGGACAGCTATCGATAGGCTATCGATCATATGAAAATCAGAACTGACCCATAAAATGAAACGCAGTTTCTTCCAGGCTGCGGTCGTATCGATACTGCTGTATGGATGCACTACTTCGACACTAACTAAACGGCTGAAGAAGAAGATAGACGGCAATTACACAAGAATGCTGCGAGCAATATTGAACAAGTCCTGGCGGCAACATCCAACAAGGCATCAACTATACGGCCACTTACCTCCCATCACGAAAACTATCCAAGTTAGACGAACCAGACATGCAGGACACTGCTGGAGAAGCAGAGACGAGCTCATAGGTGATGTACTCCTATAGACCCCCACATATGGCCGTGCAAAAGCAGGACGACCAGCTCGAACATACATTCAGCAGCTATGTGAGGATACGGTATATGCCCCAGAAGACCTACCAGAGGCGATGAACGATAGGGAGAAGTGGTGAGAGAGGGTCAGGGATATCCGTGCTAGCGGCACGACATGATGATGATGATGATTGGTAATACATTGCAAGAGTTAGAACCATTTAACTTTGTTGACTTATGCTAAATTGAATAGCTAGAAATAGAAGTGTTTGATCATTTAACTGAGTTTATCTATAAAATGTGTGTACAAATCATATAGATAATATATATGTAAAATCAGGATTTGACATTAAATAATCAATAATTGATGATTTGCCATAAAACCAAATCAAATTAAAATTAAATTAGATCTACCTAGCTCTATCATATAGTTTTATTATCTCTCTCTCCCCTTCCCCCCTTTCTCTCTCTCCAGACCCGTCGAGCAGGGCGACATAATACACCGACTGCATCTCTGCCGAGTGGAAAGGCCCTTTACCGACCAGTGTCCTAGATATGACACTAAACAATCTGATTGTGAGGTTCCAGTGCTGGAGCTTTGGGGAATATGGAGTACCCCTTCATTGCCATAGATTCCAAGTTCTCTCTGACCTGGAGAGGTAGAATTCTGAGAGGGTCCTATGGATGGATCAAATAGAAGAGTTTGACATTTAAATTGTGTGCAAACAAATGACTTAAGTTAAATTAAATTGTTAGAAATAAAGCTCTTTGACCATTGAACCGTGTAAACAAATGACTGCCTAATTCAACTGGTACTGATGTATAGCATTTATTGAAACCATTTAACTGTGTAGAAACAATCGCAATACTAGTGTACGAATAAATTATTTGTAACTCATTTAAAAATGAAATTACCAACAAAGTATTCACTTACAAATCATATATATATATATCTAACAAGTGCAAACAAATGACTGGTGTTGAATTGTTCGTGTTACATTGCAAAGATTGGAAACATTTAACTGTGAGCAAACAAATTACTAATAGTAAATAGAATTAATAGTGTAAGATAGAAATGCTTAAAACCATTTAACTCTCCGGAAAAAGGGGGTTGAAAAATTATATATATTTAATACGTATAAACAGGATTTGACATTGAATAACCTACAATATAAATGCATCAAACAATGTAACTTGTGACGTGGTATGCTACCGAGAGAGGGAAAGGTAGGTCAATTACCCTACCCTTTAGTGTTTGAATCAGCAGGCCCTAAGACTGACCGTTAAAGGGAGATATGAACGAAAGTCAATTCCTCGCACTCTATGACCCGCAGCCTGTTGAAGAAAGAAAGGAATCCAGGTCACCCAGGAATCATGACCGGATTCAATGGTGGGAGAAGGAAAAAGTCAAATGATTAGCCAGTAGACCATTAGCGCCAAATGCCATCTTTTTCGTTAGAGAAAATTTGGAAAAGAAAGTTTAGTTCTGGACAGACATTGGCGAGAGAGAGACGCCAATTGATCCAACTCCGGGGAAAGTCTCCCGTAAAAAGAGTGGAATAGAATCTTTGGACAAAAGTCAGCAGAAAGGCGCTGATTCAGCCGATTCTGGGGATGTCACTTGTCCGTAAAAGAAAGGAACCTGAAAATTAAGCCTTGTCAAAGATAAGTATAACTTAAACTTTTTCCTTCTACTCTTACTAAAAATATTGGAATTATATGTACTCAAAAAAGAAAGAGAGAAACTGAAAGGATTCTGTTTCATCAATAGTAAATTAGTGAATGAACTTTGTTACATGCTTCAGTCCGGCGACTTGGGCATTTTCTCAAGTAAAAGAAAAAAAAAAGAAAAAAGGCGAAAGAAGAAAAGGACTGTTGAGAGACATTTATGTTTGATGCTTCCTGTGTGCTTAATATAGTCGGTATTTTAAAAAAAAAAGAGAAAAGAAAAAAGAACTGTTTCTTTAATCTTATCATTATTTGTTTGGTCGTCGCCTATTAAAACTCTTTTATATTTTTAATGCACCCTTGTGTTGAAATCTTTTGGTTGTGTTATTTATCTATCGAGTCGCCTTCTTTTGCACATATCTGTTTCAGCTTCGTATCGCTTTCATTAATTCTCGCTAAATGTCTTATTCACCTTAAAACATTACAAGGGAATTTTGGGAATTTGACTATAGTTAATATTTTTTTAACTTTGAGGTCCGTTTTTTTCCGCTATCTGAGCGAGTAGTAAAACGAAGGACTTGGTGGGGCAAGTGAAAGTGAATTGGAAACCCCCGTGCCAGCGTCGGAGATCAGTCTAACCCCAAATTGACCCCCACATTATTTGCCAGTTTACCATATGCCCGAAATGGGAGTCTTGACTAGGACTTATTTTGCGGAGGGTCAAGTGCGAGACTGCCCTCGAAGTAACATGCGCATAAAATGAACTCTCATCCAGGGATAAGTATTTTAAGCAGCGTCACAAACTATATAATTAACACACTCACACACACACACACACACACACACACACACATATATATATATATATATGTGTGTGTGTGTGTGTGTGTGTGTGTCAAAGTGTGAATACTAGTGTATATATGAATGTGAGGGATAGTGTAACTGTATACGTACGAGTAAGTATATGAGTGAGCTAGTAAAGTATTTACACACACACAGACACACACACACATATATATATATATATATATATAAAGAGATTGAACAAAATTATAGAAAACCAAGAATTTTAGTATCGTAATTCTGAAACTCTAATAAAACCATCAAACGTTTGATATCTTTATGTTTTCTCATTATAAATGTTTCTCATCTTATTTTACTAGAATTGTTGTTTTTTTTTATAGATGTCATCAGAAGAAATTAATCAAAATTCATTAAAATGTCTGATTTTAAAAAAGGTCAAATTATTGGTGCTCATATGGCAGGCGCCAGTGTAACAAAAACCGTTGAATTATTTGATGTAACAAGGAGTACCGTCTCGAAAGTAATGACAGCACTTGAGAAAGAAGGAAAAACCTCCTCCCTGAAGCAAAAAACTCTGGAAGAAAGCAAAAGTTGTTTGATAAGAATGGATCACAAGAATATATCTCCGAAAATTTGGTCAGAGCTTAATTACCTTCTCGAGAACCCAATTTCCTCCAAAACTGTTTAAAGAGAGCTGTACAAAGCCGGATTTCAAAGTAGGGCTGAAAAAAAAGTTCTACTTATAAAGTTTGTGAGTTTTAGTTATTAGAAATATCTAAAATGTTGGTGCTTGCATTAAATGCTATTCTAGTTTTTTATTCTTTTATGCATATTGATTGTAGGATTTGTAATCGATTGTTATTATTGTTTTTATATAAAATTATTGCATTATCTGTGAGAATCTTCTTTACATCGGAAGATGGAAGTTGATTTGTGCTATTGTCATGCTTTATAATTGACCTTTTTCCAAACGAACGTTTTAAAACAAATCGCTAAAAAAACTTACAATCGACAACTTCAAAACAAAACACTACAAATTATCAAAAAAGTAAAAACTCAACTGTCAACTCAAAACTACGCTACCCCTGATGACAACCAAAAGTATGGTTAAAAGCGCTTTGGCAGAAGATATAGGACAATTCCTTTAACAACTAGATACCGACACTAGAAAAATAACGAGGAATTTTGAAAAAATAAAATAATAATAATAAACTAAGTGTTCCATCGTCTTTAACTAAACTTGCTTGAATGATAACTTGCTGCCTAAATATACACTCTTCAATATATATATATATATATATATATATATATATATATATATATATATATATATATATATATATATATATAAGGTGGGTTGGTTGGTTGGGTTTTATGGTATATCAACCTTTGTAGGTTATTTAACGCCAAATCTATTTTTAAGTTAATTATCAGTTCTATTTCAAACAATTCAGTTTAGCATGAGTACACATTTTGATTGTTAAAAACATTTCTATTTCAAACCTTATTCAGATAATTCAGTTTAGCGTAAGTACAGATTTTGTTTACACACTAAAATGTCAAAAAAGTTCTATATATAACAATTCAGTTTAGAGTAAGTAGAGTTTCAATGTCAAAAACGATTCAATTTCAAACAATTCAGTTTGGCATGAGCACGCAGTTTAAATGTAAGTACATTTTGATAGTCAAAAACTTTTCTATTTCAAGTTATTCAGTTTAGTCAAGCAGTTCTAATTCAGATAATTCAGTTTAGTATAAGTACTGATTTTGTTTACACACAGATGAATATCAAAAGCAGTTCTATTTCAGATAATTCAGTTTAGAATAAGCACGCAGTTTAAATGTAAGTACGGTTTAATTGTCGAAAACATTTCTATTCAGTTAAGTCAAGCAGTTCAGTTTAGTATAAGTATGCCGTTAGTTAAATTCAAACCATAGATAGGATCCTATCAGAAGCTACCATTCCGGGTTCGAGTGGAGCTTGGAGCGATGGCAATAAAGGGATACTCCGCAAAGCCTCAGCATTACTGGAACGTCACCATCAGATTGCTTAGTGTCATATCCAGGACACTCGTTGCGGGGGTCTTAACCCTCTGCAGAAGTGCATTCGGTGTATTCTACAGCCCCAGCCGAGTGGTCAATATATATATATATATATATATATATATATATATATATATATATGCTTGTGTGTGAATGTGTGTGTGTTTACATATGCATGTCCATTTCTGTGTGTGTGTGTGTGTGTGTGTGTGTGTGTGTGTGTGTGTGTGTGTGTGTGTGTGTGTGTGTGTGTGTGTGTGTGTGAAATAGATTAGAATCAATGATTAGTTATAATCAATGTATCTATGTCTCCGGCATGAATTTCCCATCAAATACAATTTTTTAAATGAGCTTTTCATCATATACTGCCTTAACCTTGATTCGAACTTTCTTTGCCAATTTTATTTTCCCTGTTAGTTCCTTGAGAATTTTTCCCACCTGATAGCACACACAAACATACACACACATATATACATACATGCAAATTATATATATATATATATATATTATATATATAATATATATATAATATATATATATATATATTATATATATATATATATATAATATTGTCTCATACCTACACCCACATTTATCCTCATTGACCAGCAAACGTGCGAATGCCACACAGGTTTACCTCGTCTCCTTTCACTTTCACTTCATACCGTCACGTGTGAAACCATCCAACTAACGATAAGCCTCCTTTCACCCATTGCACAATATCCGGCATCATTTAAAATGCTTTTAACTTGGTCTGACTGGAGAAGGTTTTAGCAATTTCCTTGCAGATCTAAGACGTAATCGTTTGGCAATATTGACTAGATTGCATTTACCAATCATTGCCACCGTTTTCATTCAACCATAAATTCTATATATCACACAACTCTCTTTCACCCCTCTCTCTCCCCCCTCTCTCTCTCTATATATATATATATATGGTAATACCAACGTATGTATTATTTTCGTTGGAGACACATATAAGAATTTTTAAAAAACTAGAATTGATAGAATTAACTTTGAAAATATCGACAATGTTTTGAAAAACCAAGACACTTATCAGGAAACTTGAAAAGATCTTAATAAAATTATATAAACCAAATATGACTTTATTCCTTTATATATATATATATATATATATATATATATATATAAGGGTGCCAGACTTTGATATCATAGTAAGTGAGTTCGAACTCTGATTACGCGAATAAGTTACTTTCGGATTTAAAACTTTGGAAAGGCATGAAACCCCCGATCCTCTCTCACCTGCTAGGAATTACTTAGCTGTTCTTTAATAGTTCCAGTCTTGGAATTTCATTGACATATCAACACTTGTAAGTTATTTAACGGCAAAATCTCTCTCTCTCTCTCTCTCTCTCTCTCTCTCTCTCTCTCTCTCTCTCTCAACCTATATATAAGTAGAAAAATATAATACCCCAAATTGATAAATTTATTATAGAAGTCAACGTCAACCGTTTTCTTTTTTAGTCTTTAGGCTTTAAAATCAACATTTTCAAAGTTTTAAAGACCTGACAAAAATTATTAAAACCAAAAAGGTTATCGTTGTCTTTCATAATAAATTCCTTAAATTGGATTAATTCTTTTTTTCGACTTTCTTCATACTGTCGAATTTCTTTCTTATTTACTTATATTCATCCATATAAAATAAAACCTGCACATACATATATATTATATATATATTATATATATATATATATATATATACTTATAATTTGAAAGTGAATAATTTGTAGTAAACTCTTTTAAACGAGTTAGTGCTCATTAGTTTGCATAAAATTAAAGGTTTAGAATACTAAATATCAATATTTCTATTCGATAATACTCATTTGTTTACTCACAAATAAATGGTTTAAAGTATTCGAATAAAACCACTAATAATTATATTCTTATTCCTCATTTGTTTGTTTAAGATGAATGGTTTCAAGTATTTCTATCAAACGCTCATATTCTATTTATTATTACTTATTTGTTTTAAGTATTGCTATTCAAAATGAAAGATGTAGTTGTATAGTTTTAAATAACCAATGATAAAAATAATCCTTAGTAAATGATTGAACAGTTGTACTTGACCCATATATAGGACCTTAACAGGTACTACCACTCCAGGTCCGATTGGGGTTGAGAGTAATGGTAATGAAAATGTACTTCAAATTCCTAAATTCCATGACTTGAGCCTCACCATCAGATGCAGTTTAGTATCATACCGACGATACTGTTCTTTTACAAAGATAGCCTCAAGAATTAACCCGTGAAGGTTGATATGACCTCAAAGAAATCACGAAAACAAACCAATATATATTGGTACAGCCTTATATTTCCAATCTAAGTATGGAATGTTTTAAAATAGTAGGCGCTAAAAGGAACAGCCCTCACAACTAAGGACCTATAAAGTATCTACAGTTTATGTGGAAAAACACAAACGGCGTAAATCAGGGAGGAGATATACAATTCGCTAATAAGCCGCCAACTGATGCCTTAAGGACAGAAAGGATGAGAGGTATGGGAGACTAAGGAAGTCAATATACCAGAGTTGATTGGCCAAACGGTTAGGGTTAGGGTTACTATGTTGAGGTTTTAAGGGAGTTCAGCAAGAGATTCAGTCGGAAGAGGCCAGCACTCTTCAAATCGGTTCAATGGAATTTCCGCCCGGACAATTACACCAGTCAACAACTCCATCCTTGTCACAGACTATTTCACCAAGATGGGAATACAGACTGTTCCCCAGCCTCCCTATTGTCCAGACATTGCTCCCTGTGACTTTTGGTTATTCCCTAAGCTCAGAGACTGTTGTTATGAGGAAAGTGAGGAGATGAAAGAGGCTGTGACGAAGATCATTGATATGCTTACACAAGAGGACTTCTATGGGTCCTTGAAGAAGTTGTTGGAACGGTACAACAAGTGCATTGCAACCGGAAGAGATTACTTCGAATGGGGCTCGAGTTTCATGTGTGTACTATCAATAAAAGTGCCCATACGAAAAAGTCTGGAAACCTATTTAATGATCCTCGTATATAGCAGAGTTCTCATCAAAGAGATAAACACCGGGACTGTTTTCCTCGTGAGATATTTAGAACCAGTCTTAAAGTAGATGTTAAAGAACAAATGGATCCGAGAACAAGAAAACTCATAACGATGTATAAGGCCACCTTAAAAGGTACTACCAATTCGAGTCAGAGTGGAACTAGGAGTAATGGCCATGAAGAGATAATTCCTCACTTCTCAGAGTCCAAGAACTGAAGCCGCACCATCACGTCATTCTATTGAATGTTTAAGATAATAATTAATCTTCCTTGATAGAGGGTTCGGGAACCTCTCTCCTCGAGTATATATCTAAACGATTGTAACTCCTCTGTCTTTTTTTATATCTCTCTCTGAGGTGTGCATGTGTGTTGTGGGTGGGTGCGTTTGGAAGTTAAAAATTTCCCCAGCGACGTGTTGTAAAACGGAAAATGCAACGAGACAAATGAGCGAATCCAACGATTCTGTCAGAATATTTAGCCCCATGTAATTACTCAAAGCCCAGCCCCAACTGTCAATACAGAATAGGGTTAATGTTGGTAAAATAATGGTTAACGAATAAATTACAAGCAATGCGAACCCCTTCTTGAATTCACACGCTTGTAGCGAGTTATCGTCTCTCTTTATATTGAACGTATCCCCACCCAAAAAAGAAAACGAAGTCACACATTCAACGCCCGTTCTTTTCAACCCTTTTTATATCAAGTTAGTCAATATATATATATATATATATATGGTTTTGGTTTGGTTTCTTTGTTTAATGGCATATCAACCTTTGTAGGTTATTTAATGCCAAAGCCATTCTCCTAGAAGAACAGTAGTGGTACTATTTAACCCATAGCTGGGAAGATAAGGGGGTTCATACCTTTCCCAAGGGTATTTGCCCGAAAGTGAACGTAATAGCGCGACTGCAGTACGAACTCGCGTACTACGATTACGCAGTCCATCTCTTTAACCATTACACCACGAGGACACGCCCTGTTCAATTGGAAGTAGGCCATGTTTATTATGTGTTTGCAGATGTTGACTAAGGTTTTATGGGTTGTGGTGAGTCGAATTGAATTTTTTTAAGCAAGAGGGCCTGGAGCAAAGGGTCCATTTATAAACTGCATACAATGAATGCCTTACATTTTTTCCAGAATAAAGAATTTTGTGTAATATAAAGTTAATTATTGATGATTTTTCATGAGGCTCTTTGTACTGGTATTCTTAGGTTTTTTTTTCCCTATCTTCATTTCTAATTGTTATGAGCGATATTATTTAGGGAGTTTAAGTAGAGAAATGCCTGTTTGTTTAGCAAGAAAAAAAAAACGAAAATAAAAGCAATGAATTTAGTTGCTTCCCTTTTGTTTTTGAGAAGAAGAATGAGGGACAAACATAAGACCTGGGTGGGTGAAAGAGAGAGAGAGAGTTATTTCCTTCCAGCTGAATGTCTAAAAGGAGAGAAAAAAAAATGGGGGTCACATAGTAAGTGTGTTAAATAATAAATATGTGCGTAATAAATTGTTGCAATGCTGATAATAAATGAATGAAATATTGCGTAAATATTATATATTGTGGCTCTCATAGGTTGTGTGTGCGTAATAAAATAAAATAAAAGGGTTTGAATAATAGATAAAGTGTTTGTGTACGAAGATGCTTATAACTTAGGGGTTGGGTGTGGTCATTGTAAATTAAATAAATTGATTAGATAGCGGGTTTGATGGTTGGGGTTGTTTTTTTTAATAATTATATATAATTTGTTGATGGGTGGTGCATATACTATAGTAGAAAAGTTTAGAGTGAATTTGGTAGGTAAGGTGAATGTAGAGCGTTCAGGTATATTTTTAATGCTCGTAAAAGTTAAAATGGTTGAGGTGTGTGGGTGTATTGTGTGATGGATCTGATGGTAGGAGGAGGAAAATGTACTTAAGGTGCTTTAGGTTTTTTTCTTGTTTTTTTTCTCATTAAATACGTGTACGAGGTGTTAGGTGGGTTGTGTGAGCGGGTTAAAATGTGAAAGAAAGAGTTTGTTTTCGTGCCTACATTTTCAGAGGATTTCAGATTTTTTATTTTGGAGGGTGTTTTGTGATATACATATACTATATATTATATATATATAGACAAACTGGAATGCCTTTTGATTCAAATTTGACACAGAAATTAGTACAGGGTGCCTTCTACGAAACCTCGGCTCCTATTTCTACTGCTTTCACACATAGCGTAACCGGTTTTAGGCGTTGGTTCCCTTAGCTTCTAAGAATGCAATCATCTGAAGGTTTCAGGCTCATTTCTGACTTCAGGAGGTAACCATACAGGAATACTAAACATTGTACCCGGTTATGGCTAACGGAATCAGAACAGGGGACCCCCGTGAATTCAATAAAGGACGTAGTTCGAAGTTCCGTATAGGTTCCCGAGTTCGACAAACACCTGAAGACGGCCGGAGGACATATCGGCCGAAAGGTTGTGGAAATAACAATAAAGATGAAGAGAATAGTCCGAAAACCCTTAATGATAAGTAGTTATTTTATACCAAACCCTCTTTATACATATATATTGAATGTTTATGATTTAGTTTGTTGGGTTTTATGGCATGTCAACCATTGTAGGTTATTTTATACAAAACCTTCTTTATACATATATATTGAATATAAGATATGTTGACATATTTTGTTCATAACATTTTTTTAAGAAGCCTGATATTTTTTGCACACGGTTAAATGGTTTCTAGTATTTTATCAAACAGGAATAATTCTGTTTACTTTTAATCCCTTGTTAGCATACAGTTAAATAGTTTCAATTTTTGCAATGTAACACAAATTCAACACGAGTCATTTGTTTGGTCTCGGAAGATATCCATATATGATTTATAAAGGGAATAATAATCATCATCATCATGTCGTGCCGCCAGCACGGATATCCCTGACCCTCTCTCGCAACTTCTCCCAATCATTCATCGCCTCCGGTAGGTCTTCAGGCTTACATCCTGTGTCTTCACATAGCTGCTGTATGTAAGTTCGGGCTGGTCGTCCTGCTTTTGCTTGGCCATATGTGGGAGTCCATAGAAGTACATCACTTACGAGCTCGTCCTTGCTTCTCCAGCAGTGTCCTGTGTGTCTGGTTCGTCTAACTTGTATAGTTTTCGTGATGGGAGGCAAGTGGCCGTATAGTTGGTGTCTCGTGTGGTGTTGTCGCCAGGACTTGTTCAATATTGCTCTCAACATTCTTGTGTAGTTGTCGTCAAGTTTCTTCTCCAGCCGTTTAGTTAGCGTCCATGTAGTGCATCCATATAGCAGTATCGATACGACCGCTGCCTGGAAGAAACTGCGTTTCATTTTATCGGTCAGGTCTGATTTCCATATGATCGAGAGCCTATCTATAGCCGTCCATGCTTTCGTCAGTCGTGTGTCGATGTCGTTTTTCAGTTGATGAGACGCTACTTCCTAGGTTGGTGAATTTGTCCACCAGCCTCAGAGAGGCTCCGTCTGGTGTGGTAATGTTTGCCCGTTTGTTGTAACACATATATTCAGTTTTGTATGCATTGACATGGAGGCCAATGCCTGCTTCGACTTGTTCCAAACTATGCAGTAGTGTTTCTGCTTGATTAGGTGTATTTGCCAGTAACGCCAAGTCATCAGCGTAGTCGGCGTCTGTGATTGTTTTTGCGGGGTACCTTTTGCTTCTTTTCTTAGTCAGCTCGAAGTCATTGTCTCTGATTTTGTCGATCGAAGTTCTAAGCACGTTAGTCTAGACAGATGATAAAGAGGTATGGGGCTAGCGTGTCTCCTGTAGTACTCCTGCAACAATGTCGAAGTATTCCGTGTCTCCATCTGGTGAACGTACTTTCACTTTTGTGTTTCTGTAGAGAATCATTTTGCTGCTACGGTTTCTTTTGGTAGGCCGTATGCTAGTAGGATTAGTTCCATTTTCCCTCTGTGGATGGAATCGAAGGCCTTGGTAAAGTCGACAAATAGTAATGTCGCCTGAAGGTTTTTTGGCTGAACGCCTTGGTAATTATTTTTTATGTGTTAATCGAGAAATTTAAATTAATCGCGTTTTTTTTTCAAAAATTTGACAAATCAGACAAAAAAAATGTTTTAAAATATTGCGTATTTTCCTTTCACACCCTGTAGTAAAGGTATGAATCCAACCCTCTCAATTCCATATTTTGCTTCCATACCCTGTAGTAAAGGCATGAATCAAATCCTCCCTATCCATATTCACTTCCACACGGTGTTGTAAAGGTATGGATCCAATCCTCCAATTTACTTCCACACCCAGTACTACAGTCATGAATCCAATCACCCTATTCCATCTTTTTCTTCCATACCCTGTTATAAAGAAATGATCAAATCTCCATATCTACTTATATATATATATATATATATATATATATATATATATCGTAGAGGAGGCTGTTTGATTTTCTCATAGTGCTAATATACTCAACTGTTTTCGTAGGAGTTCCGTGATGTAATGGCTACGAGCTGGACGTTGACATCGTACTGAACAAGTTTCAACCCCAGTTGCTCTTTCGGATTAATACCCTTGGGAAAGGCATGAACTCCCTTATGCCCATCCCACAAGCTATGAGTTAAATACACAATTACAATTCTACCAACAATGGGTTTGGCATTAAATAACCCACAAGTGTTGATATGCCATTTAAAAAGAAACCAAACCAGACCAGTTATTCCAGTAATCAGTAAGTCGAACAGAAGACTGGGCTCTTTAATCTTGGTATGGCAATTTCATTCAAACCTTTTGTATTCCGCTTAAAAATTGTCCTCGTGTCACACCATATTCGTGATTTGGGGATATACGAGGCTTCCAGACTTTTTTCGTATGGGCACTTTTATTGATAGTACACACATGAAACTCTAGTCCCTTTCGAAGTAATCTCCTCCGACTGCAATGCACTTGTTGTACCGCTCCAACAACTTCTTCAAGGCTCCATTGAAGTCCTATTGTGTGAGCGTGTCAATGATCTTCATCACAGCCTCTTTCATCTCTCATAACGACAGCCTCTGAGCTTAGGGAATAAGCAAAAGTTACGGGAGCAATGTATGGACTATAGGGAGGGTGAGGAACTGTGTTGATGCCCATCTTGGTGAAATAGTCTGTGACAAGGATGGAGTTGTGGACTGGTGCATTGTCCTGGTGGAAATGCCACTGACCCGATTTGAAGAGTGCTGGCCTCTTTCGACCGAATCTCTCGCTGAACTCCCTTAAAACCACAACATAGTATTCCTTATTGACTGTCTGTCTAGTGGAAGCCCAGTGGACGTAGATCATGCCAGTGCTGTCAAAAAAAGGGATCATCAAAGGTTTGTGGGTGGATTTGTTCTTGGGTCTGGGAGAGCCAGCATGCTTCCACTGTGAACTATGTCTCTTGGTCTCTGGGTCATAGCAGAAGACCCAGCTTTCATTGCATTGCATTCTTTCCAAGTTTAAAACAGAATTTTATTGCATATCGTTTTTCTAAAGTCCAGATTGCATTTTTGAAATTCACCAGCTGTGACAATCAGGCTTTAGTAGGGTGTATTTCAATTCCTGGTGTAGCTATTCATTTGAACCTGAAACCATAAAAATTGGACAGTCATCTCATACGATGTATAACAATAACATAGTGGATTTTCAAGAGTCTAAGACAATTTTAAATGCCTGTACAAAAAAGTCTGGAAACTAATTGAATGCACCACGTAAATATATATATATATATATATATATATATATATATATATATATATATATATATATATACAAATCGTCTATATATTATACACTAAACGCCACTTACGCATCCACATACAATAATACGCAACTCTAATCCCCCCCACACACACACTCTCTCAAGCACACACAAAGATTTATACACAATTCCAATGATTTTAATTGAATTTTTCGATTTGTTCGATTTCTTCATTTCCTTTCGTTATCTGCCTGATGATTCTTGTTAGTAAAACTTCATGAAACCAAAGTCTGCAGACAAACTTCCATGGCATTGAATATATAAATCTAATATATATATATATATATATATATATATATATATATATATATATATATAAAGGGAAGATAATACCAATATTAAATGGATATGTTTGGCTAAAAGAATAGCTTTTTGAGAAATGAAATTTTATCAAACAAAATCAAAGTCTATGATGAACAAGGGTAGGGAGATTCGCGCAGCTTTTTCATTTTATATAACTTAGTTTTCATTACTATTTATTATTCCTAATTTATTGTGAATTCCGTATTTGGTCAAGTTTTAGACTTTATTATGAGTAAAGGAGAAAGAAAACTCTGAATTCAAACCTGTTAAACTCCGCTTAAAAATTGACCTTGTGTCCCAACCTGGACGTGTATAAGGATTGGTATATATATATATATATATATATATATATATATATGTGTGTGTTTGTGTGTGTGTGTGTGTGTGTGTGTGTGTGTGTGACCACACCTTGATGATAATATATACAAGGACTATAGAAAATCTGTTATCTCTACAAATCCTGATTAAAAGAATGTCGACGCCTTCCTAGATATAAATGCAGAAGATACTTATTATTAACTGCTACATGTGTACCCATAAGACTTTACTTACATCCTTCGGTCTACGCATGCTCAGAACAAGAGGAATTGTGGAATCTCGAAATCTTCAATAATTGGGAATTGATCCAAAAATTTTCTTGACGAGCCGGAACTCAGCGTCTGTCTCAGTGGGTGGAGCAGAGAATAGTTTCCTGTCTACCCCCTAAACTTCTCCTCAGAAACTCTGCTTTTAAAGAAAGATTCAAAGAAAGAATTTTTCACCTGAAATATATATATATATATATATATATATTGTATTTATATGAGTATGTGTCTGTGTGTAGAAATAACGAAACACACACACATAGATAGATAGATAGATAGATAGATAGATAGATAGATAGATATTTGTGTAATGAACAAATTTTCTCGACCAGTTTTTCATCTCCAAAGCAAGGGGTCGTTCATTACTCGAGACGTTTTTGAAACGTCAAGCTATCTTGGTTCTAAGCCTAACCTCGAGGTTAGTGTCCTCCACATAGCCTGTACCAAAACAAAGGCTATAAATTTTGATAATAAAGATTTTCATTAACATTGTTTATCATTTATAACACCAGTGCATAGGATACGTACAAATATTATAAGTATGAATATTTTTGCAACATATCTTCATTAATATATATATTCGATTGAACATAATAGACATTTTTGTCTACATATTTTTTTGTTAATCCTTTCAAATTGCCGTATTGACCTTATGATATTCGGCGGGGATTGGTTGATAAACCTTCCATAATTAATTATTTCCCAAGTACTTTCTGCCCAACTTTGGGCCATCATCAGGGGAGGATGTATTACAAAAGTGATGTAACTTTTGTATGTACATTACTACATTGTAAGAAGAAGAGCGTCTGCACTGTTGTATTGTGTAGCGTTTACTTTTCGAATTTGTTTCTATAAATGGCGTCAGTAGCAAAAATTCTTATCGAAAACACAATATTAGAACATCAAAATAACAAGCAAAAACTACAGATTCTCGAAGCACTACATATTAGGAACATACAGCCCAAATATAATAGAATTAATTTTCAAACCAGTGCTAATGTACTTAAATGTCTTCAGCTTCTGACGCTTCATAAAAATATATCTTCGTCTCCTATCTGTTACTATCTTCTTTCATATAATTTTTTCACGGCCTTCTTATCCAAAGAAGTTAAACCAACAAAACAAAAGGGGACGAGGGTAGAATAACCCGGAATGGAGTCAGATAGCAAACGGCAACACAGCTTGCCCTCGGACCCCATAATCTCTGTTTATATTCTTCAAAAGGTATTTATTCATAGAAATGAAAACCGAATCGCTCTTCATTTTAGGAACACATTATATGATTATTTACATGTTTTAGTACAAGAAGAAGATCTCACAAGAAGCAGATGTGGTAGGAATGGTCTAAATCAAACGTTGTAATTTGGTTACTTCCGCCGTAGTTTGGTTTAGTTCGAGTTAATGTATTATCATAGCGACTTCTTGAATTCTTGTCGATTGCTTTACAAAATCTGCAACATTGTAGCAGAAAGAAACTTGTATTTTTTGTTTGGCGCGTAATTTAATTTGACCGTTAGAGCCGCCGAACATTTTCACCAAATCAGAATGACCTGTCCTATTCAGCCCGAACCATATTTCCTAGCAGCACCAAAAATTGAAGAAAGCCCGCGAAACTCTCTCTCTCCCTCAGAAATCCTCAATGGGAACGGACGTCTATTCGCCTGTTCCTAAATAGCAGTAGCAGCATCCTACACTATAAGGAGAGCCATCTAGTTTATGGACCCCTTGGGTCTATTCTTCAAGACCAAGGGATCCTAGTTAAAACAAATTAGATGATACACTCTAAAAACTTCCTACATTCTTTTCTTCCTACCAGACCTCGCAGCATACCAGCGTAAACCCCTTTACTTCATGCTGCCATTAAAACCTTGATACAAAACCTAACGACGTCTTTGTTCTTGTCCACTACCTTTATTTTCCATCAACATTTAGCGAGGGGATAACAACCAACGAAATACCAATGCTACCAACGCCACCGACGAAATACCAATGCTACCAACGAAATACCAACGCAACCAACGTAATACCAACATAACCAACGCAAAACGCAACGCTAAACCTTTAAACCAAAAACCCATTAATAACAATAATAATAATAACATCCCCATCGCTATAAATGGTGACCTTCCGACTTGTGAGAACACGCAACCACATATAAAGACAAATTAAATATACCACTACAAAATGGAACTTAAATATCAAAACACAAGATCTCTTCCTACAACATAAACTGATTTATGCGCGCATTCCAATCCATCCAAATCAAGTATGTTTTCATATACATCGAAATTTGAAAATACTTCCATCGTTTTTTTTTTCTTTCGAAAACGTGAAAAAGATTCAGATTTAACAAATCAACGAATCTGAACACTCCATTATTTTAAACCTTTACTCAACAGAAACAATAACTTCGTTCAAAATGTTTTTCAGAACCGAATAATACTTTTTTTTTTGTCTAAATCTGTCCGACTATAAGACCTTTGAATAGGAGAGTCTTTGATTTCAACCGCACGAGGCAATAAAAACAGTATCACTTCAGTTGAAAGTGTCGGTCGGCTTAACACGAAAGGAAAGTAAGCAAAATAATTTTTGCTTCTTCGATGGTTTTCGCTCTGTGACCCCCATTTTTTTTTCTCTCCTTTTAGACATTCAGCTGGAAGGAAATAACTCTCTCTCTCTCTTTCACCCACCCAGTCTTATGTTTGTCTCTCATTCTTCTTTCTCAAAAACAAAAGGGAAGCAACTAAATTCATTGCTTTTATTTTCGGTTTTTTTTTCTTGCTAAACAAACAGGCATTTCTCTACTTAAACTCCCTAAATAATATCGCTCATAACAATTAGAAATGAAGATAGGGAAAAAAAAAAACTAAGAATACCAGTACAAAGAGCCTCATGAAAATCATCAATAATTAACTTTATATTACACAAAATTCTTTATTCTGGAAAAAATGTAAGGCATTCATTGTATGCAGTTTATAAATGGACCCTTTGCTCCAGGCCCTCTTGCTTAAAAAAATTCAATTCGACTCACCACAACCCATAAAAACCTTAGTCAACATCTGCAAACACATAATAAACATGACCTACTTCCAATTGAACAGGGCGTGTCCTCGTGGTGTAATGGTTAAAGAGATGGACTTCGGAATCGCAGTAAGCGAGTTCGTACTCCGGTCGCGCTATTACGTTCACTTTCGGTCAAATACCCTTGGGAAAGGTATGAACCCCTCTTATCCTCCCAGCTATGGATTGAATAGTACCACTACTGTTCTTCTAGGAGAATGGCTTTGACAAATACCCTTGGGAAAAGTATGAACCCCCTTTATCCTCCCAGCAATGGATTAAATAGTACCACTACTGTTCTTCTAGGAGAATGGCTTTGACAAATACCCTTGGGAAAAGTATGAACCCCCTTTATCCTCCCAGCTATGGATTAAATAGTACCACTACTGTTCTTCGAGGAGAATGGCTTTGACAAATACCCTTGGGAAAAGTATGAACCCCCTTTATCCTCCCAGCTATGGATTAAATAGTACCACTACTGTTCTTCGAGGAGAATGGCTTTAACAAATACCCTTGGGAAAAGTATGAACCCCCTTTATCCTCCCAGCTATGGATTAAATAGTACCACTACTGTTCTTCGAGGAGAATGGCTTTGACAAATACCCTTGGGAAAAGTATGAACCCCCTTTATCCTCCCAGCTATGGATTAAATAGTACCACTACTGTTCTTCGAGGAGAATGGCTTTGACAAATACCCTTGGGAAAAGTATGAACCCCCTTTATCCTCCCAGCTATGGATTAAATAGTACCACTACTGTTCTTCGAGGAGAATGGCTTTGACAAATACCCTTGGGAAAAGTATGAACCCCCTTTATCCTCCCAGCTATGGATTAAATAGTACCACTACTGTTCTTCGAGGAGAATGGCTTTGACAAATACCCTTGGGAAAAGTATGAACCCCCTTTATCCTCCCAGCTATGGATTAAATAGTACCACTACTGTTCTTCGAGGAGAATGGCTTTGACAAATACCCTTGGGAAAAGTATGAACCCCCTTTATCCTCCCAGCTATGGATTAAATAGTACCACTACTGTTCTTCGAGGAGAATGGCTTTGACAAATACCCTTGGGAAAAGTATGAACCCCCTTTATCCTCCCAGCTATGGATTAAATAGTACCACTACTGTTCTTCGAGGAGAATGGCTTTGACAAATACCCTTGGGAAAAGTATGAACCCCCTTTATCCTCCCAGCTATGGATTAAATAGTACCACTACTGTTCTTCGAGGAGAATGGCTTTGACAAATACCCTTGGGAAAAGTATGAACCCCCTTTATCCTCCCAGCTATGGATTAAATAGTACCACTACTGTTCTTCTAGGACAATGGCTTTGACAAATACCCTTGGGAAAAGTATGAACCCCCTTTATCCTCCCAGCTATGGATTAAATAGTACCACTACTGTTCTTCGAGGAGAATGGCTTTGACAAATACCCTTGGGAAAAGTATGAACCCCCTTTATCCTCCCAGCTATGGATTAAATAGTACCACTACTGTTCTTCGAGGAGAATGGCTTTGACAAATACCCTTGGGAAAAGTATGAACCCCCTTTATCCTCCCAGCTATGGATTAAATAGTACCACTACTGTTCTTCGAGGAGAATGGCTTTGACATTAGATAACCTACAAAGGTTGACATTATGATATTAACCTAAGCAATTGAACAGCAATTTTTTCAAACAAAAATATAGCCTCCCGATGGGAAATCCTCTTAGCAGAGTATTAGCCTGTCTAGTTTTAGAATCCTGCCCTTTTAAATACAGTCTACCTAGCAACACCAGATATTTTAGATATATTGATAAAATACTTTTTTTCCTACCCCAAAACATCAAAATTTATGAGATCGCTGAAAAACTAAAAAAATGTTAAACCTTCCCTAAACTACACCTATGAAAAAGAATCTAATAACACAATACACTTCCTGGACATCATAATTATTAAATCTCAAAACAGTTTAACTTTTAAAGTCTACCGCAAACCCACAAGCAAAAACGATTACATACATTTCTACTCCCACCACAACAGCAAAATTAAAACAGGCCTCATAAATAGGCTTTTACCAAAGAGCACTCAGAAAATATAGCCTACAATACCTTAATGAAGAATTTGAATTCATTGAACATTCCCTCAAAAGCCTAAAATACCCAAAATTTCTTATATTAAATGCAAGAAAAAAGTCTCTTAAAATACACTCATCAAATGAATAAATAAAAAACCCACTATCCTCATCACCCATAGACCGATCACTCTACCCACAAACACACATAACATAATACTCTACAACAAACTAACCAAGTTAGGAATATCAATCATGCAAGCCATATCACAAACCTTTAAAAACATCACAAACATCACAAAATGGACCAACAACGAAACCACTTCTCACAAAGACATATACTCCACTCCATTCAAAGATTGCAACAACATTACATCAGCAAAACCCATCGTAATCTAGAAAAAAGAATTTACGAGCAGAAACGATTAATCAATATATATATATATTACTGAATAAGCAAATCGTTTTTAAATTGCCCAGTCGGCTGGGGCTGTAGAATACACTGACTGCACCTCTGCAGAGGGGTAAGTAACCAAATTACTAAAGTTTGTTTTAGACCATACCTACCACATCTGCTTCTTGTGAGCGTGGATATGACACTAAACAATCTGATTGTGAGGTTCCAGCAGTGCTGGAGCTTTGGGGAATGCGGAGTATCCCTTCATTGCCATTGCTCCCAGGTCCACTCTGGCCCGGAGTGGTAGCACCTGATAGGGCCCTATCTATGGGTTAAATAGAACCAACAGCATACTTATGCTAAAATGAATTGTTTGAGTAAACTGAATAGCTTGAAATAGAAATGTTTTTCACAATTAAACCGTACTTACATTTAAACTAAGTGATTATGCTTAACTGAATTATTTGAAAGAGAACTGTTTTTGACATTAAAACTGTATTTACAATTAACTGAATTGTTACATATAACTACTTGAATAGTTTGAAATAGAAATATTTTTGACAAACTCTGTACTTATGCTTAACTGAATTATTTTAAATAGAACAGATTATTCACATAAAAATGGATTTGGCATTAAATAACCTACAAAGGTTAATATGCCATAAAACCCAACAAACCAAACCAAACCAAACCGTTTTTAAAACGTTTTATTCATAAAGCAAAAAATTGCAAAAACCACTGTAGGTTATGTAACGCCAGATCCATGTTTATACATATTATCAGTTCTTTTTCAAATAATTCAGTTTTGCATAAGAACGCAGTAAAATGTCAACACAGTTCTATTTCAAACAATTCAGTTTAGTTTAAGTACAGCTTTGTGTTTACAAACAGTTCTATTTCAAACAATTCAGTTTAAATGTCAAAACCAGTTCTATTTCAAACAATTCTGCTTATCATAAGTACACATTTAAGCTTTATTTGACTCATAGATAGGACCCTATCAGATGCTACCACTCCAGCCTAAAGTGGACCTGGAAGTAATGGCAATGAAGAGGTACTCCGCATTCCCCAAAGCTCCAGCTTAATACAAATAATTTAGATTTATATGGTATGAAGGATTTCAACTCTCATGCATATTTATTTGACCCTAACATGAAACCCTAAAATATACTACCACTCAGAGTCAAAGTGGATCTGGGAATTATTGCAAAGAAGAGGTACTCGATACCCACCTCCAGATCTAAAAAATAGTAACGATACCTTCAGATGTTGTTTAGTGTCATACCAATGATACCGCCATTTTTTTTTTTTTTTTTTTTTGGTGGGGGTGTACGGACTTGCGTATCGATAGAATGAAATAGGCGAATAAATACTCAATATTCATCGCACGATACAAACAATGATAGCGTAACGGAGAAGAATAAAGTGAAAGAGAAGAAGAAAAGAACTTAGAAAAGAAGTGAAAATAGACAACAGTTAAAAAAGAAAGAGGAAGTGAAAAAATTAAAAAAAAAAACGAATCGACAAATTTTAAAAAAAAAGTATTCTTTGGTTACTTTGTTTAATGGCCAATCATCATTAGAGGTTTATTTAATGTCAAAGCCATACTTGCAGGAAGAAAAGCAGTGGTACTATCTATGTCATAGCTGGGGGATATTGGAGTTCATTCCTTTCCCAAGGGTATTAGTCTAAAAGAGAACATAAAAAAAGCGAGTGGAGTTTGAACTTGCTAACTTCGAGGACGCTGTCTAGCACATTTTCCATTACACCATGAGGTCTCCGCCATATTGCCTGACGAGGACTAAAGTGTTTGAAATACGTGTAGCACAAGTATATGTAATGATATTAATAAACCTAAATACCAAAGTTGAAATAATTTACGGACTTATTCATATCTATCTATCTATCTATCTATCTATCTATCTCTCTCTCTATATATATATATATATATGTGTGTGTGTGTGTGTGTGTAAAGTAAGTAAAGTCTGCGAGCGTAGTCGAGGGTGACCCGAGGGTGACCCGACAGCTATATATATATATATATATATATAAAATAAGTAAAGTTGGCGAATGTAGTTAAGGGTGACCCGAAGGCTCCCTTTTCGATAGCAACTATATATATATATATATATATATATATATACTACGTAACAAATTATTAAAGAAGTGAACATTTTCTATATTATCCAAATTCTACAACTTGGAATTTAAAGAAATTTTCAAAGATTGATGGTAACAGTTATATGAACTTGCTATGAAAAACTTCTCTCTGAACTGAAGCTGGAGGGCAAGGTGAGAGACACCATAAAAGAAAAATTTTGAGGTATTTTCCTCAGACATAACCAGTGGAGAGTAGTCGCTAATTTTGAACCCAAAAATCTACTAAATAAGAATCCTTATTCCAACCTTCTAATAAGACATATGTCATATATTGGTAATAAATAAATTCCACAATTATTAAATCTGAAAAATGCTCAAAATTGCAACATTGGAACAGAAAGATGGCCGAAAATTTTCTATGATTTTATTCTTGCAAGAAGGCAGTTTATCTCGTGAAGCTGAAAAGGAAAACAGTGCCAATGATACATGAGTTAAAAAGAGATATCGAATCAAGAAAGAACGAGAGAAAAACATTTAGATATTACTAAATATGATCTGAAAACAGATTGTAACAATATATCATAATCTGGAGAAAGACCGGTTATAAGACAGATGGCTTTCTCTCAAAAAGGGGGCTCGGTAAAATTTTCTATAAAATTCAGTAAGGGGAAAAAAACTCCTCCATTTGACAGCCCAGTCAGCTTGTGCTGTAGAATACATCGACTGCATCTTTGCAGTGCAAGAAGACGCCCATCCAACTAGAGTCCTGGATATGGCACTAAACAGTCTGATGGTGAGGTTCCAGTGATGCTGGAGCTTTGGGGAATGTTCAGCCCCCATCCTTCATTGCCATTGCTCACAGGTCCACCCTGGCCCGGTGTAGTACCACCTGATAGGGTCCTATCTATGGGTCAAATAGTACAAACAAATGACTAATGTTAAATTGAGACTGTTACATAGTAATTCTTGAAATAATTTAATTGTGTTTAAAAAAAAGTTCTTAGGCTCGTTTAAGAATGTTATCTAAAAAATGTGTTTACAAATCATATATTTAATATACATATGTATAAACAATATTTGGCATTAAATAACCTACAATAGTTAATATTCCATAAAATCAAACCAAAACGAATCAATAATCCCATGATACTGAAAATAGAATCGTGGTCTCTTTAGGGAGAAGAAGGGTCTTGCCCTACCGCAGAGTATGCAGTCGGTCTATTTTAAACCACAACCGATATATATAAGCCAAGACAGTCTTCTGAATGAAGACATGAAAAACTCTGCTAATATGTTAATATAATTTTTGCGTTACACTGCCGGCATAAGAGTATGTTTGTGAAACCACTGATTAGCGAAGCAGGCATCGTCGTATGAAATGGAATCGGCGGGCCGATTTCAAATCTTAGATGTCCTGTTAAAGTTGTGATTTGTGTTTACAGATCCCCAACTAAGCAGTGGTTAATAGATGGCAAGATCTGGTTCTTAAGACAAGCAGACGTAAAGAAAGAAACCGCTTAAAAATCTACTTTGTGTCGCCTCCAGTCCGTTGAAAATTACGCATAAACTTTGTGCATAAGCGAGTATTTTTTAAAAATAAATGTGTTGACAGGCATCTTTTCTGGAGTAATTGTTAACAATCTAATCTTGCAAGCCATTGTTACCGAATTTGATTTCCACTGGGTGACCTTTCATTCTGCTCTAGAGTTAAATCGCTTTTGGGCACCTCTTTGTAGGTTAATGTTTAACGACCTGGCCTAACTAAGCATTATCACTAAATAGGGAATACCATCCTCACCGAGTGTCCCAGATTTGTTGGCCAAGACGGTTGGCGGTGTAGAATACACCAAATGCATCTCTGCAGAGGGGTATGGCTCTCCCAGCGAGTGTCCTGGATTTGACACTAAACAATCTGATGGTGAATTTTCAGGAATACTAGAGCTTTGGGTAATGCGGAGTATGCCTTCATTGCCATCGCTCCAAGGTCTATTCTGGCCCGGAGTGGTAGCACTTGATTGAGTCTTATTAAAGGGTCGAATTGAAATAAACTGGGTATTTACACTAAACTGAATTGTGTGAAATAGAACTGTTTTTACATTTAACTGTGTGTTTAAACTGCGTCCTTTTGCTAAACTGAATTGTTTGAAATAAAACTGTTTTTGACATTTAGATTTTGTACTTATGCTAAACTGATTTTTTAAGAATAAAACTGGTTTGACATTTAACTGTGTGTAAACAAAACAAAAAAATATACTTATACAAACTGAATGGTTTGAAACTTTTTATCAAAATAACTAAATTCGGCGTTAAATGACCCAAAAAGTGTTGAAATGCCGTAAAAGATTACAATTAACCAATCAAACTTGTGGCCATTTTCCTAATCTAAGCTTCAGTTTTACGACATACGAGGATCATTAAATAAGTTTCCAGACACACAAGAAACTCTAGTCCTCTTCAAAGTAATCTCCTCCGGCTGCAACGCACTTGTTGTACCGTTCCAACAACTTCTTCAAGGCCCCATTGAAGTCCCCTTGTGTAAGCGTGTCAATGACCTTCGTCACAGCCTCTTTCATATCCACAATTGTCTCATAACGACAGCCTCTGAGCTTAGGGAATAACCAAAAGTCACAGGAAGTAAGGTCTGGACTATAGGGACGTAACGAACTGTCTTGATGCCCATTTTGCTCAAATAATCTGTGACAAGGATGGAGTTGTGGACTGGTGCATTATTCTGGTGGAAATGCCACTGACCCTATTTGAAGAGTGCTGGCCTCTTCCAACCGAATCTCTTCCTGAACTCCCTTAAAACCTCAACATTGCAACCCTAACCCTAACCCTTTGGCCAATCAACTCTGGTGTATTGACTTCCTTAGTCCTCCCACATCTCTCATCATCCCTCACAGACTCCCTGCCTTCCTTGAATCTCTTATGCCACTCAAAACTGATCCTATTTACCCAACTCCTCCGCTCGGGCAGGATATGACACAAGGTCAATTGTTAAGCGGAGTTTAACAGGTTTGAATTCAGAGTTTTCCTTCTCCTAGACTAGTTGCTTCACCAAGGCTGAAGAACCTAGTCTGTCCTACTATTTACCCATACCTGGAGGGAAAATAATTGGATTCATACCTTTCCCAAGGGTATTAGTGCTATGGGAAATGTAATCAGTCAGGTCCAGGATTTGAACTCGTGTCGCCGTGTCCATATCCTGCGACGATAACCATTACACCACGGGCACCTCCTATGTCACTCAAAACTGATGCTCGATTCATGTAAGATGGTCGAAAAGCAGTCTGAAGTATTCCATACGTTTCTGTGGCAGCATTTTTTCCAAGCTTAAAACAGAATTTTATTGCATATCGTTCTTCCTCGCGTCCAAATTGCATTTTTGAAATTCACCAGGTGTGACAATCAGGCTTTAGTAGGTTATATTCCAATTCCTGTTGTAGTTGTTTATTTGAACCAGAAATCATAAAAATTGGTCAGTCATCTCATAAGATGCATAGCAATACCATACTGAATTTTTAAGAGTCTACAATTTTAAATGCTTGTACAAAAAAAGTATGGGAACTTATTGAAGGCACCACGTATATTCAAGTGACGCTGAAAAGCAACTCTGCTCGCTATATCATCGAAGTTAAAGAACGATTTTAGGGTAATTCTTTGATGAGTGACCTCTTATTAATAGCACATAGTTAAACAATTACGTGTATATCAGAGTAATCAAAACTTAGTGAATAACTAATATATGAATTGTTGTTATTTAGAATATTATCTTTATTATTATTATCACCACGATTCGGCCGATATATCATTCGGCCTTCTTCAGTTGTTTCATGTTGGACTTGGGAGCCCACACAGAATCTCGAACTGAACCCTTTTTTTAAACCACAGGGGTAGACTGTTCCAATCCTGTTAACCATGGCGGGTACAGGTGTAAAGTTATTGTAAATATTACTTGTTATTCTGACCTGTTGAACCCACAACCTTCAGATGATTTCACTCAGAAGTACCATCCAAGCAAAAGCTTAATACACTGCTCCATGTGTCCTTATCGGAAAATTCAGAGTAAAATTTTGGGACATATAAACCTAATGTTTCCATTAACTCATGAGATACTCTTCTCCGCTATCATATCAGATGTTTTTGTACAAAAAATCATATCATAAAAAAGGTGATATCGGCCGAAACGTTCGGAGTATAAAGATAAAGTCGCTTGTCTAAATATTCTAATGACAACAATTATGAAGCTTCATATCAGAAATTTCGACAAATATTGTATGAATATCTGAAGTTAAGTAACTATCAACTTGTTCAATACTTTGAAGGGTAACCGTTTTTAAGAGGGAGAGTCTACATGGCATAGTGACTAACGTGATGGACTGTGACATTGTAGAAAGTGAATTCAAACTCCCGTTACGCTATTACAGTCACTTTCGACTATCGCCTTCTTAATTCCCCGCCTGCCAACTATGGATTAAATAAGTACAATATTCTAGTTGGTTGGTTGGTTGTTTGGTTGGATTTTATAGCATATTATCTTTTGTTGGTTATTCAATGCCAACTCCATCTTTATACAAATAATCAGTTCTATTTCAAACAATTCAGTTTAGCATGAGTACATAATTTAATCGTTAAAGACATTTCAATTTTAAGCTATTCATTTTAGTCCAACAGTTCTAATTCAAACAATTCAGTTTATTATAAATACAGATTTTGCGCAAACACAGTTAAATGTTAAAACAGTTCCATATTCAAACACTTCAGTTCAGCAAACGTACAGTTTCAATGTCAAAAACAGTTCTATTTCAAACAACTCAGTTCAGCATACGTAAGCGGTTTACATGTCAAAACAGTTCTATTTCAAGTAATTCAATTTAGCATAAGTACGCATTTGAGTTCTATTTGATCCATTGATAAGACCCAATCAGGTTCAACCTCTCCTGGCCAGAGTGGACCTGTGAGCGATGGCAATGAAGGGGTGCTCCGCATTCCCCAAAGCTCCAGGATTACAGAACTTCACCGCCAGATTGTTTAGTGTCATATCCAGGACACTCGTTGGGATGAGTTCTTACCCCCCTGCAGAGATGCAGTCGGTGTATTCAACAACCCCAGCCGATAGGGCAATGCGCAGAGTTAAATGTTAAAACAATTTTATTTCAGATAATTCGGTTTAGTATATGTAAGAAGTTTAAAACAGTTCTATTTTAAACAATTCAGTTCACCAGAAATACACGGTTTAAATGCTAAAAAGCAATAAACATGAAAAGCCACGGTTGAGTTCTATTTGACCTCTAGATAGGGCCCTATCAGGCGCTACAACTCCGGGCCAGAGCGAACTTGGGAGCGATGGTAAATAAGGGGTGCACAGCATTCTCCAAAACTCCGGCATTACTGAGGCCTCATTATCAGATTGTTTTGTGTCATATCTAGGACACTCGTTGGTGGGTATCTAACCCCTCCTCAGAGGTACATTCTGTGTATTCTACAGCCCCAGTCGACTTAGCCACAGGACAATCGTCGGAGAAGTCTTAACTTTCTGTCGAGATGCAGTCGGTGTATTCCACAGCCCCAGCCGACTTAGGCACAAGATAATCGTTAGAGAAGTCTTAGCCTTCTGCAAAGATACTGTCGGTGTATTCTACAGCTCCAGCCGACTTAGCAACGGGAGAATCGTCGAAGAATTTTTAGTCCTCTGCCGAGATGCAGTCAGTGTATTCTACAGCCCCATCTGACTTAGCCACAGGACAATCGTTGGAGAAGTCTTAGTCCTTTGCAGAGATGCAGTCAGCGTATTCAACAGCCCCAGCCGACTTAGCCACATGACAATCGTTGGAGAAGTCTTAGTCCTTTGCAGAGATGCAGTCAGCGTATTCAACAGCCCCAGCCGACTTAGCCACATGACAATCGTTGGAGAAGTCTTAGTCCTTTGCAGAGATGCAGTCAGCGTATTCAACAGCCCCAGCCGACTTAGCCACAGGACAATCGTTGGAGAAGTCTTAGTCCTTTGCAGAGATGCAGTCAGCGTATTCAACAGCCCCAGCCGACTTAGCCACATGACAATCGTTGGAGAAGTCTTAGTCCTTTGCAGAGATGCAGTCAGCGTATTCAACAGCCCCAGCCGACTTAGCCACAGGACAATCGTTGGAGAAGTCTTAGTCCTTTGCAGAGATGCAGTCAGCGTATTCAACAGCCCCAGCCGACTTAGCCACATGACAATCGTTGGAGAAGTCTTAGTCCTTTGCAGAGATGCAGTCAGCGTATTCAACAGCCCCAGCCGACTTAGCCACATGACAATCGTTGGAGAAGTCTTAGTCCTTTGCAGAGATGCAGTCAGCGTATTCAACAGCCCCAGCCGACTTAGCCACATGACAATCGTTGGAGAAGTCTTAGTCCTTTGCAGAGATGCAGTCAGCGTATTCAACAGCCCCAGCCGACTTAGCCACATGACAATCGTTGGAGAAGTCTTAGTCCTTTGCAGAGATGCAGTCAGCGTATTCAACAGCCCCAGCCGACTTAGCCACAGGACAATCGTTGGAGAAGTCTTAGTCCTTTGCAGAGATGCAGTCAGCGTATTCAACAGCCCCAGCCGACTTAGCCACATGACAATCGTTGGAGAAGTCTTAGTCCTTTGCAGAGATGCAGTCAGCGTATTCAACAGCCCCAGCCGACTTAGCCACAGGACAATCGTTGGAGAAGTCTTAGTCCTTTGCAGAGATGCAGTCAGCGTATTCAACAGCCCCAGCCGACTTAGCCACATGACAATCGTTGGAGAAGTCTTAGTCCTTTGCAGAGATGCAGTCAGCGTATTCAACAGCCCCAGCCGACTTAGCCACATGACAATCGTTGGAGAAGTCTTAGTCCTTTGCAGAGATGCAGTCAGCGTATTCAACAGCCCCAGCCGACTTAGCCACATGACAATCGTTGGAGAAGTCTTAGTCCTTTGCAGAGATGCAGTCAGCGTATTCAACAGCCCCAGCCGACTTAGCCACAGGACAATCGTTGGAGAAGTCTTAGTCCTTTGCAGAGATGCAGTCAGCGTATTCAACAGCCCCAGCCGACTTAGCCACATGACAATCGTTGGAGAAGTCTTAGTCCTTTGCAGAGATGCAGTCAGCGTATTCAACAGCCCCAGCCGACTTAGCCACATGACAATCGTTGGAGAAGTCTTAGTCCTTTGCAGAGATGCAGTCAGCGTATTCAACAGCCCCAGCCGACTTAGCCACATGACAATCGTTGGAGAAGTCTTAGTCCTTTGCAGAGATGCAGTCAGCGTATTCAACAGCCCCAGCCGACTTAGCCACATGACAATCGTTGGAGAAGTCTTAGTCCTTTGCAGAGATGCAGTCAGCGTATTCAACAGCCCCAGCCGACTTAGCCACATGACAATCGTTGGAGAAGTCTTAGTCCTTTGCAGAGATGCAGTCAGCGTATTCAACAGCCCCAGCCGACTTAGCCACATGACAACCGTTGGAGAAGTTTTAGTCCTTTGCAGAGATGCTGTCAGCGTATTCAACAGCCCCAGCCGACTTAACCACAGGACAATCGTTGGAGAAGTATTAGCCCTCTGCAGAGATACAGTCGGTGTATTCTACAGCCTCAGCTGACTTAGCCACTGGACAATCGCTGGAGGAGCCTTATCCATCTGCAAAGATGCAGTCAGTGTATTTTACAGCCCCAGCCGACTTGGCAAGGCAATGAATAAATTACGAAGGTTTATATTAAGATAAAGCAAACCAAACCAAACTTGGTAACAACCAAGTACTGTAAGCAAGCTAAGGCCTATTTAGCCAATGAGGTTATTTCATGAATAGCGTAACATCATTTGCCTGTAGTGCATATTTTGAAAACATGAAACATGATAGCGAGCCATGCAATCGGATTGTCTTCAAAGGATTTTTATTGCCTGGATGGGCAAATTATTTGGTTCCGATTCCCCCGAAATTGGAAGAGATCCCGAGTGATTCAAATGTTATGACGATGTTTGTTGATAGAAATGATCATAGATCACATACCATTTTCGAAAAAGTTTGGAAAAATAATGGGTTGTGGAATTTTTAGATGAATTCCAAGTAAAGGTTTCGAGATAATAAATTAGTCTCTACGTATGAAATCTTTTTGTATGTGAAACAGCACGAATAAAGAGAAATAAAACGAAAGTAATGATATGGCAAACTGAGATAGATAGATAGATAGATTTTCGTTCAGTTTTTTTGTTTAATGGCATATCAACCTTATTGGGTTACTGAATGCTTAAACCATCGTAGAAAAACAGTAATGGTTCTATTTAACCAAAAGCTGGTGGGAAAAGAAAGAAAGAAAGAAAGAAAGAAAGAAAGAAAGAAAGAAAGAAAGAAGTGACTGAAAAAAGATTAAGAAAGAAACTAAGAAAGAAAGAAGTGTCAGAAAAAAATTAAGAAAGAAAGAAAGAAAAAAGTGACAGAAAAAAGGATTTAGAAAGAAAGAAAGAAAGAAAGAAAGAAAGAAAGAAAGAAAGAAAGTGACAGAAAAAGGGATAAGGAAAGAAAGAAAGAAAGAAAGAAAGAAAGAAAGTGACAGAAAAAAGGATTAAGAGAGAAAGAAAGAAAGAAAGAAAGAAAGAAAGAAAGAAAGAAAGAAAGAAAGAAAGAAAGTGACAGAAAAAGGGATTAAGAAAGAAAGAAAGAAAGAAAGAAAGAAAGAAAGAAAGTGACAGAAAAAAGGATTAAGAAAGAAAGAAAGAAAGAAAGTGACAGAAAAAAGGATTAAGAAAGAAAGAAAGAAAGAAAGAAAGAAAGAAAGAAAGTGACAAAATGTATTACGAAAGAAAGAAAGAAAGAAAGAAGGTATATACAGGCAACAATTAAGAGATTTTCCAATATCATGAAATGTTATTTTATAATATTCAACTTCTGAAACAATGAGACCAAACAAATAAAACACCTGACTCAATTGTATATAACTAGTTATATCGAAAAATAGATAGAGCAATAAGACCAAGAAAAAGTCAGACAGAAAGAGATAGAGACAGAAATACAGACAGAGAGTTAGAGAGAGGGACAGATAGAGACAGAAACAGAGAGACAGAGACAGAGAAAGACAGACAGACAGACAGACAGACAGAGACAAAGACAGAGTAAGAGACAGTGAGAAGGTGAGAGAATCGGACAGAGAAAGAGAGACAGAGAGATTGACTGAGCGAGAGAGAGAGAGAGAACACAGAGAGACAGAGACTGAGACGCAGAGAGTGAGAGAATGACTGTATCATTCCTGTCGTAAATATATAAATAAAGCGAAAAATATATAATCAACTTTGTTGTTGTTATTTTATCTTTTATTTTATTTTCTTATTTTTTATTTTATCTTATTTTGTGTGTGTGCGTTTGGGTGTGTGTGTGTGTGTGATTGACTATGGGCTTATCAAGCTTGCATCTTGTTCCTACTGATTATCAGTACTTAGTGGAGAAAATATTGAAAAACAAAGTAATCCAAAGAGAAGAATTTAATAAGAAAGAAAGTCGACGTGTTAACGTTCCGGTTTCAATAAGCCATCATCAGGACTTAAAAAAGATGTTATAAAGTGTCGTTAAGGTTTTTCGTTCATCATCCATCGGTGAGTGTCGGATTATTTTCCATTATTTTCTTCCATATATATATATATATATATACATGTAAAGTCGGCGACCGTAATCGAGGGCAACCCGAACTCTTCCTTTTCATTAGCTACAACACCGAGATGTAGGCAAGGGCGTTACTCATTTCCTTGAATTGGTCAACTTTACCCTTGATCCTTACCTTATAATGCTGAGTGTTAAGCAAGGATATATCAATTACAATTTTTTGAGTCTTTGGTATGACTCAACCTGGGATTGAAGCCCGGTCTCCTGGGCCATTGGCGAACACTCAACCCAATTTACAGGATGTAACGATAGAATTGTCACCCTAGAAAAGACGACATGATTCCATTTCCGTTTAATGAAACCCGGGTTTTTTTTTTGTTACAGACCATCTACTAGTTGGCCAGTTGTGTACAAATCCCAAGAGAGATACGAGCCTTCTATCATGTCTGAAAGTGACAGAATGTTCAACGAGCGAGATCGGAGATGCGCCGCCGTACAACACATACTCTCTACTGATCCAAGTTAAGACAACAGAACCATTGCCAGCACCCTCAAAATGCAAATCTGGATTGCCACGAATAACAGGAACGTCCCCAGGGTGATGAAAACAAAGTTTCCGGCTACGGTTATGGCCTTTAGTGTAGTTTTGAGTGATGGCCACATCATGCCACCTCACATCTTCGAAGTCGGCTTGAAAGTCAACACCAAAGTGTACCTGGATGTGCTGAAGAGTGCAGTGATCCCCTGGTGCAATCAGGTGGCCGGTAGCAGACCGGGGTGTGACAGCAGGACTCGGCGCCGGCCGACAAGTCCAAAGAGACCCGGGCTTGGCTTCAGAAGGTGTGCTACGACTTTGTATCCTTCTCTCCTTGGTCCCCTCCTCCCTCGACCTGAACCCGCTGGACTACTTCGTTTGGTCATACGTCGAGAACATCACCAACATGACCTTCCTAAACACGAAAGCAAGTCTGATCACCGCCATCCGCCGAGTATTCGCCGAGCTCCCACCGGCGCTTGTGGAAAAGGCATGCTCGCAGTTCCAGATCCGAATCGAGGCGGTGATTGAGGCCGAAGGCAAATAAATTGAATAAATGTCGGCTCTACTACATAATCAAGTTACCTGAATTGATTTTTTCAATAAAAGTTTTAAAATGAAGCTGTAGTGTTGTTTTCTTTAGGACGACAATTTTATCGTTCCACCCTGTATCTGTGTGTATGTGTGTGTGTAAAAAAAAACAAGGTATTCAGTGCGTGACTTTATTCATACTTTCATTATTTGCCAACGTTTAAAGTTTCGGTAGCAAAACATCATGAGGGCAATGTTAATGCGCCGTTGCATTTTCTGAATTATATTCAGTTTAAAGAAAATGAAACGAAAAAAAAAAATGAGAAAAATCTCAATATTCTATTAGCATCTGTTTCAAAATAATGAAACACAGAGTTCAAAATTCATTCATTCTATATATATATATATATATATATATATATAGGAAGTAGTTGTTGGCGACTGTCGTAGAGGGTGACCCGAAGGCTCCCTTTCCAATAGCTACTACACTGAGGTGTAGGGGAGGCCGCTACTCTATTCCTTAGATTGCTCCACTTTACCCTTGATCCTTACCTTATAATGCTACGTGTTAAGCAAGGCGGCATCAAGTACCTTTGGTATGACTCGACCTGGGATCGAACCTCAGTCTCCCAGACCATTGGCGAACACTCTACTAGTAGGTCAATGGGCTTGTTAATGTATTATACCTAAATGATCCTGAAACTACCAACTCAGATTTCACCTAACGGGTCTTCAGGATAATTCTGTCTCTTTCAACTTTACATATCATCATCATCATCATGTCGTGCCGCTAGCACGGACATCCCTGATCCTCTCTCGCCACATCTCCCTATCGTTCATCGCCTCTGACAGGTCTTCAGGGCTACATCCCATATCCTCTCAGAGCTGCTGTATGTATGTTCGTGCTGGTCGACCTGCTTTTGCTCGGCCATGTGAGGGGGTCCATAGGAGTACATCACTTATGAGCTCATCCCTGCTTCTCCAGCAGTGTCCTGCATGTCTGGTTCGTCTAACTTGGATAGTTTTCGTGATGGAAGGTAGGTGGCCGTATAGTTGGTGCTTTGTTGGGTGTTGCCTCCAGGACTTAAAGACCTCGAGGAATTCTATTTAATTTTCTCAAATTTCAACAGCATGTGTAAAAGAAACTTAAATTTTTATGCTAAATTTTGAAAAGAATATAATTTCCTTATTTTGCATACCAAAGAGTTGATTAGTTGGCTAATTGGTTTGTTGGTTGGTTGGTTTTTATGGCATATCAACCCTTGCAGGTTATTTAATATTAAATCCTATTTATACATCTATTAAATAAATGATTCGTAAAGCAAGATTGCCGGTAACATTTTTAAACAAGCCTGGGCTCATTTGTTTGTTAAATGTTTTATCATTTGATTGCACAGTTAGATGGTTTCAAGTATTGATACTTCATATTAACAATTTAATTTATCTTCAATCATTTGTTTATAAACAGTTAAATGGACATACATATATGATGTATAAGTGAATAGTTTGTAGGTAATTTCATTTTTTAAAAAAGTTAAAGTAATTTGTTTGAACACAATTAAGTATTTTTACTCTTTATATACAGTTAAATGGTTAAAAGTTTCGTTGTTTTACACTAATAGTTCTATTCAGCCCGGCACATTCATTTATTTGCATACCATTAAATTGTTCCACGTAATACCAATAATTCTCGCCCAGTCGGTTGGGTTTGTAGAATACACCGACTGCATCTCTACAGAGGGGTAAGACCTTCCCCAACGAGTGTCTTAAATATGTCACTAAAACAATCTGATAGTGAAGTTCCAGTGATGCTGGAGCTTTGTGGAATGCGGAGCACCCCTTCATTGCCATCACTCCTAGGTTTCATCTGGCCCGGAATGGTAGCACCTGGTAGGGTCCTATCTATGGGTTAAATAGAAGTAACTGCATACTTATGCTAAACTGAATTGTTTGAATTAGAACTGTTTGACTAAACTGAATAGCTTGAAATAGAAATGTTTTTCACAATGAAACTTTACTTACAATTAAACTGCTTACTTATGCTAAACTGAATTGTTTGAAGTATAACTCTTTTCCTAAAAATGGATTTGGCGTTAAATAACCTACAAAGGTTGATATACCATAAAACCCAACTAACCAATAATTCAATTTTTGTACACAGTTAAATGGTTCCAAATATTTCTATGTAGCACGGACAATTCAATTTACTCTCAGTCATTTGTTTTCCCACAGTTAAATGGTCAAACCTATCTATCTAACCCGTAGAAAGACCCAATCAGGTACTACGACTCCAGGTCAAAGTGGACCAAGGAACAAGGGAATTGAACGGCACTCCATCCTTTCCAAAGCTCCCGGACCGGATCCTCACAATCAGATGCAGTTTAATGTCATAATCAGGACATTCGTTTTGAAGTGTTCTTACCCCTCTACAAAGTTGTAATTGGCGTAAATTTAAGTACCAGCCGGCTAGGCTTGATAGTCAGAGTGTAGTTAAGCGTCTTCTACAATGAGAACACTCATCGCGAGTGGAAGATTATAATAAACATCTCAGTGGCTAAAAGGATAGGGGGAAATGAGGCTTTCAGAATGCTTGCATTGAATATAGCTTTAATACAATTAGAACAAGTACTAATCCAACTCTTACCACCCTCAGATTTGGGTTAATAGTAGACCAGACTAGGTCTTTTAACCTTTGTCTGGTAACTGGTCCAGAAAGTTGTAAACCATGGAATAGGATATATTCCGCCTGGCTATTCCTGCCCATGACACGCTACTTGTATTGCCGAATTCACTTCCTACATTGATAACCATTATGCTACGAGCGTTTCCATTTTCTTCCATTTACGCTTTAAAGTATGTTCTGAATACCAGGCGCACCTGGCCTAAGTGCATCCAAAAATTGTTGCAAACGGGGACTTGCGTAATAAAACCTGACATTGTGTGTATATACAATTAAATTGCAAAGTATGTTTAGCATCATACTGCTAGATCTGCGTCCGTGACTAAAACTCTTATGGCAAGCTGAATTTGAAGTAATCTAATAAGCGAATAAACAGACTATGGCTGGGTGACTGGAAAAAAAAAAAGAACTTGTCGAAACAGTGAACCAAAAAAAAAAAAAAAAAAAGGAAACAAAAGAAACAAGCCTTCTTCATATTCTGACAATCTTGACAGACACGCCCATCTGACTCACCCATTCCGTCTATCCACCGAGCCCAATACAAAGTAGATAAAATTACTTACTCTCTGTTTCCCGCCATCAACGTTACACGCGGGAAATTGCGAGCGATTTCTCACCAATTCCCGCCTTTTTACGACGTTAACGTCAATGTTTCTCCAGTAAATAACATCTATTTTACCTCTGATGATTGAAACGCTAAATGCTTCCTGCTAATGATCATGATGATGATGATGATATTAGATTTTGCCTATGAGTAACAATACAGGAATATTCAACATTTATACCCGGTCATGGTAAACGGAATCAAAGCAATAAACCTCCGTGAATTAAATTAAAAAAAAACTGGTTTGAAGTTCCGTCTAGGCCCCCAAGTTCATTAAGAAACACCAGAACAAGGCCGAAGGACATATCGGCCAAAACGTTGAAAAGAAGACAATAGTCCGGAGACCCCAAATGATAAAAAACAGATTAAACATTTTCTATGATGGTGAGTCTATATTTCTTTTTAACAAGAGTAGAATGCGTATAATGTAAATGAATTGCTAGTTTGTTTTTTATTTAAATAAAGAAATGTATTCAATATAAAGAAGGGATAGTCGATAGTCATGAAGTGATACAGGCATTTTTAATTGAATTGTACTATAGAATCTCCAATGTAAATAAATTGTTAACGATTTTACGATGAAAATTCTCAGGGAGTCGTTCGTCAATAGCCAGGAAGTTATACATAAGCTGCTGACAGAGTTGTTTTGGTTTGTTTGGTTTCATGGCATATCAACCTTTGTAGGTTATTTAACGCCAAATCCATTTTTATGTAAATAATCTGTTCTATTTAAAACAATTCAGTTTAGCATAAATACACAGTTTAATTGTCAAAACATTTCCATTTCAAACTATTTAAGCAGTTATATGTAATAATTCAGATAAGTGTAAATACAGTTTTAATGCCGAAAAACAGTTCTATTTGAAATAATTCAGTTAAGCATAAGCACACAGTTTAAATGTAAGTACGGTTTAATTGTCAAAAACGTTTCTATTTCAAGCTATTCCGTTTACTCAATTCATTTTAGCATAAGTATGCTGTTAGTTCTATTTAACCCATAGGTAGGGCCCTATCAGGTGCTACCACTCCGGGCCAGAGTGGACCTCGGAGCGATGGCAATGAAGGGGTACTCCGCATTCCACAAAGCTCCAGCACTGCTGGAACCTCACCATCAGATTGTTTAGTGTCATATCCAGGACACTCATTAGGTTTTTTTTACCCCTCTGCAGTGGTGCAGTGACAGAATTGTGTAATCGTTTGAATAATGTTCATATATTTCTAATGATTTACTATAGAAATACTATATATATATATATATATAGAGAGAGAGAGAGAGAGATTCTATTTTCTCACTTTTTGTATCATACCCATGATACGGATATGTGAAACGTAGATAGAATGTTCATAACTCATATATAAATAACATAGGAATCCCGAAACACGAAAAACTTTACGACTTCTTAGTTCAGGTACGAAACTTTTTATTACCTTTGAGTTAAAAGGTTTTTCGACATAAGGAGAGAGATACACAATCTTTCTATGCTGACTTTTCCATCTGCCCCCACCACCACCAACACGCGCGGCCCCCGCCGCAAACTACAGGCCTGGCCTCGGCGAGCCCCCGAAAGTCAACCTTCTTCCGACGTTAAAACTCAACTCACTGACTTTTCTCAAATTCCCTAAATTCTCTGTGCACGCTTCTGGTGCATGACGTCATTCACACCGCCTGGTTCCGTTTCCTATCTGGGATTTCTATTTTGACATTTCTGAATGACACATCCTCCCCGCGCGCGCGTGAACACCTGCGCTCATGTTGCACCCAAATAACCCATGCGCTAAGTGAAAGGTTCTCATCCTAACTAAACCGAAAGGCAAGATATATAAAACGAAATCCCTCGGCCATTATATTACATTTTGTCTTAATCGTTGTCCAAGTTTAACTATGACCAGATAGGACCGAAACCGGTTAGTAGTTCATTTTTATTAACATGAATAAATTTGGTCTGTTTGTAAGTTTGATATATATATATATATATATATATATATATATATATCAAACTTACAAACAGACCAAAAAGATAGTGAAACCAGACAAAAAACAATCAACGTATCAAATATACGCACTAGGAAAAAATAGGTAGCTAAATAAATGGTATCGAAATTAATATAAGCATTAATATTTCTCTTAAAAGTTAATTATCGAACTTAACATGAAAAGAAAATGAATCAAACAAATGAATAAAAAAGTTAAATTACCGTAATTATAATTGACGGAAGAATTTTGAAAATAAAATAAATAGGTAAATAAAAAAACGGAAATTCAATAAAACGAGGAGGTAACTCCTTAATCTCTTCTCCCTCCCCCTCCACCCCACGTGTCTATTCTGTTTTATTTATCCATTGGATCTGAAGAAGTCCTGTTATATTTTTTTCGTGTTTTTGGTTCACGACAGAAACTGAAAAACAGGATGGAAATAAATTTATAATCCTAAATTAACCGGTCTTTGGTTTTTTCTTAAAGATATATATATATATATATATATACAGAGATTTTATGATATTTCTCTTTACTTGGACAAATCTATTTTAAATAGCTACAATATATTCTATGTTTAGTTAATATACGCCACATATGTCATATTTGTATGCTTTCTCTTTTTCTTTTTGTCTTTCTTTTTCTTCCTTCTTTTGATTCGAAATTTTTCTCGATAAACAAATGAAATATAAATTCTACACAATACTTCTAATAAGTCAAATGACGTAATTTAAAACAACAAACGCTGATTCACAAATTAAACAGCCGACGTTCTCTTGTTATACAAATGTTCCCGAGGTTTTTGTATTTTGCATTTTCAAACATCCATCGTTGATTTAACATCACTTATATTATCCCTCATAGCGCTGATGATGGTTCATTAGAACCGAAACGCTTTAGTGTCGACTTTGCTTCTCAATAAATCTCTCTTTCTACTTGGATAACCTTGATATCAATTTTTCTTTATATATATATATATATTGGTCAAGTACTGGATTGTGGCCTTGAAGTAAGCGAGTCCAAACTCCAGCCAAGCTATTACGTTCACTTTCAAACTAATAACCTTAGGAAAGGTATGAACCCCCGAATCCCGCCATCTATGGGTTAAATAGTACTACTGTTGTTTTTCTACAAGAATGACTTTGGCATTAATTAAACCACGAGCATTGATATGCCATTAAACAAAGAAAATAAGCCAAACCAAATCACTTCATATATATGTATATGTACATATATATTTAGTTGGGTGAAATAAATATTCGTACTTAAGAAAATTTTTATTTCTTATCTTTCAAACATTGCCTAAACAAATTTTTATATACATTTACTGTATGAGGATATATTCAACTGATGTGTGTATATAAACTTAGGTTACAATTAATTTTACAGAAATTAATACCAATTATTCATTTTCATGAGTGAAAAAAAGAATCGTACAGTACAACATTATGGCAATATTTTTTATAGATTGTTCCAATAATGCTATTAGTACCCATAGTTAGACTTCTAGAATGTTCCAATAATGTTATCAGTAACTATAGTTAGTCTTGAAATTCAATCCGGAACTTTCTGCAATCGCTTTTCGTACGAGAAGGTTCTGATCATGGCAAGAGGTAAAGAATTGAGGAATTCCCAAAAAGCACTGACTGTTAAGCTTTAGAAAGATGGGGAAAGTTATAGAAATATCTCAAGCAACCTGAATATTCCTTTTACTATGATAAGTTCATTCATTACAAAGTTTAAGACATAACAAAGTTGAAAACAAAAAAGAACAGGTGCTCCAAGGAAGATTTCTCTTAGATTATCAAGAAAATTAGGACGTCTGGTTAACCAAAATCCAATGGTTACACGTGAAGAGCTGCATGAAGATATGCATTTATCAGGATGTAGTGTAACCAAACGAACAATAAGTAATAAAATGCTGAAGAATGGTCTAAAGTCACGGAGACCAAAGAAAACTTCTCTCTTATTGAAACGACATAGAGATGCAAGGTTAAAATTCGTAAGACAGCATAAGGAAAGGGGAATTTTTTTAGGGAAAGAATATTATGGACAGATGAAACTAAAATTGAGTTGTTTGATCATAATTATAGAAATCATGTGTGGAGAAAAAATGGCGAAGCCTACTCACACGAGAACACGGTACCAACTGTAACATTTGGCGGTGGCAGTATAATGATTTTTCAGCAAAAGGTGTGGGCAAAATTTTAGTAATAGACGTTAAAATGAATGCCAAAAAGTATAAACAGATCTTGCGAAAAATTTGATGTCTTCTGTTGGGTGTCTAGAGCTACTTTCTGATTACATTTTCCAGCATGATAATGATCCCAAGCATACAGCTAAATCTTTGAAGAAGTGGTTGTCTGAAAATAATGTTAATGTTTTGCAATGCCGAATCTACTCTACGGATTTGAATCAAGTTGGGAACTTGTGGTGAGTTTTAAAATTCAAATCCGAAAAAGAGCACTAGCAAACATCAATAATCTGAAGAAATATGCCAGGAAGAATGGTACAAAATACCGACTAATTATTGCAAAAAACTAGTTGCGAACGACAGGAAGAGATTAGAGGCTGTTGAAGTGAATAAAGAATATTCTAAAAAGTTTTAAATAAAGATAATGCGTTATTTTTTGTAATGTACGATTACTTTTTTTCACTCAGAAAATGAATAAATGGCATTAATTTTTGAACAATTAATTGTAACCTAAGTTTATATACACATATTAGTAGAATATATCCTTATACAGTAAATGTATATAAAATTTTTTTTTAGGCAATGTTTGAAGGATAAAAAATAAAAGTTTTCTTACCAGCAAATATTTATTTCACCCTACTGTATATATATATATATATATGTGTGTGTGTGTGTGTGTGTGTGTGTGTGTGTGTTTGTGTGTATGTGTGTCAGTGTATTGGTTTGTTTTGGTTTGGTTTATCATATTTTCTTTGTTTAATGGCATATCAATGCTTGTGGTTTATATATATATATATATATATATATGTCTGTGTGTCTGTGAGTTGGTCTGGTTTGGTTTGGTTTATCATATTTTCTTTGTTTAATGGCATATCAATGCTTGTGGTTTATATATATATATATATATATATATATATATATGTCTGTGTGTCTGTGAGTTGGTCTGGTTTGGTTTGGTTTATCATATTTTCTTTGTTTAATGGCATATCAATGCTTGTGGTTTATATATATATATGTATATATATATATATATATATGTCTGTGTGTCTGTGAGTTGGTCTGGTTTGGTTTGGTTTATCATATTTTCTTTGTTTAATGGCATATCAATGCTTGTGGTTTATATATATATATATATATATATATATATATATATATATGTCTGTGTGTCTGTGAGTTGGTCTGGTTTGGTTTGGTTTATCATATTTTCTTTGTTTAATGGCATATCAATGCTTGTGGTTTATATATATACATATATATATATATATATGTCTGTGTGTCTGTGAGTTGGTCTGGTTTGGTTTGGTTTGTCATATTTTCTTTGTTTAATGGCATATCAATGCTTGTGGTTTATATATATATATATATATATATATATATATATATATATATATGTCTGTGTGTCTGTGAGTTGGTCTGGTTTGGTTTGGTTTATCATATTTTCTTTGTTTAATGGTATATCAATGCTTGTGGTTTATATATATATATATATATATATATATATATATATATATGTCTGTGTGTCTGTGAGTTGGTCTGGTTTGGTTTGGTTTGTCATATTTTCTTTGTTTAATGGCATATCAATGCTTGTGGTTTATATATATATATATATATATATATATATATGTGTGTGTGTGTGTGTGTGTGTGTGTGTGTGTGTGTGTGTGTGTTTGTGTGTGTGAATTTGTGTGTGTGTGTGTGTGTGTATAAAGGGATTGTGAATAGTCAGAAAGTGATACACGCATTGTTGACAAAATATTGCTAATATAGTAAATAAAATAGATGCATTTCTAATGATTTTACAATAGAAATGCATTGAAAATAAGTTATTGTTTGTTGCTAGGAATTAATACAAGTATTACTGAAAGAACAGTGCTTTTTTTTTTCATATATATTTATTGGTTTTATGGTTGCAGCTGTTATAATTGGAAAGTATTGGCGCCACTGTCATATTTACGCGCAAATATTTTCCTCCTAATCGATTTAAGATGAAACAAGCAGACAATAAACAAATGGCACGCACAGAAATCTTTTGCTTGTGGCTGTTTTTCGCCTTTCTTTACAGGACAAATAGTAAGAAACATCTTATTAAGTCGATAACGAGGCTTGAACAAAAAGAAAGAAAATGACTGAACATATGAACGAGAAGGAAGGTAAAGAAGAGAGAGAAAGAGAGAGAGAGAAAAGAGAAGAGAAAGAGAAAAAGAAAAAGAGATCAATGCACGATGCGGTTCATGTTAAAATTCGTTGCATTATCTTTTGCACAATGGTGAGAAATGTTAGAAGTGCCTTTAACGTTTACTCAGCTCTTTATTGCTTGTGCAACCAGTCAACTGTTGTACGTCGTTAACAAACCCCAGGACAATCCAGTAGTTAATTAAATTCGCACAAAGTTACAGAAACGAATTGCAGTCAGTATTTGAACGCTTGTTCTTGCTCAACAGAGAGAGAGAGAGAGAGAGAGAGAGAAAGAGAGCGAGAGAGAGAGAGAGAGAGAGAGAGAGAGAGAAAGCAAGTTATTTTCGGAAAACGTAGTGACTAGTGTTGTACAGAAAGATATTTGATTGTCTGTTCTTGACCAGGTTAATTGCTACTGAAAATCGGAAACATATAAGTGGCGGACGCGCCAAAATACAATCCTATGTTCAACCCACATCATATTGACCCAGAGTCTCAAATATGTGACCTGCTGGCAACATGAGACCAAAAAACTACTTTTCTATGGCACACTCAGAAAAATTTTCGAGACTTATATTTTCTTAAAACATGGTAATTTGTCTCTCGCCCCTGACCATGTTTTTCTCCGTTGAAATAATTTTATTTTGTATACATTTAACGTCGTTATATATATTGATATCATCATCTTATTGTGCCATCAGCACGGATATCCTTGACCCTCTCTTGCCACTCCTCCCTATCGTTCATCGCTTCTGGCTAGTCCTCAGGGCTACGTCCCGTATCCTCACAGAGCTACTGCATGTAGATTCAAGCTGGTCGCCCTGCTTTTGCTCGGCCATGTGAGGGGTCCATAGGAGTACATCACTTATGAGCTCATCCCTGCTTCTCCAGCAGTGTCCTGCATGTCTGGCTCGTCTAACTTGGATAGTTTTCGTGATGGGAGGTAGGTAGCCGTACAGCTGGTGCTTTGTGGGGTGTTGCCTCCAGGAGTTGTTCAATATTGCTCGCAGCATTCTTGTGTTATTGCCGTCTAGCTTTTTCTCCATATGTTTAGTTAGCATCCATCTAGTGCATCCATATAGCAGTATCGACACGACCGTTGCTTGGAGAAAACTGCGTTTCATTCTATCGGCCAGGTCAGATTTCCATATAACCGCTAGCTTATCGATATCTGTCCATGCCTTTTTTAGTCGCGAGTCGATGTCTTTTTCGGTTGATGAGACACTGCTTCCTAGGTAGGTGAACTTGTCAACTAGTTTTAGAGAGCTACCGCCTAATGTGGAAATGTCACCTGTTTGATTAAAGCACATGTATTCCGTTTTGTGTGCATTGACATGGAGGCCAATGCCTGCGGCGGCTCGTTCCAAACTATGCCGTAGTGTTTCGGCTTGGTTGGGTGTATTTGCCAGAATCGCTATGTCATCGGTGTAGTCGGCGTCGGTAATTATTTTTACGGGGTACCTTCTGCTTCTTTTCTTTGTCAGCTCGAAACCGTTTTCTTTAATTTCATCAATTGATGTTCTAAGCACGTAGTCTAGACAGATGATAAAGAGGTACGAGGCTAGTGTGTCCCCTTGCAGTACTCCTACTACAATGTCGAAGTAGTCTGTGTCTCCATCCGGTGAACGTACTTTCACTTTTGTGTTTCTATAGAGAATCATTATGGCTGTGATGGTCTCTTTTGGTAGGCCGTATGCTAGTTGGATTTGTTCCATCTTCCCTCTGTGAATGGAATCAAAGGCCTTGGTAAAGTCAACAAATAGTATTGTGGCCTGTAGGTTTTTGCCCGTACGCCTTCAAGGATTCTGCAAATAGTCAATATTTGTGAGGTCGTGGATCAATTTTTTCTCGGAAGCCATTTTTGTTCTTCCTAAGAATGTTGTCAATTTTGGGTTCTATGCGGTTTCGTAGTAAGGCATTGTATATTTTGGCAGCTATGGATGTAAGTGTTATACCTAGGTAGTTCTTGGTTAATCCGAGGTCACTCTTTTTAGGAAAAGGGAGGATGCATCCTTTCATCCATCTGTCTATCGGATTTTGATTATAAACTGCATTACATTGTCGGAGCAGTATGTCGTCGAATTGTCTGGTCTTCCATACTTCTGGGGGAATTTCATCAAGCCCTACGGCTTTCCTATTTTAATTTTTTCTAAGTACTGAGTCGAGTTCTTCTCGAGTAAACGGTCCTAGTTTAATGTCTAATTATTAACTACAACTTCTCGTGATTGGTTCATGTGTAACTTTTGGTGGTAGATTCACGAAATGCTGTTTCCACAGATTTATTCTTTCGTGTTGGTTTGTAGCTTTCAGTTTAGCTTTGGCTGTGCTCTTCCTTCTACTCACCTTGTTTATCGTTTGCCACGCTATCCTAGATTGCATATCTTCCACTGAGTCTCTAATCTTATCTATCTGATTTTGTATGTATTCTATCTGTTCTTTTAGATATATGCTTTACCGGCCCATTGGTCTGGCGGGTAGAGTGTTCACCAATGGTCTGGAAGACCTGGGTTCAATCCCAGGTCGCGTCATACCAAAGATTTTTAAAATGGTACTTGATACTTCCTTCAACACTCAGCAATATAAGGTACGTATCAAGGGTAAAGTGGAGCAATCCAGGGAAAGGAGTAGCGTCCTCCCCTACACCTCAGTGTAGTAGCTATTGAAAAGGGAGCCTGCTGGTTGCCCTCGACTAAGGGAGACAACTTTACTTTACTTATATATATATATATATATATATAATTTGTTAACGAACTGTTTTTATGTAATATTTTTAACAAGCAAAAGCTAATTTGATTGCACACAGTTAAATGGTTTCAAGTATTTGGTCCAGTGAGTAGAGTGTTCGCCAATGGTCCGGGAGACCGGAGTTCAATCCCAGGTCGAGTCATACCGAAGACTTTAAAAATGGTACTTGATATATCCTTGTTTAACACTCAGCATTATAAGGTATGTATCAAGGATACAGTAGAGCAATCCAGAGAAAGGAGTAGCGCCTTCCCCTACACCTTGCTGTAGTAGCTATGGAAAAGGGAGCCTTCGGGTCGCCCTCGATCACAGTCGCCAAATTTATTCCTATCTAATTATTCTATTCAACACGATTGATTTAATCGCATCAAGTCAAATGGTTCCAAGTAATACTAGTAATTCCATTTTTGTTTGAGTTAACGGTTTCAAATATACTGTTATATAGCCATGATATAACTATACAAATATACAGATACGTAAAACGTTCATTTGCATAGGAATACCGAAACACTGACGACTTCATTTAGTTCAGGTACGAAACTTTTATTAACTTTTTTTGACTTTTAGTTTTTCGACATGAGGATAGAGAGACACAACTTTTACTATGGTGACTGTTTCTACATCGTTCTTCAGTCAACTCCCAAGCTGAACTGGCCGGCCCAGAGTCCAAAGTCTCAACTCACTGACCCAACAAACGCGCGGCGCATCCTGTAGACCACAACTGGACTGGCCTCGCCCAGGTCCGAATCTCAGCTCGCTTCGTCCAGCGTCAGATCTCAACTGCTTTTTTTCAATAATTACCAAAATTCCCAGCCCCTTACTTCCGGGCATGACGTCATCCACATCCAAGTCTCGTTTCCCATCTAGGGTTTTTATTATGATATCTGTGATTGCCACACCCTCCACGCACGAGCGTGAACACCTGCACTCAATGTGTGCGCCTGCACCTGCACTAAGCCAAATAGTTCTAAGCCTAACAAAACTGAATGATAAGATATAACCAAAGAAAAATGATAATATAAAAAAAATCATTCCGCAATTATATAACAGTACCCCCCCCATTAAGATTTATTTGCACACAGTTAAATGATTCCAAATATTGCTATGTAATTCTAATAAAATTTCGTCACACAGTTAAAGAGTTTCAAGTATTGATATTCAATATTCATAATTACATTCAACATTACTCATTCATTTGCACGCAATGAAATGGTTCTGAGAATTGCAATTTACAACAAACAATTCACTTTTATTATTTGTTCATACACACAGTTAAATAATTAGTTTTCTTTGGTTTGGTTTGGTTTGGTTTTATGGCATTTCAACCAATGTTGCTTATTTACAAAAGAAATAGGTCCACTAACAGATTTGTATTTTTTAAATAGAATTGTTTATTCCATTCTTACATACGTGTATGTTTCCTTCATAACATATCAAATATCAAAGATTAACTGGGGTAAAGACAGACCAAAAGACACATTCTGACAAAAGTGAAGAGAGGAAGAGGACGAGAAATCTAACACACAACAGTGACCTCTATATAAACCGATACAAAACCTAGAAAAACATTCTAATAACAAACCAACACGAGTGAGTTCGACTCTCATTGGGTGGCCTATTCATATGGTTCTGTGCCTCATATATATGCTCTGACGAAAGTAACAAGCTGGAAATATGCACATATATAAGAACGAAATAAATAATTCTTTAACAAATACAAATCTCTTAGTGGACGTATTTATTTTAAAATATTTACTTTTTTTCTCTTTGGAACTTCAGCGAAAAAAAGAAAAAATTATATATGTATATATATAGCCGAGCGGTTGGATACTAAGCCTAACGTATAGTTGTGCGGGTTCGATCCCAGCTTCAAGCTTCCTACGTGTCTAGCCACACTGAAGAGTTGTGATACAGTGAAACAGTCTGTCTGTGGATGACAATATATTCGCTCCCTCGCGGGGTTCGAGCACTCTGGCAAAGGAATTTACGGTTACTGCTCGCGTAATGCAAAGCTCTTCGAACGCATTGAGCACTCTGGTAGCCGGTAAGGTAAAAAATGTAAACAAACAAATGCTGCTGCTGCTGTTGCTGCATAATCCCTTATAATTCCCTAGCTAACATGGTTCGCTTTTTGGCTGAGCGGTCTGATACTGAGTCTAACGTAAAGTTGGGCGGGTTTTGATCTCAGCTTTAAGCGTCCTAGATGACAATATATATATTGTCATCCACAGACAGACTGTTTCGTTGTATCACAACTCTTCAGTGTGGCTAGACATGAAGAACGCTTGAAGCTGGGATCGAAACCCACCCAACTTTACGTTAGACTTAGTATCATACCGCTCAATCAACAAGCGAACCACGTCAGCTCGGGAATTATAAGGCATTATGTAGCAGTCTTCGTTTGTTTACAGTTTTGCCTTAACGGATACAAGAGTGCTCAATTCGTTCGAAGAGCTTTGCATTATGCGAGTGGCAGCCGTAAATTCTTACTCACCGGTTTACTCTGGACCTGAATGGTCGCACCTGATTGGGTCCTATCAATGGGTCAAATAGAACTAAACTGTGTACTTATGATAAACGAAATTGTTTGAAATGGAACTGTTTATATGTATGAAATGGATTTGGCATTAAATAACCTACAATAGTTGATATGCCATAAAACCCAACTAAACTAAATCATATATATTTAATATATATGTATAAAGATGATTTGGCATTAAATAACCTGCAATGGTTGATATGCCATAACACTTAACCAAACCAAATAATATATTTTAATATATATGTATAAAGAGGATTTGGAATTAAATAACCTACAATGGTTGATATGCCATAGAACTCAACCCAACCAAATCATATATATCTAATATATATGTATAAAGGGGATTTGGTATTAAATAACCAACAATAGTTGATATGCCATGAAACCCAACCAAACCTCACCATACATATTTGATATATATGTATAAAGAGGATTTGGCATTAAATAACCTACGATGGTTGATATGCCATAAAACCCAACTAAACCAAATCATATATATTTGATATATACGTATAAACAGGATTTGACATTAAATAACCCACAATGGTTGATATGTCATAAAACTCAACCAAACCAAATCATATATACTTAATATATATGTATAAAGAGTATTTGGCATTAAATAACCTACAATAGTTGATATGCCATAAAACCCAACCAAACCAAATAATATATATTTAATATATATGTATAAACAGGATTCGGCAATAAACAACCAACAATGTCATTGTGGTGTAATGGTTAAAGCGATGGACTGCGGAATCGTAGTAAGTGAGTTCGTACTCCAGTCGCGCTATTACGTTCACTTTCGGGCAAATACCCTTGGGAAATGTATGGACACCCTTATTCTCCCAGCTATGGGTTGAATAGTACCACTACTGTTCTTCTAGGAGAATAGCTTTGGCATTAACTAATCTACAAAGGTTGATATGCCATTAAACAAAGAAGCCAAATCAAACCATAATCCTATTCAATATTAATCATTTGTTTGCACACAGTGAACTGGTTACAAGTATTGCTATTTAACACTAATAATTCAATTTAACATTTCTCATTTGTTTGCACATAGTTAAATGTTTTCAAGTATTGCTATGTATCACTAACAATTTAATTCAACGTCCGTCATTTTTTTACTCACAGTTAGTTCTATTTCTAAAAAATCAATTTACCATAAGTTATTTGTTTGCCTTCAGTTTAAATGTCTTATTGTTTTATTTGACCCATAGATAGGACTCTTTCAGGTGCTCCCACTCAGGGCCAGAGAGGAGATAGGAACAATGACAATGAAGGGGTACTCCATATTCCCCAGAGCTCTACTGACAGAAGCCTAACCATCAAATGTCAGAACACTCGTAGTAGGTGTCTTACTCCTCTGTAGAGATGCAGTCGGTGTATTTTACGACTCCCTCCACTTTCAACCGACTGGCTTTGGTTAGGTTATCTGGTTTAATGGCATATCAACCCCTGATAGTTATTTAATGCCAAATCCTATTCATGTATATAAATTATATTTTAATAAATAATAGTGCACATTTGTTTGCATACTGTTGAATTTTCTTAAGAATTGCTATTTAACGTTGATAATTCTATTTATCAAGTATTCATATCATGGTAACGTTGGCGGCCGAAGTCGAGGGCAACCCGAAGGTTCCCTTTTCAATAGCTACAACACCAAGGTGTAGGGGAGAGTGCTACTCCTTTCCTTGGATTGCTCCACTTTACCCTTGATCCGTACCTTTTAATGTAGTATTAAGCAAGGTGGAATCAAGTACCATATTTTTTTATTCTCCGGAATGGCTCGACCTGGGATTGAACCTCGGTTTCCCAAGCCATTGGCGAACACTCTACCCACTAATCCTTTGTTTGCACACAATTAACAACATCAATTATTTTTGGACATGATTAAATGGTTTTATTTGTTTGTTTTCTTAATGACATATAAACCTTTTCGGGTTATTTTATGCCAAATCCATTAGAGGTGTGATTTAACCGATAGATGGAAGGAAAAGGGGGTTCATACCTTTCCTAATAGTATTTGCCCGAAAGTGAACGTAATAGCACGACTGGAGTTCGAACTCGCTCACTACAATTCCGGAGTCAATCGCTTTAACCATTACACCACGGGAACAACGTTTAAAACTAAGTTTTAACTTTAAAAAATTAAAACCAGTATGTAAAAATGTTGAGTTAACTATCGTGAAAGGTATATTATATTTTAGGATCCAGATGATAAAAAATGCATCAAATAACCCGGGAAGGGTTGACAGACCGTAAGATAAAACAACCAACCAAGCCAGATAAGTTCCTTATTTCAAATATCTGAGAAATAAAACTTTATTAGGGTTTCGATTCTGGCTGCTAATTTCCTTTCTCTTCCGGAAAAGAATATATAAATGTTTAATCCAGAAACACAGTGCATTTTCGAGTAGTTTTAACATAATTTCATGATTGCTTTGATCAGTTGTTATTTCTTCCTTGGCGTCTCCAGGCAACCTAGGTTATTCCGCCCACGAAGTTATTCAAAACAATCAACGTACTTGCCTCCAGACCACACAGTTCACGTTATTTCGACCGCGTCTCGGCGTTTAATAAACAATTAATAAGTCCAGAAGTGAATATTATAAAATCCATTTTCGTCCAGCTGTTTTCTTGAACATCTCTCGTTTCTATCGAAAGAAGGTTTCGTCTTTATCACCATTCCTTTAAAGGGGCTTTATTTCAACTAACTGAAACCGTGATATTTGTATACACAAATAATCTCTGGTAAACTGGAAATAAATCCAACAATTATTTAAAAACAGATCTTCAGGGGATGACTTTATTTATAATTTGAATTATTTTCCAACGTTAAACGTTTTGGTTTTTAAACATTACACCTTCATTAGGGCTTTTGAATATGTGATGCTGTGTCTTTTGAATTTTATATACAAAATTCAGAGTTTGTTAATAAAATGCAGAAGATACAGCATCTCATATTCAAACGCCCCGATAAAGGAGGTGTCCGTGGTGTAATGGTTATCGTCGTAGGAAATGGACACGGCGACACGAGTTCAAATCCTGGACGAGACTGATTGAATTTCACATAGCACTGATACCCTTGGGAAAGGTATGAATCCAATTATTCTCCTTCCAGATATGGGTAAATAGGACAGACTGGGTTCTTCAGCCTTGGTTAGGCAACTAGTCTAGGAGAAGGAAAACTCTGAATTCAAACCTGTTAAACTCCGCTTAAAATTGACCTTGTGTCATATCCTGCCTGAGCGGAGGGGTTGGTAAATAGGATAAAGGTTTACTGTTAAGAAAAAGAAATGTTTATCGTTGGCAAATAATTCAAATTATCCATAAAATGATCCTTTGAAAACTATTTGTTTTCTCATTTGTATATTTACACAAAATAATATTAAACAACACACACAAACACACACACACACACACACACACACACACACACACACACATATATATATATATATATACAACTCCAACTGAAAAGCTATTTTTCAAGAACCATGAATATAGGTCTATCATCGACCAAATAGTCTCCATGAAATTATTAGAAACAATATCATTCTCAATAATAAAGTAACCCATACAAAGCCCACAATAAAATCCAATAAATTTTGCCAACCTTGTAACATGGCAGATTGTATTAACGTAGCTTCCGCTGCAAACTCCACAAGTGAACTAACCCGCTTCATAACTAATATATATATATATACATATATATAGGGTGTCCCCAAACAAGTATACACATTAAGAATAATTGTAAACGTAGTGTTTAATTAGAATTTTATTATTTCAAAAGTGTAAAAACAGCGACTGTTGCAGGTTTTGTAGCGTAGACATTGTCTTTCAGGTATATCCATAAGAAAAAATCTAGTGGTGTGAGGTCTGGTGAACGGGGAGGATATTCAACAAAATCTCTTCCAATCCACGTGTTTGGCAAGACCTCATCAAGGAAGGACCTAACGTCGCTATGGTAATGTGGGGGTGCCCCATCTTGCTGAAAATAAAACACTTCATCTTCAAAGTCTACTCTACGCTACAAAACCTGCAACAGTGGCTGAATTAAGAGAGACCATTGAGCATGAATGCGCCCAAATACCAAGGGAATTGTTTCAGGATGTGTGCTATTCCATTGCTTGTCGTTGTCAGCAGTGTCTGGATCAAAATAGGCGTCAGTTTGAGGACAGGCAGTGAAAAAACAATAAAATGATACAAGTAAAATATTTTGCCAACCTGGGTTCTTCAGTGAAGAACCAAAACCCTAAACCAAATTTCACTTTTTTAAATATAACATAATGTAAACACCAGATTTGTTTTTCCGGTCTGGTTGACAAATGTCATACAATTCGTGTAGCAAGATGTTTCAATTGTTGACTCTTCACCTCATTTTAAGTAGGCGTGCCCTCGTGGTGTAATGGATAAAGCGATGGACTGCAGAATCGTAGTACGTGAGTTCGTACTCCAGTCGCGCTATTACGTTCACTTTCGGGCAAATACCCTTGGGAAAGGTATGAACCCCCTTATCCTCCCAGCTATGGGTTAAATAGTACAACTACAGTTCTTCAAGGAGAATAGCTTTGGGATGCTATTAAACGGAGAAACCGACCAAACCAAACCAATCATTTTAAGTAATCTTGAATCTAATTACAGAAGCAAAAATGTATTTGTGTACTGGATTGTACACTGCCCCAAAAATATTTTGAAAAGTAAGAATTACCATTTTTTTAAGCTAGATAACTAAAATAATTGAATTTATGGATTACAATAAATTAATACTTGAAGATAAACTTTTCCGCTCAACTGTCACAATTTTAACAGACACGCAAGTTTCACCATCATATAAAGAATTAAAAAATTGTTCATTGAACTATAGCACGACGATATTAGAAACACGCGAAGATGAATGGATAAAATATGTCAAAGGACACCTCTAACATCCTAGTTGGCTAGGGTAGTAGAATACACCGACTGCAGAGGGCTAAGATCCCCCGCCAACGAGTGTCCTGGATATGACAATAAACAATCTGATAGTGAGGCTCTTATAATGCTGGAGCGTTGAGGAACGCGGAGTACCCCTTCATTGCTATTGTTCCCAGGTCCACTCTGGCCCGGAATGGTAGTACCTTATTTGGTCCTTTTTATCGGTCAAATAAAACTGCTTCACATTTCTACTTAGTGCAAAACAAATGACTGACGCTAAATTGAAATGTTCAAAATAAAACGCTTTGATCATTTTACGATGTGCAAACAAATGACTGATGTTTAATTGAGTTGCATAAAAATAGTTGGATATATTTAACTGAGTCCAAAAGTTTGAGCTTAGAGTTGTTTAAAAACGTTATTAACAAAATGTGTTTACACATCATGTATATTTAAATATATGTATAAATAGGATTTAGCATTAAATAACTAACAATAGTTGATATGCCATAAAACCAAAGCAAACCAAATCAGACCTATTCCAAAAGGTTATTGACTTCAAATTAAACGATTCTCAAAACATCGCTTTAAAACAGAATTGATAGATTTGGGGTTATTGTTTTGTTTGTTTAATGGCATATCAACATTTGTAGGTTATTTAATGCCTAATCCATTCTCCTAGAATGAACAGTAGTGGTACTATTCAACCCATAGCTGGGAGGATAAGGGGGTTCAAAGCTTTCCCAACGGTATTTGCCCGAAAGTGAACGTAATAGCGCGACTGGAGTACGAACACGCTTACTAGGACTCCGCAGTCCATCACTTTAACCATTACATCGCGAGGTCACCCCCACATCTGGAGTGACATATAAACTCCTAAATGCTGGAGAAAGCAGCCACGTCTAATTTCCAACTAACCCAGCCCATGATTAACATATATCCTTCAAATGGGGAGCTCAGTGCCAGGTGTCCGATTATAGCAGAGATCATATGAAGGACAGTTGAAGACGTTTGGATAAAATGATTTTCATTCAACGAACGTATATGCTACATCATTTTTTGTCTCTTCCCTAACAGCATACCACGAGCAAAACACAAAATAATGGATGCTCGAAAGAGGCTAGCACAAATCGTAGTCATTTGAATTGTTTAATACTATTTGTCTCCGAGTACAGCCTTGCTATTTTGTGTACTTTATGTGTACTTCATACGGAAATTCGAGGTTTCGTACGTATTAAACCCCCACCCCTGTCACGAGCAGGATGTGACACAAGGTCAATTTTTTAGGTGGAGTACACTTGGTTCGATAAAAGCTTTTCTTCTAGAACCCGGTCTGCCCGATTATTTATCCATAAATCAGAAAAGATGGATTCTGCCAAAAAGTGAAAATTAAACCGCCTAGTCAAGTATTTGAAATCGGTGTTCCGATTTCATATCTTACTATGGTAGCCGTTACGCTGAGCGTACCTACTTGTTTGGCTTGGTTTCTTTGTTTAATGGCATATCACTCTTCCAGGGTTATTTAATGCTAAAGAATAGAAGAACAGCAGTGATACTATTTGACCTAAAGCTAGAGGGATAAAGGCGAAAATGAATCTCGTCGGGCGACGGGAGTTTGAACTTGTTTGGTTCAAAGCCATCTTCCCGCACTTGATTTAGCCTTTACGCCGTTAAACCACGGTGTGTGTGCGTGTGTATGTGTGTGTGTGTGTGTGTGTGTCTCTCTCTGCCTCACTCTCTCTCTCTATATATATATATAGAGAGAGAGTCTAGTTTCCGTTTTTTTATCTATCGACTCTCTTGTTCTATCTTTATATATATATATATGTGTGTGTGTGTGTGTGTGTGCGAGTGTGTGTGTGCGCGCCCGCGCGTGTGTGTGTGCGTTTGTATGTGTGTGCGTGTGTCTGTATCAATATCTCTCTCTCTCTCTCTCTCTTTCTGTCTCACTTACTCATTCACTCATTCCCACTTTCTCTCTCACTCTCTCTCTCTCAATAGACATGTGTGTGTGTGTGTGTGTGTGTGTATCAGTGAGTGTCTCTCTTTTTCTGTTTCACTCTCTTTCACTCTCTCTCTTTCTCTCTCTCTATATATATATATATATATTTGTGTGTGTGTGTGTGTGTGCGCGCGCGTGTGTGTATATATATATATATATGTGTGTGTGTGTGTGTGTGTGTGTGTGTGTGAGAGAGAGAGAGAGAGAGAGAGAGAGAGTGACGGATGGAGTTTCTGTCTGTCTGTCTATCTGTCTCTTGCTCAATGAATATGGGAAGCGTTAAAATATTTTAGAACTACAGATCTATACACTCGTCAGACATTCAAATATATGTATAAAAAAATTTCAAAAGCTGATATAGATTAACTAAACTACAGAAAAATTCATTTAAAACTTCTTGATAGATAATATTTTTCATAAAATTAATTTCTCTTTCACTGTCCTGGGTTCCATTAATGTTGGATTTCATTACTTTTACTTTCTCAAAAAAATATGAAATGATTTTTGGAATTTAAGAAGAGAAACTATTCAGAAGTTGTTTGATGTTTATTGATGTTTATAGACAGTCAGTGTATTCAACTATCCTTACGTGGATAATATCTGCTCGTTGAAATTTTAAGTAAGCACGTTAGTTTGATCTGTATAGAGTTCGATTGATGGTTGATCAATAAACTCTGACAGGCTGAACCAGAAATATAAAAAAGAACGTGCTTGATCGATCTCTCTCTCTCTCTCTATATATATATATATAAATACAGTGAAAGAACAGAATTGATACATAGAAATGAACTATATATATACATACGTATATATTCAATCACAGGTCGAGTCATACCAAAGACTCGAAAAATGGTACTTGATGTTTCCTTGCTTAAAACTCATCATTATGAGGTGCGGATCAAGATTAAGTGGAGCAATCAAAGGAAAGAAGTAGTGCCCTCCCCTCCACCTCGGTGTAGTAGCTATTGAAAAGGGAGCTTTCGGGTCGCTCTCGACTACTTTCTCCCACTTGCCTTGTATATATATATATATATATATATATATAGTATTCTTTGGTCCAGTTAACAGGATGGAAATAAATTTATAATCCTATGTGACCGGTTTCGTTGTTTTTCTTAAAGTATATATATATATATATAGGTATTATTCGGTCCAGTTAAACCAGAGTTGGGAATAATTCCATCAGGACAAGAAAACCATTTAAAAGTGAACATTTAAATTTTTATATCAAAAACACATTACAGGATGGAAATAAATTTATAATCCTAATGTGACCGGTTTTGTTTTTTCTTAAAGATATATATATATATATATATATATATATATATATATATCGAAAAAGTATGGATTTTGGTGAATCTGAGAAGATGATAAAAATAAGTGGAAAAGTCGATAAACTTAAAACGGGTTTAGTGGTAATATTTCTTTCTTTATTAACAGAAGTTCTTCTGTGAAGAAAGAACGAAATAAAACCAATAAACTTCTTGTGCTTGCTTTATCTACTTTTCCACTTATTTTATCATAGATAGATAGATAGATAGATAGATAAGAATAGACTTACATCGATAGATAGATGGATAGATAGATAGATAGATAGATAGGAATAGACTTACATAGATATATAGATTGGAATAGACTGACATAGATAGATAGATTGATAGATAGATAAGAGTAGACTTAGATAGATAGATAGATAGATATATAGATAGATAGATAGATAGGAATAGACTGACATACATAGATAGAAATATACTGACATAGATAGATAGATAGATAGATATAAACAATTTGCATTAGAAGAACTTATATTAGTGTAAACAAAATAAGACTGTACGATCGATAAATATGGACAGCTTTACAAACTGAACGAACAGATTATTGATTTACCGTGGAACTGTGGGGAATCATTCCAGAAAATAATACCTGTTCAGATATTTCCCTCTTTATTTACAGCTTTCCAATATTCATACGTCCGGGTGAAACGTTCCCAAAATGAAATATTTCTTCGATTATATGAAATTTAGTTTAAGTGACAACATGACATTATCAGAACTCTGACCGGTCAACGTGAACTTTAGCATAAAAGCTGAGATTTTGTTGAACAATATCCAATATATATATATATATATATATATATATCTGTGTGTGTGTGTGTGTGTGTGTGATTAAATAAAAAAGACACATTTTGTCTATATAATTTTAACATAATTTCAAGTTTCCTCATAAGTGTCTTGGTTTCAGGTAGGAAAAAGTTCTTAGAAAGAAAACCAAGAATCAATAGAATTAATTTTGAAAATAGCGACAATGTTTCGAAATGCCTTTAGTTTGTTTTTTTTTTTTAATTCTTTATTTCTTGATGATATTCTATTTCCGTTGATAGCGTTCTGTTTTTTAAATTCAACAGCATCTCAGTTTCACCCATCTCTACGTTAACGTTATTTTGTTATGTTATAAAATACGTAAAAAAAAAAAAAAAAAAAACTCTTTCAAAAGACTCTTTTGAAAAAACACTGATCATGGCCTATGAAAGGTCCGAAAGTGCTCGGGACAATTTTGATAAATCATCCAACAATCCAACCTAAAACCAAGACATTTATCAGGAAACTTGAAAAGATCTTAATAAAAATATAATGATAAAATGTGTCTTCATTATTTAATCAAACATGATTAGATGAAAGACTGCTGCCCAACAGCAACAACAACACACACACACACACACGTCTCTATTTCTCCAGCAGTTTCCCGCATGTCTGGTTCCTCTAACTTGGATAGTTTTCTTGATGGATGGTAAGTTACTGTACCGCTTCTGCTTTGTAGGGTGCTGCCTCCAGGACTTGTTCAATATTGCTCGCAGCATTCTTTTGTAGTTGCCGTCAAGCTTTTTCTCCATACGTTTAGTTAGCGTCCATCTAGTGCATCCATGCAGCAGTACCGACACGACTGGTGTAATGTTTAAAGCACTCGAATGCGGAATCGTAGTATGCGAGTTCGAACTCCAGTCGTGCTATTTCGTTCACTTTCTGAAAAATAGTCTTGGAAAAGGCATGAACCCCCTTATCCTCCCATCTATCGGTTAAATTTTACCACTACTGTCCTAAAAGGGTGGACTTGTCATTAAATAACCCAAGAAGGTTGACATGACTTTAAACAACAAACAGTTAAATGGCTTAAAATATATTTATCGAACACTAATAATTCTATTTAATTTTAATCATTTGTCTGTACATAGTGAAGTGCTTACAAATATTGCTATTTAACACTTAATAATTCTATTCAACACAATCCATTTGAACCCAATCAAATGGTTCCAAGTATTGCTAATACCAATAATTCAATTTCGGCACACAATTAAAGACTTTCAAGTATTGCTATTCAACACTAATGATTCTATTCAACATTACTCATTCGCTTACACAGTTAAATGCATTCAAGTATTGCTATCTAACACTAACAATTCAGTTTAGCATCATTAATTTGTTTGCTCGAAGTTAAATGATCAAGTATTTCTACAGAACCCATACTTGGGACACTATCAGTGATTACCCCTCCGAGCCAGAGTTGACCGGGGAGAAATGACAACGAAGGGGTATTCTACATTCTCCAGATCTCTAAGACTGGAGGGTCACCATCAGATAGATTTTAGTGGAATTTTCAGGACACTTGTTTCGGGTGTTCATGTCAAGTTATTGAATGACTCATAGAAAACTGAATAAATAAATTAATAAATCAGAAAGTAGTCACTGAATAACAAGGCTGAGACACTCGTGGTAATTAAAAATGACTAAGGAAAACTGTAGGTTAGAAATCTTGTGCGTTTGCTCGTGCGGAAGTTGATTGTTTCTGCTCTCGACTCGACAGGCGGAAGTGAGGAGACAACTTGTGTCCTTTCGAGAGTCGACGGCGAAACGAAGAAGGTGAAGACGTCAGTAGGAAACGAGCCATTAAGATGAAAGAAGAAAATTTACGAGCTCCAAATTCTGGGCACCCCAAATAAGGTGTTTGGCCTGGTGATTATAACTAGGAAAAAACTCAACGTCTGTGTCTGCTCATCTGTTTCTCACGAGGATATGTTGCTTATTTTCTTATTTAATGTCCCTGCAGATCCCTAAAATTGACAGTGCCGCGCATTTGACTGGTTGTTCGCAACAACCAACTAGAAGCGCGGATGAGCGGTCTCTAATCGTCCAAATGAATAAATAGCCAAATTTTTCATTCCACTTTTGCGTAAACTGGAGATTAGGTCTGCTTGGTGATTAGGTCTGCTTGGTGAGGGGAGTATGATGCTGGAAGACCCGAAACTCCCCAATGAACAAAGCAAAACACATCACTAACGACACCCTCCGGCTCCAAATGTATTAAGGCGTATATTTAAAGTATTGCTTATTTTTGTCTCGTTGACAGTCGTCTCATGTTTCTATACTTCCTTTCTTTCTCCCAGTGACTGCTTGTTACCTAGTAGTAAATAAACCTTGATGCAAGTTTGACAGTTTCGCGTTATTAACTTGTTACCACGGCGAGGTCACAACGAGGGTCCAAAGTCTCTTAAGTGAGGCTATGGTAGAATCTTACTTCACTGGAAAGATGCATTTGGTCTATTCTACTATCTCATTCAACTGAGCTTGTAAATAGAGCACATGGGGGGTCCTCCATTTATATTCCAGACCTGAGAAAAGTTTGTGGTTTCCCCATTTTTGCTGTATGGACTTTTCTGTTTGTATGTGATTCTTGTGTAGCCTTGGGAAAGGACTAAGTTCCCAATTCTTATTATATACAATTAAATATCTTATTATATTGACTTGTTCTGTTTCCTACCGAATATTCTCTGTTAAGTTACTCTCTTTAGGATAACCTAATGCGTTATAAGAAACGTATGTTATTCACGAATGAACACGTCGTTAAGTCTTTTACAGGTAATTCACATTCCTCAAAGCTCCAGCATTACTGGATCCTTACCCTCAGAGCGTTTGGTGTCATATCCAGGATATTCTGGGGGGGGTCTTACCCCTTTGCAGAGATGTAGTTTGTGTATTTTTCCTCACTATCCCACTGAGCCACAGGGCACTCGTTGGGAGTTGTACCCCTCTGCAGAGATGCAGTTGGTGCATTTTTCATCCCAAGCCAACTGAGCCACAGGACACTGGTTGGGGGAGTCTTACTCCTCTGCCGAGATGCAGTTGTTATATTTTTCATCCGAAGCCAACTGAGCCACAGGACACTCGTTGGGGGAGTCTTACTCCTCTGCCGAGATGCAGTTGTTATATTTTTCATCCCAAGCCAACTGAGCCACAGAACGTTCGTTGGGGGAGTCTTACTCCTCTGCAGACATGTCGTTGGTGTATTTTTCATCAATAGCCAACTGGTCGAACAATTAAAAATTTTTCAAGTTTTCCAATTAGGAAGTCATTTACACATAATTAAAAGATCTCAAATAACTAGGGGGTGTCCTCTGTTGACGCACCGGACTGCGGAATCGTAGTAAGCGAGTTCGAACTACAGTCGCGCTATTACGTTCACTTTCGGACTATTATCATTTGGAAAGGCATGAACACCCTTAATCTACCAGATATGGGTTAAATAGTACCACTGCTGTTCTTCTGAAAGTATGACTTTGATATTAAATAACCTACAAAAGATGGTATGCTATTAAACAAAGAAACCAAACTAATCAAGTAACTAATAATCCTTAAGAAGTAACGTTTCTTAATAAAAACAGATTTGAGTTGAGAGGGGAGTAAAGGTAATGAGGGGATACTTTACACTCCCCAGCACTCCTCTCCTGGATGCAATTTAATTTCTCAATCGGGTATACCATTCCAATTAACGGGGTGAGGTCTAATTCATCATTAGATGTTGCAGTCAGCATAATTTAAGAACGAATAGCAGGGCTATCTATCTTCCTTTCAGATGAGATAATCTTCATATTCGTCGCTTTTTTCCATATTGAACTTTGATAGAGTATTTATTAAAACCCATGGCGTATAGACAAAACTAAAACAAATACCTGACATTGAACCTGTTTGATCTGCTCACATCTTCCATCGATGTTACAGTGGTTGGATTTCATTGGTCAAAATGTCATTAACAACAGATATGACATAATCATAAAAAGTTTTCAACGTATGAATATTTCAGCCTATTTACAAAATTGTAGTGAGTTGCTGTGACAATGGCTTTAATAAAAATATTCCGAAATATTCATTTGCGAAATTTTGCCACGGGGCGTATTGTAAATATTCAATAAATAAAAATATTTTACACGAAAACTTGAGGACGATACTATATCATACAATATGAATAAACAACTTTTATTAAATTATACAAATATTTAAAAAGAACTAATTGTGATCAGTTAAAACTTTGCATAGAACTTTAGAATGGGAGCGGACTTATCATTCTGCAGAGCTGCAGTCGGCTTATTAGAAAGCCCCAGCGGACAAGACAAGAAAACATAAGTTCAGGAAATTATAAAAGTCATATTTGACACAGGAAACACGACGTGTGTAAAATATTGGTTGATTGCTTTTATGATTAGTCAGCCCTTGATATGTTAACTTATGCTGAAGTCAGTTTGGCAATTATTGTTTCCAATAATACAGCACAAAAATATTTCTTCACAATAATATTAAACAGGTAAGCATTTTATACTTAGTTCCAATATCAATGTTTAAAGAGCCAATGTATGAATAAAATTCGAAATCATTTTAAACAGATAAACACTTCATACTTAGTTGAAATATGAATATTTTCAGAGCCCCTGTATTAATAAAGTTTACGATCATTTTAACCACGAAAGTTGATATGTCATTAAAGAAAGAACATCCGGTGGGTAGTGGCTATCCTGTTGGATTGCCACACCGTTGTGAGTTCGAATTCCAGTCGCGCTATTACATTCCCTTTTCGGATTGAAAGTCTTGGGGAAAAACTATAAACTTACGTATTTCCCCATTGATCGGTAAAACAGTATCATTGCTGTTCTTTTAAGAATGGCTTGGTTTTAAATAACCCATGAAGGTTGATATACCGTGAAACAAATAAAATGAATCAGACTTGTTATATATGTTTATGAATGTATCTTTAAGGTCACTTGAAAAAAAGGTAATTAATTTTAATCAGATTAATACTTCATAATTAGTGGCAAAGTTTTAAGACCTAATGTATAATTAAAGAATTTTAATAATATATTCACTCTTAAAACACGTTAAGAATAAGTGTATTAATAAATTTAACAATTATTTTAAACACGTAGTCTTCATATCTACTAGCAATATTATATGTCTTTGAGCCGAGGTATTAATAATGTTCACAATTTTTTGAATCCGTTTATTAACAAACATAAAAATAACACTTCATAATTAATTGAAATATCAATGGTTTATGAGCCAATGTATTATTGTAGTTCAAAATGATGTAAATTGTTATCTCAAATAGATTTGAGCCAGAGATGAGGCGCTAAAAGTTACTAACTCTCCGGATCAAAATGGACTTGTGAATAAAATCAACAAAGGAGTGATTACCTTTTCCCGCTGAACAGCAGGATAGATAGATAGATAGATAGATGGATAGATAGATAGATAGATAGATAGATATGAATCCAATTATTCTCCCTCCAGCTATGGGTAAATAGTAAAACAGACTAGGTTCTTCAGCCTTGGTGAGGCAACTAGTCTAGGAGAAGGAAAACTCTGAATTCAAACCAGTTAAACTCCGCTTAAAAATTGACCTTGTGTCATATCCTGCGCGAGCGGAGGGGTTGAGATAGATAGATAGATAGATAGATAGATAGATAGATAGATAGATAGATAGATAGGGAATAGGCTGAAAAAGATATGAACTGAGTATGATTGATAGACATATAGAGAGATCGGAAAAGACCAAGATAGATAGATAGATAGATAGATAGATAGATACCAATGATCATCATTGTCTTAAAAATGGCCACACCGTCTAGTGGTTTGTCTTACAGGATTCCAACAAGAAATCACAGACCTGCACAAAACACACTTCTATAGTAATAGAAAGAAATTATTATAGAAAATAAACTCACCATAGAAGATTCTCGTATTGAATCAAAACTGTTAACATACATGTGGACTTTGACTGTTGTTGGGACATCTGGAAAAGATTTTTTTGAAAATAGAATTAATCATCAGTTACATATTGTATTGCATTTACTGATTTCAAAATAAAAAAAAAATCAAAGAAAAGAAATATGGCAAAGAAAATCAACGATAAGCAAGCAAAACAGTAATTGCATATTAATAGTTTACTTCCATGATCGAAATGATTAAGGCGACGTTTTACGCAAGACCAGCTGTCATGTAGTTGTATACAGGTTCGAGTCTTGTCAAAAACTGGGATGTTTTTATCACTTTGGCATCCTTTATTGACAAACATATTGATCTGGTTCCTAGCAAACAAAAAGAGCGGCAAAAGTCCAAATGGGAAAGGCTAATGATGTAGATATTTGCCCAAACCTTCTAATTTAAGCAAAATAGAGCACAAGATATTTTTTCAAGGAATAAAATATTTATCAGACTTCCCACAGATTTCACAAGGAGTTATTTTATTGTAGGGGTTACACACGAAACGAGACATACGTGGCCGTCGTAAAAAATGTTGGGTCCTCTCAGCATTCCCCAGTTTGTTGTGGTGTCTCAGGCACCAAGTGATCAATTATTATATTATAATATATTATAATATTATATATTATATATAATCCTATATATTTAATAATATTATATTTAATATAATCCATATAAATTTATCAAATATGATATATTATAAATAATATATCATATGTAATTATATATATAATCTATGTAAAATATTTGAACTCTTAGAAGTAACTATATATATATATATATATATATATATATATATATATATATATATATAGCTACTCTGCGACGAGAGAGAAGCATGTAAATAGTCAACTGACGAGACGGAGAGTATAGTAATATTCTCCACCGAAATAAATTTATTATGACGACTTAACCGAGTTTGAGTATCCATCAAATTGTACTATATATATATATAATTAAAAGTTTAACACTTTTATTGATATTAATCCCTGGTCTATTTTTATTAATAATATATATACTTTCCAAAATATATATTACAGATGGTTAGAGAGGAATCGTCAGCAATGTGACATTCGTGGGTTCGTGGAACATTTCGGGTCTCACATTGTCGTTTTCTCTCTTACTAACGACCCAAAATTATATATAGCGATCAAAGCTGTAAATGACTGAATACACCGCCCATCAACAAGTTATTAAATTTCTATTTCTTTATATAGATCGGAAAATTTGTTGAAAAACAGAATTACGAAATCTTTCTTCAAAAAGAAATGATATTAATCAGAACATAATTTTTTAAAGGAAAAAAGCGAATATTGATGGATGAATTATTGCATTTTTTTGTTACCAATAATCTAAATGGACATATTTTTTGTGTGCAAAAAAATCTTCGTTTAAGTGCGCCATTTTGTATTGGAAAATATTATTATACAGCCTGTATAGAGCTGCACGTATTCTTTTATGGGAAGAGAACAGATTAAATATAATGAATATCTTAAAAAAATAATAATATAAACTAACATTTTCTTTAAATTTCAGTAAACTAAATGATGATGAAATTAAATGCATTAAAAAAAAAAAGACATCGACTCGCGGCTAACGAAGACATGGACAGCTATCGATAAGCTATCGGTCATAGGGAAATCAGACCTGACCGATACAATGAAACGCAGTTTCTTCCAGGCAGCTGTCGTGTCGATACTGCTGTATGGAAGCACCACTTGGACGCTAACAAAACGGCTGGAGAAGAAGCTAGACGGCAACTACACAAGAATCCTGCGAGCAATATTAAACAAGTCCTGGCGGCAACACCCCACAAAGCACCTACTATACGGCCACCTGCCTCCCATCACGAAAACGATCCAAATTAGACGAACCAGGCACGCAGGACACTATTGGAGAAGCAGGGACGATCTCATAATGGATGTACTCCTATGGACCCCCACATATGGCCGAGCAAAAGCAGGACGACCAGCTCGAACATACATACAGCAGCTATGTGAGGATACGGGATGCAGCTTAGAGAAGACCTGCCAGAAGCGATGAACGATAGGGAAAAGTGGCGAGAGAGGGTCAGGGATATCCGTGCTAGCGGCACGACATGATGATGAGGAGGATGATGGCAGCCCTTTACTTCATTTCTATTGTAAAATCATTAGTAATGCATTTCTGTAATAAAATTATTAGCAATACTTTTCTATAGTGAAATCATTTGTAACACATTCTATTGTAAAATCATTAGCAATGGATAATTATGATAAAATGCTTATTAGATTATTAGCAAGGATTTTCCATAGTGAAATCATTCGCAATGCATTTCTATAGTAAAATAATTAGCAATAACGATAGGGAAAAGTGGCGAGAGAGGGTCGGGGATATCCGTGCTAGCGGCACGACATGATGATGATGATGATGATCTTAGGAAGAAAATATCAAAATGTTGACGCAAAAGAAACAAATGGAAGGGTCATTGAATAAATAGAAATTAATACCGTACTTATAGAAGAATTTGGCTCGAAATTCGAAAGTAAAAGTTGACGATTTTTCTGTGATTTTAACTGGTAAAAATTGTATTTTCAACAATCAAGAAAGGAAATGATTTCTTAAATTATTTTGGGTTTTGATCCTTCGAATTTTTCGTGGCATATCAAATATTACCGTCAGCCAACTGGGCAATTTAAATGTGTGTAAACAAATGACAGATGGTAAATTGATTCTGTTATATAGCAATACTTAAAACCATTTAATTTTGTATAAAGAAATGGTCAATAATAAATATTATTATTTGTATTTCATAGCAATACTTAAAACAATTTAACTGTGTGCAAAAATGAACTAAGGTTAGTTTTAAAATGTTACCATCAGTGTTTACAAATCATATATTTAATATATATGTATAAACAGGATTTGGCAATAAATAACCTACAATGGTTGATAAGCCATAAAATCAAACCAAACCACACACACACACACACACAGACATACACACACACACACATACACATACACACACACACACACACACACACACACACACACACACATATATATATATATATATATATAGATAGATAGATATGTTTGTATATATATATATATATATATATATATATATATATAAGATATTGTTTAATCCAGTAAATCAGGAGTTTGGGGGAAAATCCAAACAGTACCAATAAAATATTCAAAAAAAAGAATGTTAAATTTGTTATCCTGGTCGAGAGCTCAATGTACATAAAATCCACAGAAAAACAATTTTCTCTTAAATAAAAACAAACAACAATCGTTCCCATTAAGAACACACACACACACACACACACACACACACACACACACACACATATATATATATATATATATATGGGGGAGGGCTGGTCCCATTAAAGATGATTGATAAGGAGTATCTCATACGCTTTCGTATTTAGTTTACATTGATTAGTATTGAATGAAACCTCTTAGAGTGAATCTATTTGCAATCCTGTTTTTTTTATTCCCAGATAGAACAATGAAGTTTTTTATTAATGTGAAATTCAGTTTCAAACCAAGAAAAAAGAAAATACAGAAACGCTTTTAAAAATGTAAAGATCAAATGCAGAAGATTGTTTGAGACTAATGTTCTCTCACGAATTGAACTAGCATTTCAAATTAGTTGTTTTGTGGGTTGCTACAACGACATGTCAAATCTTGCTACGTTATTTAATGACGGAATCAATGGTTTTTTGCAGTTATATAGTTTTAAGTAACTAATCTTATCATAATGAAAATAATAGGTTTGTCTGTCTGTAATTGAAAATACGTTACCACTGACGTCACGATTCCCTTAGTTATTTGCGTTATTTTCGCAATGATTATTAAACAAACATTTTATTCACAGACGTTCTTATGTATTAGCGACAGCTCTATTAAAGACGTATCTTTTAAAGTCTCTAATAAAGATTTCTCAATTAAAGTCTTGTTGAGATCTGTTTTAAAACAGCCCATGTTATAAAATGATTTATCTAACCTCTCACCGGGATACACAGTTGTTGTAATGTGCGTCACCACACACGAATCGAGACTCATGCATGGCTGAGAAAAACTGCCTGACCCCCTCGGCCTTCTACTGGGGGAAGTACTTTCATTGACCAAACGATAAAATTAGCTCTACTATACAAGTAGTCCCTGGAGCAAAGGCCCCGTAGAGACCAGGTGATATTAACTCCCACATCGCGCTAAAAACAAGAATTTTGGGTTACCAAAATATAATAATTTTGATTTTCCATTACACAATTTCAGTGATGTAAAATTTATGAAGTTTGTTTTCATAGTCATAACTGATCATTTTTGTGGTGGAAACAAACTATTACTTACAAGAATAGAAAAATCTGAATTCATTTTCTAGTTTTATAAGACGTGATAGTGTGTTACCACAATAAAATGTCCAGCTATGACTTTCTTTCTAGATGATGCTAAGAACTTTTTGAATTATATATATATATATATATATATATATATATATATAAATGTCCAGCTATGACTTTTCTTTCTAGATGATGCTTAGAACTTTTTTAATTATATATATATATATATATATATATATATATATATATATATATATATATATATATATATATATATCACATGTTATTGCAATAGTCTTATGGATATATGATTCATGTGTCCATCACCTCGGATACAATCATTAGTTTAAACTTAGAATAAATTTCATCAGATGATTGTATAATAAGAGTTGAGATTCCAGTATCTTTTAGCCTTTATGCTGCTCTACTGCCCAGCATTTGAGCACTTTTTGATTTATCAACCGTTTTTAAACAATTTGTTTATCCTTGCATATTCACTTTATGAATACATTAGCGGTCATAAGTTAAGGAATGGAACGACAACAAATATTTAAATGATTTTTACTTGAAAAAATTTGCATGTCCCTTTATGAAATTTTCACAAAATATACTTGGAACATATATTACGTATAAAGTTTTCTTAATTTCCTTTTACCATATTTACCAACCCCTCCGCTCGGGCAGGATATGACACAAAGGTCAGTTTTTAAGCGGAGTTTAACAGGTTTGAATTCAGAGTTTTCCTTCTCCTAGACTAGTTGCCTCACCAAGGCTGAAGAACCTAGTCTGCCCTACTATTTACCCATAGCTGGCGGGAGAGTAATTGGATTCATACCTTTCACAAGGGTATTAGTGCTATGTGAAATGCAATCAGTCTCGTCCAGGTTTTGAACTCGTGTGGCCGTGTCCATTTCCTACGACTTTAACCATTACACCTCGGGCACCTCCAAATTTTCCTTTTACTGTAAATTAATACTCAATTGAAAAAAGAAAAATATACATTTTGCCCTGTTCAAAAGTTAAGGAACACATGATAAATACTTGTTAGATCAATATATAAACTAAAGAAAAATTCAATATTTAGTGAATTTTCATTTGCGTCGGGTTACCTCATTGCATATTCGACCACATGAGCTAATTAACTTCTTACAAAAAGTGGTAGTGATACTTTCCCATTCTTCTTTCAGAAAACCCCATAAATCATTTTTTTTTCCTTCAAAGTATCAAGTATTTCTAAAAGAAATATCTTCCAAGTAATCTTATGGCTTGAAGTACGTGGTGAATTCAATAAGTTTCCAGACTTTTTTGTACAGGCATTTAAAATTGTCGAGGACTCTTGAGAATTCAGTCTGTTATAGCTATACATCTTATGAGATGACTGACCAGTTTTTATGATTTCAGATTCAAATAAACAGCTAGTCCAGGAATTGGAATACACCCTATGAAAGCCTAATTGTTACAGCTGGTGAATTTCAAAAATGCGATCTGGACGTGAAGAAGAACGATATGCAATAAAATTCTGTTTTAAACTAGGAAAAAATACCTCAGAAACTTATGGAATGCTTCAGACTGCTTTTCGATCATCTTGAACGAATCGAGCATCAGTTTTTGAGTGGCATAAGATATTCAAGGTGTGGGAGGAGTAAGGAAGTCAATACATCACAGTTGATTGGCCAAAAGGGTTAGGGTTAGGGTTATTATGTTGATGTTTTAAGGGAGTTAAGCAAGAGATTCCGTCGGAAGAGGCCAGCACTCTTCAAATCTGGTCAGTTGCATTTCCAGCAGGACAATGCACTAGTCCACAACTCCATCCTCATCACAAACTATTTGACCAAGATGGGCATCAAGACAGTTTCTCACTCTCCCTGATCCCTGTGACTTGCTTATTCCCAAGGCTCAGAGGCTGTCTTTATAAGACAATTGAGGAGATGAAAGAGGCTGTGACGAAGGCCATTGACACGCTCACACAAGAGGACTTCCATGGGGCTTTCCAGAAGTTGTTGGAAAGGTACAAGTGCATTGCAGCCGGAGGAGATTACTTCGAAAGGGACTAAAGTTTCATGTGTGTACTATCAATAAAAGTGACCGTACGAAAAAGTCTAGAAACTTATTTAATGGTCCTCGTATATATATATATATATATATATATATATATATATATATATATGGTCGCTTGGGGGCTGTTAAAATGCTTGGTTCTATCGACGTTCTCAATATTGCCTCAGACACAAAATGATAAATTTAGCTCTGGTAAACAGGAATTGCCTGGAGGATGACCCTTTGGACTAAATGATCAATCTATTTATCACCCACCTGGCACGAATGGCTGGTGCTTTCCACCTGTTATTTATCCGTCCCAAATCCTGCAATTTGAGCTAACAAATGCTACGGGCACAAACCAGTATACGTCCTTGTGAATGAGAAGCATAAAATTCACTGAGATATAGTTTTAAGATACAAATAGATCATCTAATCTCGACTGGAAGACCAGATCTAGCGATAATTAACTGAAAGAAAGAGCTGACCACTCACCCAGGGTGGAAATCAAAGACAGTTAAATGAGGGACAAGTATTTGAACCAAGCTAAAGAATCAAGAAAACTGTGCAACATGAGGGTGACGATGATACCAATTGCAATTGACCGCCCCACAACGAGTGTCCTGTATTTGACACTAAACAATTTGATGATGCGGTTCCAGTGATACTATAGCTTAGGAGAATGTGGAGCACCCCTTCATTGCCATCGTTCCCTGGTCCACTCTGGCCCGGAATGGTAGCACCTGATCGGGCCCGATCTAAGGGTCAAATAAAACTAAACTGCATACTTATGATAAACGGAATTGTTTTAATTCGAACTGTTTAACTAAGCTGAATAGCTTGAAATAGAAATGTTTTGACAAATATACTGTGTACTTACATTTAAACTGTGTATTCTTGCTAAACTGAATTGTTTGAAATTGTTTTATTGGCATTGAAACTGTACTTACACTAAATTGAATTGTTTGATATAGAACTATTTTACCATTTAGTTGGGTGTAAACAAAATCTACACTTATAATAAACTGAATTAGAACTGTTTGAATAAACTGAGTAGCTTGAAATAGAAATGTTCTTGACAATTAAACTGTGTACTTATGCTAATCTGAATTGTTTGAAATAGAACTGATAATTTGGATAAAATGGATTTGTTATTAAAAAAGTAAAGCTGGCGACCGTAGTCGAGAACGACTAGAAGTCTCCCTTTTCAACAGATACTACACCAAGGTGTAGGGGAGGGTGCTACTCCTTTCCCTGGATTGCTCCACTTTACCCTTGATAAGTACCTTTTATGGCTGAGTGTTAAGCAAAGAGGTATTAAGTACTATTTTTGAAGTCTTTGGTATAACACGACCTGGGATTGAACCCAGGTCTCCCGGACCATTGGCGAACACTCTACCCACTAGACAATAAGCCGATATTTGTCATTAAATAACTCAAAAAGGTTGATATGCCATGAAACCCAAACAACCAAACAACCAACCAACCTTGAAACAAATAAACTTTCATCCAAATGACTTGATTCGGCGTTAAATCATCCGAAAAGGTTTGATAGGCCGTAATTCAAACCAACCAACCAACCGTTTACATAGTATTTGGCACGGATAATTTTCATGCTGGTTTTAACAAAACCAGTTTTAATAAATAATTACGTGGTGTTATTGATTTCTAATATTATTCGGGGTGGGGGTGGGGTTCTGAAACATATAAAAAGAAATCAAAGGTGCCCGTGGTGTAATGGTTATCGTCGTAGGAAATGGACACGGCGAGACGAGTTCAAATCCTGGACGAGACTGATTGCATTTCACATAGCACTAATACCCATAAGAAAGGTATGAATCCAATTATTCTCCCTCCAGCTATGGGTAAATAGTAAAACAGACTAGGTTCTTCAGCCTTGGTGAGGCAACTAGTCTAGGAGAAGGAAAACTCTGAATTCAAACCTGTTAAACTCCGCTTAAAAAATTGACCCTGTGTCATATCCTGTCCGAGCGGAGGGGTTGGGTAAATATGATAAAAAGAAATCCTTTGAAGACTTTTATAAAGAAATCAATTGAAACAAAATAAAAATAAACATAACCTTTTTATATGAATTCTCGTTTAGTTTCGTTAGTCTTCCTAATTTAATATATTTCATTTCATTAAACCTTAAATATTTGCGCCTTCCGGGAGCTTATTTATGCAAATTACAATAATCATTTGTAAAAATAATTATAGCTGCAATGATTATTCTTAATACAAAAAAATTTACTCCCAGCTTTTTGAGTATGTTACATATATCATACACCTTCATTGATGCATCGGGATGGGTCATCAGTGATGTTTCTTGGGGTCACGGGGGGTTTCGGGTCTTGCAACATCTGACTCCCTCGCCCAAATGACCCAGTTGGCTGTGATCTTACGCAAACTCCCATTCCGGCAGTTAAACTGCACATCTTCCACACAAGACAAATGACAACAGAAATGTCTCTATCCATGGGTATCACTTTTGATTTTGCAACAGCCAATCAGAGTGAGGCTCCTCTGATGACTTCTGAAGCTTTGGTTTAAAATCGGGAGACCACTGTGCTCTTGCTTTCCGGCCGCAATGACGTCGTTATTCGGCTATTTGTTCAATTCGGTATATAGTCATTCTTTCTCCTTTTTGACTTTTTTCTTTTTTTTTTTTTCCTTCACAGTATCAAGTATTTCTAAAAGAAATATCTTCCAAGTAATCTTACGGCTTGAAGTACGTGGTGAATTCAATAAGTTTCCAGAATTTTTTTGTACAGGCATTTAAAATTGTCGTAGACTCTTGAAAATTCACTATGTTATTTCTATACATCTTATGAGATGACTAACCAGTTTTTATGATTTCAGGTTCAAATGAACAGCTACAGCAGCAATTTGGATATACCCTACTAAAGCCTGAGTGTCACAGCTGGTGAATTTCAAAAATGCAATCTGGACGTGAGGACACTTTAGAAGAATGATATGCAATAAAATGCTGTTTTAAACTTGGAAAAAAATGCCACAGAAACGTATGGAATGCTTCAGACTGCTTTTCGACCATCTTGCATTAATCGAGCATCAGTTTTTGAGTGGCATAAGAGATTCAAGGAAGGCAAGGAGTCTGTGAGGGATGATAGGAGGTGTGGGAGGAGTAAGGAAGTCAATACACCACAGTTGATTGGCCAAAGGGTTAGGGTTAGGGTTACTATGTTGAGGTTTTAAGGGAGTTCGGGAAGAGATTCCAAGGGAAAAGGCCAGCACTCTTCAAATCGGGTCAGTGCCATTTCCACCAGGACAATACACCAGTCCACAACTCCATTCTTCTCACAGACTATTTGAGCAAGATGGGCATCAAGACAGTTCCTCAGCCTCCCTATAGTCCAGATCTTGCTCCCTGTGACTTTTGGTTATTCTCTAAGGTCAGAGGCTGTCGTTATGAGACAATTGAGGAGATAAAAGAGGCTTGTCGACTTTGCCGTTCCAGCCGACCACAGAATAAAACTGAAAGAATGGGAAAAGAAGGATAAGTACCTCGACCTTGCTAGAGAATTGAAAAAGCTGTGGAGCATGAAAGTGACGATTATACCAATTGTGATTGGTGCTTTTGGCACAGTAACTAAAGGATTATTAAAAGACCTGGAGGACTTGGAAGTTGTCGGATGGGTATGACAGCATTACTGAGAACGACCAGAATACTGAGAAGTGTCCTGGAAACCTGAGGAGACTTGCTGTCACTCAGACTCCAGTGAGGAACCATCACCTAATACTGATGTGAAAAACTCTTTAAGAGACGAAATAATAATCCAAACTGATAGATAAATAAAGAAAAATAGACTAGATATAGTGATTAAGGATTATTAGAGAAAAACATAAATTATAATTGATATGTTAGCAACAACACATAATAACATATCAGTAAAAAAAATAGAATAAAATAAGTAAATACAAATATCTAAAAATTGAAATTGAAAAAAATGTGGCACCTTAAAACTGCCACCGTGCCAGTAAAAATGAGAGTCCTGGGTATGATAAAAAAAAAGCGACAGATAAATACATTAACAAAATATTTGGGTATCCAAGCTTATAGAAAATTTTAAAAATTGCACTTTATAGAACGCCTCATCTCCTTAGGAGAAGACTATCATTGTTATTAGAAAAATAATTCACATAAAAGGTTTCAAAAACTTAATTGCACAAAATTTATATTATCACGATCTTCCATCACCTAAGGTCTTCGGTAAAGATTTGTTGAAGTTCTGTAAGAAGCTGAAAGAAAAGCTAAAAATTGAATAATAATAATAATAATAATAATCGAAAGCGAAAAGAAAGATAAGTACCTAGACCTTGCTAGGGAACGGGAAAAAAACTGTGGAACATGAAGGGGACGGTGATACCAATTGTAATTGGTGATCTTGGTACAGCCACCAAAGGACTATTACTAGGACTGTAGGACTTGGAAATAAGAGGACGGGAAGAGAACATCCAAACTAGAGCAGTATTAAGATCGGTAAAGATACTGAGTAGAGTCCTGAAGACTTGAGGAGGCTTGTTGTCACTCAGATACTAGTGAGAAACCAGCGGCTAACACTGGTGTGAAAAACTCGAAAAGGAGTAACAATAATATACTTCCAAGTGGTACATGCCAAATCAGAATTCGTCCTGGAGATTGAGACACATAAAATTCTCGCAGATTTTGCGATACAAACAGATCCCCTAATTCAGGCCAGAAGACCACACCATGGGATAATTAAAAAAAAAAAAAAGAAAACTTAACTTGCTGTATAGTGGACTTTGCTGTCTCGGCGGACTAAAAAGAAAAAAATTAAAGAAAGCGAAAAAAAAAAAGGCAAGTACTGAGACATTGCCAGAGTACTATGAAATCTGTGGCACATGAGACGTCGGTGATATCAATTGTAATTGACCCACTAGGGACTGGAGTAGACGAGTGGGAAATTGGAAGACGCGACCATCCAAACAACAGCATTGTTTGACTGGCCAGATTACTGAGAAGAGTTCTGGAAATCTGAGGTGACTTGCTGTCACTTAGACTTCTGTGAACGCCCATAAGCTAACGCAAGTGTGGAAAACTCGTATAGTAATGATAATAAAAATAAGTGACGGTTATACCAATTGTAATGGGGGCACTTGATACCGTCACTAAAGGTTTGGACAGGGAAATAAGAGGACGAGTAGAGACCATCCAAACAACAACATTGTTGAGATCAGCCAGAATACTGAGAAGAGTCCTGGAGACATGAGGAGACTTGCTGTCACTAAAACTACAATGAAAAACCATCTGCTAACGCTAGTATGAAAAATTCTCAAAAAACCAGAAAAACAATGATAATGATAAAATTAACAATAATAATAATTTGTTCCTTTCTGGACATGGACTTTTCTTGTAGTTTTTTAATGGTTGAGTTGTTATGGTATTGACGACTTGAAGAGTTATCGTTCGTATATTTGCTGAGACAACCTGCCGAATGGTGGACTTGGCTGTCCTGACGGACCACAGAGTGAAAATTACAGAAATGGAAAGCGTGAAAAATGGACTTTGTCAGAGAACTGAAAAAACTATGGAACATGAAAATGACGGTGATACCAATTATAAGTGGTGTACTTGGAACGATTTCTAAGGGCTTGTTTAGGAGACTGGAAGAGCTAGAAATCGGATTAGGAGGCGGGACCATATTGTTGATATCTTCCAGAATACTGAGAAGAGTCCTGGGGATATGAGGAGACTTGGTGTCACTCAAACTTCATCAGTTTATGCTCTTGTAGAAATTTTGCAAAGAGTAAAATAATTTGTTAGTTATGGGTTTATATAGAAGTCATATTCTCTTTTTCTTTGAGTGTGTTTTACGTTAGTCTACTTTACCAATCATAGATATTTGATATTTTTTTGTTATTGTGTGTATGTGTGTGTGTTTATGTGTGTGTGTGTGTTGGAGTTTTTGGGATTTCACTAACAGTTTTTTTTAATTCTTCCGGAAAAAATCAAAGAAATACGAGACAAAACAAAAATCTTAAAAGAATACTCACCTTTTCTACATTCGGAGAAAACACAACTCAAGGAGTTACCAAATGCAATAATAAACGATGCAAAATATGTGATAGAATTATAGACGGGAAATCCTATCCTTTTAAGAACCCGGAAACTAAATTAAAAATAAATAAAAACTTAAGCTGCAAATCAAAAAACATGGTCTACATAATTGACTGTAGCGAATGCAAAGAAATATACATAGGGTCAACACGGGCCCTTGATACAAGGACATCACTACAAAAGACTAATATCATTATAGAAGAAAACAGAAAATTAATCGTTTCGAAACAACTCTACCAATGTAGTCGAGGTAAATTTAGAATAATGCCAATATATCAAACTAACGACTACACGCTACTTCAAATAAAGGAAAAGAATTTTTTTTAAATATTCAAACCAAAATTGAATAAAACATGAATCGTACACACACACACTAATGGAAATAAGCATACATACATACATACATATATATATATATATATATATATATACACACAAAATCTCAAGACACACATTCACACACGAATAGAGAAAAAATAACTGTAGGTGAAATCCGAAACCACACCAACACACACACACACACACACACAACGTATTAAATATCAAAATAAATGAGGGATAAAATAGGCTAAGAGAAACAAACTCAAAGAAGAACCAGAATTCATAAAATAAAGAGAGTAAAAACCATTCAAACCTTAAACACGAGTAAGTTTAAGTTTCACTGAATACCCCATTAATTAGACCTTGTGCCAGACAAGTTCACGGACGAAAGCATCAAGCTGGAAAAAATATATATACACAAACATACATAGATATGTATATGTATATACACAGACAAAAATTTTTTTTTAAAAATAGCTACCAGTAAATTCCAAAACTGACTATTATACACACACATACACACACACACACACACACACAATCTTCAAAACACTCACTCACACACACACGGAGGAAAAATAAAAGTTATGGAAAAAGTTATGAAACCACTCTAATGCACACACACAGGCACACACACAAACAACAACAAAACAAATAAAAAATCAATGAGGGGTAAAGCAGACTCAGGTAAACACACTCTAAGAAAAAGAGAGTATGACCTCTACATAAACCCATAACTAACAGAAAATCATCCAAACTGCAAACACGAGTGAGTTCAAGTCTCATCGAGTACTCCGTAACTAGGCCTTGTGACATAAATGTTCACTGACGAAAGCAACAAACTGGAAACATAAGCGTATGTAAAAACAAAATAAATAAATTCAAATCTCGTCATGACCCCACCTATTTTAATATATATATATATATATATATATATATATATATATATATACCTACTCCTCCGAGCGAGAAGTATGCAACACAAGGTCAATTTCTTAAACGAGGTTTAACAGGTCTGAATTCAGAGTTTTCCTTCTCCTAGACTAATAGCCATACCAAGGTTCAAGAATTTAGTCTGCCCAAGTATTAACCCATATCTAGAGGGTGTATAATTGGATTCATGCATTTTCTAACCGTATTAGCACTATGTGAAACGTACACAACCTCGTATGGGATTCGAACACATGTCTCCGTGTCTATTTCCTACAACATTAAGCATAATGCCACGAACTCCTGCATCGTATTTTAATGATTTAAAACACTCTTATCGGTAAATTGTAATTATATATATATATATATATATGATCCAGTCGGCTGGGCTGCAGAATACAGCGACGGCATCTTCACAGGGATAAGACACACCTAACGAGTGTCCATGATATGACACTAAACAATCTGATGGTGAAGCTCCAGTAATGTTGGGGCTTTGGGGAATGCGGAGTATCCCTTTATTGTCATTGCTCCCAGGTCAACACTGGTCCGAAGTGGTAGCACCTAATAGGGTCCAATCTGTAGGTTAAATAGAACTAAACTGTGTGCTTATTCTAATCTGAATTGCTTGAAATAGAACTGATTGTAAATTTAAACTGCGTATTAAACTGCGTACTAAATTGAATTGTTTTAAATAGAAGTGTTTATATGTATAAAATGGATTTGTCATCAAACAAGGTATAATGGTTGATATGCCATAAAACCAAACTAAACCCTACCAAGTATATATATATATATATATATATATATATATATTGTTATAATCGGTAAATTGTAATTATATATATATATATATATATAAGTAGTAAAGTTACCAACCATAGTCGAGGGTGACCCGAAGACTCCCTTTTCAATAGCTACTACGGTGAGGTGGAGTGGAGGGCGCCACTCCATTCTCTGGATTACTCCACTTTACCGTTGATCCTTACCTTATAATGCTGAGTGTTAAGCAAGGAGGTATCAAGTACTATTTTTTGAGTCTTTGGTATGACTTGACCTGGGATTGAACCCCGGTCTCCCGGACTATTGGCGAAAGATACAGTGCTCTCTGCATAAAAAAAAAAAAATGCAAAGCAACAACTTAATATTTAAACTTCAAGAAAGTACACCAGGTGTACCATACCCATGACACGGATATGCGAAACGTACATATTATGTTCATCACATATATACATACAATATAGGAATCTCGAAACACGAAAAACACTCACGACTTCTTAGTTCAGGTACGAAATATTTTTATTACCTTTAAGTTTAAAGGTTCTTCGACATAAGGAGAGAGATACACATTCTTTCTATTCTGGCTTTTTCACCCACCAACACGTGCGACACCTGCCCAAGGCCTCCGCGAGCAAGTGAAAGTCAACTGTCTTCTTCCGAGGCAGAACTCGACTCAACTAACAGATTTTTCAAAATCCACCAAATCACCGGCACTCTGTAGCCCCGTTTCCCATCTGGGCTATTGTGACATCTCTGAGTGACACGCGCGCGCGTGAACACCTGCGTTAATGTTGCACCCAAGTAACTCATGCACTGAGCCGAAAGGTTCTCAGCCTAACTAAACCCAAAGGCATAAAACGAAATCCCTCGGCCATTATATTACACAGGGTAAAATTTTAGTCCCTGGGATGCACGTGGCTGATCTTCATGCAAACGTGTATTGATACGAATGAAGCCAGTTCCATTTAACCGAAAGGGTATCTGTTCTCAATGAAATATTTAACTCAAATAATTATTGCATGTCAATCAAAGTACGTCCTATGTAAATGTGGCGGGTTATGTTAGCCACATAATAATCACATAACTTGACGATTGTATTAACATATATTTACTCATTTGAATTCATTGGACTTCAGACGCGTCGATACAGGCTACGTGAAACTCAACGGCTTGAGTTTTTACCCCGTTTTATTTTTGTAGTTCAAACATATATATATATATTTGAACTACAAAAATAAAATGACATCTAAATATATATATATATATATATATATATAGAAGATAGGGTTGCGTAGACAATGGTCACCGATGCTTGGTGACTGTCAATTTCACACCCGAAATCATCAAAGCAAGACCATCGTTTACTTATAAATATAGTATATTATATATATATATATACATATATATAAGTGCGTGTGTAAAAAGATAGTAATCAACGGAGAAAAAAAAAATAAAAGTAAATCCGAAGAAGTCGTAAAACAATCAAATATTCTTAGCGTTCGATATTTGCATGGATCAGTAAGATATATGTGTATATATATGAAAGAAAATAGCGAACGTTTTACTTAGAAATTTTCTATTGATTTCAGATAGGACGATAAAACGATATATATATACCTTTTTCGTCCTATCTGAAATCAATAAAAAAATTTCTCGGTAAAATGTCAGCTATTTTCTTCCAGGAAGACACATAGTGCCATTTCAAAATGGCGACGTTTTGTAATGTCGTCTGCACTGTCCAATGTTTTCTGATCTATTTTAATCTAACGGGGCGATTTTACGGGCTGATTCTTAATGGACTGGCGTCAGCGCGGAAGAAATGGTCATTATAATGAGATTCCGGTTTTTGAAATCGATTCTATTGAATAGATAGACAGGTTTGTCGGACAAGAGGACGAGAGAAAAAAAGAGGTAAGACAGATATAATTATAAGTTTATTCAATATCAGTGCATTTGGTACGGAAAGCATTTTCAAAACTGTTCATTTTTTTTATTACACATGGCATTCAAAAAAAAGATGCAACCATGAGAATTACGTCATCATCATCAGGTACAGACGCTGAAATCCTGAATTTAAGAAAATTGACTGAATTGAAAAGAAAAAACGTTCATCCAACTAATTTTCGGCGGAACTGGCTTCGTGTTGGACTACAAGAAAGTAGTAAGTTGGTTGAAAATGCAGTTGCACTATTACGTTCACCTTCGTACTTATATCCATGAGAAAGGTATGAACCCCCTTATACCCCCCAGATATTGGTTAAATAGTCCCACTGCTATTCTACAAAGATAGCTTGGGCATTGAATAACCTACGAAAGTTGATATGCCACTGAACAAAGAAACCAAACTAATTTTTTCTTTTTGGAAGTTCTGGTGGCGTAGTGGTTGGTTGGTTGGTTGGTTGTGTTTTATGGCATATCAACATTTGTGGGTTATTCAATGCCAAATTCTCTCTCTCTCTCTCTCTCTCTCTCTCTCTCTCCTAGTATAAAAAGAAAAAAAAACGAATTCTCCCCACCCCCACCCCAGTAGACCGCCTCCAAAGCTACCTAAAATTTCAGTAGTAAATAAAAGTCAAAACGAAGAAGAAGCATTTGAACTCAGGAGCCAAGTGAAAGAAATATGTCAATATTGGTCAGTATGTCTTTAAGTCCTATCAATTTAAAATGCTGAATTTTACAAAATGTTATGCTGTATTTTGTTTGTGAAATAATGCTTAAACTATGCGTTTTAAATGTAAAGACACGCTTACTCTACTATAAAGCCAAATTGATATCAGCCTTTCCACATGTCAGCGAACAAGGTAGAATGTTTTTAAATATCTTCTATCGAATAATTTAAAAATTCGTAAAGAAAGCCCTAACAGTAGTTTAAAAGAAAAAGCCTAAAACACCTAATGCTACCACAGCCCCCCCCCCCCAAAAAAAAATTTGTTAAGCTCTATAATTCCTGAAGCCTGCTAGGTTCCCAACTGTGGTAAAAAAAAAGGAAAAACCTAGGAAAAGTCCCAATACAGCAAAAAAAAGCACAAGTCAGTACCAGTGAAAGTCATACGAAAGTACCTTAATGTTGGACTTTAACTAAGTTAAAACTTAAACCAAAATTACCCTCTCCCCCGGCCTTTTTTTTTTTTTTTGCGTACACATGGGAAGCAGCATGATGTACGTAAAGGTATTTGAATAAACCCATGGACGACCAAACTCAATACCCAAACGGGTCCTGGACGTGAGTTTGACGACTTTACGCTCAGGATCGCTAGTTCGATCGGGGAACTACTGCTGCTCCTCTATAAGAGTGGCTTCTATAGAAGAGAATAAAACAGCCATCGAAAGATAACCATGACCCACACTCAAACCACTTACACAAACCGCATCGCTCTTTGCGCGGGTAAAAAAGGGGCGCGTCCGGCTGAGGTTGGAGCCCTGGCCTCGGTGTTCGAAAAATCAGCTACACAGCTCAAACAATCAAAACTACTAAAATGCAAGCAAACACTACAAATAGCCACATTTAACGTAAGAACCTTAAATAGAATAGGACAACTCCCAGAGCTAATCGCATCGGCCGAAGAACATAAGATAGACATAATATGCATACAAGAACACAGATACACGCACACAGAAGATATCAAATATCACGAAACTGGCAATGGCTGGTCGCTCGCCACTGTATCCGCATGGAAAAACTCTGTCAACACCGCAGTAGGAGGGGTAGGATTACCTATAGGACCTAGAGCACTAAAAACGCTTAATAGCGTTGAGAAAATACAACCTAGAATGATGGCAGCTACATTTAACGGAAACCCCAGAGCAACAATCATCTCATGCTACAGCCCCACCAATGTTAGTGAAGAAAATGAACTAGTCACCTTCTACGATGAGTTATCCTCATTAGTGCGTAGCATCCCGAAACACAACATATTAGTCATTGGCGGAGACATGAATGTCCAAATCGGGAAAAACGGAAACAACAAATACAGCCTCCACAACACGTCAAATAGGAATGGGCAACATCTAACAGATTTCATGATAGAAAATAGATTAGCATGCCTCAATACAAACTACCAAAAAAGAGAGGGCAAACTATGGACATACACGTACGCAAACAATACTAAAGCACAGATAGACTACGTCCTTATAAACAAGAAATGGAAGAATAGTGCATTGAATTGCGAGGCATACTCCTCTTTTGAGGGTGTGTCCACCGATCACCGAATAGTCACGGCGAAAATACGGTTAAGCCTACGAAAAAACGCCAAACGAACAGCGACCACCAAACACTATGACTGGGCCCTATTAAACAACAAAGATGTAAGAGATAAATACGTATTAGAATTAAGAAACAGATTCGAAACACTACAAGAAAAGACGGAAAAAATACACCAAACGACGAATACGAAAATTTCGTCAATGCACACCTCGAGGCAGCAGCAGAATACATTCCAACAAAAATTAAAACTAAATATAGAGTCCCATGGGAAACTTTAGCGATGAGAGAAAAACGTGCACTAGTGAAAACAGCCTCCAAAAACTATCGAAAAAAACCAACAAACACAAATGCCTTAAAACTAAAAACGGCACAATATCAATTAGCAGGCATATATATAAAGGAATACATTCAAAATCAGATAGATAAGATTAGAGACTCGGTGGAAGATAGACAATCTAGAATAGCCTGGCAAACAATAAACGAAGTGAGCAGAAGAAAGAACACAGCCAAAGCAAAACTTAAAGCAGCAAACCAACAAGAAAGAATAAAACTGTGGAAACAGCACTTCGAAAACTTACTAGGAAACCCACCAAAAATAACGCATGAACCAATCACCAGAATAATTAGCAAACAATTAGACATTAAACTAGGACCGTTCACACAAGAAGAACTCGACTCGGTTCTCAGAAAAATTAAAAATAGGAAAGCTGCAGGGCTGGACGAAATTCCCCCGGAAGTATGGAAGACCAGATAATTCGACGACATACTGCTCCGACACTGCAACGCAGTATACAATCAAAATCCGATAGATAGATGGATGAAGGGATGCATACTCCCCTTCCCTAAAAAGGGGGACCTCGGATTAGCCAAAAACTACCGAGGCATAACACTTACATCCGTAGCTGCCAAAATCTACAATGCCCTACTACGAAACCGAATAGAACCCAAAATCGACAACATACTTAGAAAAAACCAAAATGGCTTCCGAAGAAATAGATCCACGACCTCACAAATATTAACCATCCGCAGAATCCTTGAAGGTGTACGGGCAAAGAACCTACAAGCGACATTAATATTTGTCGACTTTACCAAGACTTTCGACTCCATTCACAGAGGAAAGATGGAACAAATCCTACTAGCGTACGGCATACCTAAAGAAACCGTAGCGGCAATAACGATTCTCTATAGAAACACTAAAGTAAAAGTACGATCACCGGATGGAGACAGAATACTTCGATTGTAGCAGGAGTACTACAAGGGGACACACTGGCCCCGTACCTCTTTATCATTTGTCTAGACTACGTACTTAGAACATCGATCGACAAAATCAAAGAGAATGGCTTCGAACTGACGAAGAAAAGAAGCAGAAGATACCCCGCAACAACAATTACCGACGCCGACTACGCCGATGACATAGCGATACTGGCAAATACACCTGACCAAGCCGAAACACTTCTGCATAGTTTGGAACGAGCTGCAGCAAACATAGGCCTCCATGTTAATGCACACAAAACGGAATATATGTGCTATAACCAAACGGGGGACATCTCCACTCTAGAAGGAACCCCACTTAAACTAGTAGACAAATTCACGTACCTAGGAAGCAGCGTCGAATCAACCGAAAATGACGTCGAAACGAGGTTAACGAAAGCATGGACAGCTATCAATAGGCTATCGATTATATGGAAATCAGACCTAACCGATAAAATGAAACGCAGTTTCTTCCAGGCAGCGGTCACATCGATACTGCTATATGGATGCACTACATGGACGCTAACAAAACGGCTGGAGAAGAAACTAGATGGCAATTACACAAGAATGCTGCGTGCAATCCTGAACAAGTCCTGGCAGCAACACCCCACAAGACACCAACTGTACGGCCACCTGCCCCCTATCACGAAAACTATTCAAGTTAGACGAACCAGACATGCAGGACACTGCAGAAGAAGCAGAGATGAACTCATAAGAGATGTACTCTTATGGATCCCCACACATGGCCGCGCAAAAGCAGGACGACCAGCTCGAACGTACATTCAGCAGCTATGTGAGGATACAGGTTGTTGTCCTGAAGACCTACCTAGGGCGATGAACGATAGGGAGGAGTGGCGAGAGAGGGTCAGGGATATCCGTGCTGCCAGCACGATATGATGATGATGATATTACAACACTATCTAACTTGGTGGATTTGTGGCAGACCAAATGTGATATAATTTTGAGAGTGCTCAATATCTATGATAGAGCTATTATATAATAATCGATGAATATATGTCAGTTTATATATATATATTTAATAGCATAGATGCTTATCTGTGACCACTGGTTTCATGCTGTCTTTATAGGACAAAGACGGCATGAAACCAGCGGTCACAAATAAGCATCTACGCAATTAAATATATATAAAAACTAATATACATTTGCTTATATATATATATATATATATATATATATATATATAGTTTGTAAATGAATTGATCATAGGAAACATTATTTCTAAACGAGCCAAAGCTCATTTGTTTGCACATAGTTATATGTTTTCAGTTGTTGGTATCTATTGTTCGCACGCAGATAAATGGTTTCAAGTATTGCTATCTAACCCAAATAATTCCATTTAATGTTAATTATTGGTTTACAATTAATTAAATGATTTCAAGTATTGCTATCTAACGCTAATGATTCCATTTGATATAAAACAATTGTTTGCACACAGTGAAGTGGTTTCAAGTTTAGCAATTTAAACTTAGAAATTCTATAAATCAAGTGATGATATTTAGCACGAATAATTCTTTTAATCATATTTACCCAACCCCTTCGCTCGGGCAGGATATGACACAAGGTCAGTTTTTAAGCGGAGTTTAACAGGTTTTAATTCAGAGTTTTCCTTCTCCTAGACTAGTTGCTTCACCAAGGCTGAAGAACCTAGTCTGCCCTACTATTTACCCATACCTGGAGGGAGAATAATTGTATTCATACCTTTCCTAAGAGTATTAATGCTATTTGAAATGCAATCAGTCTTGTCCAGGATTTGAACTCGTGTTAGACGTATCCATTTCCTATGACGATAAACATTACACCACGGGCACCTCCTAAAATAATTCTTTTAATATTCAAAATAATCCCTTTAAAGGAGTCAACAGTTGTATTTGGCCAAGAGATGGGATCCTTGCAAGTACTGCCGCTCCGGGACCGAGTAAACCTGAGTGTAATGGCAGAGAAAGGTCTCTCCATCTTCCTGAAAATCCACGACTGAAGCCTCACTATCAGACACAGTTTAATATCATACCCAAGACGCTAAATGGCGTCAAGTATTTCTATCAAACTTTAATAATTCCATTCAACAATATTCCTTCGTTCTCACTCTTAAATTCTCTCAAGTATTTCTATCTTATACAAATAATTTACTTTATTTGTAAGATTAAATTATTTAATGGCATATCAACCCTTGATGGTTATTTCGTCCCAAACTCTGTTTATTGGTTTGGTTCGATTTAATGGCATATCAACCATTGTCAGTTATCTAATATCAAATTCATTTTCATACATATCATTATCATCATCATATCGTGCCGCAAGCACGGATTTCCCCGAACCTCTCTCGCCACTTCTCCCTATCGTTTATCGCTTCTGGCAGGTCTTCAGGGCTACATCCTGTATCCTCACATAGCTGCTGTATGTATGTTCTAGCTGGTCGTCCTGCTTTTGCTCGGCCATATTTGGGGGTCCATAGAAGTACATCACTTATGAGCTCGTCTCTGTTTCACCAGCAGTGTCCTGCGTATCTGGTTAGTCTAACTTGGATAGTTTTCGTGATGGGAGGCAGGTGGCCGTATAGTTGGTGCCTTGTGGGGTATTGCCTCCAGAACTTGTTCAATATTCCCGCAGCATTCTTGTGTAATTGCCGTCAAGATTTTTCTCCAGCCGTTTTGTTAGCGTCCAAGTTGTGCATCCATATAGCAGTACCGACACGACCGCTGCTTAGAAGAAACTGCGTTTCAGCATCTTCATACATATAAACAGTTCAATTTCAAACAATTCAGTTTACTATAAGTACAGTTTTTCTTATTTATACATAATTAAATGTAAAAGTTCTATTTCAAGCAATTCAGTTTAGTATAAGTACACAGTTTAGTTCTATTTAACCCATAAACAGGACCCTATCAGATGCTACCACTTTGAGCCAGAGTGGACCAGGGAGAGATGGCAATGAAGAAGTGCTCTGCATTCCCCAAAGCTCCAACATTAGGAGAACCTCACCACCAGATTGTCTAGTGTCATAATCAGGACACTCTTTGGCGGGCGGGGGGTTACTCCTCTGCAGAGATGCAGTCTGTGTATTAAGTAGCTCCAGCTGGCTGGGGTAAAAAGTATGTATATATATGTGTGTGTGTGATTTTTAAATGAATAGATTATTGGTAATTTTATTTTGAAACGAGATAGAACTTATTTGCTAACACATAAATTATTTCAAATTTAGAAAATGATTGAATTGTTTTATTTTAACCAGTGTTGGGATCTGAAAAGGTACAATCTGTCTAGATCAGTGGACCTGGGGATGATGGCAATGAATGAATATTCTGCATTTCCCAAAGCTCCAGAAATAGAATCTTATAATCGAATGTTTTAATGTCATTTCCATGTTGTGGGTTACTCCTCTTGTAACATATTGACCCTCGACCGAGCCGTCAATCAAGCGATGCACCTGTGTAAATTAGCGGACAAACAGCGAAACAGGGGCATCCGGTCGAAGATATCGGGATATCATCATGACCTGTGGACGTGGTTGAATTCGGTGTAGATGCGTACGCCCACAGGAAGCAGGTGGATGTCAAACAAAAATATAACCAGGCGACACAGACGGCTGGAGTCAGTTCGAGTTCGAGTTCCAGTTACAGTTGGGCACAAGATGCTGGAGTGAGAACCAGCTCCAGACAGAGGGCTTTGGGTCCTCAATGACCCACGGTTGAGCAAGCCAGCCAAGATGTGAAAGAAGTGCTGCTATGTCCAGCAGAACTTTGGGTCAATATGTAGCAGTCTGTCCCCGTCTCCAAGTCACCTCTCACACACACAACCAACATCAACCCTTTCGAGAATCAAGTGTGAGAGATATATTTTCATAAAGAAGTGTGTTCATTCGTTCATTGAAGTTCGTCATTATTGTGGACTATGTTTCCGCTTATATTTGTATATGCATTGTATTGTTGTATTATGTGGTTATACAACACTCTGTAGAGATCAAATCGGCGTCTTCTAGAACCCCAACTGACTGGACAGGGTGCTGTGGCTAACGTGCTGAACAGCGACACTGCAATAAGCGAGTTCGAGCTCATGTTTAGACTAATACCCTTTAAACATATCACCCGTACTTGGCATATGAAGTAATTTCTTCACTTGAAGATAGTGTTAAATTTGTTGTTGCTAAACATTTTTTTCTTTTTTTACAATTTCCACTCTGTGTTGAGCCAATACATAGTAGGTGGTCATCATTTTGAGAGTTTTTTTTAAATGAATCCCGTTGATAAAAATGAAACAAAATGTCAAAGGGAAGTAAACTGATCTCCCCTACTCCACCGAAAAAATTAAACGGCAATTTTTCTCCTAGTTTGGTTTGGTTTCTTTGTTTAAGGGCATATCAACCTATGTAGGTTTTTAATGCCAAAGCCATTCTCCTAGAAGAGAGTAGTGGTACTATTTACCCCATAGCTGGGAGGAAAAGGGGGTTCATACCTTTCCCAGGGGTATTTGTCCAAAAGTGAAGGGGTCAACTGTTTGGTTTGGTTACTTTGTTTAATGGCATATCAACCTTTGTGAGTTATTTAATGCCAATGCCATTCTCCTAGAAGAACAGCAGTGGTACTATTTAACCCATAGCTGGGGGGGATTAGGGGGTTCATACGTTTCCCTCGGGTATTTGTCCGAAAGTGAACGTAATAGCGCAACTGGAGTACGAACTCGCTTACTACGATTCCGCAGTCCATCGCTTTAACCATTACACCACGAGGACACCCACCTATTCTTCTCCTGAAATTTGTTTATAATCTTTAAGTTTAGTTCGTAATTGATATTATTCTGAAGAAAATTTCACTGGACGATCCATAACAAAAGCTTCAGAAGGGAAGTTTCAATGGTACACCTTCGTGCCTACCTCCTTCCTGTACTTTGTCTCCCTGATCATTACCTCTTTTTTTTGGTCTTCCGGTTTCTGATTCTTTATTTGATGGCATATCAATCTTTGTGGGTTATTTATTAATATAGACAACCTTGTAGAACACCAGTACGAGGCTACTTACAAAAGATTCAACCCAAGATTCAACCCAAAATGATTGGAATTTAAACCCGCTTCCGGGAGATCTGGGTTCAATCCCAGTTCGAGTCACACCAAAGACTCAAAAAGTGGCACTTGATGCTACATTGCTTAACACACAGCATTAAAAGGTAAGGATCAAGGGTAAAGTGGAGCTTTCCAGGGAAAGGAGTGGCACCTCCCCTACACCTTGGTGTTGTAGCTATCGAAAAGGGAGCTTTCGTGTCACCCTCGACTACGATCGCAACTTTACTTACGAAGATGTCTAAGTGCAGCAAGTTGGACACTACTCGACGGAAAGTACTGTAATAAGTCTTTCTCGTCTCAAAAAAATATACCTTGTTTTCAGTTTGTCTTTGACACAGCAAATTTCCCCCTTCGCTTCTAATGAAAGCCGGAAAGAAAGAACCCACTTCTAATATGAATCCAATTTTTTTTCACTGTTTTCAAATTCCGTATCTCAAAACATTCAGGAAATACTTAACTCTTTATTTTACATAAAAAAACGGTTAAATGTATATTGGATAAAAATTCATGAAATCATATAATTGTGAACAAACAAATAATTATTATTAAACAGGAATGGTTACTTGAAAAGATATCATTTTGTATGAATTATTAGTGTCAGTTACGAAATTAGATTAAGGTGGGATGTTTAAAATATGCAGGGAGTATCCTCTGCAAATTAAAAAGCTAAAGAAACTGTGGAAAAGAAAATCGATGAGCGAGAGATAAGAGGAAGTGCTATTAAAATCGCCTGAAATACTGAGAAGGGTCCTAGAAACCGGTGAAGACTTGCTATCACTCAAACTCGAATAAAAAAACACCCGTTAATATAAGTAGTGAAATAATAATAAAAATAATAATGTGTAAGAAATTTAAATTCGACCATACTAATAAATGGTATATGCACAACCCAGCACCTGTCCTAGAAAATGCCACGCATAAACTCCTATGGGACGTTAACATACAAACGGATCACCTAATCCCGACCAGAAGACCAGACTTAATAATAATCAACAAAAAAAAAGAGAATTTGCAAAATTGTCGACTTTGCTGTCCCGGCTGACCACAGAATAAAACTGAAAGAATGTGAAAAGAAGGATAAGTACCTCGACCTTGCTAGGAAATTGAAAAAACAGTGGAACATGCTGGTGATAATTATACCAATTGTAATTGGTGCGTTTGGAACAGTAACTAAAGGTTTACTAAATGGACTGGAAGACTTGGAAGTTGGCTGACGAGTGGAGACCATCCAAACGACAGCATTATTGAGAACGGCCAAAATACTAAGAATAGTCCTGGAGACTTGAGGAGACTTGCTGTCACTCAGACTCCAGTGAAAAACCATCGCCTAACGCTGATGTGAAAAGCTCTAATGAGTGAATAATAATAATAATAAGTAGTAGTAGAAGTAGTAGCAGTATTTACTTCTTGAGAGTTTTTTACATTAGCTAACGCTGATGGTCTTTCAGTGGAGCTTGACCGACAGTAGGTCTCTTCAAGTCTTCAAGACTCTTAGTATTCCGGCCGATCTCTGTAATAGAGTAGTTTGGATGGTCTCCACTCGTCTTCCTATTTCCAATTTCTCCAGTCTTGTATCAATCCTTTGGTGACTACTGAGAGCAACAATTATAATTGGTTTAAACATCACTTTCATGTTCCACAGTTTTTTTCAGTTCCCGAGCTAGGTCGATGTATTTATCCTTCTTTTCACTTTCTTTCAGTTTTACTCTGTGGTTATCCGGGACAGCAAAGTCCACAATTAAGTCTGTTTCTATCTATCTATCTATCTATCTATCTATGTCTGTCTTTCCCTATCTATCTATCTATCTATCTATCAGTAAAATTGATAATAGGTAATAGGATAGCAAGTGTAAATTTTGTGGGGACAGAGATTAATCAGTTAATCACAGTATAAGCAAATGCTGTTTCTGGCACAAAAGAAGTATATGACTGAACATGACAGGGTAGGAAAAGTGATTCAGTGGGAATTGTACAAGAAATTTAAATTTCACCATATCAACAAATGGTATATGCACAAACTAGAATCCATCATTGAAAATGCGACGCACAAAATTCTTTGGGATTTTGAGATAAAAACGGATCATTTAATCCCAGCTAGAAAATCAGACTTAGTTTTAATTTGCAAGAAAAAAAGCACTTATCATCTTGTGGATTTTGCTGTGCCAGCAGACTTTGAATTGAAAATGCTAGAAATCAAAAAGAGAGATAAGTACATGGATCTTGCCCGAGAGCTGAAAAAACAGTGGTATATGAAGATGACGTTGATACAAATAGTGGATGATGCAGTGGAAATGGTTCCAAAAGTCTTGGAAAGAAGACAAGAGGAATTGGAAATCAGGGGAAGAATCAAGACTTAGGAGATAACAACATAGTTAAGATCACCTAGAATACTGTGATGAGTCTTGGAAAACCTGAGAAGACTTGCTGTCACTCAGACTCCAATTAATGGCCTCCAGTTGAAACTGGAGTAAGAATCTCGCAAGGAGTAAAATAATAATATTAACAATAATAATAATAATTACGGCCCGGGAGACCTGGGTTCAATCCCAGGTCGAGTCATACCAAAGACTCAAAAAATGATACTTGATGCCTCCTTGCTTAACACTCAGCATTATAAGGTATGGATCAAGGGTAAAGTGGAGCAATCCAGGGAAAGGAGTAGCGTCCTCCCCTACACCATGGTGTAGTAGCTATCGAAAAGGAGCCTTTGGGTCACCCTCGACTATGGTCGCCAACTTTACTTACTTACGGCCAGTGTTGTGTTCTGGTTAGTGAACACAAGTAGTAGTAATAATAATAAGACAAACCACGATATGTGAGGAAAATAGTTATATTTACAGGAAAGAGTATTTACAAGAGAGAGACTGTTAGTAATAAGAACATAGGATTAGTGATAGAGTAATGATATACTTCAACAATAGGAACGGCTCTTCTGGTCTGACTCTGGGTTTATTCACAGACTGATCTCCGCTACTGCCATATATGGCAGATGGAACAGCTCATTACGCTGAAAAAGTAGGTGATACCCAACAGCCAGAATACGGAGAAGAGTCCAGGAGACTTGAGGAGACTTGCTGTCACTCAAACTCCAGTGAAAGACCATCAGTTAAAACTGATGTGAAAAACTCTAATGAGTAAATGAATTGACAGCAGGATAGAAAAGCTTAGCTGAAGCAAAGGTCCAAAGAAGTATATTTCAAGGAGATGCACTATCATCGTTACTATTCATAATTATGAATATGCCACTTAACCAAATACTCAGAAAATGCACAGCCGGATAGAAACTTAGTAAATCGCAAGAAATAGTCCGTCACCTAATGTACATGGACGACATTAAACTATTTGCAAAAATTGAAAAAGAACTGTAAACCCTACTACATGTTGTTAGAATATACAGTCAGGACATATAAATGGAATTTGGCATAGAAAAATGTACCCTGCTTGTAATAAAAAGCGGCAAACGACAACTGACTAAGGGAATGGAACTACCAAATTAAAACAAGATTAGAACTCTCGGAGAAAAGGAAACTTACAAATACTAGGGCATCTTGGAGGCTGACACCATCAAATAAGTGAAAATGAAAAACAAAATTAAGAAAGCATATCTCAGTCGAACCAGAAAGCTACTCGAGACAAAGCTATATAGCAGAAACCTTATTAAAGGAATAAATACCTGGGCTGTACACCACATTAGATATTCGGGGCCCTTTTTGAAGTGGACCAGAGAAGAACTTAAGTTAATGGACCAAAGAACAAAAATACTAATGACCATGCATAAGGCATTAAATCCCATAGATGACGTTAACAGACTTTATGCATCAAGAAAAGAGAGAAGAAGAGGACTTGCTAGCATTGAAGACAGCGTTGAATGTCGATACAGCGATTCGAAGACTGCATAGGAAAGCAGGAAAGGGGACTGATGAGAGCCACCAGAAACGATACTGGCAATACAAAGGCCAACAGAATGACAATAACTAGAAAACAAAAATGGGAAGAAAAACAACTCTATGGGCGTTTTAAACGACTAATAGGCAACATCTCACACGACAAAACCTGAACCTGGCTAAGAAAAGGAAACCTTAAGAGAGAAAAAGAATCTCTCCTAATAGCGGCACAAAACAACGCCATAAGAACCAATCATATCAAAGCAAGAATAGACAAGACGCAACAAAATATCAAATTTAGACTATGAGGTGACAGAGATGAAACCATCAATCACATAATAAGCGAATGCAGCAAATTAGCGCAGAAGGAATATAAGACTAGACACGACTGGGTGGACAAGGTGATCCACTGGGAAAAAATGGCATATGCACATCCCAGCATCTGTCCTAGAAAATAACACATAAATTACTAACATAAATTCCTATGGGATTTTGACATACAAAAAGAACATCTAATCTTGGCTAGAAGATCAGACCTTAAAATAAACAAAAAAAAACAAAAAAAGCAAAGAGAACTTGCAAAATTGTGGACATTGCTGTCCCGGCGGACCACAGAATAAAACTGAAAGATTGTGAAAAGAAAGATAAGTACCTCGACCTTGCTAGGGAGTTGAAAAAATTATGGAACATGAAAGTAACAATTATACCAATCGTGATTGGTGCTTTTAGTACAGTAACTAAAGGATTAATAAATGGACTGGAGGACTTGGAGGTAGGAGGACGAGAGGAGACCATCCAAACTACAACATTATTGAGAACGGCCGGAAAACCTGGAAGAGCCCTAAAACTGATTTGAAAACTCTGAAGGAGTAAATACTACTACTGCTACTAATAGTAATAATAATAATAACTGAATCTCTTCTAATAACAGCAAAAAAAAAAAAACAACGATATATTGACCAACTACGTAAAAGCAAAAATAGATAAAATGCAATAAAACAGCAAATATAGGTTATGTGGTAAAAGAGAAGAAATAATCAATCACATAATAAGCAAATGCAGCAAATAAGTGCACAAAGAGTATAAGACTAGATACAACTTGATGGGGTAGGTGTCTGACTGGGAATTGTAGAAGAAATTGAAATTTGACTATACTACCAAGTGGTACGAAGATCATTAGATAAGATTCCAGACTTTTTTCGTATGGGCACGTTTATTGATAGTACACACATGAAACTCTAGTCCCCTTTGATGTAATCTCCTCCGGCTGCAATGCACTAGTTGTACCGTTCCAAAAGTTTTTGGAAGGACCCATGGAAGTCCTCTTGTGTGAGCATGTCAATGACCTTCGTCACAGCCTCTTTCATCTCCTCAATTGTCTCATAATGACAGCCTCTGAGCTTAGGGAATAACCAAAAGTCACAGTGAGCAAGGTCTGGACTATAGGGATGGTGAGGAACTGTGTTGATGCCCATCTTGGTAAAATAGTCTATGATAAGGATGGAGTTGTGAACTAGTGCATTGTCCTGCTGGAAATGCCACTGACCCGATTTGAAGAGTGCTCGCCTCTTCCCTAGGAATCTCTTCCTGAACTCCCTTAAAACATCAACATAGTAACCCTAACCCTAACCCTTTGGCCAATCAGCTCAGGTGTATTGACGTCCTTACTCCTCCCAAACCTCTCATCATCCCTCACAGACTCGCTGCCTTCCTTGAATCTCTTATGCCACTCAAAAACTGATGCTCGATTCATGCAAGATGGTCGAAAAGCAGTCTGAAGCATTCCATACGTTTCTGTGGCATTTTTTCCAAGTTTAAAACAGAATTTTATTGCATATCGTTCTTTTAAAATGTCCTCACGTCCAGATTGCATTTTTGAAATTCACCAGCTGGGACAATCAGGCTTTAGTAGGGGGTATTCCAATTACTGCTGTAGCTGTTTATTAAAAGCTGAAATCCTAAAAATTGGTCAGTCATCTCATAAGATGTATAGCAATAACATACCGAATTTCCAAGTGTCTACTACAATTGCAAATGCCTGTACAAAAAGTCTGGAAACTTATAGAAAGCACCACGTGTATGCACAACCCAAAATCTGTCCAGCAGAATAAGACGCACAAAGTTCTCTGGGATTTCGAGATACAGATGGATCCTCTAATCTCTGCCAGTCAACCAGATCAAGTGATACTCACCCCCGCCCCCAAAAAAGAACTTGCCAAATAATCGACAGTACGACTCTGCCGACCACAGAGTAAAAATAAAAGAACGCGAAAAGAGAGATAAATACCAGGACGTTGGTAGAGAACTAACACAAACTATGAAATAAGAAGGTGGCGGTGATACTAATTGTAATTGGTGCACTTGGTAAATAAACTTGAAGGTGCCCGTGGTGAATATGGTTATCGTCGTAGGAAATGGACACGGCCACACGAGTTCAAATCCTGGACGAGACTGATTGCATTTCACATTGCACTAATACCCTTGGGAAAGGTATGAATCCAATTATTCTCGCTCCAGCTATGGGTAAATAGTAGGACAGACGAGGTTCTTCAGCCTTGAGGAGGCAACTAGTCTAGGAGAAGGAAAATTCTGAATTCAAACCTGTCCAACTTCGCTTAAAAATTGACCTTGTGTCATATCCTGCCCAAGCGGAGGGGTTGGTAAATATGGGTAAAGACCTGGAAGACTCAGAAATCAAATAACAAGTGAAGACCATGCAAACTGTGGTATCATAAAGATCGGCCCGAATACCGAGCTGTGTCTTGGACACTTGGGGAGACTTGTTGTCACTCTAACTCCTGCAAAAAAAAGCCATCAGCAAATGCTGGTGTGAGAAACTCTCCAGGAGTCAAATAATAATCGTTCAGATATTAAATAACCATGTTGTAAAATTTGACATCAGATAGAATACAGTGAGGATCTGTCATTTTTCAAACTTTTTCAGTTTTGCGTCCAATCTGCTAGAAATTGTGTCTAATGATTGAAATAAGATTGACATAAAGTGCCACCTGCTAAAATTACTTTAAATCTCCTAAGATTATCGGCCCCATTTTTACTTTTGATCTCGTATCTAACTCGACAATTTTGGGTTGAATTATCTCCCATTCTAATATTCAATAAGTAATCAGCTTGGTTTTCTCTTCTTGATCGTGATTCCTTTGAGACGCTTATCAGCTGCTAACACTTTCGACGAACGTGCAAGAATTGGAGCGCGACTCAAACGTATGAAGTAAAAACAGGAAAATAAATAAATAAATAAAAGAAATAGTTTCTATTTTCATTTTAAATTAAAGATTTTAGCCTGTCTCTTATTTAAGAAGCTACATATTTCCTTGTTGCGGCTAGTATCAGTGTTCAATCCACTTTGAGAAAGCTATATTTTGAATAATAATAATAATAATAATGATAATAGTTGGTGGCCAAGTGGAGACCATCTGTAATATAATGGCCGAGGGATTTCGTTTTATATATCTTGCCTTTCGATTTAGTTAGGCTGAGGACCTTTCGCTTAGCGCATGGGTTAGTGTTATATTTTGACCTTCGCCCCGGCCCAAAAATGCTATTCCAAGGTGATACACCGGAAGGAAGTGACACATTCCAATGATACGGGACAAGGTGAAGGTCCAATTGTGCCACTACAGTGATGCACCGGAAGAGAGTAACCTCTGAACTGCATGACAGTTATTTCCGCTTGATGACGATTAAACATCCGATTTCAAAGATCCAGTGGGTGATCATGTGGGCGTTGAATTATTATTTAACTCAGTTGAGTTCGGGGTGCCGAGCAGTTGCCAGCAGAATTCCAGACAGTAGAGACCAGATGTGGTAGGGAAGACCACACCCGACCGAGGGGGCCCTCAGAAAAGCCCCGATGGAGTGGACCCCAAGACCTCTGGTTGCACATCAAGAGAACAAGAAAGACACAACGTGACGGTCATAACAGTGGGGTCAAAATATGAAGTTTATGTTCGGTCTCCAGCACCCTCTCACATGCAAACCTTGAACAACCCTTTCGAAACCTTGCAATAAAGTGAGAGGTGAATATTTTTCTAAAGAAGTCTTCTTGCGTCTTTGTCCTTGCGTCTGTTTAATTATTGTGTCGTTGTGATGCTGTAGATGACTATACAACATTAGTTCGGTGCAAACATGAGCGCAGGTGTTCACGCGCGCGCGGAGCGGACATGTCATTCAGAAATGTCACAATAGAATCCCCAGATAGAAAAATGTGACCGTGGGATGTGAATGACGTCATGCACCGGAAGCGTGCGCGGGAGATTTTGGGGATTTGAGAAAAGTCAGTGAGTTGAGTTCCTGTGTCCGAACGGAAGAGTCGAGTTTTAGCCTCTGAAGAAGAAGGTTGACTTTCGGAACTCGCCGTGGCCTTGCGGCGGGTGTCGCACGTGGTTTGGGGCGGATGGAAATGTCGTCATAGAAAGATTGTGCCTCTCACTTCCTTATGTCGAAAAACCTTTTAACTCAAAGGTAATAAAAAGTTTCGTACCTGAACTAAGAAGTCGTAAGTGTTTTTTTGTATTTCAGGATTCCTATATTCTATATATATGAGTATGGACATTATGAACGTTTTGCGTACCGGTATGAATATGTCTACTTCACGTATTCATATCTGGCTATGTAACACATCCAAACAACAGCATTATTGAAAATGGCCAGAATACCGAGAAGAGTCCTAGAGACGTGAGGAGACTTGCTGTCACTCAATCTCCTGTGAAAGACCATCAGCTTACGCTGATGTGAAAAACTCTAATGGGTAAAAAAAAATGAAATAATTGATGCTCTTGGTACTGTCATCAAAGGATTAGTTCAAGGACTGGAGGACTTGGAAATAACGGGACGAGTGGAGACCATTGAAACTACTGCATTGTTAAGATCAGCTAGAATACGGAGGAGAATTCTGGAAACTTAAGGAGACTTGTTATCACTCAAACTCCAGTAAAAAACCATCAGTAAACGCTGGAGTTAAAAACTCACAAAAGAGAACAAATAATATATATATTATTTGTTCTCTTTTGTGAAAGTTTAATAAAACGAGGAGGTAACTCTTCCCCTCTCTTTCTCTCCCTTCCCCCAACGTGTCTATTTTGTTTTATTTAATCAATAAGATCTGAAGAAGTCCTGATATATTTTTCTTCGTGTTTTTGGTTTACATTAGAAGCGCAAAACAGGATGGAAATAAATTTATAATCCTAAAATAACCGGTCTTTGGTTTTTTCTTAAAGAAAATATTGCTCTGTAAAATTAATTACATTGAGCTCTCTACCAGGAAAATTTAAATGTTCACCTCTTGAATGATTTTCTTGTCCTGAAGGAATTACTCCCAACTCTGGTTTAACTGGACCAAATAATACTATATATATATACATATATAGTCATCACACAGACAGACTGTTTCGTTCTCTCAGAACTCTTTAGTGTGGCTAGACACGCAGAACGCTCGAAGGCGGGATCGAAACCCGTCCAACATTACGTTGGACTAAGTTTCAGACCTCTCGGCCACCAAGCGGACGACGTTGGCTAAGGGAAGTTTTAAGGTATTTATTTAGCAACAGCAGCAGCCGTTTGTTGTACATTTTTATACCCTAACGGCTACCAGAGTGCTCAATTCTTTCGAAGAGCGTTGCATTACGCTAACGGCGGCCGACAATTCCGACGCCAGAGTGCTCAACCCCCATGGGGGAGCGTATATATTGTCATCCACAGACAGACTGTTTCGTTCTATCAGAACTCTTCAGTGTGGCTAGACACGCAGGACGCTCGAAGTCGGGATCGAAACCCGTCCAACTTTACGTTAGACTAAGTTTCAGACCTCTCTATATATTTCAATCACTCTGCACATGCAGGAATCAAAACAAGGTCAATTTTAAGCGGAATTAACAGGTTTGAATTCACTGGGGGGGGGTCTCCTACACTAGTATCTATACCAAGGCTAAAGAGATTAGTCTACCCTTCTAACCATAGCTAGACGAAATATAATTGGATTCATACATTCCCCAAGGGTCCTTGCATTATGTGAAATGCAAAAAGTCTCGTCCATGATTTGAAGTTAGGCTACAGTGTGCATTTCCTACGAGAGGTATATATATATATATATATATATATACAAAGTCCGGAAGCACAATTTGGAATAATTTTAAATACTTTTTTTGAGTCTGATTCGTCAAATTTTTGCAAAAAATGTAATAAATCTAAATTTTCTGGATAAGCTCTATTATCAAAGCACTTTTTAAAAAAAATCAAAATTCAACCTAATATGAGTGAGTAAGAAAAGAAAAAAGAAAGGAAGCATTTTTTGCTTCTCAACAAAACCAAGCCAATAAAATTTTCCGGGATAATTGGAATTTCTTTGTTTCCCGTATACAAAGCAAACATCTTTTTTTTTTTTTTTTTTACAAAAAAAGAGCTTTTTAAGGAAAAAGAGCTGCAGAGAATTGAAGAAAAACCGAAAAGAAGGCTTTTAACTCCTCTCACTCGGGTGATTAAGAAGGGCCTCCACCAAACCAAAAGACCTTCCCAAAACTGTCAACGGATTGTTTTGGGTTTTTTTAATTTGTTTTTGTTGTTACCTTGATGAAGATTATCGATCGGGATTTTAAATTTTATTTTCATTTCACAAAAAAAAAAAAAAATAAAGAAAATCCTTAATACTACAAAATTGTCATACTAGGAAAAAAGTGGAACAAAAATGGAAAAATTTACCAAGAGATTATTTGAGATTATATCCAACCAATTTTTCCTTCAATCATGCCCGTTTCTTAGGATCCAAAATGCTATTTTCTCCAGAGAGGAATGGATAAATCTTTTGAGTGTTCACCAATGGCCCGGAAGACCTGGGTTCAATCCCAGGTCGCGTCATACCAAAGATTTTTAAAATGGTACTTGATACCTCTTTGCTTAATATTCAGCAATATAAGGTACGTAGCAAGGGTAAAGTGGAGCAATCCCGAAAAAGGAGTGGCGCCGTCCCCTACACCTCGGTGTAGTAGCTTTTGAAAAGGGACCCTTCTGGTGGCCCTCGACTAAAGTCGCCAACTTTACTTACTTACTATTCATATTAAAGGCTCTTCAACCGGTATTAAGTTAGTTAATGCTGAAAGGTTTGGGAATTGCGTATACTGTATATTCAAATTTACATTTTCATGCAATTGTTTCTTGACATATTTTTCTTTTTCTTTTTTTTTTTTTTTTTTTTTTGAAGACCCTGAAACGTCATTCTTGGGGCTTTGGAGAGTGTTGAGTACCCTTTCATTACCATTACTCCCAGGTCCACTCTGACCCGGAGTTGAAATACTTGTTAGGGTCCCATCTCTGGCTCAAACAGACCTGTTTGACATATAAACTGTGTGCAAACAAATGACCTATACTAAATTGAATTGTTTGAAAAAGAACTGTTTGATCAATTAACTGTGTGTAAACAAATGATAGATGTTTAATTGAATTGATACTTATACGTAACAATACTTAGAACCTTTTAAATTATGGTGATTTTAATTAAATTATGCTCAATTTAAATTATGCTAAATTGAATTGTTTGAAATAGAACTGTTTGACCATTTAGCTGTGTGTAAAAAAATAACTGATGTTTAATTGAATTGTTAATGATACGTAGCAATACTTGAAAGCATTTAACTTGTTTAAAATAGAGCTCTTTGATCATTTATCTATATATAAACAAATGACTGATATTTAATTGAATTGTTAGTGATACATAGCAATACTTGGAACCATTTAACTGTTTGCAAAAGAATGAGCTTAGGCTCGTTTAATAACATTATCAACAAAATTTTTACAAATCATATATCTTTAATATATAATTATAAAGAGGATTGGGCATTAAATAACCCACAATGGTTGATATGCCATAAAACCCAACCCAAACAAACCAAACAGTGTTATATTACAAGCCAATAGTACCAGAGTGCAAATGGATAAGTTATTTTTAAAAAGCCAACAGCCAGATAAGAGGTAAGTTTTTAAAGTTCAACATCACGTTCAGTAGGCTAGGTGTAAAATGATATGTTTGATCTAATACTTGGAACTGAAAACAGCTTTTAACTAGGAATTACCGAGCTCACCAGACTCCATCAGCCATCAAAATGGTGGCAGGGTGGGAGACTGCCCAGTAGTGGAGTTTGGATGCTCAGCGTGTTGTATATCCATAATACAACTGCATGTATACAAATATACACAGGAACATAATCAACTGATAATGACGATTTCAATAACGAACGAATACACTTCTTTATAAAAATATAAATCTCACACACTTTATTTTCGAAAAGATGATGTTTATTGTGTATGAGAAATGAGTGGAGACAAGGACGGACTGCAATATTGACCCAAGTTCTTCTCTCGACTATAGTAGCACTTCTTTCGCATCTTGACTTGGGTTGTTCAACCAGGGGTCACTAAGGGCCCAAAGCTGCTGGTTCTCACTTCGGCATCCTGTCTCCAACTGACTCGAACAACCCAGGCACCTGGTTATATTATTTTCTAACGTACACCTGCTTCCACTGTTCTTCTGCTTATTTACACAGGTGCATATCTTGATTGACGGCTCGGTCGAGGGTCAATATATAACACTGCGAATCCTCCTTTTGATGGCTGGGGATTCGAGCTAGGCAAGAAGACACGTGGGTGGGGAACGATTGATTTATTCACAGGCACGTGATGGGCCGGTTGATAGGAAAACGAAGAAGCAAATTGTGTCTGTGATATATGATCACTTATTCCAACGGCCCCAGAAACGGAACAGAGGAAATCAAACCCACGGGGATCCTAATACTTATATTTTTGTGCTTTTCCTTTCCTCGACCTCTAACTCTTTTATTATTTTTTAACCATGGTGGTTTATCCAAATAAACTTTTAATTTAATCATATAGGTACGACAAAATTTTTAATTTAATTATATGTATATGTATATATATATAATTGAATTAAACATTTTATAGTACCTGCTGGAAAATATCATCAGAAGATAGCTCAAGACTCTCAACAGAAGGCATCAAATTTTCTTGCAAGATCTGTTTATACTTTTGGGCATTCGTTTGACCGTCTATTACTGATATTTTGATCAGACCTTTCGCTGAAAAACATCCCCAAATCATTATACTGCTACCACCAAATTTGACTGTTGGTACCGTGTTCTTTGGTGAGTAGGCTTCGCCATTTTCCTCCACACATGATTTCAATAATTATGACCAAACAATTCAATTTTAATTTCATCTGTCCACAATATTCTTTCCCAAAACGAATTTCCTTTTTCCTTGTTTTCTTACGAATTTCAACCTTGCATCTCTATGTCGTTTCAATAAGAGAGAACTTTTCTTTGGTCTCTGTGACTTTAGACCATTCTTCAGCATTTTATTACTTATTGTTCGTTTGGTTACACGACATCCTGATGAATACAAATCTTCCAGCGGCTCTTCAAGCGTGACCATTGGATTTTGTTTAATCAGGCGTCCTAATTTTCTGGATAATCTACGAGAAATCTTCCTTGGAGCATCTATTCTTGGAGCACCTGTTCCTTTTTTGTTTTCAACTTTGTTATGTCTTTTAAACTTTGCAATGAATGAACTTATCATAGTAAAAGGAATATTCAGGTTGCTTGAGATGTTTCTATAACTTTCGCCATCTTTCTAAAGCTTAACAGTCAGTGCTTTTTGGGAATTCCTCAATTATTTACCTCTTGCCATGATCAGAACCTTCTCGTACGACAAGCGATTGCAGAAAGTTCCGGATAGGATTTTAAGATTAACTATAGTTACTGATAACATTATTGGAACTATGGGTACTTATAGCATTATTGGTTTGTTTGGTTTTATGGCATATCAACCTTTGTAGGTTATTTAACGCCAAATCCATTTTTATGTAAATTATCAGTTCTATTGAAAACAGTTCAGTTTTGCATAAGTACACAGTTTAATTGTCAAAAATATTTCCATTTCAAAGTATTTAAGCAGTTATACGTAATAATTCAGTTAAGTGTAAATACAGTTTTAATGTCGAAAAACAGTTCTATTTCAAATAATTCAGTTAAGCATAAGCATGCAGTTTAAATGTAAGTACGGTTTAATTGTAAAAGTCATTTCTATTTCAAACTATTCAGTTTTACTCAAACAATTCATTTTAGCATAAGTATGCTGTTAATTCTATTTAACCCATAGATAGGACCCTTATCTGGTGCTACCACGCCGGGCCAAAGTGGACCTGGGAGCAATGGCAATGAAGAGGTACTCCGCATTCCCCAAAGCTCCAGCATTGCTGGAACCTCACCATCAGATTGTTTAGTGTCATATCCAGGACACTCATTAGGGAGGGTCTAACCCCTCTGCAGAGGTGCAGTCAGTGTATTCTACAGCCCCAGCTGACTGGGTAAGATAGCATTATTGGAAAAATCTATTAAAATATTGCAATAATGTTGTACTGTGCGATTATTTTTTTCCCTCTTGAAAATGAATAAATGTCATTAATTTCTGTAAAACTAATTGTAACCTAAGTTTATATATATATATATATATATATATATATATATATATAGGGTTACTCAACTGGGGGTCACCGAGGGCCACAGCCCTCAGTCTGCAAGCTGGCCCTCACTTTGGTCTTCGTGTCACCAACTAACTCAACTGCCGCCGGCACCTGCCTATACTTTTTCATAGCACCAACTTGTTTCTGCTTCTTCTTCTGCTTATTTACACAGGTGCATCTCAGATTGACGGCTCGGTCAAGGGTCAATACATAACAAGTATAGGAAATATTTTCTTGGTTTAATAAGCAAATATTTTAAATATAATAACCCCCTTAGAGAAATAATTCATAAGAATAGAGTAAAAATTAGTTATCTTTTTACTAATAATATATCTAACGTAATTGATAATCACAACTACAAAATAAATAAGCTGGAATAACCATGACAACTTAAGACCTTCACGTCATTATAGAATAAAAAATGAATGCCCACAAAGAAACAAATATAACCTTAACAATATCATATATCAAGCCAACATTTCCGCTCAAGAAAATGATAATAATGATAAGGAATACATAGGTATGACAAGCTTAAACTGTAAATTTAAATATAACAAACACCTACAATGATTTTAAAAAAAGAAAAATCAAACTGCCCTATCTAGGTATTGTTGTATAGTATACTGTATCGTTATTAACAACGAGGAACACGTATGTATATAAAAATATAAGATTATATTTTTATTTTCGGCGATGATACTTGTGTGGAACAGAATAGAGAGTTCGCACACAGGGAGGAGCTGTCGGGAGACGGAAGAGCCAGTGAACAACTGACTTTAGCCGAAATTCGGGAACTTACATAGTCTACAACTCTCACGTGATCTGCAGCAATTCCTCTTTTTCGTTAACCATGGTTATGCCCACATCTCACTTCTTTGCTTTCCATTGGTTATGTTGTCTGCTTCCCATCGGCTACTTGCCCAAGCCCGGTTCTGTGTGCGTACGCATCTGCCACTATTACCGAATTCAACTACGCCCACCGTTCAGGTGATTTTCCGATATCTTCGACCGGGTGCACCTGTTTTCAATATAACAACTGTGAGCATGGTAACATTCCGGCAATCACCTTATTGATATTATCCTTGAGCGGATGTAGTCATGTCAAGATCCTCTGATACACAGTACCTGTGGACATGATGACATTTCGGTGATCACACCGGTCTTATCAATCTATCAGTCAACAACATCCACCGTATTCACGTTAATATATTGCAGTATTACATGGATCTTATAGAACTAGGAGTAACACCTATTATAAATTGGAAAATAATTAAAAGATCCTCCTCGATTAACAGTTTACGTGGTAAGTGTAATTTATTCTTTGAAGAGAAAACATGTATATTAAGATATTTAAAAGGAAATTTCCTTAATACCAGAAAAGAAATGGGTTCGGCATGTAGACGTAGAACAAAATTCTTAGTATAATCAAACTTGATATATTATTAACATTAAATATATCCAACCACCATTAATTAAGTGATTTATATATTTTTAATTCGATACATTGATATATTAATCCAAGATTTTTACAAAATAGACGAATTAATTAATTAATTTGATACTTCATTAATAAAGAATACAGTTAAATTTAATAGATTAAGTGTTAATATATGTTTTTATGATTAGGTATTAAAATAAAAAATTTAAAAAATGATAAATAAAAAATAAGATTAAAAGTAGGATTTATCCCGATAATACCCCGTCTTTCATTGCAGCGTTTTTTGAGTCGGTAAACAAGTTTAAGAAGCGAATATCTAATCTTTTTACGTGGTGCTTTCAATAAGTTTCCAGAATTTTTTTTGTACAGGCATTTAGAATTGCCGTAGACTCTTGAAAATTCAGTATGTCATTGCTATACATCCTATGAAATTACTGACCAATTCTTATGATTTCATCTTGAAAGGACAAGCTACAGCAAGAATTGGAATACACCCTACTAAAACCTGATTGTCACACCTGGTGAATTTCAAAAATGCAATCTGGACGTGAGGACACTTTAAAAGAACGATATCCAATAAAATTCTGTTTTAAACTTGGAAAAAATGCCACAGAAACGTATGAAATGCTTCAGACTGCTTTTCGACCATCTTGCATGAATCGAGCATCAGTTTCTGAATGGCATAAGAGATTCAAGGAAGGCAGCGAGTCTGTGAGGGATGATGAGAGGTGTGGGAGAAGTAAGGAAGTCAATACACCAGAGTTGATTGGCCAAAGGGTTAGCCAAAGGGTCAGGGTTACTATATTGAGGTTTTAAGGGAATTCAGGAAGAGATTCATTGGGAAAAGGCGAGCACTCTTCAAATCGGGCCAGGGGCATTTCCACCAGGACAATACACCAGTCCACAACTCCATCCTTGTCTCAGACTATTTGACTAAGGTGAGCATCAAGACAGTTCCTAAGCCTCCCTATAATTAAGACCTTGTTCCCTGTGACTTTTGGTAGTTCCCTAAGTTCAGAGGCTGTCGTTATGAGACAATTGAGGAGATGTAAGAGGCATTGACGAAGGTCATTGACACACTTACACAAGAGGACTTCCATGGTCCTTCCAGAAGAAGATGGAACGGTACAACAAGTGCATTGCAGCCGGAGCAGATTACTTCGAAGGGGACTAGAGTTTCATGTGTGTATTATCGACAAAAGTGCCCATATGAAAGACGTCTGGAAATTTATTTAATGATCCTCGTATATTATAAATTATTAGTTACGTTAATAAAATATCTATTACATATTAATTCTTTACTTATTACGATTACTTAACATTCAATATGTGAATTGCATAAAGAATAAAATCTCATTACTCGCAAATATATTTTAACTACTACAATGGAAAAAAAATCAGTAGATTTTATAACCGGTACAACTGAACCAGTAAGTCTTACTGCTTCAGTTGTACCGGTTATATAATAATAATAATAATAATAATAATAATAATAATAATAATAATAATAATAATAATGATAATAATAATAATAATAATGAAAAAGAACTGGAACTATTTGCAAAAAATGAAAAAGAACTGGAAACCCTAATACACACTCTTAGAATATACAGCCAGGACATAGGAATGGAATTTGGCATTGAAAAATGCGCTCTGCTCATCATGGAAAGTGGCAAACGACATATAACTAACGGAATAGAACTACCAAATCAACACAAAATCAGAACACTCGCAGAAAACGAGACCTACAAATACTTAGGAATCTTGGAGGCTGACACCATCAAATAAGTCGAAATGAAAAACAAAACTCAAAAAGAATATCTCAGAAGAACTAGAAAACTACTCAAAACTCAAAAGCAGAAATCTAATCAAAGGAATAAACACCTGGGCTGTACTACTCGTTAGATATTCCGGATCCTTTCGCAAGTGGACTAGAGACGAACTTAAACAAATGGACCAAAGAACAAGAAAACTAATGACAATGCATAAGGGATTACATCCCAGAGACGGCGTTGACAGACTATATGTTTCAAGAAAAGAGGGGGGAAGAGGACTTGCCAACATTGAAGACAGCGTTGACGCATCGATACAACGACTCAAAGACTATATACAAAAACATGAAGGAGGACTCATTACAACCACCAGAAACGATACTGAGAACACGATGAACAACAGAATGACAATAACTAGGAAACAAAGATGGGAAGGAAAACAACTCTATGGGCGTTTTAAACGACTAATAAACAACATCTCACATGAAAAAACCTGGACATGACTAAGAAAAGGAAACTTTAAGGGAGAAACAGAATCTCTCCTGATAGCAGCACAAGACAACGCCATAAGAACCAATCATATCAAAGCAAGAATAGATAAGACTCAACAAAATAGCAAATGTAGGCTATGTGGTGACGGAGATGAAACCATCAATCATATAATAAGCGAATGCAACAAACTAGCACAGAGAGTGTATAAGGAGAGACACGACTGGGTCAGCAAGGTGATTCACTGGGAAATGTGCAAGAAATTTAAATTTGACCATAATAACAAATGGTATCTGCACAAACCAGCACCTGTCCTAGAAAATGCCACACATAAACTCCTACGGGACTTTAATATACAAACGGATCACCTAATCCCGGCCAGAAGACCAGACTTAATAATAATAAAAAAAAAAAAAAAAAGAGAACTTGCAAAATAGTCGACTTTGCTGTCCTGGCTGACCACAGAATAAAACTGAAAGAGTGTGAAAAGAAGGATAAGTACCTCGACCTTACTAGGGAATTGAAAAAACTGTGGAACATGCAGGTGACAATTATACCAATTGTTATTGGTGCGTTTGGAACGGTAACTAAAGGTTTACTAAAGGGACTCGAAGACTTGGAAGTTGGCAGACGAGTGTAGACCATCTAAACAACAGCATTATTGAGAACGCCCTGAATACTGAGAAGAGTCCTGGAGACTTGAGGAGACTTGAGGAGACTTGAGGAGACTTGCTTTCTGTTAGAGAGTTTTATCTCGAGTAGTTTTCTAGTTCTCCTGAAATTGTTTATTTATTTTATCTATCTGGTATTTATTATTTGCTCTTTTTTTATTAGTCTTTTTATTCTTCGGTTTACAAGTGGTATATATATATATATATATATATATATATATATATATATATATATATATATATATGTGTGTGTGTGTGTGTGTGTGTTTGTGTGTGTGTTTGTGTGTCTATCTGTCTGTTTGTGTGCTTCCGTATATAACTTTGTGTTTCTAGTTTCTGTCTGTATATATGAATGTGGATCTGAATACTGGTATATGTGTTTATTATTTAAGCTTACCACTGCATGACACAAGGCCAGTCATAAGGATTCTAGAGAAGACCAAATTTTTGTACACCGTTAATGTCAAAAGAACAAATGAAATGTTTGTGATGACATTTGAAGATTTTAAGAGTTTTTGTTTTTTTTTTCATTAAGAGAATTCAGCTCTAAAGACTGAAATAAAAAGTAATCCGAAGTCGTAATCTCCGTTCAATACCGCGAATGAGCAACAATTTCCCATTCAACCTCCGACGATTTTTTTCTTTTATCACCAAAGAGATATTATTACCACCATTATTGGGACAAATTACATTCTTTCTGAAAACTGACCCGGTAAATTTTCACTGATTACCGGAATCAATGGATCTAATTAGTAACATTTAAAAGATCCAGAATCCAATTAGATTTGTGTAATTTGGATTAATGTAATTATTCCTGGTGGGATTACGGATTTGGTTGATTAATTAATTCCATTTGTGTCTATTTTTTTATCCCCGGGTAAATGTCATATTGCATTATGGTCAATCTAATACGTAATCATGAAGGAAGATAAAAAATATAGTTATATGTTGTCAGATAATATAGACATCTTGCTTTCTTGCTAAATAGCTCGCTAGATTGATGTGAATCGGCCAACATAGTTATATAGAAATAAACAATCAGAGAGCAAGAAACATCCTGTGATATAGAGTGGGAAACTCTCATATGAACAAACATATATGATCTGTAAACGAGAAAGAAAAAAACAAATACACTGAGAAAGAAAGAAAGAAAGAAAGAAAGAAAGAAAGAAAGAAAGAAAGAAAGAAAAACAGAGAGAGAGAAATGGAAACAGACTGACGTATTAGAAAGAAAGAAAGAAAGAAAGAAAGAAAGAAAGAAAGAAAGAAGCAGTGACTTAGAGACAAGGGGAGAGAGAGAAATAGAAACAGACAGACATATAAGAAAGAAAGAAATAAAGAAAGAAAGAAGTTGAATAGAGGGATATCTTAAAAAAAAAAAAGAAAGAAAGAAAGAAACGCGCATTCGGAATGTACCAATTATCATTTTTTGAAATCGACTCGAAGGACAGAGTTCAAATCATGCACGAAACTGATATTGTTTCCCTTCAACACTCATGTTTATGCATTTAGGAAAGGTAGAAACCTTCTTTTCTCACCCATTCCAAGCTATGGGAAAATAGCAGAGCAAACTGGGTTTTTCTGGCCTTGGTTAGGCAATCAATCTTGGAGAAGGAAAATTCTAAATTAAAAAGCAAGTTGTACTCCACTTAGATATTAGCCTTGTGTCACATCCAGCCTGTGGCAGACATTGAATAAGTATATACATTGAGCTCTTTACCAGAAAAATTTAAATGTTCATAGTTGAATGTCCTAACGGAATTATTCCTGACTCCGGTTTAACTGGACCGAATAATACATACACCCACCCACACACACACGCATATATATATATATATATATATATATATATATATATATATATATATATATATATCATCACTAAGTCGCAATGACAGCGAGGGTTTCCTTAACTCTCTCTCTCTCTCTCCATCCGTCCCTATCATCTATCACTGCTGGCAGGTCTTACAAACTATATCCCGTGTCTGCACAGAGCTTATGTAAATAAGTTCTTGCTTCAATGTTTAGGGGTCCATAGAAGTACGTCACTTATGAGTTCGTCCTGGCCTCTCCAGCAGTAATGAACACTCCTGTTGATATCGACGAATGTGTAGCCAACAATTCGATTCCAGATGTGAAATATTGGACCCCCTACAATTACAATGGTGGTTTGCCCTAAGTAAAAGCAGAAATCTTTCTCTCGCCATCAATGAGTTAATCATAAGGCAAACTCGTCTCTTTAGAATTGGTAAAACTATCAGAAAGAAAGAACCTAAATTCAAAAATCTTTCTTGGGAGTGTTCAGAAGAAAGTTCGGATCACTGGGACTGCATTCTTCTGTTTATCCACTTCTTTTATTGTTGTATAGCCACATAACACATTTGCATGCAGAAACATATTCAACACAATAAGGACGAGCGAAGACACTTCTTTAGAAAAATATACCTCTCACTTTATTGAAAGGGTTGTGAGTGAGAGGGAGTTGGAGACCGAACAGAACTGCAACATACTGACCCCCACTCTTATGGCCATAACAGCGTTTCTTTCCCGTTCTCTTGGGCTGCTCGACCGTGGGCCTGGGGGCTCAGCCTCTCTGGGACATGGTCCTCATTCCAGCGTCTTCTCTCCAACTGATCTGAGGCTCTGAACTCCAACAGCTCGATCGGGGGCCTGAGGGCCCCCTCTACTCGGTGCTGGTTCTCTCTACAGCATCCTCTCCAATTTACTTGAACTTCCTGTCGCCGGGGTTATATAATAATTTGACGTCCACTCTTCTTCCTGCAACGTATCAATTTCGCACTCAATTCAACCCCTCGACAGTTAAGATTATATCCTGATATTCCTTGACCGTTATGCACCTGTTATTTACACAGGTTCATTTCCTATTTTGACAGCATGGCCGGGTCGGAGGTCAATATACAACATTATAATGAAAAGGGTTCAAGTGACAACACCAAGCCCCATCCCTGCACCGTAACAATTGTGCATTTTGTTTTTAAAAAGTTTGACTATAGCATTAGAATAGATTTCGGATTCTTTGGGTTTTATGGCATATCCACTTTTGTAGGTTATTTAACGCCAAATCAATTTTTATGAAAATAGTTCTATTTCAAACAATTCAATTTACCATAAGTACTCAGCTTAAATGTACGTACAGTTTAATTGTGAAAAGCATTTCTATTTCAAGCTATTCAGTTTATTGAAACAGTTCTAATTTAGCTAATTCAGATTAGTATAAGTACAGATTTTGTTTACACACTGTTAAATGTCAAAACAGTTCTATATTAAACAATTCAGTTTGGTGTAAGTTCAATTTCAATGTCAAAAAACAATTCCATTTCAAATAATTTAGTTTAGCATAGGCAGGCAGTTTAAATGTAAGTATGGTTTAATTATGAAAAACATTTCTATTTCAAGCTATTCAGTTAAGTAAAGCAATTCAGTTTTGCATTAGTATGCCGTTAGTTCTATGTGACCAATAGATGGGCCCTATCAGGTGCTACCACGCCGGGTCAGAGTAGACCTGGGAGTAATGGCAATGAAGGGGTGCTCCGCATTCCCCAAAGCTACAGCATTGCTGGAAACTCATCACCAGATTGTTTAGTGTCATATGCAGGACACTCATCGGGGGGGGGTACCCCTCGGCAGATGTGCAGTTGGCGTATTCTACAGCCCCAGCCCACTGGGCAAAGAATAATTTTATTAGATGAGTATGCAAAATGTTCCAGTTGTGACTTTGAAGATCACTAGTTTTATTACACACAGTGTTTCAGAAAAATCGATATCGTATCATGAACAAATCATCATCATCATCATCATATCGTGCTGGCAGCACGGATATCCCTGACCCTCTTTCGCCACTCCTCCCTATCGTTCATCGCCCTAGGTAGGTCTTCAGGACAACAACCTGTATCTTCACATAGCTGCTGAATGTACGTTCGTGCTGGTCGTCCTGCTTTTGCGCGGCCGTGTGTGGGGATCCATAAGAGTACATCTCTTATGAGTTCATCTCTGCTTCTCCAGCAATGTCCTGCATGTCTGGTTCGTCTAACTTGAATAGTTTTCGTGATAGGGGGCAGGTGGCCATACAGTTGGTGTCTTGTTGGGTGTTGCCGCCAGGACTTGTTGAGGATTGCACGCAGCATTCTTGTGTAATTGCCATCTAGTTTCTTCTCGAGCCGTTTTGTTAGCGTCCATGTAGTGCATCCATATAGCAGTATCGATGTGACCGCTGCCTGGAAGAAACTGCGTTTCATTTTATCGGTTAGGTCTGATTTCCATATAGTCGATAGCCTATTGATAGCTGTCCATGCTTTCGTTAACCTCGTTTCGATGTCCTTTTCGGTTGATTCGACGCTGCTTCCTAGGTACGTGAATTTGTCTACTAGTTTAAGAGGGGTTCCTTCTAGAGTGGAGATGTCCCCCGTTTGGTTATAGCACATATATTCCGTTTTATGTGCATTAACATGGAGGCCTATGCTTGCTGCTGTTCGTTCCAAACTATGCAGAAGTGTTTCGGCTTGGTCAGGTGTATTTGCCAGTATCGCTATGTCATCGGCGTAGTCGGCGTCGGTAATTGTTGTTGCGGGGTATCTTCTGCTTCTTTTCTTCGTCAGTTCGAAGCCATTCTCTTTGATTTTGTCAATCGATGTTCTAAGTACGTAGTCTAGACAAATGATAAAGAGATACGGAGCCAGCGTGTCTCCTTGTAGTACTCCTGCTACTATGTCGAAGTATTCTGTGTCTCCATCTGGTGATCGTACTTTTACTTTAGTGTTTCTATAGAGAATCGTTATTGCCGCTACGGTTTCTTTAGGTATGCCGTACGCTAGTAGGATTTGTTCCATCTTTCCTCTGTGAATGAAGTCGAAAGCCTTGGTAAAGTCGACAAATATTAATGTCGCTTGTAGGTTCTTTGCCCGTACACCTTCAAGGATTCTGCGGATGGTTAATATTTGTGAGGTCGTAGATCTATTTCTTCGGAAGCCATTTTGGTTTTTTCTAAGTATGTTGTCGATTTTGGGTTCTATTCTGTTTCGTAGTAGGGCATTGTAGATTTTGGCAGCTATGGATGTAAGTGTTATGCCTCGGTAGTTTTTGGCTAATCCGAGGTCCCCCTTTTTAGGGAAGGGGAGTATGCATCCCTTCGTCCATCTATCTATCGGATTTTGATTGTATACTGCGTTGCAGTGTCGGAGCAGTATGTCGTCGAATTGTCTGGTCTTCCATACTTCCGGGGGAATTTCGTCCAGTCCTGCAGCTTTTCTATTTTTAATTTTTCTGAGAACCGAGTCGAGTTCTTCTTGTGTGAACGGTCCAAGTTTAATGTCTAATTGTTTGCTAATTATTCTGGTGATTGGTTCAGGCGTTATTTTTGGTGGGTTTCCAAGTAAGTTTTCGAAGTGCTGTTTCCACAGTTTTATTCTTTCTTGTTGGTTTGCTGCTTTAAGTTTTGCTTTGGCCGTGTTCTTTCTTCTGCTCACTTCGTTTATTGTTTGCCAGGCAATTCTAGATTGTCTATCTTCCACCGAGTCTCTAATCTTATCTATCTGATTTTGAATGTATTCTGTCTGTTCCTTTATATATATGCCTGTTAATTGATATTGTGCCGTTTTTAGTTTTAAGGCATTTGTGTTTGTTGGGTTTTTTCGATAGTTTTTGGAGGCTGTTTTCACTAGTGCACGTTTTTCTCTCACCGCTAAAGTTTCCCATGGGACTCTATATTTAGTTTTAATTTTTGTTGGAATGTATTTTGCTGCTGCCTCGAGGTGTGCATTGACGAAATTTTCGTATTCGTCGTTTGGTGTACTTTTTTCCGTCTTTTCTTGTAGTGTTTCGAATCTGTTTCTTAATTCTAATACGTATTTATCTCTTACATCTTTGTTGTTTAATAGGGCCCAGTCATAGTGTTTGGTGGTCGCTGTTCGTTTGTCGTTTTTTCGTAGGCTTAACCGTATTTTCGCCGTGACTATTCGGTGATCGGTGGACACACCCTCAAAAGAGGAGTATGCCTCGCAATTCAATGCACTATTCTTCCATAAACAAGAAAATAAACAATGAACAAATAATTAGACTAATTATTCTTCAAATAATCTCAAATTTTAACAACTCAAAATTCTAAGTTGAACATTTTTTCTTATTAGTTATAAAAATGCAATTCAGTGGAAAAGAAAAGGTTTATAAACATTCAACTTAAAATTTTGTTTCAATAAACTGCTAAAATTGAGATCAAGAATTGGTCATGTTATTTGTGTAATATTATAGCCGAAGGATTTCGGTTCATGCCTCTGGGTTTAGTTAGGCTGAGAACCTTTCGGCTCAGCACATGGGTTAGTTAGGTGCAACATTGATGCAGGTGTTAACGCGGGCGCACGCAGATCAGACGTGTCACTCAGAGATGTTACAATAGCCCGAGAAGAGAAACGGGTGACGGAGTGTGAATGACGTCACACACCGAAAGCGCATGGAGGATTTGGGGAATTTGAAGAAAGTTAAGAGAGTTGAAACTAGACGCCGAACGAGGAGGTTCGACTTTTGGGGCTCGCAGCGGCGAGCCGAATTTGCGCGCCATGGGTGCCGCACGAGATAGGAACCAGATGATAAATATAGAATAGTAAGATTGTGTCTCTCTCCTTATTTCGAAACCTTTAACTCAAAAGTAATAAAAAGGTTTCGTACCTGAACCAAGAAGTCGTTATGTGTTTTCGAGATTCCTTTGTTCTTTATGTATACATGTTATCTAAATGAGTTATGGACAATTGATGTACATTTCCCAAATAGCCATATCATGGCTATTGTACATTAGATTATAAAATGATATTAATATTTCTGAAACACCTTGTACATCTCAAATTATATCAATTTTTAAAATACCCTGTATTTACATTGGTCTAATGAGTAGAGTTGTCGCCAATAGTCCGGTAGACTGAGGTTCAATCCCCGGTCGAGTCATACCAAAGACTCAAAAAAAGTACTTGATTCCACCTTGCTTAACACTCAGCACTATAAGGTAAGGATCAAGGATAAAGTGGAGCAATCCAGAGAATGGAATAGTGCCCTCCCAACACCTCGGTGTAGTAGCTATTGAAAAAGGGAGCCTTCATGTCACCTTCGACTAATGTCACCAACTAAACTTATTTACCATAAATGAATTCTCTGTGAAAGTATTCGGGTAAATATCCTTGGGAAAGGTTTGAACCCACTTATCTTCCCAGCTATGGGTTAAATAGTACCACTACTGTTCTTCTAGGAGAATGGGTTTGGCATTAAATAACCTACAAGGGTTGATATGCCATCAAACAAAGAAACCAACCAACCAAACCATTTGTGCAAGTAGCCAAGTGGTTCACAATTTTACAATGCTGTTGGACGCTCATATGACGAAAGACTCTTTTTTTAGATAGATAGATAGATAGATTACGTAACTTTGTTTTAATGGCCTATCAACCTTCGTAGGAAATTAAATGTCAAAGCCGTCCTTGTAGAAGAACAATAGTGTTCCTATTTGACCCATAACTTAACGGAATAGGGAGTTTACATCTTTTTCAAGGATATTAGTCCAAAACTGAATACAACAGCGCGACTGGAGTTTGAAACTACCCGAGAGAATGTCGCAATCCAGCATGGGATCCATTACGCTTGCCTAAGGAAAGAAAAACTCTGAACTTAAAATAATTTACAAACATTACTGATTGACTACCTTTGGACACCAATGCTCGAGAAACTTCTCACATCGACAAGTGCAGCCGGGTTAACTCAAATTTGGTTAAAAGCAGTTATTAATGCCAAATCAATTTTTATACGTATAAACAGTTCAATTTTAAACAATTCATATTAGTATTAGAATATTTTTGTTTACACACTGTTAAACGTCCAAACAGCTCTATTTCAAACAACTCATTTTAGCATAAGTACACAGTTTCAATGTCAAAAAGCAGTTTTATTTCAAACAATTCAGTTTAGCATAAATGCACAGTTTCATTGTCAAAACCGTTCTATTTCAAGCAATTCAGTTTAGCATAAGTACGCCTCTATAAAAATTAAAACAGTTCTATTTCAAACAACTTAGTTTAGTATAAGTAGTTTAGTTTTATTTGACCCATAGATAGGACCTTTTCAGGTGCTGCCACTCCGGACAAGACGAGACCTTGGAGCGATGGCAATAAAAGAGTACTTTGCATTCCCCAAAGCTCCAGCAATCCTGGAACCTCAACATCAGATTGTTTAATGTCTTATCCAGGACACTCGTTCGGTGGGTAGCTTACCCCTCTGGAGAGAACCTGTCCGTGTATTCTACAGCCTCAAGCGACTGGGCAACTTTTCAGTTTTCTGGCAAAATTCATGAATTACTAAATATATATATATATATATATATATATATATATATATATATATATATATTTCTTTTTATAGTATTCTATTTGTTTAATGGGCTATTGCAAAGCAAAATAATTATTCAGGTCTAATTGATTTCGAAGTAAAAACTTCATCATCATCAGAGACTTTCTTTTAATATGAACTCAGTGATGTATATTCAATTTTTTTTGGTGGGGGGGATGTTGTAAACATGGTGCCACGTGGGATGTTGCGACGCTATTTTGAGTGTTTTAACCATGGCTATGCAACTAATAGGCCTCTAAACAATTACAGTACAATAAAACAAAATAATTTTTGCAATGGTTCAAACAAAACAAACGAATTATACAATTCTTATATATATATATATATATATATATATATATATATATATATGTAACTTACCCATGATACGGATATGTGAAATGTACATAGAATGTTCATACTCATATATATAGAACATAGGAATCCGAAAACACGAAATTCACGAAATTGGTTCAGGTACGAAACTTTTATTCATCTTTTTGTGTTTAAAGGTTTTTCGACATGAGGAGAGAGAGACACACTTTTTCTATGCTGACTGCTTTTACATCGTCTGCTCTCAACCCAACCAACGCGCGGTGCCCGTAGCGCACAAAGTCGTCTGGCCTCGCCCAGCTCTGAAAGTCAACCTTTTTTTTCCGAGGCGGGAACTCAACTAACTGCTTTTTCTCAAATCTCAGCCCACGCTTCCGGTGCGTGACGTCACCCAAATACCCTGTTCCTAATTCCTATCTGCGATTTTTATTTTGACATCTCGGAATGACACATCCTTTCCGCATGCGCGTGAACACCTGCGTTAATTTTGCACCTAACTAACCCATGCGCTAAGCGAAAGGTTCTCATCCTAACTAAACCGAAAGGCAAGATATACAAAACGAAATCCCTCCACAATTATATTACATATATATATATATATAGAGAGAGAGAGTTTGATAAATTGATTTTTGTTGTGAGAGTCGTTGATATGAATAGACTTAGACAGAACCGGCGCATTGGTCGGATGAGTAGAGTGTTCGCCAATGGCCCGGAAGACCTGGGTTCTATCCCAGGTCGAGTCATACTAAAGAGTTTAAAAATGGTACTTGATACCGCCTTGCTTAACACCTAGCAATATATGGTACGTATCAAGAGTAAAATGGAGCAATCCAGGGAAAGGAGTTGCGCCCTTCTTTACACCTCGGTGTAGTAGCAATTGAAAAGGGAGCCTTCTGGTCCCCCTCGACTACGGTCGCCAACGTTATTGCTTGTTCCCGATCTATGTCATGTTGAATGTCTAACCAAGAACTATATGGGCACCTCTGGTGATGTAATGGTTAACAAGCTCGCAAGCAAACCTTCACAAGTAAGTTAGTGCCTCATTTATGCTGTTTTACGCCCCATCTAACCAAAAAGCTTACAAAAAATTACAAAATACAAATGATTACTCCAAGTCAAAAAAAAATTGAAAAAGAAATTTAAAAAAGTGTCTTACCTGGATCAAAATGGGGAGATATTCGATTGTCATATTTTTTTAAGATTTGTCTTATGATTTCAGATCTGAAATAAATATAAGAAAATGAAAGATTACTATTTATTCAATAAAACTCCAGACAAACATTGCATTACAGTAAGGTAGTTGACACATTTTCACTAATCTGAAAAGGGGTATAATATTTCCAAAATTGAACGGAATAAAACATTTAAACACTTTTACATAAATAATATACAAGGATAATACAATAAAAAAAGGAAATATTGTCTAAGAAGATGACAAAAGGAAGCACTGTTGACAGTTGCACCTTTTTCAATGCAATCAACACAAACGGGTCCTTTCACATCTCTGAATGTTGTCAGCATGACCTTCTTTACTGACCACTGTATGGACTATCTTTTCGACTCAGACTTATAGTGGAAAACCCATGTTTTGTCCGTTTATAAAAATTTTTTTACAAATTTCTTCGTGCACAATACAAATTCTTTTGCAAATTTCACATGGTTTGCACTTATCGGCCACCAAAAATGTCATGTCATGTCATTCAAACCTGGAGTACTCTGATTTTCCGCCATTTTGAATCGCCTTAAAACATTTTTAACGAGATTGAAATAATTTTTGCTTTTTAATCAATTCAAAATTATGCAGAATCAATTTGGAAAAAAATTCTGAAAAAATAAATTTATTTTTTTTTATTATTCAAGTCCTTCATTTATTAGATAAGACTCCCTCTATTGACATTTATTCTAACAAAGTCCATTTTTCCTCACTTTCTCTCTCTCTCACTCTCTCTATTTCTCTCTCTCTCTCTCCATTTATATATATTTATATATAGAGAGAGAGAAGGAGAGAGTAAGAGAGTGATAGAAATACCTCTTATATTTTAAACTTTCTCCTTTGTATTGAAAGTGAATTTAAGCAAGTGGCAATGGTAGCTCCATCAAGCTAATGTCTTACCATTGTTTTTCATACATGACCTATTTCAATCATAGCTTGGACTGGTGCATACGGTGCTTTTGCAGTTAAAATGCTTTTAAAATTGGTGAATCTGTAATCGCTACACAGAGAGCTTTTCGTGGTCATTTCAGGTAACGTCAGAATGATGCTGTTCCAGATAGAAATTTCAACCCATTGTCGTATGGATTTTCTATTCTGGTGTAACATGGAATGAGCATGAACACCTGTCTAGGTAGTAATTACAGATTTTATTGGAAAAAGAATAATAAACGTTATCTATATGGACCTACCATTACCACTTAAGTTCACTTGGTCAACAGAGGTGACAATTTAAAATATGAGAGATATTTCTATCGCTCACTTTGTAATGTATCAATGTATGACTCTAAAATAGAATGCGTGCGGATGTTTCTTTGCTTTTATTCCTAAGGGGTTGTCCTCACGGTGTAATGGTTAAAGCGATGGACTGCGGAATCGTAGTAAGCGAGTTCGTACTCCAGTCGCGCTGTTACGTTTACTTTCGGGCAAATACCCTTGGGAAAGGTATGAACCCCCTTATCCTCCCAGGTATGGGTTAAATAGTACCACTACTGTTCTTCAAGGAGAATAGCTTTGGCATTAAATAACCTACAAAGGTTGATATGCCATTAAATCAGAAAACCAAACCAAACCTTTATTCATAATATGATAATTGTACAAACGCTCCTTGGTTTATTTGTGGAATGCCATATTAACCTTCGTGGGTTATTTAATGCCAAGGCCATCTTTGTAGAAGAACATTAGTGGTACTTTTTAACACATAATAGGGGGATAAGGGGTTCATGCCTTTCCCAAGGTTATTTGTTTGGTTTAGTCTGGTATGGTTTTATAGCAGATCAACCATTGTAGGTTATTTAATGCCAAATCTATTTTTGTGCTTATAAATAGTTCTATTTCAAACAATGCAGTTTAGTATAAGTACGTACTTTACATGTCAAAACAGTTCTATTTCAAACAATTCAGTTTGGCATAAGTACGTAGTTTACATGTCAAAATAGTTCTATTTCAAACAATTCAGTTTGGCATAAGTACGTAGTTTACATGTCAAAATAGTTCTATTTCAAACAATTCAGTTTGGCATAAGTACGTAGTTTACATGTCAAAATAGTTTTATTTCAAACAATTCATTTTTGCATAAGAACACAGTTTAGTTCCATTTAGCCAATAAATAGGACCCTTATCAGGTGCTACTACTCCGGGCAAGAGTAAACCTGGGAGTGATGAAGATAAAGGGGTATTCCACATTTCCCAAAGCTCCAGCAATACTAGTGTCATATCCAGTACACTCGTTATGACAGGGTTTTTACCCCTCTGCAGAGATGCTGTCGGTGTATTCTGCAGCCCCAGCCGACTGGGCCTCAAAGGGGTATTAGCCCGAAAGTAAATGGAATAGCGCAGCTTGAGTTCGAATTCCCAGTCGGGGGAGATCTTAGTGTAGTGGGTATGGTCGTAGGAAATTTGACTCGGCGACTCGAGTTAAAACCCTGGACGAGGCTGGTTGCATTTCACATTGGAATAATACCAATGGGAAAGGTATGGATCCAACTATTCTCCCTCCAATACAAGGGTAGACTTTGCTCGTTATTTTTGGTATGGCAACCAGTCCAGGAGAAGGAAAACACTGAATCCTAAACCTGTTAAACTCCGCATAAAGAACTGAATATGTGTCGTATCCAGCGGGTAAAGAGCAGATTGATAAATACATTCGACGATATCACTGTCCAGTATGTTAGCCACCACGCTACGGCAACTCCTCCCCACAAATACTGAGTTCAATGTATCCTGCGATTTTTCAATGAATATCCTTCAGTATTTTTCTTCATTGGTTTAGTGGGTAGAGTGTTCACCAATGGTCCGGGAGACCTGGGTTCAATCCCAGGTCGCGTCATATCAAAGACTTTAAAAATGGTACTTGATACCTCTTTGCTTAACACTCGACAATATAATTTACATATCAAGAGTAAAGTGGAGCAATCCAGGGAAAGGAGTTGTGCCCTCACCTACACCTTGGTGTTGTAGCTATTGAAAAGGGAGCCTTCTGGTCGCCCTAGATTACCGTCGCCAATTTTACTTACTTTTACTTATTTTTCTTAACGCGGATACAATTACTTATTTTCTGGTATTTCGTTGTTTTTTTGATAAACTTTATAAATGTCTCTTGTTTTCCGCCCGAATATTGATGGTGCAAATTAACGATTCGTGGCACACTTTAAGATTGATGGAGCCTAATCATTTAAAAAGTTGTTTTTTTTCGCAATTATATAACTCCTTGAGAGTTTTTCACAGCAGTGTCAGCTGATGGTGTTTCATTTGAGCATGTGTGATAGCAAGTCTCATCAAATCTCCAGGACTCTTTTTAAGTTTCTGATTCTAACAATGCTGTAATTTGGCTGGTCTCGACCCGCCCTCTGATTTCCATCTCTTCTAGACCCCTTATCAAGCCTTTTCGTGATCGTTCCAAGTGTACTAATAACGACTGGGGCCACCGTCGCTCTCATTTTCCGTATCTTTTTTAGTTCTTTGGCAATGTCCAAGTACTTGTCTCTTCGTTTGAGTTGATTTTCACTCAGTGTTCAACCGGGACGGCAAAGTCCATTTATCGGCAGATTCTCTTTTTTCTTAATTGTAACAAGGCCTGGTCTTTATAGCTGGTATTAAGTTATCTATTTGTATCTGAAATATTTGAGTTTTTTTATAAGGGCTTTAACTGATATTTCAATGAAGTCTGAGTGACAGCAAGTCTCTTCAGATCTCTAGTACCCTAGTCATTTTAAGTAGTGCTGGGAACAGGAAGCTTTCAGTTCTTCCTCCCATCTCCAATTCATCTCGTCTCTTTTCCAGTTCCTTGTGCACCGACTACAATTGGTATTACTGTCACCTTCCACAACTTTTCCTATTCTCTGGAAATGTTATGGTATTTTTTCCAAATTTTCGATATTCTTCACTTCCAATGACCCAGCAAAATCAATTAGATGACAAATTCTTTTCTTCTGACTTAAAACTAGGTTTGGTCTTCCGGCCTGAATTTGAAGGTCAGTTCGTATCTCCAAGACGGAGAAATTTTTAAACGCTTCATCTTCATTTTAAAAGTTTTATATTATTAATATTTTACTCATTTAAGAGTTTCATGTCATTCAAGTCTCCAGGAGCATTTTTAGTATTCTGGCCGATCAAAACAATTCTATATTTTAGATACTTTTTATCATTATTATTATTATTATTATCATTATTATTATTTCACTCATTTAAGAGTTTCACGTCATTCAAGTCTCCAGGAGCATTTTTAGTATTCTGACCGACCTAAACAATTGTATATTTTAAATGGTCCTTATTATCATCATTATTATTATTATTTAACTTATTTGAGAGTTTTTCACAGCAGTGTACGGTGATGTTTTCCCACTGGAGTTTGAGAGAAGGCAATTCTCCTCAAGTCTCCAAGATTTTCTTCAGTATTCTGACCGATCTTAATAATGCTGTAGTTTGGATCGTTTCCACTCGTCTTCTTATTTCCAAATCCTCCAGTCCTTGTACTAAACCTTTGGTGACTATTCTGAGAGCGCCAATACATTGAGAATTCTAGCCAATCTTAACAATGCTGTTGTCAGGATGTTCTCGATTCCTCTACTCTTTTTCCAATATTTTGGGAACCATTCTAAAGACATTAACCAATTATTCTCTGGAGTCTTAGCCACAGCAAATCTCTTCAGATTTCCTGGACTCTCCTGAGTATTCAAACCAATTTGAACAATGCTGTAGCCTGGATGGTTTTGATTCTTTCTCTGATTTCCAATTTCTCCAATGTCATTTCCAAGCCTTTAGGCAATGTTCCAAGTGCACCAACTACGGTTGGTATCACCGTCACGTTTGCTTAAAAGCTTTTTCGGTTTCTCTGACAAGATCCAGGTATTTTCGCTGTCTTTCAACTTCACCGTGGTCTGCTGGCACAGCTAAATCCACAATATGAAAGATTCTTTTTTTCTTGTTAATTGAAATTATATCCTGTGCTCTTGCCTGACTTGGGTGATCCATTCGTATCTAAAAATCATACGACACATCCTGGTTTGTATATATATTGTTTGTAAGTATGATGAAATTTCAGTTTCATGTCCAATTCCCGGTTGATTGCCTTGCCCACTCTGTCATACTTTTCTGACTTTATTTTGTGCTAATTAGCTGAATTCATTAATTATATTATTAATTATATGATTAATTATCACCACATAACCTACGCTTCCCATTCTCCTGTGTATTATTAAGTTTTGCTTTGATCTTATTCCGTTAGTATGTATGCATGCATCATTATACACTTTGCAAGCTTTTCACTTGAGCGTTTGCCCAGTCGGCTGGGATTGTAAAATACACCGACTGCATCTCTGCAGAGGGGTAAAACTGTATATGCGTCGTATCCTGCGAGTAAAAACGGGTTGATAAATACATACGATGATTTCACTGTCCAGTATATTAACCATTACGCTAAGGCAACTTCTCCCCACAAATGCTGAGTTCATTGTATCCTGCGGGTGCCCTAGTGGCTAAGTTGGCTGTAGCTAGAGAATAGACCAACTAAATCTCTGCATGGCACGTGGAACTAGAACAGTCTACCCCGGTAAGCGAAATAAAGGGTTTAAGTTCGACATTCCAACCACCTGAAGAAGGCTGGAGCGTACAACGGCCGAAACGCTATGATAAATATGGCAACAAAGATGATGACAATAGTCCGAAAAATGTAAATAATGTACATAATACCTCATCTCAGAAATATAAATAAACTTTCAATGTGGTACAAAAGATATTAACACGAAATGAACGGCATACCCACGTGAAATGACTTCCTCCTCAATGTGAAAATTCCAGCTAATACTAGCGATTAAAAAGGAAACTATCCTCTCTGTCAAACGAAGCCATATTACCCTTTCATCCACTACCATAAAAAAAAGGAGTTCACTACTACAGAAAGTAAAACGCTCAACAAGCGGGCGAACGCAAAAAACGGATATAAAAGAAAATGTAAGGAACTTTCTTATTTTTGTTTTGCTAATAATATTCCCGAATATTAAAAGAAAAATTTCCAAGAAAAGGCAAAGAGTTAATAAAGAATAACCCTCCTCAAACCAGACGATTACATTCAACAACTGTTTGCCCCACCTAAATTCAGGCACATAAAAAAATGAGGTAAAAAAAGAAAATAAAATCCGTCATACCCAACGAGTCCTCGTTTCGAGCCACCCTTAACAAAATAAATAAATTAATAAAAATTTGCCAAGATAATAAAAGAACTGGATAAATGTGCCTCTTAAAATATCAGGACAGTCACTGTTAAAAAAAAAATGATCCTGGACACAGTGGGAAGACAAATGCACTCAAAAGTTCGTTTCCAGCCATCTTAACGAAACAAAACCAACAAAAAACAAGCAGAAATTACGGAAGAAAATTATGTAGATTTTGCCAATAAGATACAAGAATTTAATAAATAATCTTCCTAAAAATAGAACAGTTAAAAATCAATTCAGTCTTTAGGCAAAAAGGGGAGCTGGACATAGTGAGAAAACACAAGCAACTAATACAGAAAGAAAAAAATTAAAGGGAACCAAAACATCCTTACAAAATATTCATTTCTCTAATACAGCCTTAGTGTAGCCTCGCTACTTGGGCAGGGATGCGTGTCGGGAATAAATAAAAAAAAAATTAGATTGAATTAGAATAACTATTAAAATATGCAGAAACTCCCAGGGACCTCTGACATGAATAGGGGAGACGCATGTCCAAAGAAAAGGGATCATCCCGACAAAAAGGAGAAATCTCCAACTCTTTCAGTAGCGACCAGCCGAGTGACAACACGTTGCTAACTAGCGGAGGACGCCATGCGTTCGTCTTTAGACGATGCATTGGCTAACCCTTCCTCTGGTTGTAGTCGTCTCTTTCACTACCAACCCCTGACTAAAACACCGGATTTAGACGAACTCCCCAAAGTGACTAACACATCGCTAAAACTTTATAAACTCAACACGTTGTTAAAGCTTTATATACCGAATAAGGACACATATATACCCAAGGAACGACTAACGCATTTTTAACACCTTGACTGGGGGACTCAATCAATTCAATTGTATTCAGGGAGAATTTCCTCACCTATTGAATGGTTGTTGAACACAGAAATAATGGAAATTTTTTTTTAAATGTCTTCGTCTCCTATCTGTTGCTATCTTCTTTCATATAATTATTTTACGGCTTTCTTATTTAAGAAGTCAAACCATCAAAACAAAAGTGGGATAAGAATAAAATGAACCCAGAATGGAGTCAGATAGCAAACTGCAACACAGCTTTCCCTGGGATCCCATAACACTAAACAATCTGATGGTGAAGTTCTAATAATGCTGGAGCTTTGGGGAATATGGAGTACCCATTTATTGCTATCGCTTTCAGGTTCACTTCAACCCGGAGTAGTAGTACCTAATAGGGTCCTATTTATACGTCAAATAGAACTAAACTGTGTACTTATGCTAAACTGAATTGCTTGAAATAGAATCGTTTTGACATTTAAACTGCGTACTTGTACTAAACTGAATTGTTAGAAATGGAACTGTTTTTGTATGCTAAACTGAATTCTTTGAAGTGGAACTGTTTTTTGACATTGAAACGGTAGTTATGCTAAATTGGTTTGCTTGAAATAGAATTATCTTGACATTTAACTGTGTGTGAACCAAAACTATGCTTATACTAAACTGAATAGTTTGAATTAGAACTGTTTGACTAAACTGAATAGCTTGAAATAGAAATGATTTTACAATTAAATTAAGTATTGATGCTAAACTGATTTGTTTCAAATGGAACTGTTTATTTGTATAAAAATGGACTTGGCATTAAATAACCTACAAGGGTTAATAAAACAAAAACAAACACTCGAGTGTTAGCTGATTGTCTTTCAGGAGACTTTAAGTAACAGCAAGCATCTTCAGGCATCCAGGACTCGTCTTAGTATTCTAGTAGATCTTAATGCTGTTATTTGGATGGTCTCGGCTCATCTTCTGATTTCCATCTTTTCCAGTCCCATTTCCAAGTTTTTTGATACTGTTCCAAGTTGACCATTTACAATTGGTATCACCGTCCTCCTCATTTTCTACAGCTCTCTATCTTTCGTACGTGTCTCTCTTTTCGTTTTCTTTGATTTTCACTTTGTGGTCCTCTAGGAAAGCAAACTCCACTAAACTGTAGGGGGGGTTGTAAGTTATCACAAAGTCTGGTCTTCTGACAGGAATGAATTTCAAAATCCCAGAGAATTTTTTGCGACTTATTCTCCAGGTCGGATTCTGGTTTGTATGTATACAATTCGTTCATATGGTAAAATTTAAATTTCTTGCACAATTCCGAGTAGATCACCTTCCCCAATCAGTCATGTCTTGTCTTAGGCTCATTTTGCGCTAATTTATAGCACTCCCTTATTATGTGATTAATGTTTCGCTCCCATTACCTCATAGTTTATACTAGCTATTCTGTTGCGTATTATTATTATTATTTACTTCTTTGGGAGTTTTTCCCACCAGCGTTAGCTGATGGTTTCTCACAGGAATTTGAGTGTCAGCAAATCTCCTCAAATCTTCAAAACTCTTCTCAGTATTCGGGTCGATCTCAATAAGGCTGTAGTCAAAATAGTCTCTGTCCTCTTATTACCAAATTTTCCAATCGCTTTACCAATTCTTTGGGGATTGCTCCAAGTGCACCAACAACAATTGGTATCACCGTCACCTCCATGTTCCACATTTTTTTAGTTCTCAAGCAAGGTCTACGTACTTCACTCTGTGATCTGCCGGGACGGCAAAGTTCACTATTCGGCAAGTTCACTATTTTATTGACTATCTATTATTATTATTTACTCATTAGAATTTTTCACATCAGCGTCAACTGATGGTCTTTCTCTGAAGTTTGAGTGACAACAAGTCTCCTCAAGTCTCCAGGACTTTTCTAAGTATTCTGGCCGTTCTATACTCCCGTCGAGATTTTCGCACCAGCAGTAATTGGTGGATTTCGATGGAATTCTAATGGCAGCAATGTTACCAGCTTTCTAGGACTTTTCAAAGTATCAATGTCAATCCCAGTAGATGATTTTAATTCTTCTATGGATGTCTGTTCCACCCTTCTCTTTTCTAGGTTCTTAATCCCAAACTCTCCTATAATTAATCTAATATTCTGCATGTTGTGTCGGCCGATGTTTCTTCGGTCTTGTGAAATTCTTTCAGAACTGATTGTCGGATTCTATGACAAACATCATCTTAACCGACAACTTAATCTTCTCCAACTTTTGCTTTGTTTCCTTCCTCTCATCGAATATTTTCTAACGATGGCTTTAGTGGTTTTGAGGCCTAGTTCGAAAAAAAAATTAGAAGAAGGTCAGATTTTTCTAATCGGCATTAGACTATCAAAAACGAAAGTTGCAGTTGAACAGTGTTTATATATATATATATATATATATATATATATATATATATATATATATATAAGTGTGTGTGTGTGTGCTTATTTGGTCATTCTATTGTTTATACGTTATCCAAATCTACCAAACCTATTTCAAAGCAGAGTAATTAAACTTCATGTTAAATCCAAATAGTGTCCACATTTGTAAGCTTTTCTTATTACATATGAACTGGTTTAAAAACTTTAGAAATAAACAATTTTAAAAAGAATCAATAAAAAAAATCAATAACCATATTTACTAACCCCTCTGCTCGGGCAGGATGTGACACAAGGTCAATTTTTTAAGCAGAGTTCAACAGGTTTGAATTCAGAGTTTTCTTTCTCCTAGACTAGTTGTCTCGTCAAGGCTGAAGAACCCAGTCTGTCCTACTATTTACCCATAGCTGGAGGGAGAATAATTGGATTCATACCTTTCCCAAGGGTATTAGTGCTATGTGAAATGCAATCAGCATCATCCAATATTTGAACTCGTGTCACTGTGTCCATTTCCTACTGCGATAACCATTACACCACGGGCACCAAAAAATCCATAACATTAAAGAAAAATATTCTACTTGTCTTATCACTTTTGCTCATCTTATTTGTATATATATATGTGTGTGTGTGTGTGTGTGTGTATACATGTGTGTGTGTGTGTGTGTGTGACTGGCACATCTTGACATGATAGCCGTCTTACCACCGAAATTATTCCTCAAATATGCTGTAAAATGACTAATTCAACTTGTAAAAAATCAACATGCGTAAGATAGTAATGTAGTAAGATTTGGTTTGGCTTTATGGCATATCAACCATTGTAGGTTATTTAATGCCAAATTCTCTTTATACATATATGTTAAACATATATGATTTCATTAGGTTGGATTTAAAAGGAAGATCAATCATTGTAGGCTATTTAATGCCAAATCCTTTTTATACATATATTGAATATGTATGATTTGGTTTGCTTTGTTTTTTTTTTTTTGTTTTTTTTTGTTGTTTTTTTGTTGTTTTTTTTTGTTTTGTTTTTTGTTTCTTTTTATCATATCAACCATTGTAGTGTTCTGAATGACAAATCCTATTGATACACATATATTTACATAGATATCAAATATATGATTTCTAAACACATTTTGGCAATAACTTATTTAAACAAGCTTGAGCTTATTTCTTTGTACACACAGTTAAATGGTTTCACTTATTTTGTAGGAAATAATATTAGTTTTTGATATTTAATTTCCATTTTGTAGTGGCATATTTAATTTGTTTTTATATGTGGTTGCATGTTCTCATAAGTTGGAAGGTCGACATTTATAGCGATGGGGATAACATTATTATTATTTTTAGGTTTAAGGTTTAAGTTGGTTTTACGTTGGTTGCATCGGTATTTCGTTGGTAGTTATTCCCTCGCTAAATGTTAATGGAAAATAAAGGTGGTGGAGAAGAACGAAGACGTCGTTAGGTTTTAAAGAAAGGTTTTAATAGCAGCATGAAGTAAAGGTTTTTACGCTGGTATGCTGCGAGTCTTGTAGGAAAGAAAGAAGATAGGAAGTTGTTAGAGTGTATCATCTAATTTGTTTTTTTTAACTAGAATCCCTTGGTCTAGATGAATAGACCGAAAGGATCCATAAACTAGATGGCTCTCCTATTAGTGTACCATGCTGCTACTGCTATTCAGGAACAGACGTTAAGACGTCCGTTCCCGTTGGGGATTTCTGAGGGAGAGAGAGATTCGCGGGCTTTCTTCAATTTTTAGTGCTGCTTGGAAATATGGTTCGGGCTGAATAGGACAGGTCATCCTGACTGGGTGAAAATGTTCGGCGACTCTAACGATCAAATTAAATTACGCGCCAAACAAAAATTCAAGTTTTCTTTCTGCTACAATTTCTATCTAACACGAATAATTCTATTTACAATTAATCATTTGTTTGCACATAGTTTGATGCTTTCACGTATAACTATGTATCCCTATCAGTTGTGGAGGTGCCCGTGGTGTAGTCGTTATCGTCGTAGGAAATGAACACGGCGACACGAGTTCAAATACTGGACGAGACTGATTGCATTTCACATAGCACTAATACCCTTGGGGAAGGTATGAATCCAATTAGTCTCCCTCCAGCTATGGATAAATAGTAGGACAGACTAGGTTCTTCAGCCTTGGTTAGGCAACTAGTCTAGGAGAAGGAAAACTCTGAATTCAAACCTGCTAAACTCCGCTTAAAAATTGACCTTATGTCATATCCTACCCGAGCGGAGGGGTTGGTAAATAGTATCACTATCAGTTCAATTAAACATCCACCATTTGATTGCACATATTTGAATGATCTAACAGTTCTATTTCAAACAATTCAGTTTAGCATGTCAACAAAGTTAAATTGTTCCATGCATTGCTATACATCATAAACAGTTCAATTAAACATCAGTCATATGTTAAATGATCAAACAATTCTATCTCAAAGAATTCAGTTTAGCAAAAGTACACATTTTTTTTTTCGTTTTTGTTTACACACTGTTAAATGTAAAAAAAACAGTTCTATTCCAAAGAATTCAATTAAGCATAAGTATACAATTTTTTTTGTTTTTGTTTACACACTGTTAAATGTAAAAAAAACAGTTCTATTCCAAAGAATTCAATTAAGCATAAGTACACAATTTAAATGTCAAACAGTTCTATTTGACTCATAGATTGGACCCTATCAAGTGCTACCTCTCTGAGCCAGATTGGACTTGGGAGCGATGTCAATAAAGGGGTACCCCACATTCTCTAAAGCTCCAGAATTAATAGATCCTCACCATCAGATTGTTTAGTGTCTTTTCCAGGACACTCGTCGGGGGGAGTCATTCCTCTGCAGAGATGTAGTTAGTGCATTCTGCAGCCCCAGCCGACTGAGCCAGATATATTGATATCTTCTTTCGAAAATGTTGAAAGAAATCTGTCTGTGGTTGGATCAAAGTGATATGCGCCTTTTGGACACTTATGCCACTCTCTGAGTCCACATAGTTACAGCCCCGTGATAGGCCACCATCAGGAAAAGGTAAGAACACCCTTATCTTTCTCGCTATTTGTTAAATCGTTCAACTAATGTTCTTTTCCAAGGATAGATTTGATAATTACTAACCCACGTAGGGTATTATGCCATTAAACAAACAAACCTGGAGACAGCACCCCACAAAGCAGCTGCTATATGGCCACCTACTCCCCATCACAAAAAATATCAAAATTACAGGAACTAGACACGCAGGACACTGCTGGATAAGTAGGGACGAGCTCGTGAGTGATGTATATATGTGGACCCCTTCACATGGACGAGCATGATGATGATGATGATGCCTTTAATAAATGTATTCGTCCGAAAGTGAACGTGGCGATAGCTTGCTAAGACGTTGCATTTCAGCACCTTTACCACTACGCCTCCGGGATTCCTATATATATATATATATATATATATATATATATAATGAATTTCTCCATAGTGTTTTAATGGGTTCAGGAAATTAACCTTTGAGTAAAAACCTCTAATAAAAGAAAATACTTTAGATACAACCTCATATTCAAAAACATATAATCCAAAATATTCAATGGGCTTTTAAAGAAAGTCAGATGGATTTATGAATTAATTTTCGTTGATTCGATCTTCCTTTTATGTATGGACGTGTTTGTATATAGATACAGGGTGCGGAAGCAAAATATGGAATGATTTTTTAAACTTAGTTTTTTTTTTTCTGATTTGTCCAATTTTGGCCAAAAAATACGATAAGTGTAAATTTTCATGATTAACTCTATTATTGAAGCATTAAAATCCAGACCAATATGAGTGAGCAAGAAAAGAAACAACAACATATCTATGATTTGCTTAACGCCGAAACGAAGCAAAAAGTATTTATTTGAGTTTTATTATGGCCTCTATCAAGTCCAGAGCTTAACCCCCTGGATTACGCTTTATATAAGACGTTTTAGAAAACAAAATAAATGCAGCTTCCCATCCAAATATTGGTTCGCTTAAGAAAGATATTGAGAAAGGATGGGATAAAATATCTGGAGAATTTATTTTGAAGGCATGCAAATCGTTTCGAAGGCGTGTTCATACAATAATTGAAAAAAAATGGTGGCCATATTGAGTAAATTTACTGGTTTGTGTCTATTTTGTTATGTGAGGACACAGGATGTAACCCAGAAGACCTGCCGGAGGCGATGAATGATAGGGAGAAGTGGCGAGAGATGGTCAAGGATATCCGTGCTGGCGGCACGACATGATAAAGATGATGATGATGATGATGTGTCTATTTTCTTATTTTTTGGTTTAATTTTTTTAGATTAAAATTTATCTTGTTTTATCATAGAGGCGTTTATAACTATACAAGAACATTCCTAAATTTGTCTCCCCAACCTATACATATATATATGTTTGTAAGTAGAAAGATGTGTATGTGTGAGTGTGTATGTGTGTCTCATGGACAAAAAGTGTTGCGTTCTGGTTAGTGAACGCTTGTAATATTAGATAAAGGATAAACCACGATATGAGAGGAAATAGAGATATATTCTCAGGAAAAAGTATATACAATAGAGAGACTATTAGTAGACAAGAACATAGGATTTGTGAATACAGAATAAAGATATAGTCCAACGATAGTATTGGCTTCCGTTATTACGGTAGCAAGTAAGGTGATCTTGTGCGATCTCCCGTCTCCAACGCTTTGATGCTATTCCTATAAGAAGCTGCTCTTCACCTTCAAGTCTGCCCGGGTATTAATAGCTACTGCTATATATCGCAGATGGACTAGTTCATTGTGTGGGAAAAGGTGGGTGATACCCAACACAAAGGAATTTGGTTTGTTTATTAAATGGTATGTCATTCTGAGGTTCTTTGATGCCAAAGCCAACCATGTAAAAGAACAGTAGTTGTGCTATTTAAGCAATAGCTGGTGTGGGGGAAATAATGGGGTTTATTCCTTTCCCAAGGAGTTTGAAAGGGAGCGAATTAGGGTGAATAAGTCGAACTCACCACATTCCATGTTGCTGTCCAGAACGTTAGCCATTACCCCAAGGAGACTCATCCAGAAGCAGTATAAAAGTTTTGATGGTAATGAGCAATTGAATAATAACATCTTTTGCAGAGATTTAGGACACCCAGTGAGTTTAAAATTCACGACTCAAATGACATGATTTGGAAAACGAGCTGGCTAATTATCATGACAAGGTAGCTGCGCTAAACGAGGTGAGTTTGGAAAAGAGATAGAAAAGGTGTAGGCTTGCACGATACATCGTGGCATTCCAGGTCTTATCCAACCATCGAGCCGGGTAGATAAAAATTGATTCATGGGTCAGGCTGAGCCTTTTCAAGGCATAACAGGACAGAGTTTATTGCTTGGCTCCTGGGATGCCTGAACGGGAATGCCGAGGGAACTAAGTATCTTAAATGGCCACAACTGAGTATCAATTCATGTGTGAGCCTTCTACTATAAAATGAATTTCTGTCAAATCTGACTAGGCAGGAACACGGATGAATTCATGATTTGTGAACAGGTACATAGACCACTACAGCATACTCGGTACCTATGCATTTACCACACACACACACACACACACACATATATATATATATATCAGTAATATCCAGTTTGCGTCTGAACACAATGGATGTGGATTATTCACGTCCAGAATATATATATATATATATATATATATATATAAACCTATGGGAGTGCACAATGTATGGCTATTGTTATATACTCCCTATCCAGGTTTATAAAATAAGACTCACATACAAAATCTATACAATGCAAAGAGAAGAAAACTTAAACCTGGTTAAATTGTCATTATAAATTTTTTTCGTCGAAGAATATCATTATACTCTCCGTCTCATCAGAAACGTATGCAGTCATCTGATGAGATGGAGAGTATAATGATATTCCCAGCCGAAATAAATTTATAATGACTATCTAACCAGGTTAGAGTTTTCTTCTTATTGCATAATATATATATATATATATATATATGTGTGTGTGTGTGTGTGTGTGTCTGTGTGAGTATTCTTTGTTATTTGTCTGTTGTCAGAATTGAACCAGTAACCTCTAGATGATTTCACTTAAAAGAATATTAACCAAACGCCTATATCTATGATGCTCTATCTCCTACTGGACAATTGCGACTTTGTTGTTTGCTAATTTAGAGGCGATATATATATATATATATATATATATATATATATATATATAGTATAGTATAGTATTATTTTATCCATACGATCTGAAGAAGTCCTGTTATATTTTTCTTCATGTTTTTGATTTACATCAGAAACACAAAACAGGATGGAAATAAATTCATAATCCTAAAATAACCGGTTTTTGGTTTTTTTCTTTAAAGAATATATATATATATATATATATATATATATATATATATATATATATATATATATATATATATATCAAACAAGGCGTTCGAGAAATATGTTGGATCAACAGTCAAACTTTAAAAATAATTTCCAAGGTTGAATCATTTCCATAGCCAGATAAACAAGGGGCACCTGAAGAAGGCTAGAGGATACAGCGGCTGAAACGTTATGTTACATCTAACAACAATAAAGATGAGGACAACAGTTCGAAAAATAACACACAAAATATTTCAGTTCAAGTCTCATCTCAAAAATTCAGACGGATAATTGCACATGGTTGTATGGTTTCAAGTATTCCCATTGTTTTTATTTTTAAAAAAGTATTCCTACTAAAATAACGCATAATATCTATGATGACTCTTTTATGAGAAGAAACTACTGAATTGTTCTGAAAAGATTTGGAAAAAGGGACTTCAGCGTGAGAGTTTTCAGATGGAAAAGTGACCCAGCAAAATTTGATAATGAGTCTGAAATGAGGTGATGATCGAAGTGTCAATTTCAAAAAGGATTTCAAATTTTTAACAGATTACGATGATCAGCAACAGATTTGGAAGGCGTCTAAACATGAAAAACCAGCCCAATCTTTGGAAGGTTCCGATTGATAGAAAATGAGGACCATACTTAGGAAGTTACCGAAACATAAAAAATGAATTCCAAACTTTGGAGAGTTCCTAAAGATGGAAAATGAGGACAATATTTACCTAGACATGTAAATGACTTTGAATCATCGCAGGGTTCCTAAAGATGGGAAATGAAGACAATTTTGGGAAAGCATCTAAACAGGAAAAAATATTTCCAATCTTTGGAAGATTCCTAGATATGGAAAATGACTACCATACTTGGGAAGCAACCTAAATATGGAAAATGAATTCCAATCTTTGGAATGTTCTTATAAATAGAAAATGAAGACCACATTTAGGAAGACACCAAAACAAGTAAAATTAGTTCCACTCTTTGGAAGGTTCCGATTGATAGAAAATGAAGACCATACTTAGGAAGTTACCGAAACATGAAAAATAAGTTCTAATCTTTGGAGAGTTCCTAAAGATGGAAAATAGGAACCATATTTGGGAAAGCACCTAAATATGTAAATGACTTCGAATCTTCGCAGGGTTCCAAAAAATGGGAAATGAAGACAATTTTGGGAAAGCACCTAAACAGGAAAAAATATTTCCTATCTTTGGAAAATTCCTACATATGGAAAATGACTACCATACTTGGAAGGGAACCTAAATAGATGCACTACTTGGACGCTAACAAAACGACTGGAGAAGAAGCTAGACAGCAATTATACAAGAATGTTGCGAGCAATATTGAATAAGTCCTGGCGGCAACACCCCACAAGGCACCAACTATACGGCGATCTGCCTCCCATCACAAAAACTATCCAAGTTAGACGAACCAGACATGCAGGACACTGCTGGAGAAGCAGAGATGATCTCATAAGTGATGTACTCCTATGGACTCCCACATATGGCCGAGCAAAAGCAGGATGACCAGCTAGAACATACATACAGCAGCTATGTGAGGATACGGGATGTAGACCTGAAGACCTGCCAGAGGCGATGAACGATAGGGAAAAATGGCGAGAGTGGGTCAGGGATATCCGTGATAGCGGCACGACATGATGATGATGATGTGCGACAAAGACTTGGTGAAAGACCAGAAACCCCCTTACTCTCACCAACCGTAAATCATGAAGGGGTGGGGGTGGCTCCGTTATTGTGAAGAGGGGCCTTTGCCACTTGCTAAGGCGGGGATTTGTACCAGGTAAAGGGAAAATTGATATCACAGCATACTGCAGCATCACGTGATTTTAAGTAGAACGCGGCTAGTGGATCAAGGATTTGGATTCATGCAAGAGAATTACCCAAAGAATACGAGTAAAGTAGGCCAGAAGTACATTGAAAGCAATGAGGAACAACACATCTTTAATATGATGTCATGGCCGGCGCAGTCAGCAGACTTGTACGGAATGAACTTGACCGAAAAGTCAGAGCTAAATAACCCACAAGAGCCTTTTACCTCTGGCAACTCTTGCAGGAAATCTGAGCAAAACAATTGTCAATATACTTCCAGTCTTTGGTGGGAAAATACCAAGAATCTGTGAAGCAGTGATAGCGGCCAAAGGGGTCATTTTGACGAATCAAAAGTTTAAGAATTTTTTGCATTTTTTTAGTTTAATTTGCATTAAATTTGGTTCTGTGATATTTTGTGGAGCTTGACTTGTTTCATTAAAGACAATAATGTTAAAATGAGAAATAAAAATTTTGAGGGGGATCAAATGCTTTTGACTGGTAGTGAATACACACACATATATATATATATATATATACGCGGATCATTAAATAAGTTTCCAGACTTTTTTCGTATTGGCACTTTTATTGATAGTGCACACATGAAACTCTAGTCTCCTTCGAAGTAATCTCCTCCTGCTGCAAGGCACTTGTTGTACCGTTCCAACAACTTCTCGAAGGCCCCATGGATGTTCTCTTGTGTGAGCTTGACAATGACCTTCATCACAGCCTCTTTCATCTCCTCAATTGTCTCATAACGACAGCCTCTGAGCTTAGGGAATAACCAAAAGTCACAGGGATCAAGGTCTGGACTATAGGGAGGGTGAGGAACTGTCTTGATGTCCATCTTGGTCAAATAGTCTGTGACAAGGATGGAGTTGTGAACTGGTGCATTGTCCCGGTGGAAATGTCACTGACCCGATTTAAAGAGTGCTGGCCTCTTTCCTAAGAATCTCTTGCTGAACTCCCTTAAAACCTCAACATAGTAACCTTAACCCTAAGCCTTTGGCCAATCAACTCTGGTGTATTGACTTCCTTACTCCTCCCACACCTCTCATCCTCCCTCATAGACTCCTTGAATTTCTTATACCACTCAAAAACTGATGCTTGATTCATGCAAGATGCCCCAAAAGCAGTCTGAAGCATTCCATACGTTTCTGTGGCATTTATTCCATGTTTAAAACAGAATTTTAATGCATATCGTTCTTCTAAAGTGTCCCCACGTCCAGGTTGGATTTTTGAAATTTACCTGCTGTGACTATCAGGCTTTAGTAGGGTGTATTCCAATTGCTGCTGTAGCTGTTCATTTCAACGTGAAATCATAAAAACTGGTCAGTCATCTCATAACATGTATAGCAATAACATACTGAATTCTCAAGAGTCTACGACAATTTTAGATGCCTGTACAAAAAAGTCTGGAAACTTATTGAAGGTGTAGAGAAAAGGAAAATCTCGTATTTTGGTTTGGCGCTCAATTTATTTCAAAACTTAATTTCACCCAATCAGGATGACTAATCCTATTCAGCTCTGACCTTCATTTCCGGCTAGCAAAACGGGTGAGCGGCCAAACCCACTCTTTTTGGCTTGAGACGGCGACCAGAACAGACGTTCCTCTGGCCGTCCCTACTTAGCGATGCTTTTTTAGCTAGACAAGCCGCCCAGTGTGGACATCTCACTGTGGCTTTAACACTAGCAGCAGCAACATGGACACTCAACAAGGGAATCATCTAATTTATGGATTTCCTACGAGGAATCCCAGTTGAACATAAATTAGAAACATACAACATGCCTCGCACAGGCCCAACTTTGTGTCACCCCAACAATTGGCTATGTCGATCTGAGCGTAACTCCGCTCTCGACCACATGGAGACAACGCAGACTCTTCCCCAAATACCAGACACACAAAACTACACGGTGACTCTAAACACAATCCCTCATACGTTCCGCAACACACGCTGCCATCTCAACATCCCGCTACGCCATTTCCTCTCCAACACTAACAAGCCTAAACTCCACGAGTCTTGCAGCACCAAAAGCAAACCATATTCAATGCTGCAAATAAAAAAACCTTCTTTGTTGTGTTGTTAAAGAAAAGTTTCGTCATTCATTTGTGTTGCCGAAAAAATATAGTGTTAGAGAAATTAACAATTTCCCGAAACGCTATAAAGGCAACACGTATATATAATTACAATGTTTTATGAAAAATTTGGCGTTGAATTACCAACATGGGTTTATATGCCATTAAATAATAACCAAACCAAAGTAACCTACGGCAGTGTCTGTCCTACCGTATAGCAGCGCCACCTGGACTCTAATGAAACGAATTTTTAAAAAGTCTAGATGGAAATTGCATTTTTGGATAAATCCTGGAAGCAACATCTCACAAAACAACCACTGTATGACAACTTGCTTACCATCTCACTAAATATCCGAATAAGACGGCCAATACCTGCATGTGCACCGCTGGAAAAATGAAGACAAACTCATATTTAAGATGGACACTCACACCTGGACGCACCAGTGATGGCTGAGGAGCAAGGAATACATCAACTTTTGGCGGACACAGAGTGTAGTCTAGAAGACCGGTCAGAAGCGACGAACAATGCGGAACCGGTGCCGAGAAAGAGTCAGAGAACTCTGTGCTATCAGCATGACTTGGTGATATATATATGTATATATATATATATATATATATATATATATATATATATAAGTTGGTCTTTTTCATTTGCAACACCTGTTTAAAGTCAATGCTACAGTGTGCAGAATAACAACAATAATAACACTTACAGACCCAGAGTCCCAACTACCGTCCAGTCGGCCGACAAAAATATAAAACGAGCTGCAACTCAATGAAGAATTTGCACCATTGCTAAAACAAGCAAAAAACCGGTATATATATATACATATATATATATATATATATATATATATATATATATATATATAAACACCAATACGTCCATTCCTGGGCCAGCAACCTACCACTGTCTAGAGAATGGACTTAACCAGATGGGCACAATGGAATACCTCAGTGAACATAAAATCTTGAATTCCTCAGAGGTCATTTCGAATGTAACTCAACTTGATACGTGACACAGTGCTAACTTTATATCAATCAAAACTCAATAATTCAACCACACCGACGTGTAGAGGAAGGCACTTCACGTTTCCCTGGTTTACCCCACTTACCCTTGATTCATGCCTTATAATGCCGAGTTAACCAAGGAGGCATCAAGTACTCTTTTTGAGTCTCTTGGTATGACTCGACTTGGTATTAAACCCTGATCTCCCGGATCATTAACGAACACACTACGCACAATACAAATGGGCTTATATATATATATATATATACTTCATTTGGTCATACGTCGAGAACATGAACTCCCACAACACCAAAGCCAGCCTGATCGCCGCCTTCCGCCGAGTATTCGCCGAGTTCCCGCCAGCGCTTGTGGAAAAGGTATGCTCCCAGTTCAGTATCGATGCGGTGATTGAGGTTGAAGGTGGCTACATTGATAGATATCAGCTCTACTAGATAATCAAGTTACCTGAATGGATTTTTTTAAATCAAAGTTTTAAAATAAAGCTGTAGTGTTGCTTTCTTTAGGACAACAATTTTATCGTTCCACCATATATATAATATATATATAAAAAAAAAAAAATATATATATATATAAAATAGACAATCGGGTTGATTTGGATATATGAGGGACCTGTAGTACAATGGAAGATGTTAGCAGTTGAATTCACTGTACATATCGTTTAAAGGCCTGTACAGAACTAGTCACATCTTCAGTTTTTATTTGGTTTCTTTTTTAATAACATTTCAACCTTCCTGGTTTATTTAATGCCAAAGCTGTCCAAGTAGATGGACAGCAATTATACTATTGTTACGTATTAACCTTTAAAATGCCATGTTCCTTGTGGATTTCTAAACAGGATATGCAGCTCCGTCTTAAGATAAACAGGGGCCTGTGGAAAAGAATCACATGAATCGCGCCGGATTATCTGTGGGCGTCCAGAAATTATATAAAGACAAAAAATTTTCGATCCCACCAGTCAGGAGGTCAGTCGATCAGAAAGAGCTGTCAGCAGAGCAGACACGTCAGCGGGAGGCGGCTAGCGTCCCTCGAGATGAGAACCTGCTCTGTATCAAAGCTCCCGTGAAAGAAGCAAATATGTACATCACAATGTGGTGTCCATAATTGCAGTTCTCTGTCTCTCCTTTCGTGATAATACAGAAGAGAGTTATATCTTAATAAACGAGTGTCATACTCACTTTATAGGATATAAAAACTCTATTGAACCCTAAGCGAGTTCGCACTCCAGTCGCCGTATTACGTTCACTTTCGGGCAAATACCCTTGGGAAAGGTATGAACCCCCTTAGCCTCCCAGCTATGGGTTAAATAGTACCACTACTGTTCTTCTAGGAGAATGGCTTTGGCATTAAATAACCTACAAAGGTTGGTATGCCATTAAACAAAGAAACCAATCAACCAATCTATTGAACCCATAGCTGGGATATGATTATGAAGATGTTCATATAATTCCCAAGAGTATTAGTCCAAAAGAACGTAATAGAGCGAATAGAATTCGAACCCACTTACTACGATGTCGCAGTTGAGCGCATTAACCACTACACCAAAGGACTTTTTCACTCACAACTTTTGGATGAGCTGATAGAACTGTTCACCAGTGGGTCACAATTTCTACCGAACAATAATCAACCAGGTTTTGAATTCAGAAGCGTTTATTCTCTGAAAGCCACGAGGCTAGAGAACCTAATCTGTCCGACCATTCTATTCTCACCTTGTGGAGAGAATAAGTTTTGTTTGTTTTTATCATATCAACCATTTTAGTTTATTTGATACTAAATCCTTCATATATATATATATATATATAGGTATTATTCGGTACAGTTAAACCAGAGTTGGGAGTAATTCCTTCAGGGCAAGAAAATCATTCAAGAGGTGAACATTTAAATTTTCCTGGTCGAGAGCTCAATGTAATTAATATTACAGAGCAATACTTTCTTTAAAGGAAAAACAAAAGACCGGTTATTTTAGGATTATAAATTTATTTCCATCCTGTTTTGCGTTTCTGGTGTGAACCATTTATATAACAGGACTTCTTCAGATCTAATGGATAAATAAAACAGAATAGACACGGGGGGAGAAAGGGGGGAGAAAGTTCACACCAGAAACGCAAAACAGGATGGAAATAAATTTATAATCCTAAAATAACCGGTCTTTGGTTTTTTCTTTAAAGAAAGTATATATATATATATATATATAATTTGTAAACACGTCTCGTTGATAAAAACTTTTAACGAGCCTCATCTTATTCTTTTGCACCCGATTAAATGGTAGCAAGTATTGCTATGTATCACTAACAATTCAATTAAACATCAGTAATTTGTTTACACACAGTTAAATGATCAAAGTTCTATTTTTAACAATTCAGTTTAGCTTGAGTCATTTGTTTGCACCCCTTTTAAATGTCAAATAGTTCTGTTTGACCCTTGGATAGGGTCCTATCAGGTGCTGGTTGCCAAGTCATTCCACGGATTTGAATCAAATTGGGAACTTGTGGCGATTTTTGAAAATTCAAATCCGAAAAGGAGCACCAGAAAACATCAATAATCTGAAGACATTATGCCAGGAAGAATAGCATAATGGTTAGAGTGTTCGCCAATGGTCCGGGAAACCGGAGTTCAATCCCAGGTCGAGTCATTTTTAAAACTCAAAAAATGGTACTTGATGCTTCCTTGCTCAACACACAGCATTATAAGGTACCTATCAGGGGTAAAGTGGAGCAATCTAGGGAAAGGAGTAGCACCCCCGAAGCCTCAGTGTAGTAGCTATTGAAAATGGAGCCTTTATGTCGCCTTTAAGTACGGTCGGCTAATTTACTTATATATATGTATTCAACCAAGGCATTCTGATTGGAACAGACAAGAAACATTTTATTATTTTTTTTATTCAATTTTTCTTGTTTCCTTAAAAAAAAGAATTTAGGAAGTTTAGAAAAATATAAAAGCGTCCAGCCTTTTCCTCCAGGTTCAAGCACTTTCGGCTATTCTTTCCCGATTTTTAAAAACAAGCGTAAGACATGGGTAGAGCAGGCTGCTAACTTAGATTTCCTTGATCTAATAACGTAAATCAAATCTCAGCGTCAAAGAAGTGAAGCGCCGGTCCAAATCTTAATTTGTCTCCAGACAAAGGAAATAAAAGTTCATTTTGTTGTCTAATTTTATATCAACATTCGTGCTTTATCTAATATCCAAACCATCCTTAGAAAAAGTACAACAGTGGTCGTAATTAAACCACAGCCGCAAGGATAATGGTGTATATAATTTTCCTAGTTTCGGTACCGGTTACTTTATTTAAGGGCATATCAACCTTTGTAGGTTATTTAATGCCAAAGCCATTCTCCTAGAAAAACATTAGTGGTACTATTTAAACCCATAGCTGGGAGGATAAGGGGGTTCATACCTTTCCCAACGGTAACTGTCCAAAAGTTAAGGGATCAACTGTTTGGTTTGGTTTCTTTATTTAATGGCATATCAAACTTTGTAGGTTACTTAATGCCAAAGCCATTCTCCTAGAAGAACACTAGTGGTACTATTTAACCCATAGCTGGGAGGATAAGGGGGTTCTTACCTTTCCCAACGGTATTTGTCAAAAAGTGAAGGGGTCAACTGTTTGGTTTGGTTTCTTTGTTTAATGGCATATCAACCTTTGTTTGGTTATTTTATGCCAGAGCCATTCTCCTAGAAGAACAGTGGTGGTACTATTTAACCCATAGCTGGGAGGATAAGGGGGTTCATGCCTTTCCCAAGGATAATTCTCCGAAAGTGAACGTAATAGCGCGACTTTAGTTCGAACTCGCTTACATAATTTTCCAAAGAATATTCGTCCGACATTAAATATAATAGCAAGACTGGAGTTCGAACTCACCTACTTCGAGTCTGCAGACCAGTATTTAAGCCATTATGCAACATCTTGTTTAGTCGTCGACCAGACGATGTCTGACGTTGTCCTTTTAAAATGGTTTTGATAGATACTTATTCAGGGTCGACGTAGATGCATTTGATTCAGCGATGTGAATGGAATATCAGAGCCCTAGAAAGGGGACGCTGAGGAGAGTTTAACATCTCAGTTTTTCGAACGAAATCAAATCGCACAAATGTATTAAATAATCATAATAATTGAACTGCAAGTGGTAACATGACCTTTCCATAGTTCACATATTACATTGTATCAGTTTCAACAGCATATTGAATATTACAAGGGTCTGTTGTTTTCTTACTAATTATTAACCCTTGAAAGCACTTCGGTGATAGGAATGTGAACCTCAGTTTTCGAACTTGAGCAAGGTAGCGGGAAAACTATGTGGTATATAAAGAGCCAGTTTGACACCGGGCTCGCCAGAATATCATCGAGGTAGCTACAACAATAAATTCTTTGTCTGAAAGGATCATTCAAGCTTTGGTTTTGGCCGAGCAATAAAATGAAAAGCTTGGCTTCAAGGAGCCGTCCTTTCAGGCAGCACTTGCTCCTCGTTCAACGGAGCCAAGCAATTTTTAGCACTGCCCTCAACCGTGTGCAGAATGGGGTTTTACCTAAAAATTTGACCTGTATTACACCATGCTCATAACGGAGGGGTAATGTAAATTCAATTTGCATAAAATCAATCAAAAACTACTCAGCTAAACGAATACGTACCTGGGTACCCTGCCATGGTGTAATTCTTATAAAAACAGTTAATACTGGGTAGTGAGTTCGATTCTCAGTGTTTATAGCCTTGTGACAAATCAAAGCAATTTTTTAGTTTTCAGGGTGATTGGCATGGTGTGATGGTTAACCAGCTCGGCCCTCTTCTCACTTGGCGCTCCTTAATTTTGGCTTTGTGCCAAACTAAATTAAGCAAAGTAAATGAGGAAATGAATACGTACCTTTCTGAGTGCACAGGTTTAAATATACGTGTTTGCGTCGTATTTTCGAAGCAAAATTATGTATCCAGAATCACGTGATTATACGTAGATTAATACATCAGACACACCGTCAACGAATATGTTAAAATGAAACAATCTCTTTTTTTTTAACAAAAAAGCGGTGCCGGCAGCCAAACTTGAAAGCAAAACTACTAACGAAGCAATCTACAAAAAGATCTACATTAAATTGACAGAGGCAAAGGTCAGTGCGACTAAGTAGATTCATTCTACATTTCTCAAAGACAACAATATATATGCGTATAGAGTATCACCCATAAATTAGTGACCTTGTACTAAACTAGATATCATATAGAGTATCACTCATAGACAGATGACCTTCTACAGAAATGGGTATCATAAACAGTAATGTCCATAAATGAATAGCCTTCTGCTGAACTATCGCCCATGAATAAATGACCTTGTGCTAAACTAGGTATTATATAAAAAATGTCCATAAATAAACGACCTTGTGCTGAATTAGATATTATATACAGTATCACCCATAAATAATGGCTTTGTGTTTAATTAGATGTAATATATAGTATTGCACAGGAATAAGCGGCTTTGTTACAAACTAGATATCATATTCATATCACCCATAAATAAATGGCCTTATGCTCAACTAGTTAGCAGATACCGTATAACCCATATTAAACGAAAATACAGGGATTTCATTTTTAGTAAATTGATTAAATGGTTGATTGATTGATTTTAACGGCTTGTCAACCTGTCTCGGACTATTTTATGCTTACAGGTTAGGGAATCGCGTTCATTGTGCATTTATATGTACATTTTATTGTGTAGTTTCTTAATGTTTTTCTGTTCATAATTTTATGGTTTAATTTGCTGGCAAAAAATGTTTCAAAGTAGCTATTCATATTTAACAATTATTTGCAATTATATCATAAAATAATTATTCTTAATACGATTAGTTCAATAGTTTCAAGTATTCTTATCTAATGCTAATAATGTATATACAATATGGTTACAATCAAATCTCTGAGTTTGATACAAGCAACAAAAGAAATGTTAACGAAGGTGATTGATTGGTTTTAACGGCATATCAAATCGTAAGGGGATATTTTATGCCTTGAGGATAGGGTATCGTGTTCATTATGCATTTATTGCTAGCGAACATAGTCGAGGGTGATCCGAAGGCTCCTTTTTCAATAGCTACTCCACCGAGGTGTAGTGGAGGGCGCTACTCCATTCCCTGGATTGCTCCTCTTTACCCATGATCCTTATCTTATAATGCTGAGTGTTAAATAAGGTGTCATCAAGTACCATTTTTTGAGTCTTTGGTATGATTCGACCAGAGATTGAACCCTGGTCTCCCGGACATTTGACGAACACTCTACTCATTAGGCCAATTGCAAAGTTATTTTTAAGAGATATGGGGGGAGCTTTTTTTAGCTGTTCTTATTTAATAATTATTTGCAATTATATCTTCATTAAACTTTTCTAAATACAAGTAGTTCTATGCTATTAAATTTACCTAATTCTAATAACTTTTACATAATTAAAGTTGGTAGGGTGTTCGCCAATAGCCTGCGATGCCGGGTTCAATCTCAGGTAGAGTCATACCAATAACCCAAAAAATAGAACTTGATGCTGCCTTGCTCAACACTCAATATTATAAGGTACGCATCGAGGGTAAAGTAGTGTAATCCGGGGAATGGAGTAGTGCTCTCCCCTAGACGTAGGTGTAGTCACTATTGAAAAGGGAGCCTTCGGGTCGCCCTCGACTACGGTCGGTCAACTTTAATTATTAATGGTTTCAAGTAACTAACCCAATTTGATCAGACGAATGGATTCAGTAAACACTTATTTACAATATCCATGTTTTTTATTGATTTATTTGATTGAGTTTAACGACATGCCAAACCGTCTGATGTTATTTTATGCCAAGATGATAGGAAATAGCGTTCATAGTATGTTCATATTTACATACTTATTTAGTCGTTTCTAAGGAATGTTTCCCAGTCGACTAGGGCTGTAGAATACACCGACAACGAGTGTCCTAGATATGACACTAAACAAATCTAATGGTGAGGTTCCAGCAATGCTGAAGCTTTGGGGAATGCGGAGTACCCCTTCATTGCCATTGCTCCCAGGTCCACTCTAGCCCTGAGTGGTAGCACCTGATAGGGCCCAATCTATGGGTTAAATAGAACTAACAGCATACTTATGCTAAAATGAATTGTTTGAGTAAACTGAATAGCTTAAAATAGAAATGTTTTTGACAATTAAACTGTACTTACATTTAAACTGCGTGCTTATGCTTAACTGAATTATTTCAAATAGAACTGTTTTTCGACATCAAAACTGTATTTACACTTAACTGAATTGTTACATATAACTCCTTGAATAGTTTGAAATGGAAATTTTTTAAACAATTGAACTGTGCACTTATGCTAAACTGAATTGTTTTAAATAGAACAGATTATTTACATAAAAATGGATTTGGCGTTAAATAACCAACAAAGGTTGATATGCCATAAAACCCAACAAACCAAACCAATCTAAGGAACGTTTTAAGCACAGATATATTATATCAAGTATTCCTTATCTAATACAAGAGCTCAGTTGGTGGGGTTGGGGCGGTAGAATACACAGACTGCATCTCTACAGAGGGGAAAGACCCCCTTCTCAACGAGTGTCTTGGATATGACATTAAACAATCGGATGGTGAGGCTCTAGCTTAGCAGATTTAGTGAATGTAGAGTACGAGGTACATACGATAAGTTTCCAAACTTTTTAGGTATGGGCATTTAAAATTATTGTAGGTTCTTGAAAATTCAGTATGTTATTGCTATACATCTTATGAGATGACAGTCCAATTTTTATGATTTCAAGTTCAAATGAACAACTATAGCAGGAATTGGAATACACCCTACTAAAGACTGATTGTCACAGCTGGTGAATTTCAAAAATACAATCTGGACGTGAGGACACTTTAGAAGAACGATATGCAATAAAATTCTGTTTTGAACTCGGAAAAAAGGCCACAGAAACCTATGGAGTGCTTCAAACTGCTTTTGGACTATCTTGCATGAATCGAGCACCAGTTCTTGAGTGGCATAAGAGATTCAAGGAAGACAGGCAGTCTGTGAGAGAGGATGAGAGGTGTGGGAGGAGTAAGGATGTCAATAGACCAGAGTTGATTGGCCAAATGGTTAGGGTTAGGGTTACTATATTGAGGTTTTAAGGGAGTTCAGGCAGAGATTCCGTCGGAAGAGGCCAGCACTCTTCAAATTGGGTCAGTGGCATTTCCAACAGGACAATGCACCAGTCCACAGCTCCATCCTTGTCACAGACTATTTGACCAAGATGGACAGTTCGTTACCCTCCCCATAGTCCAGACCTTGCTCCTTGTGACTTTTGGTTATTCCCTAAGCCCAGAGGCTGTCGTTATGAGACAATTGAGGAGATGAAAGAGGCTATGACGAAGGTCATTGACACGCTCTCGCAAGAGAACTTCTATGGGTCCTTCGAGAAGTTGTTGGAACGGTACAACAAGTGCATTGCAGCTGGAGGAGATTACTTCGAAGGGGACTATAGTTTCATGTGTGTACTATCCATAAAAGTGCTCATACGAAAAAAGTCTGGAAACCTATCGTATACACCTCTTACCTCTACATTCCTATTGCTCCAATGTCCACTCTGACCCGGAGTGGTAGCACCTGGTAGGGTCCTATCTATTTTTTAAATAGAACAAACTAAGTGTGCAAACAAATGACATGTTAAAAGGTGACTGTTATATATATATAGCAATACTTGAAACCATTTAACTGGCCCAGTCGGCTGGAGCTGTTGAAAAAAACTGTATCTCTGCCGAAGGGTAAGACTTCCCCTACGAGTGTCCTATATATGAAATTAAACAATCAGATGGAGCTTTGGGGAATGCGGAGTATTCCTTTCTTGCCATCACGTCGAGGTTCATTCTGACCCAGAGTTGTAGCTCCTGATAGAGTCTTATCTGTGGGTCAAATAGAAGTCTTTAACATTTAAACTGTACTTATGCTAAACTGAATTGTTTAAAATGGAACTGTTTTATATTTAAACTGAGTAAGCTAAACTGTTTGAAGTAGAACAGTTTTTACATTTAAATAAATGTACAAGAAACTGTACTTATGCTAAACTGATATGGCCCTATCTATGGGTCAAGTAGTACAAACAATGTGTGCAAACAAATCTCTGATGTTAAATTGTTACTGTTATACAGCAATACTTGAAGCTATTTAACTGTGTGCAAAAAAAGATAAGATTCGTTTAAGAATCTTATCTGCAAAATGTGTTTAATAATCATGTATATATATTTCATATACATAAATATAAACAGGATTTGGCATTAAATAACCTACAATGTTTAATATGCCATAAAACTCAACCAAACTAAACCAAATCATCTAATACAATACTAATAATTAAATGATTTCAAGTAATTATTACTATTTTATAATAATCATTTGTTTAAACACAGTTATATTGTTTCAAGTAACTAATAATAATCCTAAGGAAATAATTATAATTTCAAGTAATTATTCCCAATACAAATAATTTAGTTATACGGTTTCAAGTCTTCCTATTGATCACAAATAATCTTTCAACGGGTCTAGGTTCTGTTTCTTTGTTTATCGGCATACCAACCTTCGTGGTTTATTTAATGACAAAACCATCTTTGTAAAAGAACATTAATGATATAATTTAACCCAAAGCTGGGGGGGGGGTAAGGTAGTTCATTCATTTCCCAAGGGTATTAGCCCGAAAGTGAATGTAATAGCACGACGAAAGTTCGAACTCGCTTACAATGGTTTTCCTGTCCAATACTTTAACCACAATACCATGGAGACTCCTCCCTGTCTGGTTTCAAGTATTCTTATCTAATACTAATGATTGTAAGGTATCAAATAATGTCTTCTGTTTAATAATAGTCTTTCATTTACACACGTTTATATGGTCTCAATGATAATTTCTGTTTAATAATAGTCTTTCATTTGCACACGTCTATATGATTTCAATGATAATTTCTGTTTAATAATAGTCTTTCATTTGCACACATGGTATCAATAATAATTTTTTTTAAATAGTAGTTTTTTATTTGCACCAGCTTATATGATTTCACTTATCATTTCGATTTGATATTCGTCATTTATTTACACTAATATGGTTTCAATAATCATATCTATTTAATGATAGTTATTTATTTGAATATATTAACAGGTTTCTAAATAACTAATAATAATAATAATCCTTAGTAAACAAAATCATATTTTCCAGCAACCCTTCTTAGTACAAATAATTTACAGATATATTATCAAGTATGAGTATCGAATAAAATAAATTTTCAAACAGGTTCATGATTTCAAGAATTTCTTTTTAGTGCTTGTAACGATATGGTTTTAAGTCATTATTTCAATCTAATAAGAACCATTTATGGGTCATGGTAATCTTTCAATGGCTGTTTTTATTCTCATCTACAGAAGCTACCCTTATTGATGAGCAGTAGTAGTTCCTCGATCGAACTATTTGATCCTGGCCGTTGAACCGTAGGATTCTTACACGTAGAACCTGTTTGGCATTGTGTTGAGCCGTCAGAGGTTTTATCCGCTTGTCTTTACGTCCACCATGTTGCTTCCTATGGCTTTCGAGAATGATTCCGCCCCTTTTGTCATTATCAAGTTTTAATTTTGTTAAAGTTCACAATTATTCTATTTTAAATTAATTGTAGTATTTATTTATGCTTCATATCATCCTTATAGGCATTCTATTTTTAAGTAGACTTAGGTTTTTAGGTTCTATTAAAGTCCAATAGTGTTAGCTTCTCTTTTAATTTAAAATTACAGTAAAATTGTCTTTGCATTTAAGACACAAATAGTATACAGCTGGGATTTTACCAAGAAAGAATAAATAAAATCATTCATACATTTTTAAACGACAGTATAGTAAAGGACAATATATTACTAACCAATTTTTGAACTCTTGTCTTTGAGTGGATGCGTTTACTATTTTCTAAGTCAGTTTAACACGGTCCGTCTCGAAAATTTTATGAACTTTCATACAGAAATGTCTGTTATGATGATAATGATGAAGAGTTATTTGTTTGCAGAGTTATATTATTTGAAGTAAGTGATAATTATCCTACGTAAACAATCATATTTTCAAGTGACTAGTCTTAATGCAAATAAATCAAATTGTTCGATGGAATGCGAATAATTTTTGGCAGAGCTTTTTGACAACATAAATGGGTCTCTAGGAGGCCTACTTAAGGTCAAAGTGGACCTGGGAGTAATAGCAATGAAGGAATACTCCACGTTCTTCCTATATTCGGAACTGTAGACCAACCAGTATTGTTTCATTCCCAGAAGAGCCCATTTTGTAGGGGGTGGTAAAGCTCTGCAGATGATACCATCTGCGTATTCCAAGCCTCTGGGACAAAGCGAATAAAATAGCTTTTTACAGATCGGGATCCGTTCCTGCATGAATTTCTTTACATAATCTTTTTGCTAATTCGTTAAAGGCATGAACTTGCATCTATTTGCCTTGAGTGCCATCGCGAAAGATTTAACTGGAGATCTAGTAACTAATCATATCCTGCCACTCTTGGAATCAGAATGTGTTCATCTCTTTTTGTGATGTTCTTGTTTTCGAACTGACAATAAACCACGAAGCCCAGTCGATTGGGACTGTAAAATATGCTGTCTGCATCTCTGCAGAGAAATAAGATTTCTCCACCGAGTGTCCTGGATATGACATTAAACAATCTAATGATGAAGGTCAAGAACTGGAATTGCCATTACTTCCAGGTTTACTTTAATTCGGACTGGTAGTACCATAGAGTCCCGTCTATGGGTTGAAGAGGACTAGTATCCTAAGTAGGACTCTAAGCTCCTGTCCTGGAACTTTGGGACGTGTGAAATATCTTTTCATTGACATCACTCTCAGGTCAACTTTGACCCAGATTGGAAGTAACTGTAAGAGTCTCATCTATTGGCTGAATAGAATTAGTGTCCTGAATAAGAAACTAAACTCTATCAGATGGTGAGGCTCCAGTACTGGAATATTTCGGAGTGTGAAGAACCCTTTCATTGACATCACTCTCAGGTCAACTTTGACTCAGGTTGGTAGTAACTGTAAGAGTCTCATCTATTGGCTGAATAGAATTAGCGTCCTGAATAAGACACTAAACTCTATCAGATCGTGAGGCTCCAGCCCTGGAATATTGGGGAATGTAGAGAACTCCTTTATTGCCATTACTCCCAGGTTCACTTTGATCGGGAGTGGTAGTACCTATTAGGGTCCAAACTAAGGAGTCAAATAGAACTATTTAATCATTTACAAGACTTGAAGCCAATTAACTGTGTGCAAATAAATGATTAATACTAAATAGAATTATCAATGTTACATGAAAATACTTGAAACCGTTTTACTGTGAGCAAATAAATGAATTCTGGTTTGCTAAAAAGATTTTACCTGTAAATTATTTGTTTACAATTTATACATACTTAATACATATGTATAAACAGGATTTGGTATAAAATAACCCAGAATGGTTTATATGCCATAAAACCCAACCAAACCAAATCCTATATATTTAATATATATGTATAAACAGGATTTGTCTTTAAATAACCAAGAACGGTTGATATGCCATAAAACCCGACCAAACCAAATCGTACATATTTAATATATATGTATAATCAGTTTTTGGCATTAAATAACCAAGAATGGTTGATATGCCATAAAACTCGACCAAACGAAATCATATATATTTGATATATATGTATGAACAGGATTTGTCTTTAAACAACCAAGAATTGTTGATATGCCATAAAACCCGACCAAACCAAATCATATATATCTAATATATATTTATAAACAGATTTGTCTTTTAATAACCAAGAATGGTTGATATACCATAAAAACCCGACCAAACCAAATCGTATATATTTAATATATATGTATAAAGAGGATTTGGCATTAAATAACCCAGAATGGTTGATATGCCATAAAACCAAACCAACCTATAAAGGACCTGGTGTCCAGCTAATAATACACTTCATTCTTTAACAGAATTGATAGTATCAATACTTTGGATAAGTTTTTGAAATAATTTTCTTAAAACTATATTTCTTTTATAAACGTCTGTGTGTTTTTCAGTTGCGTTACTTGTAAGTTTACAAATAAGGATATCTCCATAAATTTTCTTTATAAAAAGGATTTGTTCTTTATTAAGATTATTTCCGATTCAGACAACGTTTAATTTATTAAAAATCAGACCCAAATCTCAAAATGAAAGCAAATGCATTGTAATTATTTTTCCTTATCGTAAAATGGTGATTATTACACCTTGCTGTTTTCATTTCCTATTTACTTTCATAACAAATTCATAATAAAATGACAATGATTACGAAGAGTTAATTGAAAAGGTTGAGATAAAAAAAAAAAAAGCAACAATAATAAAATGGATACGAACTACTAAAGAAAAATATTAATGAAAACTCTTCATGTAAAAAAAAAGTCCCAAAAATAAAAATCTTGATGAAAATCGTTATATATCATTGGCGTTGTGGATTTCATTCGGACAGATTAGATTTTTGATTGGAATCTTTTCTGGTTATAATTTTCAGATAGAGAATTTGATAAAATTGTATGATTTAGACTTTTAAGATTGGCTCTATTAAGATAAGAAAACGAGAAGAATCAATTTGGTTTTGAGAGAAGGAAATAGGCTCTTCTCTTCGTGAGAACAATTAGAAAAGTTACGGTAGCATATCAACAACAAATAAAAGACTAAAAAAAAGAGCAACTAGAAGAAAAAGTAGTATAGTTTGTATAAACATGTTAAGCCGTGCAGTTTGACGCATTGAATATCTCGAGATAAACAAATCTTAATCAAAATCAAATCTTCATAATACTCTAGCATTTTTGTATATATATATACATTTTTTTCACAGAAATGAATAATTTTCAGTACCATAATTGATTACGAAAAGTGTTTCCCAACAAAACGCTTTTTGATTGATTGATTGATTGATAGAAGAGAGTTAATAACATATTTTTCGGCCATTTTTATTTTTAACCAGATTTTACAAGCTTTTCAGGAAAGGAAACAATACAAATTAAATTTGTATTGGATATTTACTCTAAAACTTCTAGTAATGGGAGAATTTCCTTAATACATCGATGCATTTTATTTATTTGTTGATTGTTGGTTGAGGGCGACCGTAGTTGAGAGCGACCCGAAGGCTCCCTTTTCAATAGCTACAACACCGAGGTGTAGGAGAAGGCGCTATTCCTTTCCCTGGATTGCTCCACTTTACCCTTGACACGTACCTTGTATTGCTGAGTGTTAAGCAAGGAGGTATCAAGTACCATTTTTAAAGTCTTTGGTATGACGCGACCTGGGATTGAACCCAGGTCTCCCGGACCATTACCGAAATTTTCATAATTAAAGTTTCTAGCATTTGGGATTTTTTTTATTGATTTACTGTTTTTAACGACATCTCAACCCATCAAGAGTCATTTATCCCAAGAGGTTAGGAAACCACGTACATGGTAAAGTCATATTTACATTTTTGTATTGTTTCCTACAAATTAAAATAAAAGGATTTTTAAACAGATCTATATGATCCATCGATTGGACCGTAACAGGCACTAACACTCCGGGTTAGGTGGAACTGGGAGTAATGGTGATGAAGGCGTAATCCATCCACCTGAGATCTCCAGAACTGGATCGTTACCATCATCTCTCTACAGGGAATACAGCCAGCGTATTCTTAGATAGAGCTAACAACATCGCTTTGCACGGACCTAGATCGATTTATGACTGAATTTCATTGCATTTGTAAGTACGTAAATTTGGCGACCTTAGTCGAGGGTGACCCGAACGCTTCCTTTTCAATAGCGACTACACCAAAGTGTAGGGGGTGAGCGCTACTCCATTCCCTGGATTGCTCCTCTTTACCCTTGATCCTTACTTTATAATCCTGAGTGTTAAGCAAGGTGTCATCAAGTACCATTTTTTGAGTCTTTGGTATGACTCGACCCGGGATTTAAAGCCGGCCTCCCGAACCATTGGCGAATAATCTACTCATTAGGCCAATAGCCTGGTTGCTAATTCCTTTGGGAAAGGCATAAACTTACATCCATTTGTATTCGGTCCCATCGCCAAATCAACTCGCCACTGTCATGTCATGATACATTCGGTCTTAAAACAGGGATCAGAATGTTTTAATCAGCTTAAGTCATGTTCTTCTCTTCGGACAAGCCGAACTAAAAATAGAACAAGGTGAGCTATATCTGGAAGATCCAATAGATTCGGCAGACGATTGGATCAGAATCGTGGTTGTAAGGAACTGGATTATTTAGCGCGAAGTGAAACGCTAAGAGCCTCATCCAGGTTTTAAACTCTAATCACCGAGTCCTTATTCGATAATCGTTACCCAACAACCGACTCATTATTCTTTATCGGTTTTGTTTGGTTTCATGGTGCATCAACCACTTAAGGTTATTTAATGCCAATTTTATACATATAAACTGTTCTATTTCGAGCAATTCAGATAAGCATGAGTGCGCAGTTTAGTTCTATTTGAACCAGGACCCTATCAGGTTTGGTTTGGTTTGGTTTTATGGCATATCAACCATTGTAGGAAATTTAGTGCCAAATCCATTTTTATATATATGAAGTTTTATTTCAACCGATTCAGTTTAACATAAGTACACAGTTTAAATGTCAAAATAGTTATCTCAGATAATTCAGCTTAGCATAATTACACTGTTTGGTTCTATTTGACCTATTGATAATACCCTATCCGGTGCAACCATTCCGGCTTAGAGTAGACTTGGGAGCGATGGCAATGAAGGGGTACTCCGCAATCCTCAAAGCTCCAGCATTACTGGAACCTCACCATCAGATTATTTAGTGTCATAATCAGTACACTCGTTGGGGGAGTTTTACCCCTCTGCAGAGATGCAGCCAGTGCATTTTATAACTCCAGCCTACTCCTTATATGCAAATATAACAACTATAATGGGGTAGAAAACGTATTAGAGATTATTTACTTCAGTGCAGTGTATATATTCATGAATAGCGATATTTAATAGGGAAAATGAATGGTAACGGGACAATTGATAAAAGGGAGGACCAATTTCATGACTTTTTAAAAGGGTATCAGATAATTTTCAAAATATGAAGATATAAAAGGTAAGTCCGAATAAATTCGAAAACGTCAATAATAGTATTTTTCCTTCTAAGTAATACATATATATATATATGGCAGCAGTGTAAATAAGCGTTAACCTGATAACTGTGATTTTTTTTTAAATAATACAGTTAAAAAGAAAACCATACAAATGATCAGTGAATAAATAACAAAAATTCTGTTAAAGAGGAAAGACTGTTAAATCGTGGAATGGATCTGTGGCTTGCAAAAGAAAAAGAATCCTACAATAGATAGATAGATAGATAGATAGATAGATAGATAGATAGATAGATAGATATGAATTCTCTGAGGAATATAGATGGACAAAATCATAGATAGATAGATAGATAGATATGAATTCTCTGAGAAAGATAGATGAACAAAATAATAGATAGATAAATAGATAGATAGATAGATAGATAGATAGATATAGAGGGGAAATTATAGATAGACGTATAGATATAGCTAGACATTTATAGTCAAACAAAGTTTATATATATATATATATATATATATGAAACGATGAAGATGAAATGAGAATAGTCAAAATCAAAACCATGAGAAAAATGATAAGTAAAAAATTGCAGGTAGGCCATTCATCAGGGTGTACTTCTATCCAAGGCTTTTATTGTTATAAGGAGGTACTGTCATGAAGACAGATCCCCAGAAACAAGACCAAGTTGAAGATTTCTCTGACCTGATATATAACAACTAGTAAAAAAAAGCCAGTGGTAACAGAGGGAAAAATTTTCCCTCTTCGATTTCCATGCACCTTAGTTGTTTTTAAAGGTATGTGCAAGAAAGAATATGCCGAAGTTTCAGAAATTACACGGTAAATATTTGGTCTGCTCATCACTGAGAGTTATGTCCCCATGCAAAATCTTGAATAAGATAAAATCTAGAATACTGATTTTCCTGTTTCTCAAGGAAACTCTTTCTTTTTAGAAGTCTTACGATTCATAATCTTTCTTTTAACACCGTTTGAACGTAAGACATAAGTTGTAAGTAAAGTTGGTGACTGTAATTAAGGATGATCCAAAGGCTCTCTTTTCATTAACTAAAATACCAGGCTGTTAGGAAGGACGCTACTCTTTTCACTGGATTGCTCCACTTTACCCTTGATCCTCACCTTAAAATACTGAGATTTAAGTATCGAGGCATCAAGTACTATTTTTGTTTGAGTCTTTGGTATGACTCGACCTGAGATTGAACCCTATTCTCCTGGATCATAGGTAAACACTAACCATTATGCCAATGAACTGGTCTAAAGTAAAGTTGGCGACTGTATAGAAGGTGATCTGAAGGCTCCTTTTTCAATAGCTACTACACAGAGGTGTAAGGGGTGCGCTACTCCCTTCCTTGAATTGCTCCACTTTACTCTTGATCTGCACTTTATAATGCTGAATGTTAAGCAAGGCAGCATCAAATACTATTTTTTAGTCTTTGGTATGACTCGGACTGGGATTGAACCCTAGTATCCCGGACTATTATTATTGCTGAATAGAAATATCATTATGTTTGTGTTAGTAGAAATAGTAGTGAGAAATAATTAAAAAAAGAAACTATAATCACTAAATAAACTAATGTCATATAGAAATACTTGAAAATACTTACTCGTAATCGAGTTGTTTGGTTTTAGTATGGTATTAAATTATGTATTTACAAACCGTACATATGTGTAAACAGGCTTTGGCATTAAATAAACTATAGAGGTTGATATGCCATTAAACCCAACCAACCAACCAACCGGACTATTGGTGAACCCGCTAACCACTAAGCCACAAAGATTACATTAAATAGCCACTCCTTTCATTATCTAATTTCCAAACAATAATATTTTTTCAAGTAATCAATGATAATTATCATTTGTAAAAAAAGTTTCACGGAATTCCTCTGAAGTAAAATTTTATCCGCAATTACCATAAATTTCGACGTACAAGTCGACCCGGCATATACGATTACCTCAAGATTTTCTGGGTTTGATCTGTATGTATCAATATTCTGGTTTAGATATCATATCATCATCATGTCGCGCCGCCTGCGCGGATATCCCTGACCGTCTCTCGCCATTTCTCCCTATCATTCATCGCCTCCGGCAGGTCTTCAGGGTTACATCCCGTGTCCTCACATAGCTGCTGTATGTAAGTTCGTGCTGGTCGTCCCACTCTTGCACATCCATGTGTGGGGGTCCACAGGAGTACATCGCTTATGAGCTCGTCCTTGCTTCTCCAGCAGTGTCCTGCGTGTCTGGTTCGTCGAACTTGTATAGTTTTTGTGATGGGGGGCAAGTGTCCGTATAGTTGGAGTCTCGTGGGGTGTTGTCGCCAGGACTTGTTTAATACTGCTCTCAACATTCTTGTATAATTTCCGTCCAGCCTCCTCTCCAGCCGCTTCGTAAGCGTCCATGTGGTGCATCCATATAGCAGTATCGACACAACCGCTGCCTGGAAGAAACTGCGTTTCATTTTATCAGTTAGGTCCGACTTCCATATGATCGAGAGCCTATCGATAGCTGTCCATGCCTTCGTCAGTCGTGTGTCGATGTCTTTCTCGGTTGATGAGACGCTGCTTCCTAGGTAGGTGAATTTGTCGACTAGTTTCAGAGAGGCTCCGTCTAGTGTGGCAATGTTGCCCGTTTGGTTGTAACACATATATTCCGTTTTGTTTGCATTGACATGGAGGCCAATGCCAGCTGCGGCTCGTTCCAGACTATGCAGCAGTGTCTCTGCATGGGTAACATCTGTATGTATTAATATTCTGGGTTAGATCGATACACATTAATATTCTGGGTTAGATCTCTACGTTTTAATATTCTTGGTTAGATCTCTACCTATTAATATTCTAATTTAGATCTAAACCTATCAATATTCTGGATTAGATCTATACCTATTAATATTCTGGCTTAGATCTCTACCTATTAATATTTTGGTTAAGATCTCTACCTTTAATATTCTCAGTTAGATCTCTACCTGCTGTTTAGATCGACTCCCAAACATACAGTATGCGACTGTGGCGTCCCTACTAGTGTTAAAGTCAGTACATCAGTGGTAGGAAACGGCGTGAGAAATAGCGTTAATATAATATTTACTTTGTAAAACAGTTTTATTTTTTGTATCTTAGTGTTAATTTTTTTGTATCTTAGTGTTAATCTTAGTGTTAATTTGTTAAATACGTACGCTAAACACGTGTTTAAGTCAGAAATGTTTGTAGCAATTGGCTGGAGTTACACTAAGTGTTGGGATTATCGTTGCACTGGTTGACAACTCTAAGGTAAAGGTTTCGATTTTAGCCTTGCAGTATAAGTCGAAACCTAGTTTGGAAGAGTTTTTTCAAGCTCAAAAAGTTAACTTGTACAGCGCAGTTTACGGGAAAGTTTCAGGTAACTATTTTTACTTATTAATAAGTACCTATTGTTTCCACCGCAAGGCTCTTCAAATGAATCGAGTTCTCGGTGCCCTTAAGCGGATATATGTAAACAAAAACAAATGTGATACATAACCGTTTAAATTTCCTTCGTTTACGCTGGTTTCCTCGTGGCTTAGTGGTAGAATCTTGGATTGGCGTTTCTGTCAGCCAGGTTTCGATCCCTGCTTCGGGAATCTACACTCTCTAACCACACTGAAGAGTTCTGATAGAACGAAACAGGACTGTCTGTTATATTGGCAGCATTTCTTCATTGACCCAAATTTCGTTGAACATAATAGACATTTTTGTCCGCATATTTTTTTGTTAATCCTTTCATGTTGCCGTACTGTTTTATAATATTCGGCGGCAATTGGTTGATTTTTCTTCCATGATTATTTATTTCCCGAGTACTTTCTGCCCAATTTTGGGCCATCATTCGGGGAGGATGTATTACAAAAGTGATGTCATTTTTGTATGTACATTACTACTTTGTAAGAAGAAGAGTGTCTGTGCCGTTGCAGTGTGTAGCGTTTAATATTCAAATTGACACTATTTATAGAAACAATTTTAAAATTAAACACTACACACTGCAACGGCACAGACGCTCTTCTTCTTACAAAGTAGTAATGTACCTACAAAAGTTACATCACTTTTGTAATAGATCATCCCCTGATGATGACCCCAAGAAGGGCAGAAATTGCTTGGAAAATAAATAAATATGGAAGATACATCAATCAATTCCGCCGAAAATGTTAGAATCAATACAGTAATATGAAAGGATCAACAAAACAATATGTAGACAAAAAATGTCAATTATGTTCAGAGAAATATATATATATATATATATATAATATTTGAATGTAATTCACCTGATGATCGGAACGTGACAATCAATTAGCTTTATTTCCTATTATTTATTTTCCCTTGTGTTTATTGAGACTGTTACTACCCGAGGAAACTTGCTCTCACTTAGACTCTAATTGAAAATGCAAACTTTGGAACGAGGAATTTCTACTCTCAAAAATTAGTTATCGTCAGAAAAAATAACAGATTAGCAATAATTAAACATTTCATTTTTAATTTACTTAACTCACACTTAATTTCATTGAGATATATATATATATATATATAGGTTTATGGTTCTTACTAGATCACTTGGTGAGTTTATAGAGGACCAAATGTTGTAGAATTGTTATATAGTGCTCAATATCAATGATAGAGCATTTGCATATAGAATAAAATATATATATATATATATATATATATACCATGATAGTGTCCGTGAACCTGGCTTTCATGCATTTTGCATTCGTTGGACAGAGTGAAGATTTAAAAAAAAAACGATTAACAAGACCAAGGTACGTAGCACAAGGTTTTCAAGAAGGTGACCTGGAAATTTCAGATTCAGGTCTGGGTTGCTGTTGAGACCGATATGATTTGCAAGAACCCGAAATCGGCAATGAAAACATAACATCACTGAAGATTACCCTTGATGCCTCTAAAGAATATATTCTTAGAATATATCAAGAAGCTTACGTGTTATATATAAACTTCTTATATGAATTGATTAAAGGTAATATGGCCTATAGAAAATGTAATGGTTATCGTCGTAGGAAATGGACACGGCGACACGAGTTCAAATCCTGGACGAGACTGATTGCATTTCACATAGCACTAATACCCTTGGGAAAGATATGAATCCAATTATTCTCTCTCCAGCTATGGGTAAATAGTAGGGCAGACTAGGTTCTTTAGCCTTGGTGAGGCAACTAGTCTAGGAGAAGGAAAAGTCTGAATTCAAACTTGATAAACTCCGCTTAAAAATTGACCTGGTGTCATATCCTGCCCTAGTGGAGGGGTCGTTAAATATGGATACAAGGACTGGAGCACATGGAAATAAGAGGACGAGTGGAGACCATCCTGACAATTGCATTATTAAGATAGGCCAGAATACTAAGAAAAGTCCAGGAAATTTGAGGAGACTTGCTGTCACGAAAATTCAAGTGAGAAACCATCAGCTAACGCTGGTGTGAAAAACTCAAAAGAGTAAAATAATGATTACAATTAATAAGTGTAGGTTATGTAGTGATAGAGAGGAAACGATCAATCTGATAATAAGCGAATGCATTTCGCATAGCACTAATACCCTTGGGAAAGGTATGAATCCAATTATTCTCCCTCCAGCTATGGGTAAATAGTAGGGCAGATTAGGTTCTTCAGCCTTGGTGAGGCAACTAGTCTAGGAGAAGGAAAACTCTGAATTCAAACCTGTTAAACTCCGCTTAAAAAAAACAAATTGACCTTGTGTCATATCCTGCCCGAGCGGAGGGGTTGGGTAAAAAAAATATGGCCTATGGAAAACATAACGCTAATTGCTAAAAGAAAACGTTGAAAAAACATGATACTGTACTTATACCTAAGGCTGTTGGAGTGTAAGTATTTTAAAATAAAAGTTTGTATCATCTCGTGATATTTCGAGGAAAAATTTCCTCTTCATCTAACGATATTAGCTACTTAGACGCGACATTTTTTTCAACACAAGTTAGACAATAGGGCGTATCAATGACTCCTCTTAGATTTACTCCCTGTTGATGACATCACAGCGATCTCTAGGTTATTCTTGTATCGTCAAATGAAGAGAAAAGGGTTCCTCGAAATATCACCTGAAAACACACTTTTATTTTTAAAAATTTTCATTAAAGAAAACTATATTTGTGATATATTTTTCTATTCTTCAAAAAATATTTAACAATTTTCATCTATTAAACTTAAACATATTCGTATGAAGTAAATCTTGTTAACATAATATATATTATGTTTGAAGCCAACGGTAAATTTGTAAGTTTTGCTCTCGAATCCACCCATAAGGATAGAATCTTGTTCTAATATTAAACGGGATTCCTTCTAAGCTGCAACTGAGCCAGTACTACTGTATGGCTGCACCAGGTGAACTTTGACGAAAATCATGGAAAAAAAGGCATGGTGAAAAGTAAACAAGGATATTATTTTGAACAATTCATGAAAACAGCACTTCATAAAACAACAGCTATATGGCCACTTATCCCCCATCTCACTAATCGTCTGAGATGAACAAGACATGCTGGGCCCAGCTGGTGAAGTAAGAAAGAACTTACAAATGACGTTCACGAATGGACTTCTACGCATAGACACATCAGAATTTGTCAACTCGAGAAAATATACATTTATTAGCTTCGTGCAGACACTGGGTGCCGTCTGTAGAGCCTTTCCAAGGGGTAGGGGCGATAGGGGCGGAGAGCGATATAGGGTCAAAGGAATCTTTGTTTTAGGCACGCTTTGATGAGGAAAAAGAGGAGGAGGAGGAGGAGGAGGAGGAAGAGGGCCGTTGTATATATTAATAGAAGGATGCAGAAATGTTTTTTGTAACTATGATGGTTGAAACCCCTGATTTTATAGGCCCACGATCAGCTTCTCTACGCCACCAGATTTTTAAAAAAGATTGCTGCCCGTAGGAACAAGCTCCAAAAAGTTGGATGGCTGTTTCAAAGACTTTCCCAAGAAATTTTTCGAGAGCAAAGCATTTTAAATTCTTGTAGGTCGGAAATAATTACCTTTTTTAATGGCATCATTATTTCAGGGTAAAGTAACCATTCTAATTTCTCTCATCAGACTGTATTTACTTTTGATGAGAATCAGGCCAGAATCAAGACATATATATATATATATATATATATATATATATATATATATATATATATATATATATATATATTGTTTTTTATCAATTGATATCATTTGAGACGTAAAATGCGTTCAGAAAAATTGTTGTAATCTTATTCTCTAACGGACCAAATCTCGTTGCATAAGAAGAAACTACTCAATATTCTATTGTTATATTTTTTTTTTATCTTTTAACGTGTAGAAATGCCATTCAGTGGGGAAAAAAGGCATTTAAACAGAGAATTGTGACATATGCCGTTAAAATTGTAAATGATTTGAACTAGAATTCGAGTGATTAGATTACGAAATTAAAAACCTTGTACATCTCAGGTGATATCAATTTTTTAAAATCTAAATACAAGGTGTATACGATAAGTTTCCAGGCTTTTTACGTATGGGTACTTTTATTGATAGTACACACATGAAACTCTAGTCCCCTTCGAAGTAATCTCCTCAGGCTTCAATGCACTTGTACCGTTACAATAAATTCTGGAAGGCCCCATGGAAGTCCTCTTGTGTGAGCGTGTCAATGACCTTGATCACAGCCTCTTTCATCTCCTCAATTGTCTCATAACGACAGCCTCTGAGCTTAGGGAATAACCAAAAGTCACAGGGATCAAGGTCTGGACTATAGGGACAGTGAGGAACTGTCTTGATGCCCATCTTGGTGAAATAGTCTGTGACAAGGATGGAGTTGTGGACTGGTGCATTGTCCTGGTGGAAATGCCACTGATCCGATTTGAAGAGTGCTGGCCTCTTCCGACGGAATCTCTTCCTGAACTCCCTTAAAACCTCAACATAGTAACCCTAACCCTAACCCTTTGGCCAATCAACTGTGGTCTATTGACGTCGTCACTCCTCCCACACATCTCATCATCCCTCACAGACTGCCTGCTTTCCTTGAATCTCTTATGCCACTCAAAAACTGATGCTCGATTCATGCAAAATGGTCGAAAAGCAATCTGAAACATTCCATACGCTTATGTGGCAGCATTTAAAGTTAAAATCAGAATTTTATTGCATATCGTTCTTCTAAAGTGTCAGATTGCATTTTTGAAATTCACCAGCTGTGATAATCAGTGTGTATTCCAATTCCTACTGTAGCTGTTCATTTGAACCTGAAATCATCCTATTTACAAACCCCTCCGCTCAGGCAGGATATGACCCAAGGTCAATTTTTAAGCGAAGTTTAACAGGTTTGAATTCAGAGTTTTCCTTCTCCTAGACTAGTTGCCCCACCAAGGCTGAAGAACCCAGTCTGTCCTACTATTTACCCATAGCTGCACCTGAAATCATAAGAATTGGTCAGTCATCTCATAAGATGTATAGCAATAACACACTGAATTTTTAAGAGTCTACAACAATTTTAAATGCCCTTACGAAAAAAAAGGCTGGAAATTTATCGTATGCACCTCGTTCTCTGTATTTTTATGATAGCATCGTTTATTGAGGGAAACAAGAATGACAATTGCACTTTTAACAAAATCAGAGTTCAACTAACGGCATATGCTCAGAATTCAAGAATCGTCTTCACATTTTTTCGACAAATTTGGCGTTCATGTTGACATAAGTAAAGGAAAAACTTTTGAGACTTAAAGTTTTATATAAGTTTGACTAAATACTGTTTATTGTAGACTTGTTCCCGCTAGACCTTTAGCAAGAATGGCCATGCTTAATGACCATTTATTACCAGCATGTACTATCAACCACCAAAGATTGTGTACCAAACCAAGCAAGGTTTACTATATAATAAGTTAAGGATATGAGCTGTCGCCCTCGATTCTAAAAAAAGGTCATCCGAGATGACCAGGTTCATTTCTAATACAAAGGTCTAGTGGAGCATACTTATTGAAATGGTCAGCGGAACTGGGTGATAGTTTTGACTGATTTGGAACAACACCTAACTCAACGGCACATAACTCAATCCCTCATAAAAAAAAATACGGTCCATTCGTCCCAAGAGACAGAATGAGACACCAAACAAATATGTGCAAAACGTCTGTTGGATCGTCTGGGGCATAAGCTGTACGCAGAATCGTTTTTCCTCTTTATGAATTTTCTCGACAGCAGTAGCTGGCACTTCCGGCAAAAATCGGTCAATCAGAGATGAGGACAAAAATAATTTAAAATCATTTGCAATTATCCTCAAAAACTCAGATACTCAGTTTTACGTTTAAGTTTCTGCTAGGAAGACGTTTCTTTTGGATTACCAACTCAGGATTCTTTGAATCAAAGATCAAAATGGCGACAAGGATTCTAACAGGCCCAGAACTGCCAAGTCCTTTTAGATTGCAACAAGTCTAAAGGAAAATTATGAGAGGCAAAATTTCTCGGATACCTGAGGATTCTCCAAATAAACCGATTTATACTGTCATCAACAGATCAAAGTAACGACAAGGGTTCTAACAAACTTATATCAAATCAGTTTCCAACTGTGTAATTACTGATGGAAACTTATATCTTACTCCTAAATCGACATCAGTTGCATTCGGTATATTTAAAATGAAGTATGGAAGGAAAAACTTTTTTTTTCTTTTTAATTTTAAATCATCCGATTATTTTTAGAGGTTAATAGAGGTTACAATAGATCCCCCACACTCTTGATATCCTGGGCACATGGAAGGCAGGGATAAAGGGACCTGCATAAAAATACTCCTTATAAAATACATCACGAATACTAGAAGTGTTTGTATGTATTGACAAATCAACATTAATTCCTAATGACGTTTCCAAGTCGGCTGGGGCTGTAGAATACACCGACTGCACCTCTGCAATGGGATAAGACACCCCCGCCAATGAGTGTCCAGGATATAACACTAAACAATCTAATAGTGAGGTTCCAGTGATCTTGGAGCTTTGGGGAATGCGAAGCACTTCTTCATTGCCATTGCTCCCAGGTCCACTCTAGCCCGGAATGGAAGCACCTGACAGGGTTAAATAGAACTAACTGCATACTTACACTAAACTGAATTGTTTGAAATAGAACTGTTTGACCAAACTGAATAGCTTGAAATAGAAATGTTTTTGATAATTAAACTATATACTTACATTTAAACTGCGTACTTATTCTAAACTGAATTGTTTAATAAAGAATTTGACATTTAACTGTGTGTAAACAAAATCTATACTTGTACTAAACTGAATTGGCTGAATTAGAACTGTTTGAATAAACCGAATAGTTTGAAATAGAAATATATTTGACAAGCAAACTGTGTACTGATGCTAAACTGAATTATTTGAAATAGATCTGATTATTTGATTAAAAATGGATTTGGTGTTAAATAACCAACAAAGGTTGATATGCCATGAAACCCAATTAAATAAATCATACTAAACTGAATTGATTGAAATAAAACTGATCATTTGTATAAAAATGGATTTGGCATTAGATAAGCTACAAAGGTTGATATGCCATAAAAAAAAATCAGCTAACCAACCACCCTTATGACGTGTACTTAGTTTATCTCGTGATTTTGTCACATTTTTAGTTCTATGATTAATAGTTTATCTTTCCTTTATTTAATCAAATAGTTCTTGGAGTAAAGTACAAAATATGAGTTGCAGAGTTTCGACTAACTGTTCATTGAGTTCAACGTTTTTAAAGTTTCATAGAAAATTTAAAGTTTATAATAGTTTTTTTCTTTCTTTTTTATCTCTCTCTCTCTCTCTCTCTCTAAGAAAGCTAAGTGTTTGTAGTTGTTTAGAAAAAAAGGACAATAATTCCTTTCATACAGTCATCCACTGTCTCGGTATCAAGGGATTATTTCCAAAGGAAGTATATGAGGTGATGACTAAGACACAAAATAAAGAGGCACCTTCTATATAAGTTGTTGGGTGTCCTCGTGGTGTAATGGTTAAAGCGATGAACTGCGGAATCGTAGTACGCGAGTTCGTACTCCAGTCGCGCTATTATGTTCACTTTCGGGCAAATACCCTTGGGAAAGGTATGAACCCACTTATTCTCCCTCCAGCTATGGGTAAATAGTAGGACAGACTAGGTTCTTCAGCCTTGTTGAGGCAACTAGTCTAGGAGAAGGAAAACTCTGAATTCAAACCTGTTAAACTCCGCTTAAAAATTGACCTTGTGTCATATCCTGCCCGAGCGGAGGGGTTGGTAAATAGTACCTTCTATATAAGTTGTTGGCGACCGTAGTCGAGGGCGACCAGAAGGTTCCCTTTTCAATAGCTTCTAAACCGAGGTGTAGGGGAAGGTACTACTCCTTTCGCTGGATTGCTCCACTTTACCTTTGATACGTACCTTATATTGCTGAGTGTTAAGCAAGTAGGTATCGAGTACCATTTTTAGAGTCTTTGGTATGACACGACCTGGGACTGAACACAGGTCTCCCGGACCATTCTATATAGCAGGGTTTAAAAAACAAACAATGTGAAGTTGAACGAAGAATGCTTAATAGATGCTTTATTTTTCGGTTCCGTTGTTTTAACGGCATATCAACCTTTGTTGGTTATTTAATGACCATGCCTTTCCCCTAGAAGAACAGTAGTGGTGCTACTTAACCCATAGCTGGGAGGATAAGGGGTTTATACCTTTCCCAAGGGTATTGTCCGAAAGTGGACGTAATAGCGCGACTGGAGTTCGAACTCGCTTATTACGGTCCCGCAGTCCACCGCTTTAACCATTACACCACGAAGATACCCCCTTTTCTGTTCGAGAAAAATAAAAAGTTCAGAGTTTAACAACTGTTGAGAAAAATGGACAATATCATCCACAATCTGTTTAAATGTCCCTATCGGAGTACATTGTATTTTGCTTAAAGGCTCCTGCCTGAAAGATAGCTGTATATGCAAAATATAGCAATTTATTTTATATAACAGCAATAACAATACATGTCCTAATCCCTGGCTAATGATAATTATTTTTCTATAAAATTTCTATTGTAAAATCAGAAAAAATCCTTTAATAGTGCTACTGTGCCTTCAGGGATCTTCTTGTGTAATTTTCTTTTGATGAAGTAGGGATCCCTTGGCTGAAATTCAGTTGGCTCAGATGCTTATACTTCTGTGGTTTCGTTTGATTTGGTTTGGTTTGGTTTCGTTTCGTTTCATTTAGTTTTGATTTGGTTTGGTTTAGTTTGGTTTGGTTTTGGTTTTGGTTTTATGGCATATCAACAATTGTAGGTTATTTAATGTCTCATCCATTTTTATACATATAAACAGTTTTATTTCTAACAGCTCAGTTTAGCAAAAGACGCAGTTTAAATATGAAAACAATTCTATTTCAAACAATTCAGTTTAGCATAATCACTACACAGTCTATTTTGACCCATAGATAGGTCCCTATCAGGTGCTATCATTCTGAGCCAAAGTGGACCAGGTTTTTCTTTAGTAAAATCATTAGCAATGCATTTCTATAGTCATATAGTTAGCAATGACTTTCTGTAGTAAAATAATTAGCAATGATTTTCTATAATAAAATCATTAGTAATGTGTTTCTGTAGTATAATCATTAGTAATGCACTTCAGTTGTAAAATTATTAGCAGTAAATGTTTATAGTAAGATAATAAACAATGCATTTCAATTGTAAAGTCATTAAGAATGGTTTTCTATAATAATATCTTTAGCAATGCTCCCCTAGGGTAAAATCATCTGACAGGCATTATTATAGTAAAATCATTAACAGTACATTTCTATAGTATAATCATTAGTGATGTATTTCCGCAGTAACATCATTATAAAAGCTTTTCTATTGTAAAATCATTATCAATGCATTTCTATAGTAAGATCATTAGCATTACGTTCTTTTCGTAAAATTTTAAGCAACGCATTTCATTAGTAAAATCACGAGCAAATCATTTCTGATTTATTATCATTTACAATGCATTTCTGTAGTATAATCATTTGCATTGCATTTCTATCGGAAAATTATTAGTCAGACATTCTTCTAGAAAAGTCTTTAACAATGCATTTCTTTAAAATATCATTAGTTAAGAATTTCTGTAATAAAATCATTAGTGATGCATTTCCTTAGTAAAATCATTTGTAATGCATTTCTTTTGTAAAATCATGTGCAATGCTCTTCTGTAGAATAATTATCATTTATGTATTTAATAGAAAAAGGATTAACAATGCTATTCTGTAGTAACATCATTAGCAATGTAGTTCTATAGTAAAATCTTTAGCCAGGCTTTCTGATAGCGAAATCGTTAATCAAGAATTTCTTTAGTAAAACCATTAGCAATGCATTTTTTTATGTTAAAAATATTAGCAATGATTTTCGGTAGTATAACCTTTACCAATGCATTTTTATAGTAAAATAATTAACAAGACATTTCTATAGTAAGATCATTAACAATGTTTTTCTGCTGTAAGTTCATTAGCAATGCATTTTTTCATGTTAAAAATATTAGCAATGATTTTCGGTAGTATAACCTTTACCAATGCATTTTTATAGTAAAATAATTAACAAGACATTTCTATAGTAAGATCATTAACAATGTTTTTCTGCAGTAAGTTCATTAGCAATGCATTTTTTATGTTAAAAATATTAGCAATGATTTTCGGTAGTATAACCTTTACCAATGCATTTTTATAGTAAAATAATTAACAAGACATTTCTATAGTAAGATCATTAACAATGTTTTTCTGATGTAAGTTCATTAGCAATGCATTTTTTCATGTTAAAAATATTAGCAATGATTTTCGGTAGTATAACCTTTACCAATGCATTTTTATAGTAAAATAATTAACAAGACATTTCTATAGTAAGATCATTAACAATGCTCTTCTGCAGTAGGTTCATTAGCAATGCATTTCTGTCGTAAAATCTTTTGTCAGGCATTCTTATAGCAAAATAATTAACAATGCATTTCTGTAGTATAAACATTAGCAATACATTTCTAGATTAAAATCATTAACAATGCATTTCTGTTGTAAAATCATTTGCAAATTGTTTCTGTCGGAAAATCATAAGCAAGGCATTTATGCAGTAAAATTATAAGCCATGCATTTCTATAGTAAAAAAGATTAGCAATGCATTTCTATAGTAAAATCATTAGTATTACATATCTACAGTAAAATATTTAGCAACGTTTTTGCATTATATTTAATCCTGTCAATAATACATGCCTTAATCCGTGCATAATGGCAATCATTTTTCTTTATTTTCATTGGATTTCTATCGTAAAATAAAAAAAAAAATCGTTTAATATTGCCACTATGTCTTCAGGGAACTCCTAACGTGATATTATTTTGATACCGAAGATAGGGATGTCTGTATGTAAAATGATATTTTCCATTTCTCAACAATTGTTGACTCGCAAAGTTTAATTTTCGGCAACTTTTCGTAAAAAAAAAAAAAAAGTGGAAATTTTAAAAATGAAAAAGATTAACTTCAAATTATCTGGGTAATAATGAAAAATTGAACTGTAGGTTAGTGAGTAGGGAATACGAGAACGTTCCATCTATTTCCGTTCAGATTTTCATATATTGTTTTTTAAATTCAAGATATTGAGGATCAAGGCTAAGACTATAGTAAGTGGGTATAGAAGTAAAAAAAACAGATCCACATTAAGTAAAGTAAAATTGGCGACCGTAGTCGAAGGTAACCAGAATGCTCCCTTTTCAATAGCTACTACACCGAGATGTAGGGGAGGGCGCTACTCCTTTTCCTGGATTACTCCACTTTACTCTTGATACGTACCTTAAATTGGTGAGTGTTAAGCAAGGAGGCATTAATAACCATCTTTAAAGTCTTTGGTATGATGCGATCTGGGATTGAACCCAGGTCTCTCGGACCATTGGCGAGCACTCCACTCGCGAGGCCAATGTCCGTAAAACTGTTTTGTGTTTAGTTGTAAGAATATATATATATATATATATATATATATATATATATATATATATATATATATATTATATATATATATATATATATATATATATATTATATATATATATATATATATATATATATATATATATATATATATATATATATATATATATATATATATATATATATATATATATATATATATATATATATATATGTGTGTGTGTGTGTGTGTGTGTGTGTGTGTGGTTAAATGGGACAGCTTATTCTATCTATGAGTCTTTTATGTCCCCGTAAGAGCTGTTTAACTTTTGGATGGAATCCATTGATTCAGGAAGGCTTGTAAATCTTTAAATAAAGAGCTTCAAGGACTTAAAGTTCGTTTTTCTTGGGGTTTTTTGTGTGTAATATTCAGCATTTCCAGTAAGATTTAACAAACCTTCTTTAAACAAGATCCACTTCGAATATTGCAGCCAAATTTTAATGTGCCGATAGCATATTTCCGGTATTTTCTTCCTCTTTCCAGAAGTAAAATTCATGATGTCTTCTGTAAATTCTTCTCTCCCTTGTTCTTCTTTCTATTCTTATATTAATGTACATGACTTGTCACTATGTCTGTCATTTCATTATTTGCTCCCACGGGGATAGCTCCAGTGGGGGGGGGGGATCGAAAGTACCTGGAAAATATACAGCACCTTCCTAAATCCATTTCATTCAAAACTCAAATGTCTCATACTCAAATATGAATGGTTCAAAGACAGAATAGACAGAAACTAAATGTCTATCCTATTTTATCAAACATGTTTAAAAGAGAAAATGCTGCCTATATATATATATATATATATATATATATATACAATTTGTAAATAAAAAATATTGCCCAAACTGATATTTTGTGCTATAAGTATCAAAACATGTTAAATTCCCAGGCACGCCGGTCGGCAAAATGGCTGAGCGGTAAAGATAAAAGTCTAGCGTAAAGTTAGGTGGTGTATTAAACATCCAGTGTGTCTTTCTGTACCGAAGCGTTGTGATTCAACTAAACAGTTTGTCTATGGGTAACAATATATGTGAGTGATTCATAAGTTTTGAAATATTTTGGCAACTTGAATACACGAGATAAAGTTAACGAATTAAAAATTGCATCGAATTCTTTTCGATTACTTTTGAATAGATTGATAGATATATAGTAATGTCAAATCTCGTTTTTAAAGTTTCTCCTTAGATTTTTGGCTCATTTTTAGGGTATAAAATAAAAGGAAGGATCTTGTTCTTGAAAATGGTTAGCAGAGAAAATGGACAGGTCTCGTACTCCCTTATCCAAAGCTTAATCGTTTAATAGTAATTTTTTTTAAATCAACAAGAAATGAACCATAAGTACTTTATGTAAGCATGAAGGAGGGAAAATGAGTATTAAAAAGAGGGGGAAAAGAAGGAGGAGAAGGTAGAGGAGGAGAAAGTAGAGGAGGAGAAGGGGAAGTTAAAAGGAGGAGGAGAAGGTAGAGGAGGAAAAAGTAGAGGAGGAGAAGGTAGAGGAGGAAAAAGTAGAGGAGGAGATGATAAAGTTAAAAGGAGGAAAAGAAGGTAGAGGAGGAGAAAGTAGAGGAGGAGAGGTGAAGTTAAAAGGGGAGAAAGAGGAGGAGGAGAAGGAGATGAGAAAAATGGGAGAAGTTGAAGAAGGAGAAAGGAAGAGGAGAAGAAGGTGGAAGAGATAAGAAAATGTAAAAAAAAAAAGATTAAAATTAGAATAATGATATTAGGAGGTAAAAATGAAGGAAGAGTTTGTCAGTGAGAGAGAGAGAGACTGAAGGAGATGTTGGGAAGTCGACAGAAAGAGAGTGGGAGGGAGAGATAGAGAAAGAGAGAGTATTTGAAAAAGGGAAAAAAAAAAGAGCAAGAGAAAGTTTGGCACACACAAGAAGCTTGCGACCTGCCTTTTTATACTTGCTTCGTTTCCACTGCTCCACCTCGCGGCGTGGTGGTGGTTACCTTGTCTGAACCTGTATCCACCCCGAGATCGATTATGGCTTTCGATTCTCGTTGGTGGCGGGTGTACAAACCCCCTGCAAAAGTAATAGCAGTTACAATAATTGAGTTGGATTAGTAAACCACAAAGCGATGTGAGGTTTCAAGGAAGATTATATATATATATATATATATATATATAAACATATATATTAATATATTTATAGTAATATATATGTATATTATATATATATATAATTTTTGATTCATAATATTTTTCTTTTCTTTTCTTTTCTTTTCTTTTCTTTTTTCTTTTTTCTTTTTTTACATATTTTAGAAAAATAAATAAATAAACTCCAACATTAAAAAAATATATATATGTATATCAGTGGCAGATAACCCAAGGACAGATAATTCATAAGCAGATAATCCACAGGACTGTTTGAATAAAAACAAAAAAAAACGCGTCTCTAATCGTCTTTCCCTTAAGAACTTTTATACAGCATATTCATATTTTATTGTTGTTAAACAGTTTCGTTTTTTACTTACCTAACATATTTCAATTCCGTATTTCATATTTCATCCTATAAAGTGTTCGTTTGCATTTTTGTTTATTTCCATATTGTATATTTCCAATGAATTAAGTTTATATATAAGCAATAATTTTAACTTTTTAGTGGCAGTGTACATTGATCTCCCTAATTCATATCAGCTACTAATTAAAGGGTTTTCTGAAACAAGTTATTTATTTTTATAAGTATCATAAAATAATTTTAATCATCTAAATAAATAACTGTACGAAAAGTATCATAGAAAGAAAGAAAGTAAAGATGGAAACCAAGCCAGAATTAAAGGAAAGAAATGAAAAGGAACAAAAGGAAAGATATCACACAAAGAAAGAAAGAAAGAAAGAAAGAGTTCAAGCAAGAATGACGAAAACAAGAGACAACAGAAAAGAAACAAAAGAAAGGGACAAAAAATAACAGAAGAAAGAAAGAAAGAAAGAAAGAAAGAAAGAACGAAAGAAAGAAAGATGAAAAGAAGAGACAACAAAAGAGAAATAAAAAGAAAGAGACAAAAAACAACAGAAGAAAGAAAGAAAGAAAGAAAGAAAGAGTTCAAGCGAGAATGACCAAAAGAAGAGACAATAGAAGAGAAACAAAAAGAAAGGGACAAAGAAAAACAGATAAAAGAAAGAAATAAGGAAAGAAAGAAAGAAAGAAAGAATGATGAAAACAAGAGACAAAGGAACAAAGAAAGAAAGAAAGAAAGTTCAAGAGAGAATGACGAAAACAAGAGACAACAGAAAAAAACAAAACAAAAAGAAAGGGACAAACAAAAACAAATAAAAGAAAGAAAGAAGTGATGTACTCCGATGGACCCCCGCATGTGGCCAAGCAAAAGCAGGACGACCAGCTCGAACATACATACAGCAGCTATGTGAGAATACGGGATGTAGCCCTGAAGACCTGCCAGAGGCGATTAATGATAGGGAGAAGTGGGGAGAGAGGGTCAGGGATATCCGTGCTAGTGGTACGACATGATGATAGATATATATATATAGAGAGAGAGAGAGATTAGATATATATATCTAATTCATAGAATTTAGGCTGCGACCCCTGGGTTTCATGGAGTTTTTTGCAACACAACAATCATCAGGCAGTTAAGAAAATTAAGATTTCATTTTCTTAACTGCCTGATGATTATTGTTTTGCAAAAAACTCTATGAGACCCAGGGGTCCAAGTCTAAATTCCATGAATTAAATATATATATCTAAAATATATTATCTATTATTATTATTATATAGTAGCTCTATACTAGATATTGAGCACTCTCTATATTATATTGCACTTGGTTCGGCACAAACCCACAAAGGGATTTAGTGACAACCAACCTTGTTATAATATATATATACAATAAGGATAACAACACGAATGTGAAAAGTTTGCAAGAAAAATATATCCAAGGATACTGTAGCCGCGCAGATATAAAACCCACCGAAATAAGATTTGCTGATCATTAGAAGTCTATTTCTTTATTTGCTGTGAGAAATATATATATATATATATATGTGTGTGTGTGTGTAAAAAAGTGAGAAAAGTGGACAATCAATCAATCAATATAAATATATATATGAGTATATATATATATATATATATATAAATCAGTTGGCTAATCGTAGTCGAAGGGAACTCGAAGGCTTCCCTTTCAATTGCTACTACATTCAGGTTTTGTAGAGGGCGTTACTTTTTCTCTGGATTGCTCCACTTTACCCTTGATCTATACCTTATAATGCCGAGTGTCAAGCCAGGTGGAATCAAGTACCATTATTTAAGGTTTTGGTATGACTCGACCTGGGATTGAACCTCGGTCTCCCGAACCATTGGCGAACAGTCTAACCATTCTGCCAATGTTTTAAGGCCTGTTAACTATCATATTTACCCAACCCCTCCACAAGGTCAATTTTTAAGCGGAGTTTAACAGGTTTGATTTCAGGTTTTCCTTCTCCTAGACTAGTTGCCTCACCAAAGCTGCCCTAATATTTACCCATAGCTGGAGAGAGAATAATTGGATTCATACCTTTCCCAAGGGTATTAGTGCTATGTGAAATGCAATTAGTCTTGTCCAGGATTTGAGCTCGTGTCGCCGTGTCCATTTCCTACGACGATAACCATTACACCAAGGTCACTTCCTTAAGGCCTGTTAACTATTATAGGTTATTTAGTGTCAAATCTGGCTTATTCATATTTATTAGATGTACATGATTTGTAAACATGAGTCAACAATGGGAAATAGTTCGAAGTATTGCTATGTATCATTAACAATTCAATTACGCATTAGTCATTGGTTTACGCAAAGTTAAATGATCATACAGTTCTATTTCAAACAATTCAATTTATTATAAGTTATTTGTTGGCACACAGTTTAAATGTCAAACAGTTCTTTTTGACCCATACATTGGACCCTTTCAAGTACTGCCACTCTCGACCAGAGTGGACCTGAGAACGATGGCAATGAAAAGGTATTCAGTGTTCCCCAAAGCTCCAGCATTACTGGAGCCTCAAGCTCAGATTGTTTAATGTTATATCCAGGACACTCGTTAGGGTAGGTCTTACCTCTCTGCCTCTCTGCAGAGAGGTGTATTCTACAGCACCAAATAAATGGGCTATATACATCATCATCATCATCATCATGTCGCGCTGGTAGCACGGATATCCCTGACCCTCTCTTGTCACTCCTCCCTATCGTTCATCGCCCCAGGCAGGTCTTCAGGACAGCATCCCGTATCCTCACATAGCTGCTGTATGTATGTTCGTGCTGGTCGTCCTGCTTTTGCACGGCCATGTGTGGGGGTCCATAAGAGTACATCACTTATGTGCTCGTCCCTGCTTCTCCAACAGTATCCTGCATGTCTGGTTCGTCTAACTTGAATAGTTTTCGTGATAGGAGGCAGGTGGCCGTACAGTTGGTGTCTTGTGGGGTGTTGCCGCCAGGACTTGTTCAAGATTGCACGCAGCATTCTTGTGTAATTGCCGTCTAGCTTCTTCTCCAGCCGTTTTGTTAGAGTCCATGTAGTGCACCCATATTGGCAGCATTTCTTCGTTAGTATAAATTTCATTAAACATAAAAGACATTTTCTGTCGACATATTTTCTTCTGGATCCGTTCGTCTTCCCGTATTGTTTTTATCGTATTCGGCAGGAATTGATTTATGTATTGTCCATAGTTATATGTATCCCTAGTACTTTCTGCCCGACTTTGGGTCAACATCAGAGGAGGATCAATTAGAAAAGTGCTGTAACATATTACTTCTATGTAAGAGCGTCTTTACCGTTGAGGATTATAGCGTTTGCTTTTAAATGGGTTTCTATAAATAGTGTCATTTAAGTACATGAGCACTGGTTTGAAAATTAATTATATTAAGTTGCATTTTTCTAATATGTCGTGCTTCGAGAATCTGTAGTTTTTGTCTATTATTTTGATGTTCTGATATTCTGGTGTTGTCGGTGAGAATTTTCCGTAATTCAGTTGTTGGGCCTGAATGTTTCTTTAAATGCTGAGCTATTAAACTTGTATCAGAAAGGTGCATTATGTTTAATGAAATTTGTATATATATATATATATATACTTAACAATATATTCTTTCAAAATCTGAAGAGGGTCATCATAGACCTGAAATAAATTTATAATGACACCAAAGTATTAAATTTTTTTTTTATACAAATATATATATATATATATATATATATATATATATATCCATTTTTGTGTCTGAGCATGTGTATGTGTGTGTGTGTGTGTGTATTTGCTCTCGCAGGAGAATGACACTTGTATTTCTATCTTAAAAGGGGACAAATTCTACAATTACGAATCGGCCAAGTTTCCAAAATTTCCATCCGATAATTATGTAGACAACATAAAATTAATAGTAACAGACTCACAATGATGAAATATATATATATATATATATATATATATATATATATATATATATATATATATATATATATATATATATATAAAGATAGGAAGGCAATACAGAAATCGATTTCGATTTTGTGGAATAAAATGAACTCTTAAGCAGTTAAACTCATAGACAAGTTAAGTTGGTTTTCTGTACTTTCTTTATTTATCATGCCATCGAATCATTGCATATATATATATATATATATATATACGTGTTTGGTGTATGCAATGTAATGATCATCGTAGCAAGAAGAAAGGTGCCTATCTACGTCTGTGTCAGTATTTGAGACGAATTTAAACAAAGTTTTGGACGAATATATATTGCATTGACTTTTTTCGTTTCATTTTAGTTTATTTCTGTATAACGTATTTTTGAAATAATCCCCAAGTGTTTTTTTTTTTTTTAGTATTTTCCTTTGCCAAGAAAACTTCCCCAAACCCTTTTTTCTTCTCATTCTTCTTTTAAAAACTGATCGAGTATTCTCGCTCTTCGTTCTTTTTTTGTTGCTGTCTCATTCTTTCTCTAAAGTCTTCCTTTTTCTGATTCGGTCGTTCTTACCGTAGGTCTTGCACTTCTTTGCCATCTATCACTTCTTCTTCTTCTTCTTCTTCTTCTTCTTCTTCTTCTTCTTCTTCTTCTCTCTCTCTCTCTCTCTCTCTCTCTCTCATTTTGACACACTCCTTAAGCTTCGCTCTTTCTCATTTAATTTTTTGACTGCTTTTCCGCATTCTTTCTCATCTCCCTTGCACCTTCAAATAAAGCTCCTTTTAATTACTAGAATGTTTTCTCCAGAATACAAACTCTCCCTCAGTGATGGCATTTAAAATAGCAACAAACCCCATTTTATTTTTTGAACAAAATGGCCGATTACCAAAATGATGTCTCTAAATTTAGATATATAATTGAAGAACTTAAGGTCCAGTTTTCTTTTCTAATTCCAATTTTATTTTTACATATATCTTTCAATTTTTTGTTCTATCTTTAAAAAAATCTTTTTAAATGGATAATTGAGTTTCTTTTTTAATTTTTCTTCACAGAAACATTTGCCCAGTCGACTGGAGCTGTAGAATACACCGATTGCTTCTCTGCAGAAGGGTAAGACCCCATCCCCGACAAGTGTCCTGGATATTACACTAAACAATCAGATGGTGAGGTTCTTGTAATGCTGGAACTTTGGGGAATGCAGAGCACCCATTCATTGCCATCGCTCCCAGGTTCACTTTCGCCTGGAGTGGTAGCATCTGAAAGGATCCAATTTTCTGTCAAATAGAACTAAACTGTACACTTATGCTAAACTGAATTGTTTGAAATGGAACTGTTTTTGACATTGAAACGCTGTACTTATGCTAAACTGAGTTATTTGAAATAGAACTGTTTTTTACATTAAATCTGTGTAATTATGCGAAACTGAATTGTTTAAAATACAACTGTTCTGATATTTAACTGTGTGCAAACAAAAACAATACTTATGCTAAACTGAATCGCCTGAAATAAAACTGATTTTAGGCATAAAAGTTGATTTGGTATTAAATAACCTACAATGGTATGAGATGCCATAAAAAACAAATTTGTTTGTTTTTTGGCATATTAACCTTTGTAGGTTATTTAATACCAAAGCCATCCTTCGAGAAGAACAGCAGCGGTACTATTTAACCCATAGCTGGAAGGATAAGGGGGTTCATGCCTTTCCCAATCGTATTTGTCCGAAAGTGAACACTATAGCGCGACTGGAGTTTGAACTCGCTTACGACGATTCCGCCACCCATCGATCGCTGTAACCTTTACACCATGAGGACACCCCTTCAATTTTCTTTTTTTCGGGGAAAACTATTTTTTTTCATTAATTATTTTTGTTGAACCATGAATTATTGAAAACTGGGAGGTTTATCTTTGCCGATTTACTCAACAATCCCAAGGGTATTAGTGCTATGTGAAATGCAATCAATCTTGTCCAGGATTTGAACTCGCGTCGCCGTGTCCATTTCCTATGATGATAACCATTACACCACGGGCACCTCCTCTGTACTCGGATTCCTGCAAAGTTCTGAACAGGGCTATGTAAAATACCAACAATTTCCAATGCAAAAGATCTTCTCTCTTCAAGACACCAATATTGTTCAGGGGAAGGTAATGCTGCTATAAGAATTGATATCTATTGTGCCACAAAAATTGCTAGAATTAGTGAACCCAGCTTTTGGTTTGGGACTCAGAATCTTCTTCTCCTTGACCATTTGGTCTGTCAAGACAATTGAGCCCAGTTTTTCGTATTATTTACTGATGTCAAAAAGTAAACAGAAAAATGCTTCCTTATCTTTCGCATTGGTATTAGCGTATGACAAAAAGGATTTATTTTATGCAGTTGCTTGAGTAATGTTGTAAGTGAATGGTATTGGGGTACCGATAGATTTTAGAGTGAACAGCTGGAAGGAAGATGAGTTAGCAAAGTTCAGTATCTCGTTCGGTAGGTAGAGATATGTTTGATAACCAGGACTTAAGCCCAGTTTGCTGGGGCAGTAGAATAGCCCGACTGCATCTCTGCTGGGAGGTAACACCTCTCCAACGTATTTACTGGATATAACGCTAAAGCACCGGATGGTACTATTTACCAACCCCTCCGCTCGGGCAGGATATGACACAAGGTCAATTTTTAAGCGGAGTTTAACAGGTTTGAATTCAGAGTTTTCCTTCTCCTAGACTAGTTGCCTCAACAAGGCTGAAGAACCTAGTCCGTCCTACTATTTACCCATAGCTGGAGGGAGAATAAGGGGGTTCATACCTTTCCCAAGGGTATTTGCCCGAAAGTGAATATAATAGCGCGACTGGAGTACGAACTCGCGTACTACGATTCCGCAGTTCATCGCTTTAACCATTACACCACGAGGACACCCCACCGGATGGTGAAGCTCCAATCCTGGAGATTTGGAAAAGTTGGAATACCCCTAAAGAATGTTGAGAGCAGTATTAAACAAGTCCTGGCGACAACACCCCACGAGACTCCAACTATACGGACACTTGCCCCCCATCACGAAAACTATACAAGTTCGACGAACCAGACACGCAGGACACTGCTGGAGAAGCAAGGACGAGCTCATAAGCGATGTACTGTGGACCCCCACATATGGATGTGCAAGAGTGGGACGACCAGCACGAACCTACATACAGCAACTATGTGAGGACACAGGATGTAACCCTGAAGACCTGCCGGAGGCGATGAATGATAGGGAGAAATGGCGAGAGAGGGTCAGGGATATCCGCGCTGGCGGCGCGACATGATGATGATGATTACCATTTAGAGTCTCATAGATGGGTCAATCAGACATATATAATCATTTTCTATACTTGAATCCATCTTAATGTGTGTAAATAAGTAAAGTGGGCGACCGTAGTCGAGGGCGACTAGAAGGCTCCCTTTTCAATAGCTATTACATCAAGTGTAGGGGAGGGCGCTACTCCTTTCCCTGGAATACTCCACTTTACCCTCGATACGTACCTTATATTGCTGAGTGTTCAGTAAGGAAGTATCAAGTAACATTTTTAAAGTCTTTGGAATGACGCGACCTGGGATTGAACCCAGGTCTTCCGGACCATAGGCAAACACTCTACCTCTACCTATGAGCCGGTATTGTGTGTGAATAAACGACTTGAATTATTAATATTTCATAGGAATACTTGCAACTATCAAACTGTGTGCAAATAAACCTACTAGTGTTAGATAGCAATACTTATAAATATTCAGCTATTTACAAACAAATGACGTCTGGCTTGTTTAAACATTGTTACCCACAAACTATTCTTTTACAAATCATATAGAGATATATACTCCCTTACCACCGTATGGTTGAGTTCTCTGGCGAAGAAGTAATCGTGTTGCCATTAGCGTTCCTTGCAAGCCTCTTCGTATATGAATTGAGGTCTCGGCAGCCGTTGAACGGATATATGTAAATAATAGTAATTGCGATTCTTAACTGTTTAAAATTTACTTCACAGCTAATGGCTCCTCGTGGTTGAATGATTAGAGGCTTTGGCTTGGCGTTTGAGTCAATCGGGTTTCGATCCCAGCTACGGGAAGCTACTGTCTAGCCACACTGATGAGTTCTGATAGAACGAAACAGATCTGTCTGTGGATGACAATAGAGATATATACTCCCCTACCCCCCGTAGGGTTGAGTTCTCTAGCGAATGAAGGAATCGTGTTGCCATTAGCGTTTATTGCAAGTCTCTTCATATATGAATTGAGGTCTCGGCAGCCGTTGAATGGATGTATGTAAACAATAGTAATTGCGATTCATAACCGTTTAAGATTTACTTCGCGGCTAATGGCTCTTCGTGGCTGAATGGTTAGAGGCTTTGGCTTGGCGTTTGAGTCAACTGGGTTTCGATCCCAGCTACAGGAAGCAACTCTCTAGGCACACCGATAAGTTCTGATAGAACGAAACAGATCTGTCTGTGGATGACTATATATATATATATATAAGATTTGGCATTAGATAACCTACAATCAGGCAGCAAATTAACCAGGATTGCCGAGGTCACCAGATTCGATCGGCCATTAAACTGGCGTTGGGAACTGGGTGGATGACGTGGCCCACCCACGGTAGAAGTAAGGGCTTGTTTTTCTGTGAATCCCAAGGAAGACTAGTAACTCGATTCGCTCTCTCTTTTGGTGGCCAGGGTACAAGAAGACAAGCGTCTGTGTGAATGTTTCAAACATACGGGACGAACCAGTTCATACAAGAACAAAGAAGGTACTCAATATGTGGTGTCCATCATCCATTCTCACTTATCTGCACGACTTCAGCAACTAAACGTAGGGAACAAAGCAGCAGATGTCTTAAAACCCGTGGCGAGTTGCGTTTTGTTGTTGTTGTTGTTATTGTTTTTTTTAGGGGGTGCTTTCCTTCCCTATGCGATGATGTCATTACTGATGTAGCTGTCGTCGGTGACTATGTTACAGTTAGTTTCGAATTTTGATATTTTACTTCTAAATGGATTGAACAACCTACAAGACTAAGAAACCGAGTTTGCTACACTATTTACCCATAACTGGAGGAAGAAATGATGGATTCATATTTTCCCAAGAGGATTAACCGAAGACGAAGCCTTCTCCAAGAATTGAACCTGGTTCGCCGATTCCCTTGTGTATAAGAATAATTGCCATGTGACCAGCTCTTCAAGTTTATATATAGTGTTTATTTATGTATTACAAACTAAGTAAGCTGGCGACCATAGTTGAGGGTGACCCGAAGGCTCCCTTTTCGAGAGCTACTACACCAAGATGTCGGGGAGGGCACTACTCCTTTTTCCTGGATTGCTCTACTTTACCCTTGATCCGTACCTTACAATGCTGAGTGTTAAGCAAGGAGGCATCAAGTACCATTTTTTGAATCTTTGGTGTGACTCGACCTGGGATTGAACTCAGGTCTCCCGGGCCATTGGCGAACACTCTAACCGCTAGGCCAATGTCATTATATATATATATATACATATATATGTGTGTGTGTCTGTGTGTGTGTTTGTGTGTGTCTGTGTGTGTGTGTGTGTGATTAAATAAGACAGACACTTCGTTTCTAGCTTTTTTATTTTTGGTCCCCTCGATAAGTAATTTCCCATTTAGATGGAAGGAATTCAAAATGGCGTTTTATTTTCCTAAGTACTTATATAAAGTTAATTAAATTATCCGATTACTGTCAAAGGCAACCCGAAAGCTCCGTTTATAATAGATACAACACCGAGGTGTAGGGGATAGCACTACAATTTTCCCTGGATTACTCCACTTATCCTTGATTCATGCCTTATAACGATGAGTGTTGGACAAAGAGACATCATGTACCATTTTTTGAGTCTTTGGTATGACTCGACCTGGGATTGAACCCTTGGTCTCCGAAACCATTGGTGAACTCTCAAACCATTATGCCAATGGGTCGGTATATATATACATACATATATATATATATATAATATACATATTGTGTGTGTGTGTGTGTGTGTTACATAAATGTATCATATATTATATATATGTGTGTATGTGCGTGTATAATTAGCATTAGATTAGCTTTTTAAGGGGTCTTAGGTCATTTTCAAGGAGTTGGGGTTAGGGTTTAGGTTATTAGAAGAATTATGACCCTGACTGTGCTATGTAAGGAATTCACATTACTGTAATGCCCAATTATTTTATCCGTTGGTGAAAAGAGGAAATATACATTGATACTTAGCTGAGAGTATTAGTACAAAGTGATAGCAAAAAGTATCACCTTGAATTTAAACTCGGCCCCTCGATTCCATTCTCTGAACCAATAACTGTCACGAACTCTGCTTACACACACACACACACGCACACACACACACACACACACACACACACACACACAGACAAGTTCTGCTTTTCCTATTATACCTACGTAAACCAAAACTTGCTTTCCCTATTATACGTACGTAACCAAGTTCTGTTTTCCCTATTATACTTACGTAAGTCAAGACCTGTTTTCCCTATTATACCTACGTAAACTAAGACCTGCTTTCCCTATTATACGTACGTAACCAAGTTCTGCTTTCCCTATTATACGGACGTAACCAAGTTCTCCTTTCCCTATTATACTTACCTAAACCAAAACCTGCTTTCCAAATTATAAGTGCGTAACTAAGGTTTGCTTTCCCTATTATACCTACGTAAACCAAGACCTGCTTTCCCTATTATACGGACGTAACCAAGTTCTGTTTTCCCTATTATACATACGTAACCAAGTTCTGCTTTCCCTATTATACTTACGTAAACCAAAACCTGCTTTCCAAATTATAAGTCCGTAACTAAGGTTTGCTTTCCCTATTATACCTACGTAAACCAAGACCTGCTTTCCCTATTATACGGACGTAACCAAGTTCTGTTTTCCCTATTATACATACGTAACCAAGTTCTGCTTTCCCTATTATACCTACGTAAACCAAGACCTGCTTTCCCTATTATACGTACGTAACCAAATTCTGCTTTCCCTATTATACGTACGTAACCAAGTTCTTTCCCTATTATACTTACGTAAACCAAGACTTGTTTTCCCTGTTATACGTACGTAACCAAGTTCTGCTTTCTCTATTATACCTACGTAAACCCTTCCAGCTTGATATGGATGAAGTCATTTTTCAAGATGTAAATGCTTATTATCATAGTTCAAAGATTGTTAAAAGTTGTCGTCGGGCAATATCTCTCAACCTAATGGCATGACCAGGAAATAGCCCAGATCTCTAAATATGCTCTAAGACGGACACTTTTTGCAGCTTCAGGGACATAGAAAACATAAAGGTTAACAAATATATCTTTATAGGAAAACCAGTCTGAACCACATCACTTCAGTTTAAAATCTTTCCATAAAAGAATATAACAATTACTAAAAGGTTGCTTGAATTGGGGCCACAAGTAGCGGAGCCTTAGCTGTACAGACGAACAGACACTATGAATTATATCAATATAGTAAAGTAAGTTGGTGACCGTAGTCAAGGGCGACCTGAAGGGTTCCTTTTCATTAGCTCCTTCGCCGAGGTATAGGTGAGGGCGCCACTCCTTTACCTGGATTGTGCAGCTTTACCCTTGAAACGTACTTTATAATGCTAAGTATTAAACAAGGGGGTATCAAGTACATTTTTTTTTTATCTTTGGTATGACTCCACCTGGAATTAAACCTCGCTATCTCGGACCATTGAGATTAGGAGTAATCATTCTCCACTGAAATGAGGTCATTGAAAAGATTATCTCGAACAATAAATATTTCTCCTGTGAGACAAAAGATTTTTTTCATCATAAGGAAGCTGACTTATCATCTATCTTATTTACTTTTGGATGCTTTAACAGTTCACCTGGGAGAGCACGGATTGTGTCACAGAAGTCCAAAAAGATCATATATATAAAACGATACAAAAAAAAAACTACCTGGAATTAGGAAGATGAAGGATAATAAAAGATTAAATCATTTATAAAAAGCAAGCAGAATTAGGAGGATGAAGGATAATAAAAGATTAAATCATTTATAAAAAGCTAGCAAAATTAGGCGGATGAAGGATATCAAAAGATTAAATCATTCATAAAAAGCAAGCAGAATTAGGTGGATGAAGGATAATAAAAGATTAAATCATTCATAAAAAGCAAGCAAGATTAGGCGGATGAAGGATATCAAAAGATTAAATCATTCATAAAAAGCAAGCAGAATTAGGTGGATGAAGGATAATAAAAGATTAAATCATTCATAAAAAGCAAGCAAGATTAGGCGGATGAAGGATATCAAAAGATTAAATCATTTATAAAAAAGCAAGCAGAATTAGGAGGATGAAGGATAATAAAAGATTAAATCATTCATAAAAAGCAAGCAAGATTAGGCGGATGAAGGATATCAAAAGATTAAATCATTTATAAAAAAGCAAGCAGAATTAGGAGGATGAAGGATAATAAAAGATTAAATCATTTATAAAAAGCAAGTAGAATTAAAAGGATGAAGGATATCAAAAGATTAAATCCCTCGATAAAAGCAAGTAGAATTAGGAGGATGAAGGATATTAAAAGATTAAATCATTTATAAAAAGCAATTAGAATTAGGAGGATGAAGGATTTTAAAAGGCAAAATTAATTTTTTTAAATGTATTAGAATTTGGAAGATTAACGATAACACTAATTCGAATTATTAATGATATTGGTTAAATCAGAAAGATAATATTAAATGAAAAATAATATTAAATGAAATAAATAATGAAAAGCAGATGGAATTGTACATATGAAAGACAATACGACTTAATAATCAAAAGCAAGTAGCATAAGGAAGATGAACGATATTACAAGTGAGAATTGTAAATGAAAACCAAGTAGAATTAGGAAAAGGGAGAATAATCTTATTTACCCAACCCCTCCGCTCGGGCAGGATATATAATATAATATGGTTACGTTTGGTTTCTTTGATTAATGGCATATCAAACTCGTAGATAATTTCATGCGAAAGCCACTATTTTAGAATAACAGTAGCGGTACTATTTAAGCGATATCTAGATAGGATGAGTTTATTTACAGGAATACCCTTTTTTTCGTTTCGTATTTTTTCTAACACCTTTTTTACCATATTTACCAACCCCTCCGCTCGGGCAGGATATGACACAAGGTCAATTTTTTTAAGCGGAGTTTAACAGGTTTGAATTCACAGTTTTCCTTCTCCTAGACTAGTTGCCTCACCAAGGCTGAAGAACTTAGTCTGTCCTACTATTTACCCATAGCTGGAGGGAGAATAATTGGATTGATACCTTTCCCAAGGGTATTAGTGCTATGTGAAATGCAATCGGTCTCGTCCAGGATTTGAACTCGTATCGTCGTGTCCATTTCTTATGACGATAACCATTACAGTACGGGCACCTCCACTATTTACCCAACCCCTTTACTCGGGCAGGATATGACACAAGGTCAATTTTTAAGCGGAGTTTAACAGGTTTCAATTCAGAGTTTTCCTTCTCCTAGACTAGTTGCCTCACCAAGGCTGAAGAACTTAGTCTGTCCTACTATTTACCCATAGCTGGAGGGAGAATAATTGGATTGATACCTTTCCCAAGGGTATTAGTGCTATGTGAAATGCAATCGGTCTCGTCCAGGATTTGAACTCGAGTCGCCGTGTCCATTTCCTACGACGATAACCATTACACCACGGGCACCATCAAAAAGGAAGGATAATAGAAGTCAGAATTAGTAATGAAGAACAAGTGAAATTAGAAAGATAAAAGATAATACTAAACAAAAGCAAGTAAAATTGCGAAGATGAAGGATAATCAAACAAAATTAGGAAGATGAAGGATGATGCTAGTCAAAATTATTAAGAATAATTTACTGCGATACATCATCGTTTAGGCTTTTTAGAACAGCTAAAAAATATCGTTCAGCATTTGTTCTGTCAGTTCTCAGACAGTACTTATTAAAAGTAGAAGTAAAGTTTAGCGACTGGAGTCGAAGACGACCCGAAAGCTCTCTTTTAATCAGCTACTATAGCGCGGTGTAGAGGAGGGTGCAACTCCTTTCTCTATATTACTCGGCTTTACTCTTGATTCGTGCCAAATGTTATTTTTAGTTTTTGGTATAACTCGATCTAAGATTGAACCCCATTGACAAAGTTAGCGAACCGTAGTTAAAGGTAACTCGAAGGCCCCTTTCAATTATCTACTACAGCAAGGTGTAGGGGAGGGCGCTATTCCCGGACCTGGATAGCTCCACTTGCCCTTAATACATACCTTATGATGCTAAGTGTTAAGCAAGGAGGCGCAAAGTACCATTTTTTGAGTCTTTAGTTGACCTGGAATTGCGCCCCGGTTTCCCGGGCCATTGGTGGACAAGAGATCTATGGACCGGTTAAATAATACCTTACTTATAGAACAACTCGATTATTGGTTTCTTGTATTCTCTGGTAAACCTGTACGTCAATTATGTTATACTTTCATTTTCATATTTTTAATTAATGGAACACTAATTAACCTGTTGCCAACCAGGATCAAATTGCACAGCTAGGATCTCTTCATGCTAACAAGAATTCAGTACTCTCAATGTCAAGAGGCCCCAGGTTAGGAAAGTTCTGAAAGAAAGACAATTGTAATTAAGACACAATAAACATCTAAAGTTCGACTGATCCTGAACACAATGTCGCAGAAAGAAGGGAATATACAAAAAGCTCCAAAATCTGAAAGGCGATGTCTTCGTGGTGTAATGGTTAAAGCGACGGACTGCGGAATCGTAGTAAGCGAGTTCGTACTCCAGTCGGGCTATTACGTTCACTTTCCGGCAAATACCCTTGGAAAAGGTATGAACCCCCTTATCCTCCCAGCTAAGGGTTAAATAGTATCACTACTGTTCTTCTAGGAGAATGGCTTTGGCATTAAATAACCTACAAAAGTTGATATGCCATTAAACAACGAAACCAAACCAAACTTATACAAGGGCAATAACAGATTATGAGATAGAGGTTGTAATTATTATTATTATTATTATTATGCTGTTTTTATTGATAGACAGATATGCAGACATACGCACTTCAACAGAGCAGAATAGATATGTTATCATTTAGTCATACCGCTAGCAGGAACGAGCTCATAAGTGATGTACTCCTATGGAACCCCTCACATGGCCGAGCAAAAGTAGGACGACCACCTCGAACCTACATACAGCAGCTCTGTGAGAATGTGGCCCTGAGGACCTGTCAGATGCGATGAACGATAGGGAGGAGTGGTGAGAGAGGGTCTGGGATATCCAATTCACTTTTGCGCAAATACGTAGTTTAAATGTCAAAACAGCTATATTTCAAGCAATTCAGTTAAACATAAGTATGAAATTTTGTTCCATTTGACCTTATCAGGTGCTACCAGTGTACCATACCTATGATACGGATACGTGAAACGTACATAGAATGTTCATAACATATATACATAGAACATAGGAATCCTGAAACACAAAAAACACGACTTCTTAGTTCAGGAACGAAACTTTTTTATTACCTTTGAGTTAAAAGGTTCTTCGACATAAGGAGAGTGATACGCATTCTTTCTATTCTGGCTTTTCCATCTGCCCCCACCCCATCTCGTGCGGCTCCCGTAGCGCGCAAATTTGTCTCGCCTCAACGAGCCCCGAAAGTCGACCCTTCTCGTCCGGTGTCTAGTTCTCGACTCTACTAACTGACTTTTTCAAATCTCCCAAAATCATCGGCGCGCTTCCGGTGCGTGACGTCACCCGCACTCTCTTGCCCCGTTTCCCATCAGGGCTATTGGGACTTCTCTGAGTGACACGTCCGCTCCGCCTTTTGTGCGTGAACACCTGCGTTAATGTTGCACCTAAGTAACCCATGCACTGATCCGAAAGGTTCTCAGCCTAACTAAACCCAAAGGCATAAAACGAAATCCCTCGGCCATTATATTACACCAGTCCGGGCGACGGTAATGAAAGGGTACCCCGCATTCCTAAAGCGCCAGCATTACTGGAACCTCACCTTCAGATTGTTTAATGTCATATATCAAGACACTCGTTGTTGGAGGCGGGGATGCCGATCTGCAGAGATGCAGGCGGTGTATTCTGCGGCCCCATATATTGGCTTAATGATATCGTGAGTTATTTCTTTGTGGAAGATTATTAGCGATACTATTTAATCCATCGCCAGGGGGATAAGGGGATTGAAACCTTTTCCAAGAGTGAATGTAGTAACGCGAATGCAATTCGAACTCGTTTTTAAAGATTCTGCAGTCCAACTCAAATCCTTACGCTTTTATCATTAATTATTCGTTTGCCCTCAGTTAAGGGGTTCAACAATTCTATTTGACTCGTAGATGGGATCGTAACAGGTACTACTACTCAGAGTGGACCTGGAAGTAATGGCAATAAATTTTTATACCATTTTTTCTAAAGCTCCTGACCTGGAGTCTTATTATATGACGTAGTGTCATATATCCAAGGCACTCGTTGGCCAGTTGGGGTGAGGTGGGGTAGGTCTTAGCCCTCAGCAGAGATGCAGTGGGCTTATTCTACAGCTCAAATCAACTAGACTGCTATTCGACTTTCTTTCTTTCGTTCTCTGCCATTTATATTATTTATTTTATTCAACTTTCTTTCTTTTTTCTTTCTTCCTTTCTTTCTTTCTTTCTTTCTTTCTTTTACAATATTGTCTATTTTATTCACCTTTCTTTCTTTCTTTCTTTCTTTCTCCGCCATTTATATTATTTATTCTATTCAACTTTCTTTCTTTTTTTTCTTTCTTTCTTCCTTTCTTTCTTTCTTTCATTCTTTCTTTCTTTATTCGCCATTTATATTATTTATTCTATTCAACTTTCTTTCTTTTTTTTCTTTCTTTCTTTCTTTCTTTCTTTCTTTATTTCTTTCTTCTACAATATTGTCTATTTTATTCACCTTTCTGTCTTTCTTTCTTTCTTTCTTCGCCATTTATATTATTCATTCAATTCAACTTTCTTTCTTTCTTTCTTTCTTTCTTTCTTTCTTTCTTTCTTCGCCATTTATATTATTTATTCTTTTCAACTTTCTTTCTTTATTTATTTATTTATTTATTCTACAATATTGTCTATTTTATTCACTTTTCTGTCCTTCTTCGTCATTTATATTATTTATTCTATTCGACTTTCTTTCTTTTTTCTTTCTTTCTTCCTTTCCTTCTTTCTTTCTTTCTTTCTTATTTGTAATATTTATCATTTATTTATTTATTCGATTCAACTCTCTTTCTTTCTTTCTTTCTTTCTTTCTTTGATATTATTCTTTGTTTCTTTCTTTCTTTAATATTCTTTCTTTCTTTCTTACTTTCTCTCTTTGATATTAATCTTTCTTTGATATTCTTTCTTTCTTTCTTTCTTTCTTTCTTTCTTTCTTCTCTATTCATATTATTTATTCAACTTTCTTTCTTTCTTTCTTTCTTTTTTCTCTATTCATATTATTTATTCAACTTTCTTTCTTTCTTTCTTTCTTTTTTCTCTATTCATATTATTTATTCAACTTTCTTTCTTTCTTTCTTTCTTTTTTCTCTATTCATATTATTTATTCAACTTTCTTTCTTTCTTTCTTTCTTTTTTCTCTATTCATATTATTTATTCAACTTTCTTTCTTTCTTTCTTTCTTTTTTCTCTATTCATATTATTTATTCAACTTTCTTTCTTTCTTTCTTTCTTTTTTCTCTATTCATATTATTTATTCAACTTTCTTTCTTTCTTTCTTTTGTTTTACTTTCTTTCTTCTTCCATATTTATCTATCCGACTTTCTTTCTTTCTTTCTTTCTTTGATTCACCTTCTCCCTAATATTTATTACATAAATTCTGTCAAGCGAATCGTTTTAATTCTCTCAGTTCAGAATTTAGGGACAAATTCTCCTCTTCAAAGTACAAACAACTTCTATATGTTTTGAAGACCGAAATATAAACAACCTATTTCTTGCAAACAACAATAATGCCCACGCTGAAGAATGAGACATTAAACACCTCGCTGATTTAATAAATTTATGTGAGCAAAAACCTGTGACGGAATGATGAATAAAATCTAAATGTTATCTTGCTTTATGAGGAGAAAACAGACGTTAAATGAACTGTTATATCCACCGGAACATGTTTACGTTATTTGTTTGCGGATTTTAAAGGAACCATTTACGTAAAACCTTTGCCAAAAACACTTGTACATTCATTTTTTTAACTTCAATAAACATGTTCTTGTCGAAGTTATTTAATGTCCGGTATTTCGTCTTATTAAAAAAAAAATAGAATATATATATATATATATATATATATATATATGTGTGTGTGTGCGTGTGTGTGTGTGTGTGTGCTTATTTTTCTTTCAATCACATATTGAAAGAAATGAAAATGAATTTATTGAAAACACAAACACAACACACACACACACGCGTGCGCGCGCAGGCACACTCATAATCATACGTACACACAGTCATACATTTATATGCTTATATATACATATATATGCTAATGATCCTTTGTTTATATATATATATATATAGAGAGAGAGAGAGAGAGTGTAGGCATACATACCTGCAGACAGAGAGAGACAGAGAAACAAAGCAAGAAAGGAATTATATTCGGAAATATGTATATGTGTGTTTTTGTGCGCGTTTGGGGGTATATATATATATATACGTCATCATCATCATCATCATCATGTCGTGCTGGTAGCACGGATATCCCTGACCCTCTCTCGCCACTTTTCCCTATCGTTCATCGCCTCAGGCAGGTCTTCTGGACAACATCCTATATCCTCACATTGTTGCTGAATGTATGTTCGTGCTGGTCGTCCTGCTTTTGCACGGCCATGTGTGGGGGCCCATAAGAGTACATCGTCCCTACTTCTCCGGCAGTGTTCTGCATGTCTGGTTCGTCTAACTTGAATAGTTTTCGTGATAGGAGGCAGGTGGCCGTACAGTTGGTGTCTTGTGGGGTGTTGCCGCCAGGACTTGTTCAAGATTGCTCGCTGCATTCTTGTGTAATTGCCGTCTAGCTTCTTCCCCAGCCGTTTTGTTAGAGTCCATGTTGTGCATCCATATAGCAGTATCGATGCGACCGCTGCCTGGAAGAAACTGCGTTTCATTTTATCGGTTAGGTCTGATTTCCATATAATCGATAGCCTGTGTGTGTGTATGTTAATAGTTCTTATATATATATATATATAGAGAGAGAGAGAGAGAGAGAGGAAGAGGCAGACAGGCAGACGTACAGATTCTCAACAAGAGAGAGAGAGAGAGAGACAAACAGATAGACAAGGAAGATATAAACAGAATATGTATATATGTATATGTGTACGTGTCTGTGTTCAGTTAAAGATGGGAACAGTTCGACAGGGGGATTTGTTTATCGTGGTGAAGACTTGCGTATGACCGGCTACCCTAATTGAATGAGCTGACGAGAGGACAATGGTACATCAGTTTGAATCCAGACATTACCCATCTCCTTGAACGATTGTCTTACCCAGGATAGAGAACCCAGTCTGCTTTTCCTTTACCAATTGTTAGGGTCATAAAAAAAGATTCATTCTTCTCTCTAACTCGAACTGAAAGGTAAACCTCATCCAGGATTCGAACTCGACTTCTCGGATTTACGTCCTTACAATGATATCTGATACGTCACGTCTGCCTCACTCCTGAAATCATGGTTCGCCAGATTAGTTTGTTAACTATTTCATTGCTGTCAGGAGTGTCTAATAAAATGTGTATAAACTAAGCTTAACTTACACATGCTACAAGCGTATAGTAGTAATTTACAAAGCTTTTTGCTTAGATGTGGCACAAGGTCAAATGAATGAGGCACCCAATGAGACTCGAACTCATTATTTAAAGTTTGCTTGTCTTGCTTGCTAACCATGACACTACCTGGGGTGTGTATATAGTATACGTAGTGTATGTGTACTATCAATAAAAAAAAGTCTGGAAACTTATTTAATGATCCTCGTATATTTACCACAACCAGCTTAATCCTATTTACCAATCCCTCCACTCAGGCAGGATATGACACAAGGTCAATTTTTAAGCAGAGTTTAACAGGTTTGAATTCAGAGTTTTCCTTCTCCTAGACTATTTGCCTCACCAAGGCTGAAGAACCAAGTCTGTCCTACTATTTACCCATAGCTGGAGGGAGAATAATTGGATTCATGCCTTTTCCAAGGATATAAGTGCCCTGTGAAATGCAGGATTTGAACTCGTGTCGCCGTGTCCATCTCCTACGACGATAACCATTACACCACGGGCACCACAACCAACTTAATGCCTTTAGAAACAGCATGAATGCATTTATTATTTCCCAACTAAGGCAAAACAATAAGGTTGAACATGTTCTTTAGCCTAGGTAGGACAACCAGTCTAGGAGAAGGAAAACTTTGAATTGCAATGTTGCATCGTACCTGTAGCGTTGGGCTAAGTTTGGTAAATATATACTTCTATCCTTGAGTCACACATAAGCTAGGCTTAGTAAATAATGATGGTTAACAAACTTGATTAGCAAACCATTGTTACCGGGTTCGTTTCTCCCTGGGTGCCTCAACCAGGTTACGATTTGTAAATAAATATATAACTTATGTGTATGCTTACTTCCCTTTATTTAGGAAACATTTCCTGTCTGTACGTTTGAAATATTCTCTTTATACAATATGTAATATCTTGGCACGACGGCAAAGCGATGCCATTATCAGCTTTCTTTCAGTCCAAAATACTTTTTGGAAACTAATTATTAACCGCCCACCTAGAAATAGGAAATACCCAGCCATACAGATGAAGGATTTATTAATTCTGGCACCCCCCATAAAAAAAAAAAATTTAAAAAATTCGTTACAAAGCAAATAATCGACACAAAAAATTTAACCGAATGATTCAAATCTTGTAAAAGAAAAGCTAGTGAATTATATCATTCTTCAAGGACGACATTTTTTTTTTCTCATATGTAAGGTCTTGGTGTCAAAGTAATTTACAAAGCTCTTTGCTTCGACGCGGTACAAGGCCGAGTGAATGGGGTGCCCAATGAGACTCGAACTCACTAGTGTAGGTTTGCTAGTCCAACTTGCTAAACGTTACACCACCAGAGGTGCCCCCCCTTTTTTTTTCTTTTTTTTTTTAAGTTAAGGTCTTGCTGTCAAAACTGAGTCATTGAAAATATTCCATTCGAAAATTACATAAACGATTTATTTGTTTTGGTTTCAAATTAAGTAAATACGAAAACCTTAGCATTATTTTAAAGAAAAAAAAAATAGTATAATAGGTATAAAAGAAGATTACCTTAACAGTCTGGCTTTATCATCTAATTATTATATATATATATATATATAAGTAAAGGTAAAATTGGCGAACTTTGTCGAGGATGATCCGAAGGCTCCCTTTTTCAATAGTTACAACACCAAAGTGTAGCGGAAGGCACTAGTCCTTCACTGGGTTGCTCCACTTTACCCTTGATCCTTACCTTATAATACTAAGTGTTATGCGGGTCAGCATCAAGTACTATTTTTTGAGTCTTTGGTATGACTCGACGTAGAACAGAACTGCGGTCCCCCGGACCATATGCGAACACTCTACTCATGAGGCGTGTGTGTGTGTGTGTGTGTGTGTTGAATCTGTCGTGAAATTAGAGCCTCATAAAATTCTCTGGGACCTTCCTGGCTGGTTGATTGATTCTTTATTTTGTATGTCAATCCTTGTGGGTTTATTTAATTCCAAATTATATATATATATATATATATATACTGAATATAAACTCTTCAATATATATATATATATATATATATATATATTGAAGAGTTTATATTTAGGCTACAAGTTATTATTCAAGCGAGTTTTGTTAAAGACGATAAAACACTGTTGGTTTATTGTTCTTAATTTTATTTTTTCAAGACTTCTTATAATTTGTGCCAGGATCTAGATGGTAAAGGAATTGTCCTATATCTTCTGCCCAAACGCTTTCCACCAAACTTTTGGTTGTCATTAGGGGTAGTGTAATTTGGGGTTGACTATTGAGTTTTTACTGTTTTAATATATATATATATATATATATATATATATATATTTGTAAGCATCTAGCACTTTTTAAACCCTTTTCTCACTTAATATGTTTTTATTATAATTGATTATATATACATAACCGGGACATTGGCCCAGCGGTTTGAGTGTTCGCCAATGGCCCGGGAGACCTGGGTTCAATCCCAGGTCGAGTCATACCAAAGACTTTAAAAATGGTACTTGATACCACCTTGCTTAACACTCAGCATTATAAGATACGGTTCAAGGGTAAAGTGGAGCAATCCTGGGAATGGAGTAGCGCCCTCCCCTACACCTTGGTGTAGTAGCTATCGAAAAGGGAGCCTTCGGGTCGCTAACTTTACTTATATATACATAAAGGCCCATTGTTATTGTGGGTAGAGTATTCGCTAATGGTTCAATCCCAGGTTGAGTCATACCAAAGACTCAAAAAATGCTACTTGATGCTGCCTTGCTTAACACTCAGCATTATAAGGTAAGGATCAAGGGTAAAGTTGAGCAATTCAGGGAAATGAGTAGGACCCTCTCCTACACCTGGGTGTTGTAGCTATTGAAAAGGAAGCCTTTGGGTCACCCTCGACTAAAGGGAGACAACTTTACTTTACTTATATTTACATACATATTTATAAAAAGGATGTTAGAGCTCATTTCTTTGTTTAAAGTTTAATGGTTTCAAGAATTCCTTTCTAACACAAGTAATCATATCTAATGATAATCATGTATTTGCTGGCCCAATCGGCTGAGGCTGCAGAATCCACAGACTGCATCACTGCAGAAGGATAAGACTCCCCAACGAGTGTCCTGATATGACACTAAAAAGTAAGGCTCCAGGAACGATGGAATTTTGGGGGATGCAATGTATCCCTTCATTTCTATCGCTTCCAAGTCCACTCGGTCGCGGAAAAGTAGCACCTGTTAGGTTCCTATCTATGGGTCAAATAGAACTAAACTGTATACTTCGGGTAAACTGATTTGTTTGAAATAGAACTATTATTGACATCAAAACTGGGTACTTACACTAAACTGAATTGTTTAAAATAGAACTGTTTTTAAATTTAACTGTGTGTAAACAAAAAACTGTATTTATACAAAACTGAATTGTTTGAAATCAAACTGTTTATGTGTATAAAAATGAATTTGGCATTTGATAACCAACAATCGTAAATAAAAACAAACCAAACTAAACTAAATAATTTGTTTGCTCAGCTAGATGGTTTCAAGTATTTCTATCAAACATCATCAATTATTTTTAATATTAATCATTTGTTTGGACACAGGTAAATAGTATATCTATGCAATAAAATAATTTCCATACAGCTGTATTAAATTTAATAACATTATAATAATAATAACCGGAAGTGGGCTAAATGGGGAGGAAACTCTTCATCCCTCTTCTACCCCCTCCTACCTGTGTCTATTCTGAATTATTTTAAACATTAGATCTGAAGGAGTCCTGTTATTTTTGGTGTTATTGATTCATATCAATACCCATTAACAGGATGGAAATAAATTTATAATCCTAATGTGACCTGTTTTTGTTAAAAATGTATATAATTTTGAATGGATATGATATGATTGAAATTACCATGACAAGAAAATCTGACGAACACTTACACGTGACATATAGCTGTTTCGACCGTATTAGGTCTCATCACTAACGCACACTGTGATCTCCACCACTGGAGATCGAACCAACAATCACAGCATGCAGAAGCCGAAACTCTACCACGAGGCCACCGCTTCAAGCCACGTCTAAACGATGCCGAATTAACAAGTGATGGTAAATTGCGCGACCACTTGACCTAATGTGTCTTTTTTTATATACCTTTTCCAGTTCAAAATGGGAATAGTTCAGTTCAAAATGGGAATAGTTCAGTTCAAAATGGAAAAATTATTACAAGTATAAATATAAAAAAGCTGCAAAGTGACAATAATTTTTCCATTTTGAACTGAACTATTCCCATTTTGAAATGAACTATTCCCATTTTGAACTGGAAAAGGTATAGATACGTTTTCCCTACAGCGGACACAGCCACCCAAATCGGAGTTATGCACTATATATATATATATATATATATATATATATATATATATATATATATATATATATATATATAGTGCAATTAGAAGGAAACTCAAATCTAGTTAAATTGTCATTATAAATTTATATCTGCGGAGATTATTATTATACTCCCCGTCTCATCAGATGACTGTGCATGTTTAAGTTGAGGTTGAAAAACACCAAATATGGATTACAGTCTATATGTGTATGGAAAGAAAGAAAGAAGCAAACAAACAAACAAAGAGGGAAAGAAAGAAAAACCTATATAAATTCTGAATGCTCAGGCGAAAGGAAAAGGAGGTAAAAAAAAGTGTTAGAAAAATTACGAAACGAGGAAAAGGGTATTCCTGTAAATTAAATCATCCTATCTAGATATCGGTTAAATAGTACCGCTACAGTTCTTCTAAAACAGTGGCTTTCGCATGAAATTATCCACGAGTTTGATATGCCATTAAACAAAGACACCAAACGAAACCATATTATATGAACAGATTTCTTAAAAAAGTTCTACTTAAATTTCTTAAAAGTTACCATTGTTCTTCAAGACGACATATTTTATTTTTCTTCCGTTTTTTATTGCACTTAATTTTATCTATTTTTAGGAATTAGCTTTCCTTTTAAGAACGCTTGATAGTCACACTCCCAATACTCCATGAAATCTAATGCTGCGAAAGGTCGGAAAGCTACAAGCGAAGGAAATAAATAAACCAAGAAAGTCGTTTTGAATCAGGCTGAGTTATTGTTGAATGCGACTGGCCCTTATCCATTATTGGCTTTAAGCTTTCTTTTAGTGCGAAAGCCTTTCGTTAAAATGGAGAGAAATAAAAAAAAAAAGATTTATCATCACTAAAAGCCAAAGTTCAACCATCGATGAGGCAAGGTGAATATCGAGGGATGTAGATTTTTAAATACGACTAAAAAACTTTTCAAAAGAATTATCAAACTGGTCACTTCATCCTTAAAATTATCTGCCTTGAAATTGGTTTGAATAATAAATACAGTATTTTAACCCCATTATAACCATTTCATGTTGTGGGAATTGGCATTCTAAATCTATTTCTCCTTGATAAAAATAATCTGTCGTAGAGAATATTTTTCGCCGTGCGTGACGGGAAACTATCATTTTTTTTATTTTCTTTTACACATACACACACACACACACATATATATATATATATATATATATATTTATACATAAATGTATGTATGTACCATACCCATGATACGGATATGTGAAACGTACTTAGAATGTTCATGACATATATACATAGAACATAGGAATCCCGAAACACGAAAAACACTTACGACATCTTAGTTCAGGTACGAAACTTTTTATTACCTTTGAGTTTAAAGGTTTTTCGACTTAAGGAGAGAGATACCATCTTTCTATACTGACTTTTCCATCTCCCCCAAACCACATACGACACCTGCCACAAGGCCTCGGCGAGCGAAAAAACGAAGGTCAACCTTCTTCTTCCGAGGCAGAACTCAACTAACTGACTTTCCTCAAATCTCCCCAAATCCTCCGCACACGCTTACGGCGCATGAAGTCATTAACATCCCCCGGTCACAATTTTCTATCTGGGATTTTTATTTTGACATCTCTGAATGACATATCCTTCCCGCACGCGCGTGAACACCTGTGCTCAAGTTTGCACCTAACTAACCCATGCGCTAAGCCTAACTAAACCCAAAGGCAAGATAAAGAAAACGAAATCTCTCAGCCATTATATTACATGTATACACAAATATATATTCATATATATATATATATATGCATACATTCATGCATGCTCATATATCACTATATACGTATATAATTATATATACATAAATATACATATATATATATATATATTGTAAAGTAAGTAAAGTTGTTGAGGGCAACCCGATGGTTTCCTTTTCATTTGTTACGACACCAATGTGTAGGGGAGGGCGCTGCTTTGTTCCACTTCAACCTTGATCCATACCTCATAATGTTGAGTATTAAGCAAGGAGATATCAAGTACCATTTTTTGTGTCTTTGATATAAACGACCTAGGTTTGAACCCCAGTCTCTAGGGCCATTGGTGAACACTCTACCCACTAGGCCAACACGCACTTATAAATATATCATCACCATTTTGCACAAACAGCTAAAAATCTATCTCTCTCTCTCTCTCTCTCTCTCTCTCTATATATATATATATATATATATATATATATATATATATATATATATCGCCTATGGAAGTCAAACTTATTCGATAAAATAAAACACTATTTTTTCCAAGCAAAAAATTAGACGAACAAGACATGCGGGGCACTGCTGGAGAAGCAAGGACGAACATATAAGTAACGTTCTTCTATGGACCCCTTCACACAGCCGTTTAAGTGTTGGTCGACCAATCAGGAACTTATCCTAAACAAGGATACAAGATTTAGTCTAGAATACCGGCCAGAAGCAATGAAAGATAGATAGTCAGGGAAATCCGTGCTTGCTGCGTGACATAATAATGATATATATATATATATATATATATATAAGTTTTTTTAGCGTCTTATAGGGTAGGTGACTCAGAATTTGATCATCTCTGAGGGGGTCGTTCTGGTGAGGGGAGTATGATGTTGCAAGACCCGAAACTCCCCAATGACCTAGAAGACTAAAACATCACTGACGACACCTACTGGCGCCGGTTTAAGCGCGTATATTCAAGGTTTATATATATGTTATCAAGTATGAAATAAGATAAAAATTTGAGAGAGTTTCGTGTCGTCTATCGTCTGGTGAGTTAGTATTCAATACATCACGATATTGTTGTTTGGTTATTTTTTTTTTAACTCGCGTATCAATCTTTGTGTATTAGTTGATGCAAAATTTACCCTTGGAGAAGAACAGTGGTGGTACCATTCGACTTATAGATGGGTATAAGAGAGTTCCTACTTTTCCCCAAGGGCATAATTCCTAAAGTGAACATAATCGCCCGACTGACGTTTGAACTCAGTCACCACGATCTCGTAGTCTAACACGTTAGCCACTGCCTCGCGAGAATTTCCCATCCCCGTATTTTGTTTTCAAAATGGTTACCGGTGGTTGAAGGTAGATAGTTTCAGCCGGGTCTGTCTATCACTGTCTATCGCTGTAACCAATATTGTGAAAGAGATATACAGAACTTTGGTATCGATGAATGTCAAACTGTAGTCATAACTTAATGAGGACAGAACTTAATGAAAGGTAACAGGCCAATTAGAACGAGTGGCTATGTCAGTTGATTGGCGGAAAAGTAATTAATGTCAAGTGAAAACGAATGAAGAGGAAACGGAGTTGAGCCAACGCGTTGGATTTCAATCAAAACAGAAATTAGAGAGAGCATGATACACACACACACACACACACACACACACACACACATATATATATATATATATATATATATATGTGTGTGTGTGTGTGTGTGTGTGTGTGTGTGTGTGTGTGTGTGTGTGTGTATCGAATTACCACGACAAGATAACTCGACAAGCACTTGGCGCGACATACGGAACCACTGGACAGCTGTTTCGACCTTATTAGGTCACCGAGTGCTTATCGAGTTTTCTCGTCATGGTAATTCAATTTAAGATATAATTCCTCCATTTAAGATATATAATCAAATTATAAGAAAAATAGTAATAACACAGAATAAAAACTCAAGACTCAGAGTTTCACGTTGGCGGGACACTGGTGGGCCAAAGCCATTGCTTGGGGGATAAGGAGGTTCATAAAATTTAGTCCTAAAGTGAAAGAAAAAATATTAGTTCGAACGACGGTGTCACCGTCCAATACGTTAACCACTACGCAATGGGGATTCTTTCAAAATACCGATATTGTGATATTGCTTATTCCAATATTGTATGACTGCTTCTTCAGATATTATGATATTGCTTATTCCGAAATTTTATAACTGCTTATTCACATATTGTGATATTGCTTATTCCAATATTGTATAACTGCTTATTCACATATTGTGATATTGCTTATTCCGATATTTTATAACTGCTTATTCACATATTGTAATATTGCTTATTCCAATATTGTATAACTGCTTATTCACATATTGTGATATTGCTTATTCCAATATTGGAATATTGCTTATTCCGATATTTGGATATTGCTTATTCAGATATTGTGATATTACTTCGCATTTTCGTCCATAAAGCCCAGTAAAGATTTTACGGTTTAAAAACGATTCAAGCGGTAAATTTTATTGTGTGTATATATATGTGTGTATGTATATGTTTTTTTTTGTGTGTGTGTCTTTCGCTTTTTCATGAGTTCAAATAGCGTGCTTAATATATATATATATATATATATATATATATATATATATATATGCTTTCAAGTTTAAAATAAGATGATAATAAAATAAGATAAAATATTTTATGTGAAAATTTAACGTTGTCTAACCCCAGAAGAAGTAATATTTAGTATGTTTGATGAGGAATCACGTTTGATCCAGCAATCAGATATTTTGAATATTAGCTCACATGAGAATATATATATATATATATAATGAAGGGTGTTTCACATATTGAATATTCTACATGTGCGTAAAAAATTACGAACGAAAAATAAAATACAAAAAATATATGGGATTCATTTTGATGAATAATTTTAATCTAATATTTCCTCTGATCATATTTGCCAACCCCTCCGCTCGGGCAGGATATGACACAAGGTCAATTTTTAAGCGGAGTTTAACAGGTTTCAATTCAGAGTTTTCCTTCTCCTAGACTAGTTGCCTCACCAAGGCTGAAGAACATAGTCTGCCCTACTATTTACCCATAGCTGGAGGGAGAATAATTGGATTGATACCTTTCCCAAGGGCATTAGTGCTATGTGAAATGCAATCAGTCTCGTTCAGGATTTGAACTCGTGTCGCCGTGTCCATATCCAGCGACGATAACCATTACACCACGGGCACCTCCGCATTCCCCAAAGCTCCAGCATTACTGCATCTAATATTTCCTCTGATAGTCTATTGAATAAAAAAGTATTAATTATTGTCAATTAATATTAATCATAATAATTATGATGATTATTATTGAAATAAAGACATGTCGACCTGTCTAGGTTACTTATTCATTGCGCACTAATATTCACAGTTTTGAACAAGTCATTTATGAAGAGTTTCTTGCTCACTGTACGATCAAGTATTCCTATCTAAGAAAAAAATTTCAACATAGCTGCATAGTTTAAAGTATTCCTATCTAATAATAATAATTATATCATTATGAATAATTATTTCTGTTTAATAATATTACCCAGTCGGCTGGGGGTGTAGAATACACCGACTGCTTCTCTGCAGAGAACTGGTGTCCTGGATATGACACTAAACAATCTGATGCAGTTATGCTGGAGCTTTGGGGAATGCGGAGTACCCCTTTCATTCCCATCGCTCCAATGTACACTCTGGGCAGAAGTGGTAGCACATGATAAATCCTATCCATGGGTTAAATAGAAGATTTTGACATTTAAACTGTGTATTTATGCTAAACTGAATTGCTTGTAATAAAACTGTTTTGACATTTAAACTGCGCACTTATGTTAAATTGAATTGTTTGAAATTGAACTGTTTTGCATGTTAAACAGAATTGTTTGAAATAGAACTGTTTATATGTTTTAAATGGATTTAGCATTAAATGACCTACAACAGTCGATGTACCATAAAACCAAACCACTCCAAACCAAACTGTTTAGTAATAATAATCATTTGTTTGCACACAGTTATATGGTTTCAAAATAAGAATAATAATCCTTAGCAAGCAATTATAGCTTGAAGTAACAATTCTTCATTATCACGGATATCCCTGACCCTCTCTCGCCACCTCTCCCTATCGTTCATCGCTTCCGGCAAGTCCTCAGGGCTACATTCCGTATCCTCACAGAGCCACTGTATATAGGTTCGAGCTGGTCACCCTGCTCTTCCTTGGCAATGTGAATGGGTCCATAGAAGAATATCACTTATGAGCTCGTCCCTAGTTCTCCAGCTGTGTCCTGCATATCTGGTTCGTCTGATTTGGATAGTTTTCGTGATGGGATGGAAGGTGGCCGTACAGCTGCTGCTTTCTGGGGTGCTGCCTCCAGGACCTGTTCAATATTGCTCGCAGCATTCTTGTGCAGTTGCTGTCAAGCCTTTTCTCTAGCTGTTTAGTTAGCGTTCACGTAATGCGTCTCAATACAAATAATTTACAGTAATATATAAAGTATTCCTATCTAATACTAATATTGTTTAAACATATCTATTTATCTAATAGATGGGATTTGAACAGGTACTATCACATCAAATCAAAATGAACCTGGGTGTATTCACAATGAAGGGGGTTTCCTCACTCCACATTGCCTCACTTCAGATTTAGTTTTGTGCCATACCCAGGTTACCCCCTTTTTTTAGGGGTTACTACTTTTCATGTGACGTGGCCAGCATATTTTTGGCACCATCGACAGGGAGGACATATCAGAGTATCAGATTAGGGGACTATACATGAATGATTGATTTTAGGCCCAATCGACAGGGAGGACATATCAGATTATCAGATTAGGGGACTATACATGAATGATTGATTTCAAGCCCAATCGACAGGGAGGACATATCAGAGTATCAGATTAGGGGACTATACATGAATGATTGATTTTAGGCCCAATCGACAGGGAGGACATATCAGAGTATCAGATTAAGGGACTATACATGAATGATTGATTTCAGGCCCAATCGACAGGGAGGACATATCAGAGTATCAGATTAGGGGACTATACAACATGAATGATTGATTTCAGGCCCAATCGACAGGGAGGACATATCAGAGTATCAGATTAAGGGACTATACATGAATGATTGATTTCAAGCCCAATCGACAGGGAGGACATATCAGAGTATCAGATTAGGGGACTATACAACATGAATGATTGATTTCAGGCCCAATCGACAGGGAGGACATATCAGAGTATCAGATTAGGGGACTATACATGAATGATTGATTTCAGGCCCAATCGACAGGGAGGACATATCAGAGTATCAGATTAAGGGACTATACATGAATGATTGATTTTAGGCCCCATCGACAGGGAGGACATATCAGAGTATCAGATTAGGGGACTATACATGAATGATTGATTTTAGGCCCCATCGACAGGGAGGACATATCAGAGTATCAGATTAGGGGACTATAGCAAAAACATGAATGATTAAGTAAATTAGATTCAAAGGTCTAGAAACCAGTTGTCTAGTGGCGGGGGGCGCAGATGATCATCAATTTGACTCTTCTTAATGATAATGTTATTAGATTCGAATATAAAAGAATGGATTTTGTCTGGCCGGTCCGTCTCGAAAGGCTTATCTTTTTAAAAGATGGATGCACTACTTGGACGCTAACTAAACGGCTGGAGAAGAAGCTGGACAGCAATTACACAAAAATGTTGCGAGCAACCAGAATGCAAGACACTGCTGGAGAAGCAAGGACGAGCTCATAAGTGATGTACTCCTATGGACCCCCACATATGCCCAAGCAAAATCAGGACGACCAGCTCGAACATACATACAGCAGCTATGTGAGGATACGGGATGTAGCCCTGGAGACCTGCCAGAGGCGATGAATGATTGGGAGAAGTGGCGAGAGAGGGTCAGGGATATCAGTGCTAGCGGCACGACATGATGATGATGATGATGATTGAATGTTAATGGAAAAGAAGTTACCAGTTTACAAATAGAGGAGCAACCCAACTTATTTAATTTGCAAAGGATATTTGGCCTAATGAGTAGAGTGTTTACCAATGGTCTGGAACATCGGGGTTCAATCCCAGGTTAAGTCATAACAAAGACTTAAAAAATAGTACTTGATGCCGGCTTGCCAAGCACTCAGGATTATAAGGTGAGGGTCAAGGGTAAAGTGAAGCGATTCTGGGAAACGAGTACGGCTCTCCCCTATATCTCCGTGTAGTAGCTATTGAAAAGAGAGCCTTCGGGTCACCCTCGACTAAGGTCACCAACTTTACATTTTCTGGGCAATTGGCTTAATGAGTAGAGTATTCGCCAATAGCCCTGGAGACCTGGGTTCAATCTCAGGTCGAGTCATACTAAAGACTCAAAAAATGCTACTTGGCACCGCCTCGCTTAGCACTCAGCATTATAAGGTAAGGATCAAGGGTAAAGTGGAGCAATCCAGGAAAGGGAATAGCGCCCTCCCCTACACCTCTGAGTAGTAGCTATTGAAAAGTGAGCCTTCGGGTCACCCTCGACTAAAGGGAGACAACTTTACTTTACTTACTGTTTAAAATGATTGTGAACTTTATCAATGCATTGGCTCTTAAAACATTGATATTGCAACTATTTATGAACTGTTGTTTAAAATTATTGTGAACTTTATTGTTTTATTGGCTAAAAAAGATTATAATTGGAACTAAGTAGAAAGTGTTTATCGGTTTAAAATGTTTGTGAATTTTATGGATGAATTAGCTCTTTAAACTACTTTTTTATTCATAAAAAATATGCACATACACAATAAATACGCTTATATTCAATTGCTGAGTATTTATAGAAAAGAAATAGCCTATTAACAAATATAGTAAGCAAGTGATATATTACAAAAGTAATTTATTTGCCAAAACTATTCGTACTTAGTGCTCCCTTTGGCTAGAATCGGAGAGGTTAAGAATTCTACTTATTCATTTCAGAACAGGAAAAGAAAAAAAAAAAGAAATGAATCAGTTGAGATCTGGTTTATGCGTCTGTGCAAAACCGTTAATAAGGAAATTCAGTTTGAAATAGAAGGAATTCTTTTTCTTTTCTTTTTATTTTTTTCTTTAAAACAATGGAATGAGGATAAAGGATTTAGGACGCTTTCTGATAATTGGTTAACTTTTTCACACACGCTCAAAATACATGCAATAGTATATTTAGATAATATACATACACTCACTAGGGGAGAGGAAGAGCTAAATAAGTATTTAAGCAATGCACTGCGCTACAACCAGGATACAAATTTTTGAGCAGAATACAGCTGATTTAATTTCACAGTTTTCCTTCTCCTACATAAGTTGCCGTTGCAATGTAGATAATACACAGACAAACAGTGATAGAGAAGGAAAGAGGTGGGTATATATTTATCCAAACCGTCCTCCTTGGAAATGTTATGAATCCATTTGTTCTATCTCTCTCTCCCCGTCAGCTATAGATAAATAGTTGGCGACCATAGTCGAGGGCGACCAGAGGGCTCCCTTTTCAACAGCTACTACACCGAGGAGTAGGGGAGGGCGCTACTCCTTTCCCAGGATTGCTCCACTTTACCCTTGATACGTATCTTATATTGTTGAGTGTCAAGCAAGGTGGTATCAATTACCATTTTTAAAGTCTTTGGTATAACGCGACCTGGGATTGAACCCAGGTCTTCCGGTCCATTGGCGAACACTCTAACCATTAGGCCAATGAGCCAGTTTATAGGTAAATAGACATTATTTGTCTCTTCCTCCCACCAGAAAGGACTTGACCCGAGGTCAATGACCCGAAGGTCGATTATAGTTGGCATTAGAGAAGGGGACAGTCGGGCACGAGCTGAGGCTCGAGCCCAGCTTGACCATGGTGGTCATCGGCCCACTTAGTGCAATGTGGGCCTGGTGGGCCTAGCTTGACATGGACCCAAATCTGGTTCTGGGCACGTATGCCTGATAATAGCTTAAACTGGACAGCCATTTTCAGTGCTATACAACGGTGACAAAGGTGTCAATGATGCAGCTCACCCACCCAAAGGTGTCCTAGCCAAAGCCGGGACCTTTCGGCCTCAAGTCTGCTTTTGTTGGACGGAGGCCGCTAGCGTCAAAGCTAACAGCAAATTAATGCCGTCGGGCTCGACCCCGGGCGCGGACATAGGTAGAAAGTAGGGCAGACTCTATTCTTTAGACTTGGTAAAACAACCAGTTTAGTAGAAGGGAAAACTCTGAATTCAGATCAGCTTTAGACTGGGTCCTTTCATGTCCCAGAAGACTGTTAGAAGACAGCCCATAGATGAGGGGTTGGGTAAATACAAACATGATCTAGCATCAATAACAGGGCAGAATGGGTTCTTTAGCTCTGATTAGGTAATCAGTCTAATTGAAGGAAAACTCTGAATTCAAACCAGTTTTTCTCCGCATAAAATTTGAACTGGTCTCAAATTCCACACGTTGCAGACAGGTAGTTGTGTAAATATGAAGGTCGCTCAATAAATAAAGGCGTTTTTAAAAATAAAAGAAAAACCTTTTTTTTCGCAGAATTTTTTCTATAAATATACACTAAGCATTGCTTGTTATTGGCATATTGTAAAAATTATATCAATCGCACAATCTTATTTGTTTTGAGGCAATTCAAAATGTCTGCAAATCAGACAGTGCTCTAGATTTGAACAGAAGTCTGTAATCAAAGGTTTAGTGGCTGAGAAATGTCAATTTTCTGAAATTTACTGAACAATGTGTGATGTGTACGGAAAAGCATGTTTTAGTCAAAAATGTTTACAAATGAGTTAATCAAATTTGTTTGGATTGGTTTTATGGCACATCAACCATTCTAGGTTATTTAATGCTGAATCAATTTTCATACATATAAACAGTTCTATTTCAAACAATTCATTTTAGCATAAGTACATAATTTCAATGTAAAAAACAGTTCAAGTTCAGTTTAGCACACAAAAGCAGTTCAATTTCAAACAATTCAGTTTACCAGAAGTATGCAGTTTAAATGTCAAAACAATTCTGTTTCAAGCAATTCAGTTTAGTATAAGCACTCAATTTAAATGTCAAAACAATCATATTTCAAGCAATTCAGTTTAGCGTAAGTACACAGTTTAGTTATATTTGACCCATCGATAGGACCCTATCAGCTGCTACTACCCCGGGCCACAGAAGACCTGGGAGCGATGGCAATGAAGAGGTGCTCCGCATTCCTCAAAGCTCCAGCATTACTGGAGCCACAGCATCAGATTGCTTAGTGTCATATTCAGGACACTCTTTGTGGGGGAGGAGTTACTCCTCGGCATATGTGCAGTCAGTGTATTCTACAGCGCCAGCCGACTAGGCAAAGAGTTAACCAAGGTTTTGCGACCAGGAGCCCAAGTCGAAAAGACAATCTAGAAGCAGAAACACTGACTCCCTGGTAAAGAAAAAGTTCTGGGTGCAGTGGCCAGTAAAAAAATAAGTTTGTGCTGACAGTGTTCTTGGACAGGAAAGGACCAATCAGTATTAATTTCCTTGAAAAGTGTCACGTGATATCCCACTGGGAGGAGGGAGATAAAATTACTACTCCTCGTATTTGAATTGACAGTATCAAGCCGTCAAAAAAGTGACCGTTAAGGAAGAATGTAGGTCACAGAGGGGATAAACAGATGTTGGTACTTAGTGACCTCAGGTCGCCGGACACCGGAAAGGGGAGAGAGAGAAGCCAAATGATTGGCTGGGACCCCAAAAAGGAAGTGGGGACCCCTTCCCCTCAGCGGAAGTAAATAGTAAGAAATTTAGTTTTTGAGCAGGGTTCGTAGCGGGCAGACGAACCATAGCCATTTTACTCCGGGTGGAAGACATCAGAATTACTGAGACACGAAAGACCCCAGGTTCTTCAAGCCAGTGTAAAAAAAATAGAACAAAGTCTATTAGCCCGTGAAAGAAGAAAGATTCTCCAGTGGAACCCCGTCGAAAAATAAGATAAGTAACTTTGGGGCCATTTTCCTTTATACCCAAATTTTGTATACCACTCTCTCTCTCTCTCTCTCAATTTGAAGAAAGACAAAAGTCAAGAAAAGACATTAATATTCGTGGACTGTCAATTTATTATATGTTTTGACATTTTGAAAGTATATATAACTGTAGTAAAGGAATTCATGTATTTTTATGTTACCATGTGGTCTATGTTGTTCTTTGCCGTTCTACTACTAATTTGTTGTTGTCACATTTCCTTTTTAGCTTCTATTCGCCTTATGTTATCTTGCTTAGAATTGTCCTATTAATTCCTAAAATATCACACGGGAAACCGGAGTTGCCGACTACTACAATTTAATATTATTACGACTAAAACCTATAGGCTCATATCTTCTGTTTGTCTGGGAGGAAGAAGTTTAGCGGCCTGGTGGGTGTGTGATAGTGTGAAATTTGGAACCCCTTGCCAGCGGCGGTCAGTCTGGCTCTAAATTAATCCCTCACGTAATATGCCGGTTCTTATATGCCCGAGAGAAAAACTCTGAACGAGGACTTATTCTGTAGGGGATCAAGTGCCAACCTGCCCCGTCTTCACACGTGCGAAAATAAAGTCCCGTTTTGGGATTTTAGTCAATTTGCCGTCACAAAAAGAGTGAGACTTTAAACAGTGCGTCCGATTGCCAACTCTTTCGGTGATATTTTACCTAATTTATTGAATGACCCTCGTACGTGAAGGCAGGCATTGGGATGAAATAATATCATGATTTAAAAAATAGAAAGAAATACAGCTGTGTTTTTTTTTTAATGGGAAAATGCGGCTACATACAATTATAGAGTTACCAACAAAAATAGTCTTTTTAAAATAAATTTATTGCTTCACTCATTAATCATCTTTGCCAGTTTTTCATTATCAGTAATTTTTCATTGGAGCATCCATCAAAAGATGGATTAATTTGTTTATTATGTAATTATTTAATTAATTAATTCTTTAACATAAGATAACTATCACTGAACGAAAGACAACAACTAAAAGATATTTGCAGTTCGATAAACAATGATTGGTTCATTGACAAATAACTTTCTTATATTATGTCACTTTTCTTAGAGTTATTCTATATCTAGACGTTAGGGATGGTTTGGTTTGGTTTGGTTGGTTTTATGGCATATCAACCTTTGTAGGTTATTTAACGCCAAATCCATTTTTATGTAAATAATCTGTTCTATTGAAAACAGTTCAGTTTAGCATAAGTACACAGTTTAATTGTCAAAAACATTTCCATTTCAAACTATTTAAGCAGTTCTATGTAATAATTCAGTTAAGTGTAAATACAGTTTTAATGTCGAAAAACAGTTCTATTTGAAATAATTCCTTTAAGCATGAGCACGCAGTTTAAGTGTAAGTACGGTTTAATTGTCAAAAACATTTCTATTTCAAGCTATTCAGTTTACTCAATTCATTTTAGCATAAGTATGCTGTTAGTTCTATTTAACCCATAGATAGGGTCCTATCAGGTGCTACCACTCCGGGCCAGAGTGGACCTGGGAGCGATGGCAATGAAGGGGTACTCCGCATTCCCCAAAGCTCCAGAGGTGCAGTCAGTGTATTCTACAGTCATAGACGTTAGGGAATTGTTCAATTATATTTACATATTTTGCATAGTTGGTTTTCAAATTTTTTTTTTTTTTTTGTGTGTGTGTGTTGTCGCTTAAGTGATTTTTGTGTTGTTTTCTCTCAAGTTTTTTTCGGTATTTATCTTCGAAGTGTTTTTATGCAGTTGTCTCTTTAAGGATTTTTATGTTTTTGTCTCTTAAATATTTTAATGTGTATTTGACGCTGAACTGTCATTTATTTAGTTGTCTACGAGTGTTTTTTATGCATTTGTCTCTTAAGTGTTTTATATATTTGTTTCTTAAGTGTTTTTATATATTTGTTTCTTAAGAGTTTTATATATTTGTGTCTTAAGAGATTTTCATGTATTTGTCTCTTACGAGTTTTTATATATTTGTTTCTTAAGTGTTTTTTACGTATTTGTCTCTTAATTGTTTTTTTATGTATTTGTCTCTTAAGTGTTTTTATATGTATGTTTCTTAAGTGTTTTTATATATTTGTCTCTTAAGTGTTTTCATGTATTTGACTCTTATGTGTTTTTATATATATGTTTCTTTAGTGTTTTTATATATTTGTCTCTTAAGTGTTTTTATGTAATTGTTTCTTAAGTGTTTTTTTTTTACGTATTTATCTCTTAATTGTTTTTTATGTATTTGTCTCTTAAGTGTTTTTTTTTTGTAATTGTCTTTTACGTGTTTGACGAAAAGAATTTTGAATTCAAACCTGTCAAAATCCATTCAAAAATTGACGTTGTGTTGCAACCAGAAAATGTGGAGGGGCTGTTTGGTTTGGCTTGGTTTGGTTTGGTTTTATGGCATATCAACCCCTGTAGGTTATATATGTATATATATATATATATATATACAAATCGGTCGGGCAATATTGGTGTGCCCATGAGTGGGAGTCCATAGGAGTAAGACCCTTACGCGTTCGTCCTTACGTCACCAGCTTGTCGTGTTTTATTCAGATAGTTTCTGAGAAGTGTCCGTACAGCTTTTGTTTTGTTTGGTGCTTCCAGGATTTGTAAAAAAATTACGCATAGCATTCTTGTCTAGTTCCCATGTAGCTTTTTATCAATGCATTTTATTAGCATCCATGTGGTGCATCCATACAGTAGTACTGACACAGCTTGGCAGAAATCCCGTTTTATTTTATCAGAGAGATCAGATTTCCATATGATCGATAAACTGTCAATAGCTGCCTTCCCTATGAGTATCCTGACATTTCTTTCAGTAGATGAGATATTGCTACCGAATTATGTGAATTGATCAGATTTCTATATGGTCATTAACTTGTCAATAGCATTCCATTCCTTACCTATGAGTATGCTGACATTGCTTTCAGTGAATGAGATGTTGCTACCGTGTAATGTGAACTGGTCTAATAATCTTAGAAGCTTACCACTAAAATGAAGATGGCTGCTTTTTTTTAACATGTAAAATCTTTTTTTATTTGTGTTTGCGTAGAGGCTAGTACCCATTCTTGCTTGCTCCAGGATGTGTAGCAGGAATTCGGCTGGGACAAGTATATTTTAAAGAAGCGCTTGATCATTTGTCATACTTTCTACGGGATAATGTCTACTTTTTGGCTTTCGCCTAATGGTCAGGGAGATCGGGGTTCAATCCCAGGTCGAGTCATACCAAAGACTCAAAAAATGATACTTGATGCCGCCTTGGTTAACACTCAGCATTATAAGGTATGGATCAAGGGTAAATTGGAGCCATCCAGGGAATGGAGTCGTGCCCTCCCATACACCTCGGTGTAGTAGCTATTGAAAAGGGAACTTTCGGGTCACCCTCGTCAACGGTCGCTAACTTTACTTACTACTTAATATGAAATCATTTTCTTTTATTATATTTACCCAACCCCTCCGCTCGGATTCAAGCGGTAAATTTTATTGTGTGTATATATATGTGTGTATGTATATGTTTTTTTTTTTTGTGTGTGTGTGTCTTTCGCTTTTTCATGAGTTCAAATAGCGTGCTTAATATATATATATATATATATATATATATATATATATATATATGCTTTCAAGTTTAAAATAAGATGATAATAAAATAAGATAAAATATTTTATGTGAAAATTTAACGTTGTCTAACCCCAGAAGAAGTAATATTTAGTATGTTTTATGAGGAATCACGTTTGATCCAGCAATCAGATATTTTGAATATTAGCTCACATGAGAATATATATATATATATATAATGAAGGGTGTTTCACATATTGAATATTCTACATGTGCGTAAAAAATTACGAACGAAAAATAAAATACAAAAAATATATGGGATTCATTTTGATGAATAATTTTAATCTAATATTTCCTCTGATCATATTTGCCAACCCCTCCGCTCGGGCAGGATATGACACAAGGTCAATTTTTAAGCGGAGTTTAACAGGTTTCAATTCAGAGTTTTCCTTCTCCTAGACTAGTTGCCTCACCAAGGCCGAAGAACCTAATCTGTCCTACTATTTACCCATAGCTGGAGGGAGAATAATTGGATTGATACCTTTCCCAAGGGTATTAGTGCTATGTGAAATGCAATCATTCTCGTCCAGGAAATCATTTTCTTTTATTAGATCTACTGACGATCGTCGTATGCAATCTAGGAATCTATGACATCTTTGAGTTCGTTGTAAAAGAGTTCAAACTCCAGATATGCTATTCCATTCACTTTCAAGATATTGACCCCTTATTTTTCAAGTTATAAAACCCCTTATCCCTTTCCCCAGCAATGAGGTAAACGTTCCTACAACTGCCCTTCTACAAGGTTGTTTTCTGCTACAAAGGTTAATACGCGATAAAACAAAAAAAACAAACTAAGGGAGAGTAAGGATGTGTACAGCTCGGAAATAATGAAAAAGAGGGAATCGTGGAGAAAAAGAGAATAGATGGGAAAATACAAAGAGAAAAGAAGAGAGAATGGAAGAAAAGGGGAAAAGAGAAGAGAGAGAAAGAAAAAAGTGATGGAATGGAGGTGATAAAGAGGATATGAAGATTAAGAGAGAAAAGAAAAAAGAATGGAGGGGGTAGAGAGAAGAAAAGATATTCAGCGAAAAGGAGAGAGTATGGAAGAGGTAGACAGAATATAAAGATACAGAGAGAAAAGTAGAGAAGATGGATGAGATAGAGGGAAAAGATATTGAAAGAAAAGAAGAGAGGATGGGGGAAAAAGAGAGAGAATATAAAGATAAAGAGAGAGTAAGGGGAGATAGGGAGACGAGAAGATAGAGAAAGAAATGTTAGAGGGTGGAGGAGATAGAGAGAAGAACATATATTGAAAGAAAAGTAGACAGGGTGGAGGAGATAGAGAGAATATAAAGATACAGAGAGAGTAAGGGGAGATAGGGAGACGAGAAGATAGAGAAAGAAAGAGTGGAGGAAATAGAGAGAAGAGAAGATACATAGAGAAGAAGAGAGAGAATGGAAGAAATAGAGAGATGAAGGAACAGAGAGAAAATGAGGGAGGATGGAGGAAAAGGGAGATGAAGATACAGAGAGAAAAGGAGAAAGAATGGGGGTGGATATAGAGAGAAGAAAGGGTATTGAGAGGAAAGAAGAGAGAATGGAGGGGATAGAAAGATAAAGCTACAGAGAGAAAAGGAGAGAGGAGGGAAGAAAATGGAGAAGATGAATAGAGAGAGAGAAAAGGAGAAAGAATGGAATAAATAGAGAGAAAAGAAGTTACATAGAGGAAAGAAGAGAAGACAGATGAAATAGAGAGAAGATGAAAGAAATAAATTGTATTAAAATTACAGGACATTTTCTATAGACTGTTCCGACAAAATCTTTTTATTTACAGATACGAGGATGATTAAATAAGTTTCCAGACTTTTTTCGTATGGGCACTTTTATTGATAATACACACATGAAACTCAAGTCCGCTTCGAAGTAATCTCCTCCAGCTGCAATGCACTTGTACTATTCCAACAAATTCTGGAAGGCCCCATGGAAGTCCTCTTGTGTGAACGTGTCAGTGACCTTCGTCAAAGCCTCTTTCATCTCCTCAATTGTCTCATAACAACAGTCTCTGAGCTTAGGGAATTACCAAAAGTCACAGGGAACAAGGACTGGACTATAGGAAGGGTGAGGAACTGTCTTGATGCCCATCTTGGTCAAATAGTCTGTGACAAAGATGGAGTTGTGGTCTGGTGCATTGTCCGGTTGGAAATGCCACTGACCCGAGTTGAAGAGTGCTGGCCTCTTTCCTAGGAATCTCTTCCTTAAAACCTCAACGTATTAACCCTTACCCTAACCCTTTGGCCAATCAACTCTGGCGTTCTGACTTCCTTACTCCGCCCACACTTCTCATTATCCCTCACAGACTCCCTGCCTTCCTTGAAGGGACCAACGTCTGGACTATAGCTGAGGAACTGTCTTGATGCCCATCTTGGTCAAATAGTCTGTGACAAGGATGGAGTTGAGGACTGGTGCATTGTCCTGGTGGAAATGCCACTGACCCGATTTGAAGAGTGCTGGCCTCTTCCGACGGAATCTCAAGCTGAACTCCCTTAAAACCTCAACCCTAACCCTAACCCTAACCCTTTGGCCAATCAACTTTGGTCTATTAACTTCCTTATTCCTTCCGCACTTCTCGTCATCCCTCACAGACTCACTGCCTTCCTTGAATCTCTTATGCCGCTCCAAAACTGATGCTCGATTCATGCAAGATGATCGAAAATCAGTCTAAAGCATTCTATACGTTTCTGTGGCATTTTTTGCAAGTTTAAAACAGAATTTTATTGCATATCGTTCTTCTAAAGTGTCCAGATTGCATTTTTGAAATTCACCAGCTGTGATAATCAGGCTTTAGTAGGGTGTATTCCAATTGCTGCTGTAATTGTTCATTTGAACCTGAAATCATAA
>OY757931.1:66348361-66363361 GCA_963585895.1 Sepioteuthis lessoniana | reverse complement strand
ATATATATATATATATATATATATATATATATATATTAGATTTATATATTTGATATATATATAAAATACAGTCAAAAACCGTTTGACTGTATTTTTCGATGTTTGATTCATTTCATATATATATATATATATATATATTGAAGAGAGGCAGCAAGTTGTTATGAAGGCAAGTTTTATTAAAGACAATTAAATACTGTTTGTTATTTTCAAGTGTAATTTTTCAAGTCTTCATATTATTTTTTTGTTTGTTTTGGTTTCCAGTTCGTAAAGAATTTGTCCCATATCTTCTGCAAAAACCTTTCCAACTGCACGTTTTTAAAAACAAAACGCTGACAACGTTCCAACAAGCCACTTTAAAATAAAAAAAAAGGTACAAATAATCAAAACAATAAAACTAAACGACTCTTGATGACGATCGAAAGAGCTTGAGTAGAAAATATGGGATAATTTCTTTACCATTTGGAGTCTGACCCAAGAAAAATAACAAGAAGACTTGAAAAATTACAATTAAAAATAATAAACAGTGTTCCATTGTCTTTAATAAAACTTGTTCAATCTATCTATCTATCTATCTATCTATCTCAGTCTATTTAGATCTATCTATCTACATACGCACACACAGACACTGCCGCATTCACACATACAGACATACGCACACGCACACACGCACACGCGGGCGCGCACACACACACACACACACACACACACATATATATCTATATATATATATATATATATATCATCATCATCATGTCGTGCCGCTAGCACGGATATCCATGATCCTCTCTCGCCACTTCTCCCTATCGTTCATCGCCTCTGGCAGGTCTTCAGGGCTACATCCCGTATCCTCACATAGCTGCTGTATGTATGTTCGAGCTGGTCGTCCTGCTTTTGCTCGGGCATAAATGGGGGTCCATAGGTGTACATCATTTATGAGCTCGTCCCTGCTTCTCGAGCAGTGTCCTGCATGTCTGGTTCATTTAATTTTGATAGTTTTCGTGATGGGAGGCAGGTGACCGTATAGATGTAGGGTGTTGCCGCCAGGACTTGTTCAATATTGCTCGCAACATTCTTGTGTAATTGCCGTCAAGTTTCTTCTCCAGCCGTTTTGTTAGGGTCCAAGTAATGCATGACACCATATGAACTTTACAAAAATGGAATTAAATTAATTAACTCTCATCAGTCTTCTTCACTTTTTTGCACGGATTTTTTTTTTTCTTGAGAAAGACTAATAATTTTCCTGGATAGTCTGATATATTAAAATCATAATTTAGTTCTACTACATAACATACTGAAGTTCCTTAAATGGGTATTATTTTACTGGTGTAATGGTTATCGTCGTAGGAAATGGACACGGCGACACGAGTTCAAATCCTGGACGAGACTGATTGCATTTCACATAGCACTTATACCCTTGGGAAAGGTATGAATCCAATTATTCTCCCTCCAGCTATGGGTAAATTGTAGGGCATACGAGGTTCTTCCGCCTAGGTGAGGCAACTAGTCTAGGAGAAGGAAAACTCTGAATTCAAACCTGTTAAACTCCACTTAAAAATTGACCATGTGGAGGGGTTGGTAAATATGATTATTTTACTGGTTCTTGACCCTTTTTGCAATTTTTTTTTTTTTTTGGTGGGGGTTCACCGTAAGAATATATTTTAAATCATAATATCGACTCCATTGAAGTACTTAGATTTTCTGTTTCGTTTGCATCAAGTAAAAACCTTTTGTCTTCTTTATTCTTTCTTTAAAAAAAAAAAAATAATTCGCAAACAGTCAGAAACTGACTTTCACATTCTTTCGGGGGAAATCTCCGTGACGTAATGGATAAGGTACTGGACTGATACATTATCCGAAGGGCTATTACTTTCACTTTCACACTAATTCCTCTGAAGAAACGTATGGGCCCCTCACTTCCACCAGCTAAATATGAACCCCTACTCCCCACAGCAATGGATTCAATAGCACCAATACTCATATTCAATAAATATGGTTTTAGCATTGAATAACCCACGAAGGTTTATATGCCATTAAACAAAAAAACAAAAACAAATCAAACCACAGTCATTCAAAACAACAAATATTCTTCAACGTTTACTCCTCACCAGGCAGGTACCCCGGAGTCAAATTTGACTCCCGTTCCACAATGAATGGTACATGCTAAAAACCAGGCTTTTGAATGGTAGAGATGCGAGCGCCCCGGGGCCTGTTCTAGACTTCGGTCCGGAGCGTGGCCCTGGAAAAGGAACAATGGCAGACTTGGGGCCTTTAATTAGGCACCTAGTTTCGACTAGGCTACCTTCGGGTGGGCGAGCTGCATTTTTGTCTCCTTTGTCCCCCATGCACGGCACTAGACCAAGCGTCTAGTTTAAGCCGTTAACTGGCATACGTGCCCGGAGCCACATTTGGGTTCGTGAAACTGCTTGCCTCATCAGGCTCACATTGCACTAAGTGAGCCGATGAGCAGCACAGACAAGCAGGGTTCGAGTCTCGGCTCGTTCCCGACCTTCCCCTCCCCTTTATCCCCACTTTAATTGGCCTTCGGGCTTTTGACCTTGTGTCAAGTCGTGTCTGGTGGGAGGCAGCGACAAATACTAGGCTTTTGAATGGTAGAAAATTTGAAATAACATACTCCAAATAAGGAAGAATACAGATTTGTTTTACAGATTTTTCACTAATGCATGAAAATATCTATATTCCGTATCGGTGGGTGGGCGCCTCACGTGGTACAACTGTTAACGACCGAGTGAATTCAATTCTTACTAGACCCTTCATACTTTTGATTTTTTGCCAATTCTAAGTTACGATTAATTTTTCTTTTTTTTTTTACTTTTCGATCTAATCATGTTAAAAGTACTTGTTCACATCAGCTCACAGAAGTTATGCAACGATCAGAAAATTCAATTCTGAGATGGGTGTCCACTTACAAATAACGGTTGGTACTGTAAGTAAACTGAGGTTTGTGGACTATACTATACAAAGTCTGAAAAAATACCATCAATTAAAATCCTTCAAATTAATGGTACAATTCCATTCTAAGCCACCCCAGTCAGCTGGAGATGTAGAACACACCGAGTGAATCTCTCCAGAGGAGTAAGACCACCCCCCGAAACGGTTGTCCTGTATATGACACTAGACAATCTGATGGTGAGGCTCCTGTTATCCTGGGGCTTGGTGGAATACAGTATACTCCTTCATTGCCATCGACACCAGGTCCACTCTGGTCTGAAGTAGTAGCACTTGAAAGGGTCCTATCAATAGATCAAATAGAACTACTTGACATTTAAACTGATTGCAAATAAATGACTTATGCTAAATTGAATTGTTAGAAATAGAACTGTTTGATAGTTATGTGTAAACAAATGATTGACTGTTTAATTGAATTGTTAGTGATATGTTGCAATGCATTAAACCATTTAACTTTGTTGACTTATGCTAAATTGAATTGTTAGAAATAGAACTGTTTGATCATCTAACTATGTGTAAACCAATGATTGATGTTTAATTGAATTGTTAGTGATACGTTGCAATGCTTGGAACTATTTAACTTTGTTGGCTTATGTTTACAAATCATATATATCTAATATATATGAATAAACCAGATCTGGTATTAAATAGCCTACAATGGTTGATATGCCATAAAACCCAAACAAAGAAAACCTTTTCTAAGTCATACAAAGGAAAATATTATAAAATAACCCTATTTTGAAATTTTTTTGAATATTCTTTTGATTTGCATTCCTAATATAAAAGCAATGATAGAAACTTCGATATACAAATCAGTCTTCAGTGAAAAGACAGTTCTTGCAGACCTCAGTACATAGTTCGGCAGAGCTAATTTAAAGGGTACGTGATATAAACAAAACACTGTCAACTGGAAAGGGATCATAAAAGTCATTCAAGAAGGCAATCAACAGTGGAGTGCAGCGAAAGCCGTTGCTTGTTTCCTGTCAGCTTGCTTCCTTTTGAATGTCATGCTGGTTGTTGAACGTCTCTCGCTCCTGGAGTCATTTTCCACTGCCTCACGCCCCTCTTTAAACCACCCAAGAAGACTTATTCTAAGTCATGCAAAGGAAAATATTATAGAAGAACCCTATTTTGAAAAATCTTTGAATGTTCTCTTGGTTTGCATTCCTAATATAAATGCAATAATAAAACTTAGATATGAAAATCAGTCTTCATTGAAGAGACTGTTCTTGCAGACCACAGTAAATAGTTTGGTTGGGCTTATTTAAAGGATACATGATATAAACAAAAAACTGTCATCTGAAACAATGGAAGGGATCGTAAAAGTCATTCAAGAAGGTAATCATGAGTGGAGTGCGGCGAAAGACGTTGCTTGTTCCCTGTCAGCTGTGTCTAAAGTTTAGGGCAACTCTAAAGGAAATGGGGTGATAAAAAAAAGGAGAACAAACTGAAAGACTATGAAAGACATGAAAATGATAAGATAGAAAATATAAAGCAATTTGCCGCGAAAATAAAAAAATGTACAACGAAAAGCACATGTGCTTTAATCAAACAGACGACATCTCCACACTAAAAGGTAGCTCTCAGAAACTAGTTGACAAGTTCACCTACCTAGGGAGCAGTGTCTTATCAACCGAGACAGACATCGACAAGCGACTAGCAAAGGCATGGACAGCTAACAATAGGCTATCGCTCATATGGAAGTCAGACCTGACCGATAAAATTGAAGCGCAGTTTCTTCCAAGCGGTGGTCGTGTCGATACTGCAATATGGATGCACTACAGGGACGCTAACTAAACGTATAGAGAAAAAGCTTGATGGCAATTACTCAAGAATGCTGCGAACAATATTGAACAAGCCCTGGAGGCAGCACCCCACAAAGCAACAGTTGTACGGCCACCTATCACCCATCATGAAAACTATCAAAATTAGACGAACCAGACATGCGGGACACTGCTGGAGAGGTGATGTACTCCTATGGCCCCCTCCACATTGATGAGCAAAGGCAGGAAGACCAGCTCGAACATACATACAGCAGCTCTGTGAGGATACGGGATGTAGCTCTGAGGATCTACCGGAAGTAATGGGCGATTAGGAACGGTGGCGAGAGAGGATCAGGGGTATCCGTGCTGAAAGCGTGATATGATGAGGATTATGACAACGAAAAAATTTTAAATAAACGGGTTGAAAGAGGAGTGAATCTTTTAGATGGAACTGTAAGAAATCGGTTAAATGAAATGGGGTTTACGCAGAGAAAAAACAAATGAAAACTAGCGCTAAAACCAAACAGGAAAAATGAGGTTAAAGCGCACTGAAAGAAGACAATTATGACGTATGGTCAATTGGAGGAAAGTGATATTCAGAGATGAATCAAGAATCTGCTTGCCCAGTCGGCTTGGATTGTAGAAGACATTGACTGCTTCTCTCCTGAAGGGTAAGACTACAGCAATGAGTGTCCTAGATATGATACTAAACAATCTGATGGTGAGGCTCTAGTAATGCTGGAGCTTTGAGGAATGCGGAGTACCTCTTCATTGACATCGTTCCCAGATCCACTCTGGCCTGAAGTGTTAGCATCTGATATGGTCCTATCTATGGGTCAAATTGAATTACACAGTGTACTTATGGCAAACTTAATTGCTTGAAATGGTACTGTTTGTTTGTATTAAAATGGGTTTGGCATTGAATAATCTAAAAAGGTTGATATGGCATAAAACACAAACAAACAAACAAGAATCCGCATTGGTGACGTTGTTAGGACATTTGTCTGGTGCCGTTCAAATGAAACATAGATGACCACCGGATAAAAACAAGTAACTTTACAAAGTCATTCATAACATAGGATTTAAAAGACAAGATAATCCAGTATCATATTTACCAAACCCCTCCGCTCGGGTAGGATATGACACTAGGTCAATTTTTTAAGCGGAGTTTAACAGGTTTGAATTCAGAGTTTTCCTTTTCCTAGACTAGTTGCCTCACCAAGGCTGAAGAACCTAGTCTGCCCTACTATTTACCCATAGCTGGAGGGAGAATAATTGGATTCATACCTTTCCCAAGGGTATTAGGGCTATGTGAAATGCAATCCAGTATACGTCTTCATTGCCATCACTCCCAGGTCCACTCTGGCCCAAAGTGGTACCACTTGATAGGCTACTATCCTCAGGTCAAATAGAATTGTTTGACATTTAAACTGTGTTCAAACGAATGATGTGGGTGTCCTCGTGGTGTAATGGTTAAATGCGAAAATCGTCGTGAGTGAGTTCGCGCTATTACGTTCACTTTCGGACAAATACCGTTGGGAAAGGTATGAACCCCCCTTATCCTCCTCACTATGGGTTAAATAGTACCACTCCTGTTCTTCTAGAAGGATGGCTTTGGCATTAAATAACCCACGAATGTTGATATGCCATTAAATCAAATTATCATACAAACAAATAATATACTAGATTGAAATGTTAGGAAAAGTACTCTGTGTGAAAACAAACAACTGTCAAATTAAATTGTTGTTGATAAATTGCAATACATGGAGCCATTTAACTATGTGCAAACAAATAATGTTGTATAGAATTATAAATGTTAAATCACAATATTGGAAACTCTTTAACTGTGTGTGTTGTATAGCCACATATGCAACTATACACGGAAACATAGTCAACACAATAACGACGAGCGGACACAGTTCTTCAGAAAAATATACCTTTCCCTTTATTCGAAAGGGTTGTGTGTGAGAGGGAGTTGGAGACTGAACAGAACTGCAACATATTGACCCTCACTCTTCTGGCTATCACAGCCTTTCTTTCCCGTTCTCCTGTGCTACCCAACCGGGGGCCTGGGGGCCCAGCCTCTCTGGGACATGATTCTTATTCCAGCGTCTTCTCTCCAACTGACCTGAACTTCCTGTCTCCAGGGTTATATAATAATTTGACATCCACTTACTTCCTGCGAGCGTCACAATTTCGCACTCAATTCAACCTCTCGACAGTCAAGGTCGTCCCTGATCTCCTGATATCTTCGACCGGATGCACCTGTTATTTACACTGGTGTATTTCTTATTTTGACGGCTTGGCCGGGTCAGAGGTCAATATGCAACATGTGCCTTAATTGAATTATTTGTATTATGTAGCAAAAATTGAATCTATTTAACAGTGTTGAAACAATTGCTATACTTGGATGCAAACAAATTAATTCTAACTCATTTAAAAATGAACTTACCTACAAACAAATCAGTTAAAAATCATACGAATATCCATTTAAATGTGTGCAAATAAATCACTTTTGTTAAATTGTTACAGAACTTAGCAGGGTATGAAAATATTTAACTATGTGTAAACAAATAATTAATAATTAATTGAATTATTCTCAGCATACGGCAGCCGCAATAGCGCTGGGGGTCTCTTTGCAAGTTGGACGCAGCCTTGATACAGATGTAAACGTTGTTTTTGCAGGTGACGTGGGCCGGCTGGTTGCGGTTAAAAGCTTCAAGTTCCGGCTGGTCGTGGTTTATGCGCCCAATACCGCTGTGGAGAGGGTTTCCTTTTTTCGTCGGTTGGCGCCGTTCCTAGACGATTCGAAGTGGTTAGTTTTAATGGGTGATTGGAATGCGATCCTTGATCCCAAGATAGATAAGGTCGGGTGGGGAACTTGTAGGTTAGGAATGTGTGAAAGCAGCTTGATCGACCTTATGGCTTGCCATGGCTTGATCGACAAGTTTCGTCTCGATCACCCAGGGATGGAGATGTGGACGTGGCTAGAGAGCTCGACCTCTGCCAAAGTAGGTTCCTACTCGGACAGAGTGTTAGTTATAAGAGCTGACTGTGATTTCGTTAGTTGTCCCACGTTCCATTTGATAGAGCTCACTGACCATAGATTTGTTCGGGTCAGTCTGCGCTTAGCAAATAGGCCAGTCTAGCCGGTTACTGGAAGTTCAATACCTCCTTACTGGAGATATGAGACTTCTGGGACAGGGTGGAATCCCTAATTAAGCGGGCGTTAGTGTGGGTGGTTACCGGGAATAGGTGGTTGGCTTCTCTGAAACATAGGATTAGAGATTTCGCCACCAAATACGGTCGACAGCTCAACTTAGATAGGGCCAGGAAGGCGAAATCTATAGAAGATAGACTTTCCCGGGTTCTTCTAAAAATGTTATCAACAAAATGAGTGTACAAATCTTATATCTGATATATGTATAAACAGGTCTTGGCATTAAATAGCCAACAATGGTTGATATGCCATAAAACCTAACAAAACCAAACCATTAAAAAAACGTGAGTGCTTCATTATAGGACTCAGTGATCCCATTGTGTATTCAGAAAAAGTTTCTCGGTGTTTCTTCTCTACTGTCATTTTTTTCAGTTTTTGTTCATAAAATGCCATCAATGAAGCACCTTTTTTTTTTTCAATCTAAGACCCAAGTCCTGCAGGAATTATTTCACCACAATTTCAGTTGCTTATAGAATTCTCAGCTACTAATTTCCGGACGCTGTTCACTTTCTTTGTATCGTAGGCAGTAGAATTTGGAACACCAGAAAGGTTTACGTCAAAAATTTGTTTGTTTTAATCAGTCAAGTCAGATTCACACTCAACATGAATTCTGGCCAAAACATGTTTTTTGGAGCAGTTACACACACACACACACACACACACACACACAAATATATATATATATACTCAAAAAATAAGATAAAAATATAATTTTTCCTCGCTTCTGAGTGTCGCTTGTATTTACATCTTAACACGTGACTTTACGCCACCCTGAATTTACAATTGATTAGTCACTTTTCTTTCTTCCGTTCGATGATTGTGCATACAGAACTTAATAAAATTCTAGTGTTGATAATTATAACATTGCATGTGTTGATGTTTGTTTAAAAATATAATATGTCTATCGTTCATAATTGCAATACATATATAACCGGCCCATTGGAATAGTGAGTAGAATGTTCACCAAGGGTCCGAGAGACCGGGGTTCAATCCCAAGTCGAGTCATACCAAAGACTCCAAAATGGTACTTGATGCTTCCTCGCATAAAACTCAGCATTATAAGGTACGTTTCATGGGTAAAGTGGAGCATTTCAGGAAAAGAAGTAGTGACCTCCCCTGCACCTCGGTATAGTTGCTATTGAAAAGGAAACCTTCGAATCGACCTTAACTACTGTGTGTGTGTGTGTGTGTGTGTGTGAGAGAGATAGAGAGAGAGAGAGTGAGTGAGTGAGTGAGTGTGTGTGTGTTAAAATATGTAATACTTCTCGTGTTAATAATTGTAACATATATAACCGGCCCACTAGAATAGTGAGTGGAGTGTTCACGAAGGGTCCGAGAGACCGGGGTTCAATCCCAAGTCGAGTCATACCAATGACTCAAAAAATGGTAATTGATGCTTCTGTTATATACTACACTTATACATATGCAAACCACACAACACAAATACACAAGCGACTCCGTTGTTCAGGTACGAACGTTTTACTAACTTCTGATTTCGGTTCGTCGACACGAGGTGAGAAACACAATTCTTAAAAGTCTTTCGTATCATACTATGCTAACAACATCTTTCAATGGCCGAAATCCAACTCTATGCCCCAATGGTAGGAACTCAACTATCGTCTTCCACGGTCCAATCTCAATTCCTCACCATCATGGTCGGAACCCAACTTCTCACCATCATGGTCGGACCCCAACTTCTCACCATCATGGTCGAACCCCAACTTCTCACCATCATGGTCGGACCCCAACTTCTCACCATCATGGTCGAACCCCAACTTCTCACCATCATGGTCGGACCCCAACTTCTCACCATCATGGTCGAACCCCAACTTCTCACCATCATGGTCGGACCCCAACTTCTCACCATCATGGTCGGACCCCAACTTCTCACCATCATGGTCGGACCCCAACTTCTCACCATCATGGTCGGAGCCCAACTTCAACTGTCTGTCTACATGGCCCAAAATCAACTCCCAAATGACTCTTTTTCAAAATCTTCAAATTCTCGGGACCATCGCTTCCGGGCATAACGTCATTCACACTCCAGCCTCATTTCCTAGCTGGGGTTTATTATGACAATTGTGATTGTCATATCCATGCGCGCAAGCGTAAAACTGTACTTAATGTCTGTGCACCTGAACTTAGAGTACAAAGCCCAACAAAACTGAATTATAAAATATAATTAATGAAAAATGATTAAAATAAAAAAAAAGATTCCTTAATTATATAACACTTTCTTGTTTAAAACTCAGCATTATAAGGTACATATCATGGGTATAGTGAAGCAATCCGAGTTGTGACCTCCCCTACACCTCGGTATAGTAGCTATTGAAAAGGGAGCCTTCGAATCGACCTTAACTACTATCGGCCAACACACACACACACACACATATATATATATATGTGTGTGTATGTGTGTGTGTGTTAAAATATGTAATGTTTCTAGCGTTTATGATTGTAACATTTTTTACTTTTTATACAAGCTCTGCTATGACCGAGTACTTTCTTATATAAACTTTTCTCATTTGCATTTATCTTTTTATTAAGTATCCTACACGAGGACACCAACAAATTGTGCCGACATTAGATGTCGTCTAGAGGACTTGCCAAGAATAATGGCCAATATGGTTATATGGCGAGTGAGACTAAAACGAATCCGTACTGTCACATTTAATTTTTCTGTTTTTATGTTATGACAATCTTCGCCGGTTATTTAATGCCAAAGCCAACTTTATATATCGACAATAAGTAAAGTTGACGACCATAGTCGAGGGCGATCAGAAGGCTCCCTTTTCAATAGCTACTACAATGTCACCGGACATTGGCCTAGCAGTTAGAGTGTTCGCCAATGGCCCGGGAGACCTGGGTTCAATCCCAGGTCGAGTCATACCAAAGACTTAAAAAATAGTACTTGATGCCTCCTTGCTTAACACTCAGCTTTATAAGGCACGGATCAAGGGTCAAGTAGAGCAATCCTGGGAAGGAGTAGCGCCCTCCCCTACACCTTGGTGTAGTAGCTATCGAAAAGGGAGCCTTCGGGTCACCCTCGACTATGGTCGCCAACAACTCGTTGTAGGGAAGGGCGCTACTCCTTTCCAAGGATTACTCCACTTTACCAAGATACTACCTTCTATTGCTGAGTGTTAAGCAAAGAGGTATCAAGTACCATTTTTAAAGTCTTTGGTAGGACGCGACCTGGGACTGAACTCAAGTCTTCCTCGTCCATTCGTAAACACTCTCACCGTTAGGCCAATGCGATGGTTCTATGGACAGTGATGGTACCATTCAACACATTGCTGGATTGGTTTATAACTTTTCTGAAACTATTAATCCTAAAGTGAACGTAATGGCACGACTGGATTTCGAACTTGTTTCCCCTGATGTCGCAGTCTAGCACATTAGCCACTGAACCATTGTACCACCCCATCCATGCTATCATCATGTAGTGATGCTGATGATGAATATATATATATATATATAGATATATATAATAGAAATATGAGGAAAGTTGGATAAATCAAACACTTAATTCAAATTTAGATGTGTGATATTTCGTTCGGCTTTAATTCATCTTCACAAACTTCTTCAGGCAGAGACTATTTTCTGAGTTTTTCCATTTAAAAGCTTGTGAGGAGAAATGATAAGATGGTGGAGGGGGTATAGTAGTAGCAGGAAAGCTGGCAGGAATTTAAAGTCGATTTATCAGGTTTCATTAGAGATTTTTTTTTTTTTTTGGTTTTGAAAGTGGAGGTCGATAGATCATTTTCTGCGACATCCCATTATCGTCAATATCGTTTCCATGAGACAAATTATGCCAAAACTCCTTTCACACAAACCTTCCCTACTTTTTCTTATCAGCTCCCTAAAATCTATCAACACGAGCGAGTTCGAATTTCATTGGTGCCCCATTTATATGGCCTTGTGCCATATCGAAGTAAAAAGTTAGTCAATTACTACCATGCACATTTATCGTACTAATGTAAATTTGGAATTCGTATGCAAATATTTTTACTCGGTGAATTAATGGTGGACAAAGTTATGCGGTTTTATAGAAGAGTGCTCAATATCAATGATAGAGCTGTTATATATATATAAATATATATATATATATTACATGGGGGTTCCTGTGACCCTGGGTTTCATACTTTACGCATTCATCAAACCATGTAATCTATCTACTTATTTATCTTCCTATATATATATATAGAGAGAGAGAGAGACAGACAGACAGACAGACAGACAAAGAGAGCTTATCTATACTAATCATATCCTCTCACTCTTTGAATGATCACATTTTCTCAAGTGTCATCTCGAGTCGAAAAATCCCGAAGAATCGACCATGGAACAGAAACCTTATCACAAAACTTAAACTGATTAGGGTCAACAATTTCACAAGAGACTAAATAATTTGGCGATCTTATCTATAGAAATGATAATTACAAAAACCGCTAATCTTGGAATGATTTTTGTTGGGTAAGGGGCCTTACTTACAATTTTCGAAGAGGGACCGACATCTCCTATCTTGTAGAGTATAAAGTCCCACAAAAAATTGTCTAATTACGCACCGCACTTTCTAGTGCCTGTCCCAGATAACAACTTCATTAAGGCTGTATTTACTGTAGTTTTGATGTCGATTCCATCGTGTTTGATAAATTCCTGGTGGTTTTGAAAAGAAATTGCTATTCAATGAAAAAAATAGAAAACAAAAACTGTCAACGTTTCTAAAGGAAAAAATATTCTAATCCTGTCAATGACACTTCTGACCTCTGACTTCACACGTTCAACTGCAAAGAACTTCCTTTCATTTCATTCATTTTTGGCGTCTTTTAAAAATATTCTTTTATCATGTTTTTTTTATTTTCTGACTTGTTCCCATCTTCTTTTTCTATCTCTTTCATTTTTCTTTTATTGATCCACTTTTTTCTTCTCTCTTCTTCTTCTTCTCTTCCCTTACCTCTGCTCTAATTCTCCCTCGCTTCTTCTTCCCATTCTTCAGATTTTTTCGCTTCTTACTCCTCAGTTTTCTGAAATTTTTCTTCTGTTTTTTCTCCTTCAACTTCTCTCTTCCACTCATGAATTTCCCCTTTTTTCTCCTCTTTTCTCATCGCTTCTTCTTCTTCTTCTTCTTCTTCTTCTTCTTCTTCTTCTTCTTTGCCTTTTTTCATTATTTTCTTTCTTTCTCTCTTTCTTTTTTCTACTACATCTCCACTTCCTCTTTCCTTCTTCTTTGTCTTTGCCTCTTTTTCTCTAATTTCACCTCTTCTTCTTCTTTTTCTTTGTCTTTTTTCTTCATTTTCTTTCTTTCTCTCTTTCTTTTTTCTACAATATCTCCACTTACTGTTTCCTTTTTCTTTGTCTTTCCCTCTTTTTCTCTAATTTCACCTCTTCTTCTTCTTTGTCTTTTTTCATCATTTTCTTTCTTTCTCTCTTCCTTTTTTCTACTACATTTCCACTTCTTCTTTCCTTTTTCTTTTTCTTTCCCTCTTTTTCTCTAATTTCACTTCTTCTTCTTCTTCTTCTTCTTCTTCTTCTTCTTCTTCTTTGCCCGATTATCTTTGCAAGATCTACCTTTCATCTTTCTTCATTTACGTCACTTTGATGAAAATTCCACATTTCCTTTTGACAAACGCCGACAGTCGTCTGTCTTTTCATTTTCATCGATTCAAACAATCATTTGACATGAATTCAACGAAGTGTTCTTTTACTTTCTTCTTTTGTTTTTCTCTTGGTTTTCATTTATGACTCTAGACCCCCTTCAAACTTAAGACCCCTTTTCCTTAGGGTGATAATCTCTGTTTTCGGGCAATGAATACCAAGAAATCGATATATTGATCAGCCTTTCTTGCGTAGAACTTCTTCTTACTTCACTGGTTAAAGATTGGGACGTTTCCTTTATGATCAATACGTCTACCAATTGGCCACAATGTCACTGAGCAAAAGATTACCAAAAGCAGCTTCATCTAAAATTGAATAAATACAGAGAGAGTCATATGTAAATAGACTTCATTACTTTATCGACACAGTAATCATAGAAAAATTATATATATATATATATATATATCATCATCATCATATCGCGCTGGTAGCACGGATATCCCTGACCCTCTCTCGCCACTCCTCCCTATCGTTGATCGTCGTAGGTAGGTCTTCAGGACAACATCCCGTATCCTCACATAGCTGCTGAATGTATGTTCGTGCTGGTCGTCCTGCTTTTGCACGGCCATGTGTGGGGGTCCATAAGAGTACATCTCTTATGAGTTCGTCCCTGCTTCTCCGGCAGTGTCCTGCATGTCTGGTTCGTCTAACTTGAATAGTTTTCGTGATAGGGGGCAGGTGGCCGTACAGTTGGTGTCTTGTGGGGTGTTGCCGCCAGGACTTGTTTAAGATTGCACGTAGCATTCTTGTGTAATTGCCGTCTAGCTTCTCTTCCAGCCGTTTTGTTAGCGTCCATGTAGTTCAGCCATATAGCAGTATCGATGTGACCGCTGCCTGGAAGAAACTGCGTTTCATTTTATCGGTTAGGTCTGATTTCCATATAATCGATAGCCTATTGATAGCTGTCCATGCTTTCGCTAATCTCGTTTCGATGTCCTTTTCGGTTGATTCGACGCAGCTTCCTAGGTAAGTGAATCTGTCTACTAGTTTAAGAGGGGTTCCTTCTTGAGTGGAGATGTCCCCCGTTTGATTATAGCACATATATTCCGTTTTGTGTGCATTAACATAGAGGCCTATGCTTGCTGCTGCTCGTTCCAAACTATGCAGTAGTGTTTCGGCTTGGTCAGGTATATTTGCCAGTATCGCTATGTCATCGGCGTAGTCGGCGTCGGTAATTGTTGTTGCGGGGTACCTTCTGCTTCTTTTCTTCGTCAGTTCGAAGCCATTCTCTTTGATTTTGTCAATCGATGTTCTAAGTACGTAGTCTAGACAAATGATAAAGAGGTACGGGACCAGCGTGTCCCCTTGTAGTACTCCTGCTACAATGTCGAAGTATTCTGTATCTCCATCTGGTGATCGTACTTTTACTTTAGTGTTTCTATAGAGAATCGTTAT
>OY757931.1:66335861-66338361 GCA_963585895.1 Sepioteuthis lessoniana | reverse complement strand
CCTTGCTGGCTTATTTTATGCCTAAGTCAGTCTAACAATTATGGTCTCCAATTATGTACAATACAAAAATATATCTTCATAATCCTTTTAAACAAATTATCACATTTATCTGGTGTGGTGATAAAGACGAAACGAATAATCATATTATAATCGAATGCAGTAAATTATCATCGAACTTGCATACAGCAACTATGTGAGGACACAGGATGTAACCCTGCAGACCTGCCGGAGGCGATGAGTGATAGGGAGAAGTGGCGAAAGAGGGTCAGGGATATCCGTGCTAGCGGCACGACATGTTGATGGGATGTGATGATGAAATTATCATAAAAAGATTATAAGACTACAGATGATTGGGTGGCGAAGGTTATCCACAGGAAATTGTGCAAGAAATTGAAATTCGACCATACGAAGAAGTGGTATATGCACAACCCAGAATCCGTCCTGGAGAATGAGACGCGCAAAATTCTCTGATATTTTCAGATACAAACGTATCACCTAATCTCAGCCAGACGACCAGACCTAATGATAGCCCGTTTGAAAAAAAAACAGAACTAGTCGAATAGAGGACTTTGCCATCTCGGAATACCCCGGAGTGAAAATAATCGAAAACAAAAGGAGAAATAATTACAAAGACCTTGCTAGAGAACAAAAAAATCTATGGAAGGTGACGGTGATACCAATTGTGCTGGGAGCACTAGGGACAATCCCCAAAGGATTGGTGAAGGTACTGGAAGACTTAAAATAAGAGGACATGAAGAGACCATCCAGACTACATCATTATTAAGATCCGTCAGAATACTGAGAAATGTCCTGGAGAGTTGAGGAGACTTGGTGTCACTCAAACACTTGTGAGAAACCATCAACTAACGCTGATGAAAAAAACTCTCAAAAGAGTAAATAATAATAAGTACCTCGACCTTGCTAGAGAATTGAAAAAGCTGTGGAACATGAAAGTAACAATTGTACCAATAGTGATTGGTGCGTTAGGCACAATAACTAAAGGATTATTAAAAGGCCTGGAAGACTTGGAAGTTGGCGGACGGGTAGAGACTATCAAAATGACAGCATTGCTAAGAACGGGTGCACTTGGAATGGTCTACAAAAGCTTAGAAAGGAGGTTGGAAGGGGTAGAAATTGGAGGATTAATCGAGACAATTCAAACTACAGCATTGTTAAGATCGGCCAGAATACTGAGAAGAGTCATGGAGACTTAAGGAGACTTGCTGTCACTCAAACTCCAGTGAAAAACCATCAGCTAACACTGATGTGAAAAACTCTAAAGGAGTAAATCATGATAATTATAATAATAAGATGAACCTTATCAGGGAACGAAAAAGTTGTGGTACATGAGGGTGACGGGGATACCAATTTTAACGGGCGCACTTGGAATGGTCTACAAAAGCTTAGAAAGGAGGTTGGAAGGGGTAGAAATAGGAGGATTAATCGAGACAATTCAAACTACAGCATTGTTAAGATCGGCCAGAATGATGAGAAGAGTCCTGGAAACCTGTTGTCACAGACTCCAGCGAAAGACCATCAACTAACGCTGACACGAAAAAATCGCAAGAAGAAAAAGAGGTATATATATAATCTCGAAAATGTTCCCTGCTAAGTTTAATAATGACAAATTACAAAAAGAATTTTGATGAAAAAAATTATCATTTTTGTCAAACAACTTCGTAAAAATATCGAAAAACAAAATTATTTGTTGCATTCTGTAATCTTTATTCCATAATTTTTTTTCTTTTCTTAATTCCGGAATTCAGGAAAAAATGGCGTCTTTTTTCTTTGTTTATTCCATTTAGATCGCATCAAATTGTTCCCCTCTTTCTCTTCGGCTTTGTTTTTTTGTTTTGTTTTTTGTTTTGTTTTGTTTTTTGTTTTGTTTTTTTTTTCAACTTGTCTTTCTTTGTTCCAAACTCGTCTAAATTTCTTTATTTATTCGTTTAACAAATTGTATTTCCCTTTCAATTTTCTTCGCTGATAGTTCTACATTCTCCCCTTGGCTTGTATTGCCTTTCTTTTCGAGAGAAAATACATTATTCATGAACTGTCACGTGTAAGATAACATTAGCCAAGGCTTCACTGCGCTACCAACGGCTCAGATTATTTGAGGTTATATATATATGTATATATGTTCTTGTGTGTGGGTTTTTTTTTCTTGGTTTTATGTGTCCATGTTTGCGTCTGTCCAAGTTGATATACGAATGTCCATAACCTAATGAAAAATGCATTCATTTTACGTGACATGAATTTATTTTTCAACATAATCTCTTCATTTTTCTATGCATTTAACCATCACTCTTCAGGGAGCACCTCACGTGTCATAGTGGTGAGCATGTCTGGCGATCACTCCGGGGTTAAGGGGTTCGATTCTAAGGGTCTAACTTCTGGACTTGTGCTAAACTACACAAAACCAGTCCAGAAGATTTTTACTAATGAGTTCGACTCTCAGTATATATATATATATATATAGTCATGATTAGAATTTAAATCAAAA
>OY757931.1:66163361-66333361 GCA_963585895.1 Sepioteuthis lessoniana | reverse complement strand
AACAATTCAGTTTAGCATAAGTATAGATGTTGTTTACAAATATTTAAATGTCACAACAGTTCTATTTCAAACGATTCAGTTTAGCACAAGTGCACAGTTTAATTCGATTTAAAAACAGTTCTATTTAAAACAATTCTGTTTAGTATAATTCCACAGTTTCAATGTCAAAGTTCTATCTCAAGCAATTCAGTTTAGCATAAGTATACAGTTTAGTTCTCTTTTACCAATAGATAAGACTCTATCAGGTGCTACCAATCCGGGCTTGAGTAGACCAGGGAGCGATGGCAATGAATGGGTATTCCCCAATCCCCAAGCTCCAGCATTACTGGAGCCTTACCATCAGATTGGTTAATGTCATATCCAGAACACCTGTTTGGTGGGGGGGTTACTCCTCTGCAGCGATGTACTCGGTGTATTCTACAGCTCCAGCCAAATGTCGTATTGGCGCGTCGGTAGGACGTGATGTTTCTACAAGATAATTAAATGTGTACTGCTGTTGATCGCCGTTTATGTTTCTTCTATATGTATGCTGTATGATCATATTTGCATAGCGCGTGTGTGTGCGTGTAAATATGCATATTTATAAGCCGGCAATGTTGTAACATACCCATGATACGGATTTGTGAAACGTACATAGAATGTTCATAACATATGTACATAGAACATAGGAATCCCGAAACACGAAAAACACTTACAACTTTCAGGTACGAAAATTTTTATTACCTTTGAGTTTAAAGGTTTTTCGACATAAGGAGAGAGATATACCTGACTTTTCCATCTGCCCCCCACCCACCAACACGTGTGGCACCCGCCACAAGCCCACTGCGAGCTAGCGAAAGTCACCCTTCTTCTTCGGACCGCAAGACTCAACTAAGTGACTTTCTTCAAAATCGCAAAAATCCTCCGCGCGCTTCAGGTGCATGACGTCATTAACATCCCCAAGTCACAATTTTCTATCTGGGATTTTTATGTTGACATCTGTGAACGACACATTCTCTCCCCGCGCTCGCGTTTAAAACCTGCGCTCAAGTTTGCACCTAACTAACCCATGTGCTGAGCCGAAAGGTTCTCAGCCTAACTAAACCCAATGGCAAGATATATAGAACGAAATTCCTCGGCTATTATATTACAATGTTACTTCCTTAAAATGTCAACGAATAACATTCTTCAAGCCACCACACAGAACCTCTTGATTTCCTATACTAGATCACTTTTGGTTGGTTGGTTGGTTGGTTGGTTGGTTTGATTTGGTTTTTATGGCATACCAACCCTTGTAGATCATTTAATTCAAAATCCTTTTTATATATATATATATTAAATATATGATTTTTGTAAATACCTTTTTCAACGAACATGAGTTTGATTTTAATATAGTTAAATGGTTTCACTTATTTCTATCGCATACGAATATTTTTTTTTTATTACTATTAATCATTTGCTTGCACACAGTTAAATGTTTTCAAGTATTGCTATGTATCACTAACAATTCAATTAAAAATCAGTCATTTATTTGCAAACAGTTGAATGATCAAACAGTTCTATTTACAACAATTCAATTTAGCATAAATACACAGTTTTTGTTTATACACAGTTAAATGTAAAACAGCTCTATTTCAAATAATTCAGATTAGCATAAGTATACAGCATCGATATCAAACAGCTCTATTTGACCCATAGATAGGATCCTATCAAGTGCTATCACTCTGGGTCAGAGTAGACCTGTGAGCAATTGCAATGAATGAAGGGGTACTCTGCATTTTCCAAAGCTCCATCAAAAAGGACCCCTCTTAAGAAACAACTACAAATGTAAATATGAATGTTAAATGATTAACTGATCTCAAATCATCAAATAGCCCCAGACGGTTAAACATGCAGTTAAAACCAGTCAATCTTTAAAAAAACACCTTTTTTCATATTTGAAATGACTTTTACCAAAGTTCCAAATACAGTTTTTAAAACAAAAAATCCTCATTTTAATTAACCAGTTAGTTTTAATTTCAATTATGGAATTAGTATTATTTTTATGAATTATCCTATCAAGTACAAAATATAGTCTGTCACCACGTTGGTGGGGATTAGAGTAGGTTGACAATGTCTCCTGCGGAGGGATAAAAAAAAACCTCAGAAACTTTAGCCCAGTCGACTAGGCTGAAGAGGGGGTCTTACCCCCAACCCCCAACCCCCAACGAGTGTCCTGATATGACATTAAACAATCTGATTGTGAGGCTCCAAACCAGGAGCTTTGGGAAATATGGAGTATCTCCTCATTGTCATTGCTTCAAAGTCCACGCTGTCCCGGAGTGGTTTCACCTGATAGGGTCCTATCTGGGGTCAAATTGAAGGGTTAACATTTAAACCGTGCGCAAATTAATGACTGTTCAATTGAATTGTTAGTAATTTTTGTAAACAATTTAATTCTGTGCGTAAGAAAGGGGAATGTTGAATATAATTATAAGAGTTTATTAACAACACTTGAAATTCTTTAACTGTTAACCTAAATTTAATTTTGGTGTTACATAGCGAAGCTTGAAACCATTTAACTGTACTCAAATAAAACTGTTTGTTAGCGAGAAATATCTAAAACCATTTAAGTGAGGACAAACAAATGAACAATTCATGTTAGAATATTGGAACATTTAACTGTGTGCAAACAATAGAAATACTTGCATGCAAACAAATTAGCGCAGACACATTTAAAAATAAGATTACTGGTAAACTATTGATATGCAAATTACCTACTATGTATAACCGTATAACTGTATGCAAACAAATGAGTTCTGGCTCGTTTAAAAATGTTATCGACAAACGATGCATTTACAAATCATATATTGCCCAGTCAGCTAGGGCTGTAGAATACCCTGACTGCACCTCTGCAGAGGGGTGAGACCCCCTAACGGGTGTCCTGAATATGACACTAAACAGTCTGATGGTGAGGTCCCAGGAATGCTGGGTCCTTGGGGAATACAGAGCACCCCTTTATTGCCATTGCTCCCAGGTCCACTCTGGCCCGGCATGTTAGCACCCGATAGGGCCCTATTTATGGGTTAAATAGAATTAATGGCATACTTATGCTAAACTGAATTGTTTGATTAAACTGAATCGCTTGAAATAGAAATGTTTTTGACAATTAAACCGTACTTACATTTAAACTGCGTGCTTATGATAAACTGAATTATTTCAAATAGAACTGTTTTGATATTGAAACTGTATTTACACTAAATTGAAGTGTTATATATAACTGTTTGAATAAACTGAATAGTTTGAAATAGAAATGTTTTGACAATTAAACTGTGTATTCATGCTAAACTGAATTGTTTTAAATTGAACTGATTATTAACATAAAAATGGATTTGGCGTTAAATATCCAATAAAGGTTGATATGCCATAAAACCCAACCCACCAGCCAAACAAATCATATATATATATAAAGAGTACAGTTATGAAGATGGTTGGAAATTGTTTGGTTTGGTTGGGGTTCATGGCATATCAACCATTGTAGGTTATTTAATGTCAAATCCTTTATATATATCATCCTTTATATATATCCTTTATATATATATATATATATATATATATATATATATATATATAATAAACGGGAGGATTTATCTCGTTTCTTTGGGAAATCCAACATTTCCAAATATGTTTCCACATGCCGGACACGTTCCTATGACTTTTGAATTATGAACGCTCTCTGCATCTCTGTGTATCTTTTTGTTATATTTTTTCATTTGCTTCTGTCATTTTAGCAAGCATCCATCGCTATATGGACTATTCTGATAATCAAGTCCTGATGACGGTGACTAACACCGAACGTTCAACATCGACTTTACATCATAATAAATTCACCTATTTGGATTATGTTTTTCGAGATGATTGAAGAGTTTTGGCTCAGTTTGTAAGACCCTCAAACATCACGCAAGATCAGGTAGGCGTAAAACCATGAATTTCGTAAAGTAGCTCTAGGAGAGTATCAGGCAAGTTAGGGATCTTGTAGCCCAGTGTGGTTTGTAATTTTCACGACCTTGGCAAAACATCTGAAACAGTCGTTTGTACCTCATGTTACCAAAATATTGCAAAACTTTTGACTCACCTTAGTATATTTCTCAGTGTTTTGGTTTATTTTTGGTTTGTTTCTTGCTTTTTTGTTTTTGTTAATGTTTTTGTTTTCTGATTTTCTCTTTTGTTCTTTATCGATAATATCAAACTATTTCTCACTTATATATATATATATATATATATATATATATATATATATATATATATATATATATATATATACGAAGATCATTAAATAAGTTTCCAGACTGTTTTCGTATGGACACGTTTATTGATACTACTCACATGAAACTCTAGTCCCCTTCGAAGTAATCCCCTCCGGCTGCAATGCACTTGTTGTATCGTTCCAACAACCTCTGGAAGGACCCATGGAAGTCCTCTTGTGTGAGCGTGTCAATGACCTTCGTCACAGCCTCTTTCATCGCCTCACTTGTCTCATAACGACAGCCTCTGAGCCTAGAGAATAACCAAAAGTCACAGGGATCAAGCGCTGGACAATAGGGAGGCGGAGGAACTGTCTTGATGTCCATCTTGGTCAAATAGTCTATGACAAGGATGGCGTTATTGACTGGTGCATTGTCCTGGTGGAAATGCTACTGACCCGATTTAAAGAGTGCTGGCCTTTTCCGACGGAATCTCTTCCTGAACTCCCTTGAAAACTCAACATAGTAACCCTAACCCTTTGGCCAATCAACTCTGGTGTATTGACTTCCTTACTCCTCCCACACCTCTCATCATCCCTCATGCCACTCAAAGACTGATGCTCGATTCATGCAAGATGGTCGAAAAGCAGTCTGAAGCATTCCATACGTTTCTGTGACATTCTTTCCTAGTTTAAAACAGAATTATATTGCATATCGTTCTTGTAAAGTGTCATCACGTCCAGATTGCATTTTTGAAATTCACCATCTGTGACAATCGGGCTTAAGTAAGGTGTATTCCAATTGCCGCTGTAGCTGTTCATTTATACCTGAAATCATAAAAATTGGTCTGTCATCTCATACGATGTATAGCAATAACATACTGAATTTTCAAGAGCCTACGCTAATTTTAAATGCCTGTACAAAAAAAGTCTGGAAACTTATTGAAGGCATCACGTATATATCATCTAAACTTGACGGGGGTAAAAGAAATATATATATATATATATATATATATATATATATATATATATATATATATATATATTATAACAGTGTTGGTTGTCACTAAACCACTTTGTGAGTTTGTGGCGAACCAACTGCAATATAATAAAGAATACTATGAAGAATTTTTTTTTTTTTTCAGAGACATGACAAATAATTTGGGAATTTTTTTAATGGCTTACTTGCAATGTGATTGATGGCAAAAATTCCAATAATATTTTTTTTCTTCTTGGTGTAAAAAGAAAAAAATACATTCTCTGTCATCGATTGATGGACACTGGCTTAACAGAGGATTTTCGGACGGAATAGTGACGAGTTATTTTTTTTTTCTTTTTTTTTTACGTCTTTCTTTTTCGTTCGAAGTCGGAACTTTTTTTTTTTAATGTTAATTGCGTTGAAGATCTTCCACTGTTGGCTTTAATCGCCGTCTAAACATAGAAGAGAAGAAAAACCAATTCAAGATTGAACTTTTATTTTTTATTTATTTATCATTCATTTTTTAAAGAAAGTTTGAACTATTATTTTCTTTTACCCCCGTCAAGTTTAGATAAAAACTTTAAAAACAAATACGAAGAGACTCCGTAGCATAGTGGACAACGAGTAGGATTGTGACATTGTAAAGTGCGAGTTCGAACTCCAGTAGCGTATTATGTTAACTTTCAGATTAACGCCGAAAGGTATAAAATACATAGTATCACAATTGTTATTCAATAAAGATCGATTGGGTAATAAATAACCAATGAAAGTTGATATATATATATATATATATATATTAAATCGCGAGTCGGGACTATCCTACTACATCATCATCATGTCATTCCACAGGCACAGATATCCCTGACCCTATCTTGCCACTTTTCCCTATCGTTCATCGCCACTGGTAGGTCTTTAGGGCCACATCCCGTATCCTCACATAGCTACTGAATGTATGTTCGAGCTGGTCGTCTTGCTTTTGCCTGGCCATATGTGGGCGTCCATAGGAGTACATCACTTATGAGCTTGTCCCTGCTTCTCCAGCAATGTCCTGAATGTCTGGTTCGTCTAACTTGGATAGTTTTCGTGATGGGAGGTGGGTGGCCGTATAGTTGGTGCCTTGTAGGGTGTTGCCGCCAGGACTTGTTCTATATTGCTCGCAGCATTCTTGTGTAATTACCGTCTAGCTTCTTCTCCAGCCGTTTAGTTAGCGTCCAAGTAGTGCAACCATACAGCAGTATCGATACGACCGCTGCCTGGAAGAAACCGTGTTTCATTTTATCGGTTAGGTCTGATTTCTATATGATCGATAGCCTATCGATAGCCGTCCACGCCTTCGTTAAGCGCGTGTCGATGTCCTTTTCGGTTGATGAGATGCTGCTTCCTAGGTAGGTGAATTTGTCCACTAGTTTCAGTGGGGTTCCGTCTAGTGTGGTGATGTCGCCTGTTTGATTATAGCTCATATATTCCGTTTTGTGTGCATTGACATGGAGGTCAATGCTTGCGGCGCGACACTCAAATCAAGTTGGTGCTAGGTAGCCTGGGGAGCCCTTTTAGGCGAAACTATTGTAGGATATTCCCGACTCAAGATTTAATTTTTGTAATTGGCTCAATTTCGTATTGAGCACTTTTTGTAATTGTAGCATTGCAGTATTTTGCGGTGGGTTTTTGTTCTTTTGACCAACTGATTGCATAATCCCGTTCGTATCCGAAACGAACGAGTCCGCCTGTATTATTATATGTATTGTATTACTGTTGTAATTGATATCATTATTGCTATACAACACAAGTTCTGCATCGAAAGACTGAGCTCTTATATTATCTAATGGAAGTTCTCTTAATTTAATCGAACAGTCCATTTCCTCTCTACATTTTTGATGTTATGGTGCCTCGGGTTCTATAATGGTCTGCAAGCTAAACTTGCACAAGTAAGTTCGTGTCTCATTGAGGGTCCCTTTCATTCGTCCTTGTGCCACATCGAAGCAAAAAGCTTCGTAAATTATTACTGTGTTGTTGTTAGTTTTTAACCAGTGAGAAGATCAAATTTTATTTGTTTCTCTGATCATTCATATGATAATAAACATGATTATGAACACTAAAATTCCGTAACTCGAAGTTTCCTGTAGTGTGCACAATTATCAGAAGTGCACATAATTTTTTGGTTGCTTTTTCCCTTTTCATATAATTTCTACTGCTTTTTAAAGTGAATTTCTTTTCCTTGTTCCGTTTCTTTATTCAGTGGCATATCAACTAGCGTTAGTTATTCAATGCCTCAGTAATCTGTGTAGAAAAAGAGAAGTGGTACCTTTTAACCCATAACTGGAAGACTCAAGTGGGGAATCGCTGGCCATCACATACACTTAAATACAAAGTTCTCATGAATTGAGCTCTCTGGCAGCTGATAATCGTATATATAAATAAATATATACGTAAAATTCCTTCGCTTACGCTGAGAGGGACGACAGCTTTAGGGTAATATATCCGACTGACGAAGAGTTAGCCGGGTTTCGATCCCTGCTTTAAGCTTCTCACGTGTCTAGCCACACTAAGGAGTTATGACACAGCGAAACTGTCTGTCTGTTTATGACAATATATATATATATATATTCCCCTACCCCCGTAAGGTTGATTTATATATATATATATATATATATATATATATATATATATATATACTCCCCTACCCCCGTAAGGTTGTGTTCTCTGGCGAAGAAGTAATCGTGTTCTAATTGGCGTTTATTGCAAGCCTCTTCATATATGAATTGAGGTCTCGGTAGCCGTTGAACGGATGTATGTAAACAATAGGAATTGTGATTCATAACCGTTTAAAATTTACTTCGCAGCTAATGGCTCCTCGTGGCTGAAGGGTTAGAATCTTGGCTTAGCGTTTGAGTCAACCGGGTTTTGATCCCAGCTACGGGAAGCTAATGTCTAGCCACACTGATGAGTTCTGATAGAACGAAACAGATCTGTCTGTGGATGACTATATATATATATATATATATATATTATCGGAAATAAATGTATTGAACCCAAACCGTTGATGCATAGAAACTTGCCTGACTATAACAGTTCTTTACCATTTACGCTAAGAAAGCTGACGAACAGATGCCCTTCAAATTAGATTGATATAGCTGTATGCTTCATTATACTACAAATTGATAATTACAAAACATCATTTAATAAATTTCGGCAATTTAATATCATACATTTAAAAAGATAAAATCTTCTCGCTTTTTTCTCTTCGCTTTAATTTGTTCCTCTGATCATTCAAATGATAATTTAAAAAAAGACATGCAAATAAGAAAAATTAACATAAAAAGTGAACGATACTATTACAGTAGAGCAGGTATCAAATCGAGAAACATGAGCACTAAAATTCCGTAACTCGAAGTTTCCTGTAGTATGCACAATTATCAGAAGTGTACATAATTTTTTTTGTTGCTTTTTCCTTTTTCATATAATTTCTACTCTTTTCTGCCTTTTTTCTCTTTCCCGCCTTTTTTCTCTTTCCCGCCTTTTTTTTTACTCTTTCACGCCTTTTTTTCCCGCCCTATTTCTCTTTCATGCCTTTTTACTCTTTCCCGCCTTTTTTCTCTTTCCTGCCTTTTTCTTTTTTTACTCTTTCCCGCCTTTTTTTCTCTCTATTGCGCTTTTTAGTTTACACTTTAATATCATTGAGTAACGAAGTTTTCAGCTTTATATGCAAACTCCGTTTTAAAGTAAAGACTAAGAAAACGCTTGGTTTTATTTTTTAGTGCATCACTTATGGATTTGCTTTTAAGAAAATGGCTTTTATTTTAGAAACAAATCAAAAAAAGAAATACAATAGTAAATTTAGCTCAAAAAAACAAGAAAAGAAGAAAGAAAAAGATGAGAGTTTGGGTAAGAAATTAGCAGAAGTTTACGTGATTTTTTTAAAGTTAAATAAGGGTGAAAAAATCTAAATGAAAGAAAAGAAGACATGAAAAATCCAAGAAAATATCAATAATGATTAATGAACCTTGCTAAAGGGAAACAGACGAAAAAACGGTAATAAGAGGAGCGTTTGTTGTTTTTTATTGAATGAAAAGGAGATTTAGAAGATAAGGAAGGCGGCAAACAGAAAATGATTAGAAGAAGAGAAAAGAAATCGAAGAGAGAGGAAAGAAGAGAAAAAAGAGAAAAAGAGAGTAGAATAAGAAAGAAAAAGATAGATTTGTACATGATAGCAGAAAGAAGAAGAAGAAGAAGAAGAAGAAGAAGAAGAAGAAGAAGAAGAAGAAGAAGAAGAAGAAGATTGATAAAAAAAAAGGTGAAGAAAACAAATGACAAAAAAGGAAAAAAAAGAAAATTGCATTGAAAAAGATGAAGAAAAAAAATGATAAAAATAAGAAGTATAAAAGGAACAACAACAACCACAACTACCACACAAAAAAACAACAACAACAAAAAGCAATATAGAAAGTGTTGGTATAATGTTGACAATGATAAAGTACGAAGAAAAATCGAATTAAATGAATTTCATACAATTCTTAATTTATTTAGTCTCATTCCACGTTTTAAAAAAATTGATTAAATTTCAGAAAAAAAAAAAAAAAAAAAAAAAAAACACAAAATTGTTTAAATCTATTTTTCTAAATGAACATACATTAAGATGGAGAAGGAAAAAAGAAAATTAACAAAGCGATGGCAAATTGCGATGAAACTTAACTATCAATAGTAGCCAACATACCGCGCTAATTAACAATTCGTGGTTAAAAGACTAATGCACAATTACGCCATCTTTTTCCTTTCTTCACCAATTCCCAAGACTCTTTTCAGTCTCAATTCGGGTGATTATGGGTGATTATAAATTTTTTCTGTTTTTTTTTTTTCTGATATCCATCGATTTTCGAGGATTAATCAATTTAAGTTGTAAACACAAAGTGTCGGTGTATTGTGGATATGCCAATCGAAAGCCATCTTAGCAGGCCATTTATTTCGACTACCTAATTAAGGGATTTTTTTTTTGTATTCTCAAAGAGGGGGAGGTACGTCTAGATCCCGAGCTGCAGAAACCACACCCCAACAAATATAATTACATTCATATCTAACCAATCATTATCATCATCATCAAGTCATGCTCCTAGCGGCTTTTCCCTGACTCTCTCTCTCACCATTCGTCCCTACATCCATCGCTTCCAGAAAGTCTTCTAGACGACACCCTGTGTCCACGCAGTCGGAAAGTTCTTGCTGGTCGGCCAACTCTGGCACGTCTATGTGAAGAGGTCCATTGGAGAACGTCACTTATGAGTTCGTCCTTGTTTATCCGACAATGTCCGATATGTCTAGTTTGTCTTATTTGGGCGGTTTCGGAGATTGGAGGTAAGTGGCCATACAGCTGTTGTTTTGTGGGATGTTGCTTCAAGGATTTTTTCAATATAGCTCGTAACCCATTTATTACAAGTAGCTTAATTTGACACGAAACCAACACTCAATGTGAATCAAACTCACTGACAATAGTTTTCTTAAGAAATAAGTTATCCATATAAGACACGACTCCTAATGAAGTAGATTCTACGGCAAATTTTAACGGCACACCAGCTGTTTAAGATTATTTTTTGCTTTGGGGTCAAGGAATCGTGTTCATTGTACGTTCATTTATACTCTTTTTTGTTGTTGTTTTTTTCAGTCCGATTGTACATGAATAATTTTTAAACAGAAGTATTTGATCCATGGATCTATATTGAGACACTCCCCATGCGCAATCGAACGCCTTAAACAGCAGACCAGACCAGGATGAAGGAAATCAGGTAACAGGTGTTCTAAGACGAGTTACAACATGGTAGACGTCCAAGACAGAAGCGTAGAAAACATTTGAAGAACGTCATCAAAAACAACCTTAAGGCGCTCATTTTAGACTTGGCGAAGATTGAATGAGAAGAAAGTGATCAACCAAACCTGTAAAGCGTTTGAAACGGAGAGAATCTAATATTTCAGTTTGAAACTAGCACGTCGAAAGTAGGACTTGACCTCGATCCCTGACACTTTATGGCCTGAATGTAAGGTCTGTAATAGAGTTTGTCTCCCTAAAGCCAGATTTAAGATTTTATGACAGCAAACTCTCGAAGACTTGTTTTACAAAGGTCCCTCAGTAAAAACCTCCGAGCAACTCTCTTCAGTTCTTTGACAAAGTTTTGCTGCAAGTTTTAAAAGTTATATATGGGTACACGGAGAAACATTTGCTAATTCCTTTGCCATACATGCTATAGGGGTTGCAACGATATGCTTTGTCTGAGTAGTCACCCATGCAACCTCAGACACTCTTAGTAAATTGAAATGGCCTTCTCCAAAAAAGTGGTGGTCACTGTTTTTTTATTATTTTGTTTAATGGTACATCATTTTTCGTGATTTATTTAATGCCGAAACCATCCTTGTAGAAAAACAGAGATGATTCTATTCAAAGTTGAGGGAATAAGGGGTTCATGCCTTTTTCAAGGGGATTCGTCCTAAATTTAACGTAATAGCAATACTGGATTTTGAACTCGCTGACTTTGATGACGCAAGACTTCGGATTGTTTGCTTTTTAAAATCTGCAAGCGAAGACGTTCGTGACTTCTTGCTATTTTTCTTATGTCTTTGTCAAGATTGTGATGAAAGTACCCCATACTAAATCAAGAACTTTCGACCATTTCGCTGGTTATCTTCAGGAGCTGTTTTGGGTAGTTTGTTACAGTGAGTTTTGTTTATATTTATATTTATTTGGAGTATATTTTTAATAGATGGGGTTGGTTCATTCTGTGGTCTTTAACCATACATGTTTAGATAACATTTCTCTGCCTAAGTATACAATATATATATATATATATATATATATATATATATATATATATATATATATATATATATATATATTGTCATTCGCAGACAGACTGTTTCGTTCTATCAGAACTCTTCAGTGTGGCTTGACACGTAGGACTCTCGAAGCCGGGATCGAAACCCATCCAACTTTACGTTAGACTAAGTCTCAGACCGCTCGGTCAACAAGCGTACCACGTTTAGCTAAGGGAATTTTTTTTAAGGTATTATGTAGTAACAGAATCCGCGTCTGTTTGTTTAAATTGTTTTATACCCTATCGGCTACCAGAGTGCTCAATTCTTTCGAAGAGCTTTGCATTATGCGAGCAGCAGCCGAAAATTCCTTCACCAGAGTGCTCAACCCCCATGGGGGAGCGTATATATTGTAATCCACAGACATATATATATATATATATATATATAAAGGGAATTGACAAATATGAATTTCTCACACACTCGTAAAATGGCTTCGATTAACGTTATGCCATCCTCAGAGACTCAAAAAATAATTAATAAACCCAAATAATTCAGAGCTATAAAAAAAAAAGGTAGTGCTTGCGTTTTCATTTTCCAATTTCCCTTCGATATAGATGATCACGTGACAACAGGTGAAGCAAGCGACTCCAACACAGAGTCAATAACTGTGTAACGTTTTAAAATTCATCCTCCCCTCTCCTCGAAATATTCATCCCTCGAAATAGACCGCTCTATCAGGTTACAAGTGTTAACGGGCTGACAATGCTTCATCTAAAAATAAAAGTGCAAGGAAACATCTACAGAACCGTGTACCGATTTAAATTCCCTCCTTCAGATAATCATTCTCCCTAAATTAGACGTCATTAATATTTTACTGATGAAAGGTTTAGAAACGAGACACCTCGTCAAACAAGGTTGAAGGGTTTGTCCAAATACTCATCCAAACTCATCAACCATGATGGCATGAAAAATATACGATGCTCCGAATCAATTGCATTTACATTTACTTATTTATAGTATGGTAAAAGTGCTGATGAGAACAGAGTGACATCAAGTCTCTTAAGCTTACCAGGACCTTCCTCAGTACTATAGTTAATTTTAGCATTTCTCGGATTTCTAGTCCCTCCTGTCTTTTTCCAGGATTATCCCAAAGCCTACAAGAATGATTAGTATCACTGTTACCTTCATGTTTCATTGTTTTTTTTCAGCACACAAGCAAGATCTTTGTATATATATATATATTTAGGCACTCGAGGTTTAATGGTTGCCGTCGTAGGAAATGGATATAGCCACTCGAGTTCAAATACTAGACGATGCTGTTTCCATTTCACATAATACAAATACCCTCGGGAAAATCCAATCATTTTCTTTCCAGCTATTGGGTAAATAGCAGGGCAGATTAGCTATTTAACCTTGCTATGGTAACCAGTTTAGGATAAGGAAAACTCTGGATTTCAACCAATCAAACTCAACTTAGAAGTGACCTTGTCTCGCATTCTTCTGACGTGGAAGGCTTAAGAAAAAAATATACGAATACCTACAAAGTCAGACGTAATCTACCTAGATCACATCCAACCAGATCATCAGGATAATTCTGACTAATTCTCTCAACTTGGTTTATTGAACACTTTTACGCTTTAGCTAAAGTTATTCTGTCGGCGTTTTTTTTTTCTTTTGGCAAGGCATTGCAGTACTGTTTGATCATTTTCAAGCAGTTCGAATGTTTTTAGTATTTTTTATAGAACATTTTCCAAGATATCAGTTTGTGTAATATTTTTTCATTTGCAAATTGTCAAGTTTTTTAATCACCATCAGAAATATGAAATAGGTATAAGAATAAAATCGACTATATATATATATATATATATATATATATATAGTTACTCGTTTTAACTTAGTGATGTACAATAAAGTGAAATCTACAAGTTAATAAGTTATTTTCTTTTTATTGTATAAAACTCGATCTGGTCTTCTTGCTGGGATTAGAGAATCTACTTTTGACTCAAAATTCCAGAGAACTTTGTCCATTTCAGTTTCAAGGAAAGATTCTTGTTTATAACCTTCTCCAGGCCTTCGTCTAATCAAAGAACAGCTTTAAGGTCCCACAAATCCAGACATGAGACGATCCTCATTGGTGACCTCATGCTTATATATGACCCCATTTAACCTTAAAAGTTCGATCCATGCAAGGTGTTCTGGCTTTATAATCATCAGGGTAGATTAATCTTAAATCCATTAAGCAGTTGCTGGAAAGCAATGTTAAGCAATTATAATCTCTCTGGCTATTGTTATTCATTTGATCTTCAGAGATTATCCAATAATAATCATTCTCTATTTGATTAAGGGAAGAATCCTCTGGTAAAGTGGCTTACGTACTGGTCTGTAACATTGAAATGAGTAAGTTCGAACTCCACTCACGCTATAACATTAACTTTCGGACTAATACCCTTGAAAAAGGCATGAACACCCTAAAACCTCAGCTATGGGTTTAAATGATACGAGGATGGCTTTGGCATTAAATAAATAAAAAATAAAAAAAGAAACCAACCAACCATCAACCAACTAACCAAACGAACAAACATTAACCAACCAAACATGATTGATAAAAATCCCTCTATGATATACAGCTTATATACATACATATATATATGTATGTATATATATGTGTGTGTGTGTGTGTGTGCGTGTCGGTTTAACCTCAACTACCCTATCGAGAAGACTTACAATGCACCTTTCTGATACTAGTTCCATCGCACAACATTTTAAAAAAATAACAAGCAAAAACTACAGATTCTCGAGGCACCACATATTAGGAACATACGACCCAAACTTAATAGAATTAATTTTGAAACCAGTGCTAATGTACTTAAATATCTTTTGCTACTGACGGTATTTATAGAAATAAATTTGAAAAGTAAACGCTACACAATACAACAGTACAAACGCACATTCTTACAAAGTAGTAATGTGAAAAGAAGGATAAGTACCTGGACCTTGCTTGAGAATTGAAAAAAACTATGGGACATGCAGGTGACAATTATACCAATTGTAATTGGTGCGTTTGTAACAGTAACTAAAGGATTACAAAGGGACTGGGGGACTTGGAAGTTGACGGACGAGTGGAGACCATCCAAACTACAATATTATTGAAAACGGCCAGAATACTGAGAAGAGTCCTGGAGACTTGAGGGGACTTGCTGTCTCTCAAAATTCAGTGAAAGGCCATCAGCAAACGCTGATGTGAAAAACTCTAATGAGTAAATAATAATAATAATAAACGATAACAAATCCTATGAACAATATGCGTAAAAATAGAAAAACAAACAAATAAAATAGCTTTGTTACTAAAATATTAGATATTTTAGATAAGTAAAATCACTAACTCTATTAATAAACCTTTCCAACTGAACGTTTTAAAACAAAACGCTGAAAACGTTCCAACCGACAACTTCAATACAAAACGCTACAAATACTTAAAACAATAAAAACTCAAAACTGTCAGCACTACGCCAGATGACGACCAAAAGTATGGTCGAAAGCAATTGGGCAGAATATATGGGACAATTCCTTTATCACCTGGATCCTGACACAAGAAAAATTACAAGACGACTTGAAAAATTACCATTAAAAATGATAAAGTGTTCCATCGTCTTTAATAAATCTTGGACTGATAATAACTTGCTGACTAAATATATACTCTTCAATATATATTACCCTTGCTAATCATTGTGATTTCTAGCATCGCATCATTATAAAGGTTGTCTAATTCTCTGAAAACATAAGCAAGGCCAATGGAGGTGCCCGTGGTGTAATGGTTATCGTCGTAGGAAAAGGACACGGCGACACGAGTTCAAATCCTGGACGAGACTGATTGCATTTCACATAGCACTAATACCCTTGGGAAAGGTATGAATCCAATTATTCTCCCCCCAGCTATGGGTAAATAGTAGGGTAGACTAAGTTTTTCTTTTAATCGGCCTTCGGGCTTTTGACCTTGTGTCAAGGAATTCTTGATACAATTTAACTGTGTGCAAACAAATGAGCTCTGGTTCGTTTAAAAATACCGACAAACTATTCGTTTGCAATATATATATATATATATATATAAACAGGATTTGGCATTAACATTGAATAACCTACAAAGGTACATATGAAAGAAAACCCAACCAACCAACCATGTCTTGTTTCCTTCTCTATTCTTTAATTATTGGTTAGTTTGGGTCAGAAAAAAAGGATTTCTTTCAGGAAAATATCTTTTAAAATCACAAGTTTTGCAAAGGGCAGAGATATTTTCGGGAGAATAGGATAGAAATTAAAGGGACATAACTCTTCAGCTCTCGCTGAGTGGGTTGGTTTAATAATGTGATCAAGTAGGTTTAAAGATAAAACAAAAATTTTAAAATCCACTTCTCTATTGGGGTTTGAAGAATAAATTGCGCCAAAAACATGTAAATTCGCTCTGACAATATAAATGCTGTAGAACGGGTGCAATACACCCACAGGAATCTCAACCGGGAGCCATACGCCCACAGGAGCCTATATCAAGTTTTCGGGTTGGGTACATGGAATATATGGGATATTGAGGAACCCCAGAATTATTTCAAATGGCATTATCATAATCGTCTCGTTACGGTGTTAATTTTACAGCATATATATTGAACATTACAATGATTTACTTACTAGTTATAACGTCCAAACAGGCATGTGTCGACCAGGGTGTCCCTCAACTTTCGGACGCGGGAAGGGTCAGCTGGGCACGGGAGGGGTCAGCTGAGCGCCCGGCTGACCGGAACAGCTACGAGGAGGCCCACATAGGTAAATTACAATTGAAAATGGGTCATAAAGAAGAAAAAAAACGTGGCAAGTCACTGTTGTATGCACGTCATACATGGGACACAAGGGATGGTTCTACCCAGGAAAGGGATCTTTTTTTGTCGGTCTTAATGAGGTCCAATTGTAAGATCTTACTTATTTTTCTACACAGGATTTTATGATTTTTCAATCATATTTACGAATTTATTTGTAGATCTCTTTAACCCTTTTTTGCTTAGTATGTATTGATTTATTTACTTACAAATCTTTTTCTCTTTTAAGTCATTTTTAACGAATTTATTTACATCGTGTACTCGTGTATAGGTCGTAAAAAATGAGCCGTTGACCTTTAAATGAGAAATAATTTCGTGACGTTTAAATTCATCAGAAGAAAGTAATGAACAAGCTTTGACTTTAAAAACGAATTCCATGAATTATCAATTTTGTGACCATCAATCAAAGGTCGACCTATACACGATTGATAATTCTATTAGGTTGAAATTCAATCATTGGAGAGACAAGAGGCGAGTCTTGACCAAAAAAAAAAAAAATTAATCCTTTCATTTATGTGGTACATGTGACAACTGTATGCGGTATTTATTTTTATGGGAAAAGACTGTCCATAATTGAGGGCCCAAAGTTTTTCTTCCCTGTGATCGTAAAAGCAAATATTATCTTAATAAAACAAAAAAAAAAACATCTTTAGACTTTTTATGTTTATAAATTCTTCAACTTGACTTATGGGTGGGAGTAAAGGGCCTATCTAAAAATGCTCCCTCAAGTTCCAAATGAAGTTTGAGGCTCAAAAGCTTTTAAAACAATAGTTTACCAACTACATTCCGAGAGGCATGAGTAAAATTGTAAACAGATGGAACCTATGTGAGGATAGATAAGTTATAAAAAATATCCAATAGCGGGCAGAAAGACGAGTTGAGGAAGTTCAACATCTCATCCAGTGAGCTAGTTGTGACAATATAGCTTTGCAAATTGAAAACATCAGTTAACCGAGATTTGCTGAGGTCACCAGACTAGGTCGGCCGTATAAGTGGAGGCGGAAATAGGGAAGTTGAGTGTTCTTAGAATCACAATAAAAGACAATGACTGAAGGAGGTGCCCGTGGTGTAATGAATACCGTAGGTGGAAACAGACACAGCAGATCGAGTTCAAATCATGGATGAGGCTGTTTGCATTTCACATTGCACTTATACACTTGGGAAAGGTATAAATCAAATCATTCCCTTCCAGTTATGAGTAAATAGTAGGGCAGACTGGGCTCTGTAACCTTGATATTACAAGAAGGAAAACTCTGAACTCAAACGTCTTAAACACTGCTTAAAATTGACCTTGTGTCACATCTTGCTCGTGCGGGGCAGTTTGTATATAAAAGGAGATGGACTTCATAATTCCTCTAATTTTTAGCGGCTGGTGTATGAGGAGACAAGTAATTGTATGTACGGAGAGTGAGTGAACCTTTCAAAGACAGGAGAAGAGTCGGTTCCAAATAAAACAAAGAAACTACCCAGCACCTTGTCCTCGTGGTGTAATGGTTAAAGCGATGAACTGCGGAATCGTAGTACGCGAGTTCGTACTCCAGTCGCGCTATTATGTTCACTTTCGGGCAAATACCCTTGGGAAAGGTATGAACCCCCTTATTCTCCCTCCAGCTATGGGTAAATAGTAGGACGGACTAGGTTCTTCAGCCTTGTTGAGGCAACTAGTCTAGGAGAAGGAAAACTCTGAATTCAAACCTGTTAAACTCCGCTTAAAAATTGACCTTGTGTCATACCCTGCCCGAGCGGAGGGGTTGGTAAATAGTACCTTGTGTTTATTATTTATTTTCACTTATGAAATATGAACAGCACAATAAAAGAAAAATGTCCTCTGGATGACTGTAGCGATCTGCCTTGAGCTACCAAAACTGTGTTATCACTCCTGGTTGGCAGTTGATGAGGGCAGGGTATCGCACGTGCTTTCAGAAGTTGTATGATGAAAAAATGTCCACAACTTCTGTAACAGAATTGAGAGAGTAAAGCAAAGAAATTCTTATACTTGAGAGGATTTGCGTTTTGTGTTTCTTCTCCTTCAACCGACGATTAAAGATCACATTATACAATGACAAATCCCATTATACAATGAAAACTCACATTGATTGTTGAACGAGTAGCATCATGTAATGTTGTATATTGACCTTCGATCCGGCCAAACATGCCATTCCAAAGTGATGCACCGGAAGGAAGTGACACATTCCAATGGCCAGTAATCGAAAGAAATCGCGTAGGCGGATTTGGCTGAGAAAATGGGACAAGGTAAAAGCCCATGGTACACTCATAGACTGATGCACCGGAGAGAGTGACCTGTGAACTGCATGACAGTTATTTCCGCTTGATGACGATCAAACATGCCATTCCAAGGATTGAATGGGCGATTGAACTATTATATAACTCGGTGAAGACAGGAAGTCAGTGAGTTGGGGACCAGAGGAGTTGAGGTAGAGAGAGTTAGAGACAAGATGTGGTAGAGAAAGCCACCACCCAGCAGAAGGGGCTCTCGGGACCCCCGATGGAGTTTGGGGACCAAACCAGTTGGTAATAAGATGCAGTAGAGAAAGCCAGCAGAGTGGGCCCCCGGGGCCTCCGGTTCAACATTTGGAGAACGAGAAAGACACAACGCTGATGGCCATAAGAGTGGGGGTCAATATATTGCAGTTCTGTTCGGTCTCCAACTCACTCTCACACGCAAACCTTGCAATAAAGTGAGAGGTATATTTTTTTAAAGAAGTCTTTGCTCGTCTTTATTCATTGCGTCAATATGTATTATGTATATATGTATACGTATTATGTGTTTGTATAGTTAATCATGGTCATGGCTATACAACAGTAATCAAGCATCTGATTTTCAGGTATCTTCCCACTTTTAATCTCTTCGTCTCTAAAAATTTGTGGACTTTTTTTCGTTTTTCTTTTCTTATATTTTTTTAACTTTTTTTCTAATCATCATCATCATCATGTCGTGCCACTTGCACGGATATCCCTGACCCTCTCTCGCCACTTTTCCCTATCGTTCATCGCCTCTGGCTGGTCTCCAGGGCTACATTCCGTATCCTCACATAGCTGCTGAATGTATGTTCGTGGTGGTCGTCCTACTTTTGCCCGGCCATATGTGGGGGTCCGTAGGAGTACATCACTTATGAGCTCGTCCCTGCTTCTGCAGCAGTGTCCTGCATGTCTGGTTCGTCTAACTTGGATAGTTTTCGTGATAGGAGGCAGGTGGCCGGATAGTTTGTGTCTTGTGGGGTGTTGTCGTCAGGACTTGTTCAAGATTACTCGCAGCATTCTTGTGTAATTGCCGTCTAGCTTCTTCTCCGTTTAGTTAGCGTCCGTGTAGTGCATCCATACAGCAGTATCGATACGACAGCTGCCTGGAAGAAACTGCGTTTCATTTTATCGGTTAGGTCTGATTTCCATATGATCGAGAGCCTATTGATGGCCGTCCATGCCTTTATTAACCGCGTGTCGATGTCCTTTTCGGTTGATGAGACGCTGCTTCCTAGGTAAGTGAGTTTGTCTACTAGTTTAAGAGGGGTTCCGTCTAGTGTGGAGATATCACCTGTTTGATTGTGCAGTATAATTCAATATTGCTATCCCGAGTCAAAAGTTTTACAATACTTCATGTGAACAGGTTGAGTGGAAAGGTTCCTCGGGATTTTCATTGATTTTTTGGCAACGATTTTTATCATTTAGTATTTATCGGACTTTCATCTTCATCTTTATTGTTATATTTACAACTTTTCGGTGGATGCGTCCGTCGACCTTCTTCAGGAATTTTATGTCAGGGATATTGGTCGAGTGTGTAGACTGTTCGCCAATGGTCCGAGAGACCTGTGTTCAATCCCAGGTCGCGTCATACCAAAGACTTTAAAAATGATACTTGATATCTCCTTGCTTAACATTAAGCAATATAAGGTATATATGAAAGGTAAAGTGGAGTAATCCAGGAAAAGAAATAGCGCCCTCTCCAACATCTCGGTGTAGTAGCTATTGAAAAGGGAGCCTTCTGGTCGCCCTCGACTACGGTCGCCAACCTTACTTTACTTTATAACCGTGTACAAGCGTGATTGAATCGGCAAACTCCATATGATTTTACTTAAAAGCTCTTTTCCTAAACACCTAGATCCATTACGCCATGTGTCTAGTTGGACGCATGGCGTAACAAATATATCAGGAGGTTGCATGTTCAATCCCAACAACAGGTAAATGATAAAGAATACTTATAGTAGCTTAACACTTGTACCCGGTTATGAGTAACAGAATTTGAACAATCTACCCGTGTGGCTCGGTTCGAGGTTCCCTGTACGTTCCCGAGTTCGACATGAAACTCCTGAAAAAGGCCGAAAGACGCATCGGCTGAAAAGTTGCGAATATAACGATTAAGATGAAGACCATAGTGCGAATGTACTAGATGATAAAATAATCTAGCTTCATCTCAAATATTTGGGCAAATTCATATAACCTGTTGTTCAAATGTTGCTGAATTCTTTCTTTTATATAACAGACAAACATTAATTGTTCATTCTTTATTTTACACTTTTGATAATGAATGGTGAAAACATCGCAATTAGAGCCATTTTATGCTACCTGTCGAAAAAAGGACCTTGAGAAAAAGTAGCGGTCAAAGAAAGTAATGAGGTGGAAGGTCCAGGAACTGTCATCGAACGTGTGGTATAAAACTGGTTCAGATGTTTCATGAAAGATGACACCAGACTCGAACAAAAAAAAACGAGGTCAGGGATCTCATCTGTTGTGGAAGATGAAACCTTACTTGAAATTGTTGAACAACAGCCAAATACAAATACTCGTACATTGTAGGCTGAATTTTGTTCTTCACAAATCATCATCACTCAACATCTCAAGATGGTCGGCTTTGTGAACAGAAGCTGAATTACTTGGAATACGGAATAGCTTGAAAAATTACAAAACTTTTGACTTATTGATGGAATAAAAGAATAAAAAGAAAAAAGTCCTTTTCGACTTTTGATTATAGAAATTCTTCAATATTTGAAATTTCCTTCACTTGGAGCCAAGGGATTATTTTAAATTAATCAGATTTATTAAGAATATATTTATATTAATTTGAGATTTCTCTTCAGAATCTGATATAATAAATTTTGATAAAAAAGAGGAAATTCACTATGATTTTTTAAATATATTTTCGTCCCTTCTTTTATATTCTATAGTATCAGTTTAATAAAAAAAATTGTTTGGATACAGAAACTTTGCTACTACAGATAAATCATAAAATTCTTTTCTGACAAAGAAACAAACCGACCACGTATGGCACTTAATTTGGGCCCGAGTGAAGAAGAGAGAAGTAAGTCTAGAGAATAAGACGCCAAAAGCCGTGTCCCACCATTTTATCGACAGCTATGAATAAGCTTTCAATGCCAACGCGAGCACTGACGGTCAAGGCAGGAAAAAAACCTGATAAATTCCGGAATTTAAATTGTATTTTATCTTTATATCTAAGAGACACATCTAATCATTTTAGGGGTCAAGGAATTTTATTTCATCTTTTAACCCCTTTATAATGTCTAAGCAATTTGAAAGCATTGATTTTTCGCTTGCCCGTGGTGGAATGGTTATTGTCGTGGGAAAAGGGTACGGCAACGCGAGTTCAAATCCTGGACGAGATTGATTGCATTTAAAATGGAAGTAATATCCTTGGGAAAGGTATGAATCTAATTATTAGCCCTCCAGATTTGGGCAAATAGTAGAGCAGGGTAGGTTATTTAGCCTTTGTTAGGCAACCAGTCTAAGTAAAGGAAACTCTGAATTCAAACTTGTTTAACTCTGCTTAAAAATTGACCTTGTGTCACGTCCTACACACGTGGAGGGATTGGTAAATACATAATTTTATTAAATTACAATTTTGTTTACACGAATATTAATATTTTGATGATAAGGGATTTTTTTTCATGTGTTAGCCGTTTTACCATATTTACCAAATTCTCCGCTCGGGCAGGATATGACACAAGGTCAATTTTTAAGCGAAATCTAACATGTTTGAATTCAGAGTTTTCCTTCTACAAAACTAGTTGCCTCACCAAGGCTGAAGAATCCAGTATGTCTTACTATTTACCAATAGCTGGATGGAGAATAATTGGATTCATACCTTTCCCATGCGTATTAGTGCTATGTGAAATGCAATCAGTCTCGTCTAGGATTTGAATTCGCATCGCCGTGTCCATTTCCTACGACGATAACCATTACACCACGGGCACCTGGTGTAATGCCGTTTCACGGTATCCAAAAGTTTGATAGATTTATTATTCTATATTTTCCAGATTTTATTCTTATTAAAATATTATCATACTCTTAGGTCTGTTTTATATATATCCTGTATTCCCTGGTAATCATGCTAGCATTGTTGTTGCTTGAGCACATTTAAAGCGAGGTAATTCGAGAGGAAATCGGAGTGAAGGACGTGATCACGGAATACCGAGGAAGTTCTGCTTGGCCGGACACAATACAAAGTTCACAGACAACAATTGGACCTGTGTCAAGTGGCATTCAAGAGACTGGAAACGATCACTTGGAAAACCGGAAACGATGATGGAAAGACAAAATTCTCAAACGATTCGGACCAACATGAAGAAGAAAGACGCGAGCAAACAAAAAATGTAAGTGTATTTTGAACCGCAATAAGGAAAATGCCGCACGATCCGGCCTCAGACGGAATTGAATAAATTCCCTGGAAATATATTTTGTAAAGTTTAATAAGTTTTGAACAAAAAAGGCCCAAGTGTGGATAAATGAAATCCCTGTTAGCGATTCCATAGATGTTGAGATTCTGTAATATCAAAGGTATTATTTTGAGGTATTATTTTATTGCTTATCATGATTTCTATGGCATTAAGAGAATTAAATCTTTGAATTATACTGAATTTTTCGGGCATCATAATTTGATATTAATAAAATAAGTAATATTAAACATTTCGGTGTCAACAAAAAGAATTAGCTTTTCTTGGAGGGGAGCTTAAATTTTGTATCCAACCCCAAATCATCGTTTAATTTTAGAGTTTCTTTTCCCTTTATTTTTATTTGAGAAAAAAGCTCACAAATCATCTCAACATAATATTGCTATAAGATTAAGAGCTCATTATGGGAATTAAAAAAATATATTTTACCAGAGACATAAAGGATCATTGACCGTAAGTTTTTCTACTCAATCAAAAGTTTACAAATGATCTAAACATTCAATTTATTGTTTCCTACTTTATATAAAAGGAACATTAGACAAATTGTATATTTTTTATGCCAAGAGATTATATTCTGTCATATAATTGCAATAAAAAAACGAACGAGGTAAGGGCTTGATTTGAATCTTGGTTGTAATATAACTTGGTTGTAATACAATCTTGGTTGTAATACAATTTGGTTGTAATACAATCTTGGTTGTAATACAACTTGGTTGTAATACAATCTTGGTTGTAATACAACTTGGTTGTAATACAATCTTGGTTGTTATACAACTTGGTTGTAATACAATCTTGGTTGTAATACAACTTGGTTGTAATACAATCTTGGTTGTAATACAATCTTGGTTGTAATACAACTCGAATAGGATCACTTAGGGTAGACTTTTTAAAGTATATATAAAGGTAGTTCATATACAGGGAGACAACTATGGTTGACTTCAATACAATTATATCAATTTTTATGTTCAAGAGATAATTTAGACGAATTTTATCTTTTCATATTAAGATTATATTTTGTCTTATTTTATATTAAATAGTTGAAGGTTAAATAAATTGTATCTTTTTATACTAAACAGATTATATCATATTATATTATATTATATTAAAGATACAGAAGTTAAATGAATTGTAGCTTTTACCATGTTTCTGTACAAGGTACTGATTCAAGATTTATAATTTTTCTGCTTGTGCTGGCCATCTTGATCTTGTGATAAAATGGTCAAGTCGGTTCGGGAGTTCAATAAGTTTCGAAAAAAAAAAACTCCATTTTAGAAATAAAAAGACCTCCATCCCTTACCCACTGGGGTTTTGAAGAAAGATAAGGTGAAAACTTACCGTGAAACATTAGCGATTACAATATTAATGCTGCTGGCAAACAATGCAAGGGACACAATGTTCCATGTAAACCCCATTCCCTTTTGTAACACTTGATTTCTTCTACCTGTGCAAAAAGAACAAAAAGAAACAATGGTAAATAACACATTCTTAAAATCGGAAGAAAACAGTTCAGTTGGTTTATTCTAAAAAAAAAAAGTTCTAAAAAAAGGCATAAATTTTTTTTCTATTAATTAATATATATATCAATTAAATTTTAACGACTGTAAACTGTTACCAACAAGATGACCCATCATATAAGTCAACCTTAAGATTTTTTGTTCAATAATCTGGTTTAGGCCAAAACCTGCAGTATAGATCGACCCCCAAATATATAGCAGGCTACCGTGACGTTCGGGTTAGCGTGCATATTTAGTTCACCTGCTGTTGGAAACGGCGTTTTGCCCCCTAATTATATAAAACACAAGTGTAGCATTCTGTGAGTATATATGTGTGTCTATATACATAATATTTAAGAAAGAAAGAAAAAAAGAAAGAAAGAACGGAAGGTGAGATCTCTGGCGTTTTTGTTGTAATCTTTAAAGAAAGAAAGAATGAAGCGAGAAAAAAAGAAGAAAGAAAGAAAGAACGAATCTTGTGATATATGGCTTGCTACATCGAAAAAGAAAAGAAAAGAAGCAGACAAGTTGTCGGGAAAGCAGGCTGATGTCACAACGGAACGGTTTTCTCAGTTTTTGAATTTAGCTGCTTGGCTATGTATTTTTTGAATCTACATTGACAGCAACAAGGAAGAGAGAGAAAGAGAAAGAAAGTGAGAGAGTCTCTATTTATTAACGACACATACATGATTTAGATTATCGTCATCATCGTCACGTACCGCTAGCACGGATATCCTTGACCCTCTCTCGCCACTTCTCCCTATTGTTCATCGCTTCTGGCAGGTCCTCAGGGCTACATTCCGTATACTCTCATAGCTGCTGTATGTATGTTCGAGCTGGTCGTCCTGCTTTTGATCGGCCATATGTAAGGGTCCATAGGAGTACATCTCTTATGAGCTCGTCCCTGCTTCTCCAGTATTGTACTGCATGTCTGGCTCGTCTAACTTGGATAGTTTTCGTGATGGGGGGTAGGTGGCCGTACAGTTGGTGCTTTGTGGGGTGTTGCTGCCAGGACTTGTTCAATATTGCTCGCAGCTTTCTTGTATAATTGCCGTCTAGCTTCTTCTCCAGCCGTTTTGTTAGCGTCCAAGTAGTGCATCCATACAGCAATATCGAAACGACTGCTGTTTAAAAAAAACTGCGTTTCATTTTATTGGTCAGGTCTGATTTCCATATGATTGATAACTTATCGATAGCTGTCCATGAATTCGTTAGCCACGTGTCAATTTTTATTACAATTTTACTATTTTATATCAATCTCTAAAAATGATTTGTTGAATATGTTCACCAAACACGAGTTTAAGCTGAAAATGTTTGCGACAGTCTCTCTGAAGTTACAGAAAGTAGTGTATATAGATTGTTAGGAATATTGTTCCTCTGGTTGACCATTCTTTGGCAGAAATTTGGATTTTAACCCTGGCGTTTAAGTTTGCCTGTTGTTTTGTTGAGATTTTTTAAAGCTTAAAAAGTTGATTTCTACTGCACAATTTACGGTAAGTAATTGACTAAAAGCAACTCCTATAGAGATGTTTATTAAACTAAGTAAAGTAAGTAAAGTTGGTGACCCTAGTAGAGGGTAGCCAGAAGGCTCCCTTTTCAATAGCTACTACACCGAGGTGTAGGGGAGGGCACTACTCCATTCCCTGCATTGCTCCACTTTACCCTTGATTCTTACCTTATAATGCTGAGTGTTAAGCAAGGCGGCATCAAGTACCATTTTTGAGTCTTTGGTATGAATTGACCTGGTATTGAACCCCAGTCTCCCGGACCACTGGCGAACACACTACTCATAAAAACAATGACCCGGGCTTACTTTATTAAAGTAATGCACTTAAAATTCTCTGATTCAAACAATAAAATAGTTTCCAGTCCAATTTGCAACTGAATAAGAATTTTTGTGAAAATATTTCTTAAGAGTTCAAATTCACAAAACAACAATGCACGAATCCTAATCCGAATCCTTCACTCCTACTTAAATAGAAGGAATAATGCCATCATGGACTGCTGTTAACTATGAAATGATAATTAGGATCATTCACTTCTTCCTGAATAGAAACGCTGGTATCATCATGGACTGTTGTTACAACAGAATAAGATATAAGTGCATAGATCATCTAGTAATGAAACAAATGTAAAGAAGTATACATGGGATCAACACAAATATCAATATGAGGATATCACTCCTCAAAAGCAAGAGTCAGATACCAGAAAATAGAAAACTAAATGTGTCTAAACACCTATACGAATGTAACAACGAAAAATTCAAAACAATGCCTATAAATACAAACTAATGACAACGCAATACTTCAAATAAAAGAAAAGTTCAAGTCCATATTTGGTTTGGTTTCTTTGTTTAATGGCATATCAACCTTTGTAGGTTATTTAATGCCAAAGCTATTCTCCTAGAAGAACAGTAATGGTACTATGTATTGGAAGGTGCCCGTGGTGTAATGGTTATCGTCGTAGGAAATGGACACGGGGATTCGAGTTCAAATCCTGGACGAGAATGATTGCATTTCACATAGCACTAATACCCTTGGGAAAGGTATGAATCCAATTATTCTCTCTCCAGCTATGGGTAAATAGTAGGACAGACTGGGTTCTTCAGCCTTGGTGAGGCAATTAGACTAGGAGAAGGAAAACTCTGAATTCAAACCTGTTAAACTTCGCTTAAAAATTGACGTTGTGTCATATCCTGACCAACCGGAGGGGTTCGTAAATAGGGTAATGGTACTATTTATCTGGGAAGATAAGGGGGTTCATACCTTTCCCAGGGATATTTGCCCGAAAGTGAATGTAATAGCGGGACTGGAGTACGAACTCGCTTACTACGATTCTGCAGTCCTTCGCTTTAACCATTACACCGCGAAGACACCCCCAAGCCCATACTGAATAAAATAAAAACTATACACTCACACACACACACACACACAGAAAGTAATGAAAAATAAAAGCAGTTTCCAGTTAAATTTTAAACCACAGAAAAAAAAGCTTCATTGAAAAATTTAAACCCGCAATTGATAAAATATAAACTATACACACACACACGGACAAAAACAAATACTCGGCGAAAAAGAGACAAAGAAGGAGGGTGTAAAAAGTAGTGTTATATAACTTATGACATGGATTTTCGCTTCGTTCCAAGTGACCCCATATGCTTTGGCAAGCTGTCACATTTTGATTAGTAAACTGAAAGATGACGTCAGGGCACTCAGGTCGAACAGATGTGTAACCGGAAGGAGACGACATGATGAGAACTACGCAGCCAGATTTACACAGTGCAGAGAATCGGAGTCGAGCAAGGGACACACGGCCGATCAGAGGTGTCTCGGCTTGCAAGGGGGTGCAAGCGTTGGCACTCCCTGGATCCCGGAAGAAGATATGGGAAGAAGTCCCCTCTCTGAGTATATGTCTCTCCATCTATCTCTCAATTAACAACAACTGGCGGGGGGGCCTTTTAGAGAATAAAATGAGAGATATTTTTATAAACAAGTTAATTCATTGAATTACGTAAATCGTGGGTATGCAACAGTAGCTGTCAGTTGAATTCTAAACCATTTCAACACACAAAAAACGACCAATAAACCTTATAGTATATTATCTATACAGAGAAAGAGAGAGAGAGAGAGAGAGAGAGAGAGAGAGAGAGAGAGAGAGAGACATACACATACAAATACACACACCGACAACAAAAAAGGTTTATAACATTTCAAATATCCAAGACTAATTATGGTAAGAGAAAATCTACCCACAAGGGAGAACACAAAACACACTCTTAGAAAGAGAAACTGCAAAAAACAAAAGAAGAGAAATAAAGAGCTACCCCCTACAAGGAACCAATCACGCAATTAAAAGGAACAACCAGTCCATATAAACCGAACACCACACCGGAAAAACATTAAAAGTTCTCTGAAGAAAGCCATAAGCTAGAAACGTTCGTAAGAATTAAATAGATATTTTTAAAAGGATATAAATCTCTTTGAGAGACTATTTATTTTGAAATATTCATTTTTTCTCTTTTTGGATCAACAAAAAAGAACATTTTTTACACACGCACCAACACACACACACACACACATGTACATATATATATTTCATTATGGCAAAGCTATTAGAAAATCAAGAAGGAGGTTGTCCACACGAACTACAGGCACGTTCGTGACGGATAGTATCGATGTGAGACAGACAGGCACGGTCACAGCGGCTGCAATGGCTACAGCTGAAGGTGTGGTCAGGGTTTGATGGCATAGTATTTTGGTTTCTTCTCCTGCGCTTTTTGTCCTGAAGAATAGCTCTGTGGGTGTTTTTATCGACGTAGAAGATATTGTCATTGTGAGACGCTAGGAATCTCAATTCTCAGCAAGGGTAAAACATATATATATATATATATATATATATATATATATATATATCTTGAAAAGATAGATTTAAAGTGAATCTGACAGTGTGCTAGAAATATGTGGAAAGTTGGATAAATCAAACACTTAACTCAAATTTAGATTTGTGATATTTCGTTCGGGCTTTATTCTATCTTCACAAACTTCTTCAAGACATTCTTGAAGAAGTTCGTTAAGAGGTTCGTGAAAATGAAATAAAGCCCGAACGAAATATCACACATCTAAATTTGAGTTAAATGTTCGATTTATCCAACTTTCCACATATTTCTATCATATATATATATATATATATATATACAAAGCATATCATAGAGAAATTTTTACAAATCATTAAAATTCTCAATAAAGAGTCTGGTTGGTTGGTTGGTTGGTTTTAACATTCTTCAGTTATTTAATGTTAAAGCCATCCTTAGAGAAGAACAGTAGTTATACTAAATCGTAGCTAGATGAATAAGGGGTTTTATTCCTTTCCCAAGGGTATTAATCTAAAAGTGATTGTAATAGTATGTCTGGAGCTCGAAATCGCTTACTATGATTTTAAACTCCCATACGTTAGCCACTGCACTACGGGGACCCCCTCCCCAATGATAGTGATAAACTATGAAATGCTTATTATTATTATTAATAATATTATTATTATTATTATTTTACCCCTTGAGAATTGTTCACACCAGCGTTGGCTGATAGTCTTCCTCTGGAGTTTGAGTGACTGCAAGTCTCCTCAAGTCTCCCGAACTCTCCTCGGTATTCTGGCCGATCTAAATAAAGTTGTAGTCTGGAGCGTTTCCACTTGTCCCCTGATTTCTAATCCTCCCTTTAGCAAGCATTGGGGATTGTCCCGAGTACACCAATTATAATTGGTATTACCGTCAACTTCAAGTTCAATTGTTTGTTTTGTTTTTATTCTCTGGTAAGGTCTAGGCACTTATCTCTCTTTTCACTTTCTTTTATTTTTATTCTGTTGTTTGCCGTCCCGGCAAAGTCCACTATTCGGCGGGTTCACTTATTCCTTTCTTTTCTTTTTTTTTTTTAATTTATTTTGTTGACTATCACGAGGTCTGGTCGTCTGTTTGTATCTCAGAATCCCAGAGAATTTTGTACATCTTATATTCTTGCACGAACTATTATTATTATTATTATTATCATGAATGTTACCAACTAAACGTTTGATGGTAGTATTGATGAAGAAAGAGAAAGTGAAAAAAAAGTGTGAAAGAGTGAATGGAACTGTTATGATCGAACAAAGAAGAATACCGGGACAGAATTGGCTCCAAAATTAGTTACTTGTTTGTGACAAATTCGGCTTCGTTAACGAAGTATTTTGGCAAGGATGATGAAGAGCGAGTCACTTCTAGGGCCTGTGCATATTGAGAAAAAATTACCAGCAGCTATATTATCACATGTCTCGCATATACACACATAAGTATCAAACTCAACATCACTAACCCGTTACCAAGATCCACCCACGTTTATTATCCACTCGGGTGGATGCCCAGAAGTATGCATAATATTCGAATATAGATTAATTCTCATATTCAAGAGAAATAAAAGACATAAGAATGAATAATTGAGTGAGTTAGGAATTTTGTAATATTTTGGTAACGTCTTGGATAATTCGACAGTCCTGGAGGCTTTTGCCAAAGTCATGAAGGTGACAAACCACACTGAACCGTGAAATGCCAAAGTGGTCTGACTTATCTCTTTGGCTGAGAGCACGGCCTCGGAATCTACGATTTTACTGGGCGTGGGAGGAAAATTAGAAATATTCTAGAATGATTATTAATCGATTGTTATAAAAGAGTAATTTTAATTTAAAGAAATAAACAACAAAATAAGAAGATAGACACAAAACAGTAAATTTACTCAATATGGCCACCATTTTTTTTTTTTCAGTTATTTTATCGACACGCCTTCGAAACGATTTGCTTGGCTTCAAAATAAATTATTCAGGTATTTTATTCTATTTCTTCTCAATAGCAGTCTTAAGTGAATCAATATTTGGATGGGAAGTTATATCTGTTTTGTTTTCAAAAACGTCTCATATAGAATAATCAAGGGCGTTAAGGTCTGGGATTGATAGAGCACATAAAAAACTCAAATTATTACAGTTTTTTTTTTGTTTTTTTTTTTTTTTTGCTTTCGACGTTAAGCAAATCATAGATTTTTTGTCGTTTCATCCCCCCCCCAAACAGCTAGCCTGTTTCTAGGGTTGGATTTTTTGTCTTACGAGAACTTTAAATATGCATTTAACCAACCCCTTCACGACAAGCTTGTTGTGATACATGGTCAATTCTATAAGAGAGAAATTAATAGACCATTTCATATGCCTCGGTTGCAATATCTCATCAACTGAAAGCGATGACAACATACGTACTGGTAAAGCATGTACTTCTATTGACCGCTTATCGGTCATATAGAAATTTGACCCCCTGATAAAAGAAAACAGGAATTCTTCAAAGCTGTAATCGTTTCAATACTACTGTATGGTTACACCACCTGGACTCTAATAAAACGCTGAAAGGAAAAGCTTGATGGGAACTACATAATAGTGCTGTGTACTGTTTTGAACAAATCCTAAAGAAGCTCTTTAAAAATAATTAATGTTTGGCATCTTACCTCCTATCTCGCCAGGGCTGTTGTATACACCGAATGCATATCTACGGAGGGTTAAGATCCCCGCAATGAGTGTACTAAATATAACCCTAAACAATTTGATAGTGATGTACGAGTAATCCTAGAGTTTTGGGGAATGTGGAGTACCCCTTCATTTTCTTGCTCTCTAATACTGGACTGAATTTTAATGAAAAAGTGCTCGAATAATAGAGCTAATAATAAAAAATTTAGATTTATCGCATTTCTTCCCCTAAAATTGCTCTAACCAGACTAAAAAAAAAAAAATTTTAAATGATTCCATATTTGGCTTCCGCGCCCTGCAGTAAAGGCATGAATCCAATTTTCCTTATTCCATATTAGGTTTCCGTACCCTGTAGGCCCACCTAAATTTGCTTGATTTTCGAGGCTCTTGAGACCCGAGCAAAATTTCTTCCACTATTTGGTAACTGCACTTTCAACTTTCCCCGCAATGCCTAATTTTCCAACTACGTTACTCGTTCATCTGTGAGACGGCTTTCAAATCATATACGAAATAAAGTAAGGCACAGCGTATCAGAGAGTATCAGAGCACCAACTACCGTGATACTACCAAATGCAGCAGGTACTTGCAACGGTTTGATGTTTAGTTTCTTAGCTTTAATGGTATATCAACCTTCGAGGGTTATTTAACGCTAAAGCCATCCTTATTGAAGGACAGCATTACAAGAGCTACAAGGGGGTTCATAACTTTCCCAAGTGAACGAAATTGCGTGAATGAAGTTCGAACTCCCTCACTTCAAAGCTGATATCCAGTACTTCCCCACAACGGTTTAAACTGCCTTGGTCACGTGATATACATAAGTAAAGTAAAAAAAGTAAAGATGGCTGACCGTAGTCGCGGGCTACCTGAAAGCTCCCTTTTCAATAGCTACTACACCAATGTGTAGGGCAGGGCGCTACTCCTTTCCCTGGATTGCTCCACTTTACTCTTGGAATGTACCTTATAATGCTGAGTGTTGAGTAAGGAGGTATCAAGTACCATTTTTTGAGTCTTTATAAAGATCCGACCTGAGATTGAATCCCAGTCTCCCGCGCCATGGGCGAACACTTTACCACTAGGCCAATCAAGAACCAAAATATTGCAAAACAGGAATTCAATAAAGGAATTCGACTAATAAAGTTGTACTCAACGGATTTTAATGACTTTATAAAATAAAGTCATTAAAATCTGTTGCATACGACCTTATTTGAAGGATATAAATTTCAAAGTAAAAAGCCGTCAGAAAAAAATAAGCCCATTTAGCCGTGGCTGTAGAATACACCGACTGCATCTCTGCGGAAGGATAAGACCCCCTCAATATTGTCCTGGATATGATATTAAACAATCTAATGGCGAGTCTCCAGCCTTGGAGATTTGGAGAATGGGAAGTATACATTTATTGCCATTGCTTCCAGGCCCACTCTGAACCAGAATGGTAGCACCTGATAGGGTCCTATCTATAGGTCAAATAGAACAAACAACGAGTGCAAACAAATAACTGATGCTAAATTGTTACTGTTGTATAGCATTACCTGAAAACATTCAACTGTGTGCAAAAAAAGAGATCCGACTCCTTTAAGAATGTTATCTACAAAATATATTTACAAATCATATATATATTTGATATATATGTATAAAAAGAAGATTTGGCATTAAATATCCAACAATGGTTGATATGCCATAAAACCCAACCAAACAAAATAATACATATTTAATGTATTTGTAAAAAGAGGATTTAGCATTAAATAACCTACAATGGTTGGTATGCCATAAAACCCTACCCAACCAAATCATATATATATTCAAGATATTTGTAAAAAGAGGATTTAGCATTAAATAACCTACAATAGTTGATATGCTATAAAACCCAACCAAACCAAATCATATATTTAATGTATTTGTAAAAAGAGGATTTAGCATTAGATAACCAACAATGGTTGATATGCCATAAAACCTAACCAAACCAAATCATATATATTCAATATATTTGTAAAAAGAGGATTTAGCGTTAAATAACCTACAATGGTTGATATGCCATAAAACCCAACCCAACCAAATCATATATATTTAAGATATTTGTAAAAAGAGGATTTAGCATTAAATAACCTACAATGGTTGATATGCCATAAAACCTAACCAAAACAAAACCGAAAAATATGATATCATTTTATTTTGAAATGGTGTCTATCATTCCCACTTAAAACTGACTTGTTTTCACTTGGGTTATTTAATGGCCAAGCCATCTTTGTAGAATATCAGCAGTGGTTTATTTCGCCTATAGCTGAAGGTTAACAGGATTCATAGTTTTCCCCAAGGGTATTTGTCCGAAAGGGAACGGAATCATGTGACAAGAATCCCAAACTCTATTCTAACAATTGCGCAGTTAAACATTTCAACCCGACTTGCTTTTAAAGATAATCCCGGGAAAAAAAAGCAAACAAGCTTCCTTGGAGATTTGAATTAAGGTGGGACGGGGGAAAGTCACCGGCAATTTTTGTTTCGATCTTTATTCGGGATTTATTTTAATTTCATTTTCCCTCTTTCATTAACTACAAGCGCAAGTGAATAAAATTCACGTTCATATCGTTAAGAGGATAAGTAGGGTAGCCCACAAAATGCTTGAGGTTTTATGAGACAAGCAAGGTATCAGGTGTTCGTTTGAATGTAAGTATAGATGGGTCAGCGTTTGAAACTAGCTAAGATTTTGAATATTAAAAAGATGACCACAAAACTCCCAAATCTCCGAAAAATTATACGGGCTAAATACTCAAACCTCCGAAATACACATTCAAATTTTATATATATATATATATGTATGTAAAGTTGGCAACCGTAGACGAGGATTACTCGAAGGCTCCCTTTTCATTAGTTACAACTCTGGGGTATAGGGAAAGGAGTTACTCCATTGTCTTAATTGGTCTACTTTACCTTTGACACGTACCTTAAAAGACATCAGTATCATTTTTTAGTCTTTTCTATGACTCGACCTAAGATTGAATTCTGGCTTCCCTGGCCATTGGCAACCACTCTACCCACTAGGAAATAGACCTATATATATATATATATATATATATATATATATATATATATATATATATATATATATATATATATATATATATATAATTAGCAGGGATAGTGTGTTGCAAGACAAAGTATATATTTATGAATATACATACACACACACACACACACACACACACACATATAGAGACAGACAGACAGACAGACAGACAGAGAGACAATTTACTTACACACATAGATAGATAGATAGATAGATAGATAGATAGATAGATCGGAAGACACTGGGATAGATAGATATCTAGATAGTGAACAAGCTAGGACAAGTAGATCGTCAAAAACCTATGAAACATGAAACGACAAAAGGACGCGCCCATATACCCGTATATGCATAGCTACATTCTTCTAACACAAAAATATCACCCCAAAAGATTCACCCAGTTTTTTTTTTTTTTTTTTCTTGTCTCGTGCAGTGACGACTCCCTGACTCTGTTTTCTGAGATTCCATTTCGAGACCAGCAGTAGCATCGTAGACATGACAGAGTCTCTCTTTTCACTGTTTCCCCTCCCCTAAAAAGCTGTATAATTACTATAATATTCTTGCTTAATTCGGTCAGGGTGACCTGCTGTTAATTTGTCTTCTTATTTTTTTTAATCGTCTTTTAGAGTAATTCTTATCTTCGTATGAAATAGAAATGTTGACTCGACTTCAAAATCGTGGATGAAGCTGTCTGCGTTTGATTTCACACTTAGACCCTTGAGATATGTTTTAATTCAGCCCTTCTCTCTCTTGCCACGTTTAAATTTCAAGGCATACTGGATTCTGTATAGCAGACTATCTATTCTCTACGTAATGGATTAGTTTGGTTTCTTCGTTTCACGGCACGTCAACCTTGGTGTGTTATTTCATGCCAAAGCCATTCTCGTAGAAGGACAGCAGTGGTACTATTTAACCTATAACGAAAGGAAAAGAGAGTTCTTACTTTCCCCAAGGGTATTATTCCGAAATTGAACGGAATACGGTGACTATATTTCGAACTTGCACACCCCGATGTTGTACTCCAGCACATCAGTTATTACGTCTCAGCGGCTCCTCCCGCTCCATAATGATCTTCAGATAGGGTCCAAGTGTTCCAGTCAATATGGGGACTACTGCTTGACTCGTTTAATTCAACCGTCAAAACTAACGACGATATTAGCCATTTACTTAGACGAGTGTAATTTGGCACAAGGCCAGAAATTGGGACACAATGTGAGAATCGAACTCTCTTACAACAGTCAGTCTATTCACACGATGGCCTATGAATAACATTTCTAACATTTATCATAAAAAATTAATTTTCTTCTAAACCGTTTATCCTCGTCGGAAACAGAAATCCTCGTTCAAATTGTTTTCCTCTCATTTGGTGCTAATGTCTTTGAGAAAGGTATAAATCTGTCTATTCTTAACCCTATTATAGGTAAAATTAGGGCAGACTAGGTTCTCTAGCTTTGCTTAGTCAACCAGTCTAGGAGGAGAAAATGGCTAAATTCACACCCGATTTTTAAAAAATTGACCTTGAGTAAAAGCTTGCTCGTGTTAGAGGTATTGAGTAATTACGTACGATTATGGTTTAATAAAGAGACACGCTTAGAGAAGTTCTTGCTGTAGGAATGAGCGACCCGAGCTCAAATCTTGGAAGAAGTTGTTTGCGTTTCACTAGTCACTAATGCCCTTGGAAAAGGCAAACATTTTCAAAAGCTAAAGTTAGGAAAGTCTGGGTTCTTAAATTTTGTTTATACAACCAGTCAAGGAGGAGCAAATCTACGAATAAAAGCCAGCCGTACTCCCCTTTAAAAAATCTTGACTAATTGTCACATCTTGCAAGGGATGTCAAGGTTGAGGAAAAATATATTAGGTTTATGGAACCTGATAATGAGCATAATTAGTAAACAATTAAGTAACGATTCTTCATCTAAATAATTCGCTCTATGTTATATAGTTTCAAGTATTCCTATCTAATACTAAAAGATTTTTAGATAGGTCTATTTGAAACCAGTTTCTTCCAAGCAGCGGTTGTGTCGATACTGCTGTATGGATGCACCACATGGACGCTAACAAAACGGCTCGAGAAGAAGAGAGACGGCAATTACACAAGAATGCTGAGAGCAATATTGAATGAGTCCTGGCAGCAACACCCCACAAAGCACCAACTATACGGCCATCTACCTCCCATCACAAAAACTATCCAAGTTAGTTGAACCAGACACGCAGGACACTGCTGGAGAAGCAGGGACGAGCTCATAAGTGATGTATTCCTATGGACCCCCACATATGGCCGATCAAAAGCACGATGACCAGCTAGAACATACATACAGCAGCTATGTGAGGATACGGGATGTAGTCCTGAAGACCTGCCAGAGGCGATGAACGATAGGGAGAAGTGGCGAGAGAGGGTCAGGGATATCTGTGCTAGCGGCAAGACATGATGATGATGATGATGATGATGATTTGAAACCTCGATTGAACCTTAACAGATACAAGGTTAGAGTGAACATGGAAGTAATGGCAATGAAAGGGTGAATCTTCATATATGCTAAAGATCCACACTTGGATCATTCCTTTATTGTTAAAGAACCCCCACTGCAAAAGATGCAGTAGGCGTATTCTCGGTGATATTTGCTGGTTTGTGATTGGTTGGTGGGTTGTTTTAAGGTATGCTAACCTGATTCCGTTGTGAAGTCAATCCGTGTTTTTTATAATCATGGTTTTATGTAAGCAAAATTGGTGACCTTCGTCGAGGATGACCCGAATAGCACCGACATCGAGGTGTAGAGGAGGGCACAACTCCATTCCCTCGACTTCTCCACTTTACCCTTGATTCCTAACCTATAATGCCGGGTGTTGATCAAGGAGGCATCAAGTACCATTTTTTGAATCTTTGGTATGACTCAACCTGGGATTGAACCCCAGTCTCCCGGACCATTAGCGAACACTCTAACGAGCCTCAATAATTAGTAAACAATAATAGCTTCAAGTAACGATGTTTAATCTTAGTAATTTACTGTTAGATAGTTTCAAGGTTTCTTTTTTTTTTTTTTTTTTTTTTTTTTTTTGTTTAATCGCAGATCAACATGTCTTTTTCTTATTCAATATGTTCCAAAAGTATAGATGCTTTCTTAATTTCCTCTCGAATAAACTGGTATTTTATATCAATATGTTTAAGCGGTTGATGGATTACTAGTTTGTTCGTTGTTTTTTTTTGTTTTTTTGTTTTTTTGTTTTGTTTTGTTTTTGGCGGGGTAGTGACAAAACAATGCTGGATTGATTATCACAATAAATAATTATAGGGTTTCTAATGAATCTGATTTTGTCACAGTTCCCAATAGCGTTTGAAGATACCGTGTAGGGGTCATACCTTTAGAAGAACAGTAATGGTATCATTCAATCCATAACAGGGAGAAATCAAAGATTATTCATACCTTTCCGAGCAGCATTTGATCCAAAGTGAACGTAATAATATGACTGGTGTTTGAAAATTCTTTCAACAATCTCGCAATCCACCACGTTAGCCAATATACCACGGGTACCCCCACTCAATATATAATTTCAAGTACTCCTATCAAATATTAAAGATTTTCAAACAGATCTTTTAGATCGAAAGATGAGACATTACCAGACTCTACAACAATTGGATCAGAGTGGATCTCGGATTAATGATAATCCAGGTGTCGTTTCTCATACCCCAGAAATCCAAAACTGGAAGATCTTTGAATGCAGTTTAATGTCGTACCCAGGATACCCTTTTCGTTGGGAGTATTATCCCACTGAAAGAGATGCAGTCATCACATTTTAGGGGTTTTTTGCAAGTTTAGAATAACTCGCTGAGTACCCTCTCCAATGTTAAACAGCGTACAGTCCAGTCAGCTTGGGCTGTAGAATACACCAACTGCATATCTGCAGAGGAGTAAAACTCTCCCCAATGAGTGTCCTGGATATGACACTAAACGATATGACTCAGTCCTGGAGTTTGGGAAATGTGGGGACTACCCCTTCATTGCCATCGCTCCCAGATCCACTCTGGCCTGGAGTGGTAACATCTGATAGGGCCCTATCTATGGGTCAAATAGAACGGTTTGACATTTAAACTGTGAGTAAACAAATGACTGATATTAAATTGAATCGCTATATTTGAAACCATTAAAAATGAGTAATGTTGAATAGAATTATAAGTCTTGAATGGCAATGCTTGAAACTTTAACTGTGTGCCAAAAATGAATTGTATTGCATTGCAATACTTGGAAAAAATTAACTGTGTGCAACTAAAACTATTAGTATAGATTACTTGAAACCGTTTAACTATGTGTAAAAACTTAATTATTGTGCACAACAATACTTGAAACCATTTGACTGTGTGCAAATAAATGACGAGAATTGAATTGAATAATTAGTGTTAAATAGCTATGCTTGTAACCACTTCACTGTGTGCAAGCAAAAGATTAAGAGTAAATAGAATTATTAGTGTTAGCAATACTTGAAACCATTTAACTCTGTGCGGACAGTAGCAATAAAAATATACGAATAAATATTCGCTTACAAATCAGATATAAACATCCATTTAACTGAGTGCAAAAAATGACGGTTTCATTGAATTATTAGTGTTACATCGGAATACTTGAAACCATTTAACTGTGTGCAAAAAATGATTAATATTATGTAAAATTATTATGTTAAATAGAAATTTTTGAAACTGTTTAACTGTGTGTAAAGAAATGAGCTCCACTTCGTTTAAAAAAAGGTTATCTAGAAACTATGCGCTTAGAGATCATATATATAAACAGAATTTGGCGATAAAAAAACCCTCAAGGGTTGATATACCATAAAACCCAACCAAATCAAATCAAACAACATATTCCTTTAATAGCTACAATATTGAAGGATATGTGTCCGATATGCTCGATACACTGTCAATATATTGATATCGCTTTCTGTAGATGAGACATTGCTACCAAAGTATTCGTACTGGTGCAGTAATTTCAGGGACTTGTCATTTAAAGTGAAAATGCACTAATGCTCTTCGAAAAAATATTTCCACCTTTTTACCCTCAGCTAAAGGAAAATAGTAAGGTAGATTGGGTTCTTTAACCTTGTTTCGGCAACCAGTAAAGGAGAAGGAAAACTGAATTCGAAACAACAATAACCCTTTTTTTTAAATTAACTTTGTGTCACATGCTGTCCGTGTCTTAGACTATCCCCGCCTCTTCCATGAATGGGATATATGGATGTTATCTAGTTTCAGGGAGCCAAGTAACCATATTTACCAACCCCTCCGCTCAGGCAGGATATGACACAAGGTCAATTTTTAAGCGGAGTTTAACAGGTTTCAATTCAGAGTTTTCCTTCTCCTAGACTAGTTGCCTCACCAAGACTGAAGAACCCAGTCTGCCCTACTATTTACCCATAGCTGGAGGAAGAATAATTGAATTCACATGGTCAATTTCTAAGCGGAGTTTAACAGGTTTCAATTCAGAGTTTTCCTTCTCCTAGACTAGTTGCCTCACCAAGGCTGAAGAACCCAGTCTGCCCAACTATTTACCCATATCTGGAGGAAGAATAATTGTATTCATACCTTTTCCAAGGGTATTAGTGCAATGTGAAATGCAATCAGCCTCGTCCAGGATTTGAACTCGTGTCACCGTGTCCATTTCCTACGACGATAACCATTACACTACGGACATCTCTAAGTAACCCCTTCCCATGACACTTAATGAAATAGGTTCAAAAATGAAAATATTTCAATATTGATTGGCAAACTTATTTTGCCCAGTTGGCTGGTGGGGGACTGAATACACTGTCTGCATCCCTACAGAGGGGTAAAACTCCCCCAACGAGTGTCCTTTGGCTAAGTTGGCTGGGGTTGTTGAATACACCGACTGCATCCCGGCAGAGGGGTAAGACTCCCCCAACGAGTGTCCTGGTTATGACATTAAATAATCCGATGGTGTGGCTCCAGTAATGCCAGAGGCTTGGGGAATGCAGAGTACCCTTTCATTGGCATCTCTCCCAGGTCCAGTCTGGGCAGAACTGGTCAAACCTGATAGCGTATTATCTATGGGTTAACTAGAATTTTGACATGTAAACTGTGTTTAAATTGAATTGAAATAAAAATGTTTTCATATTTACCGGTGAATAAACAAAAAAATGTGTACTTATGCTTAACTGAATTGTTTGAAATAGTTGAAATAGAACTGTTTTTACATTTAACTGTGTAAACAAAAAATTGTACTAATGCTAAAATGAATTGTTTGAAATTAAGTAAAACCATTTAACTGTGCGCAAAAAAAAGAGCCCAGGCTTGTTTCAAAATGTTATCTACAAAATGTGTTTTAAAATCATATATTTAGTATATTTATAAACCAGATGTGGCATTAAATGACCTACAAGGGTTGATATGCCATAAAACAAAACTAAACCAAACCAAACTATCTTATTGGAATTCAGACGGAAGGAATGCTAAAGGAAACAGTGGCCAAAACATTAAAATATATATGACAAAGACAAAAATGTTGTCCGAAGAATCAATGTATCATAGTAACAAACCATTCTTTCAGATATTTAGAGGAAATTCTCCCTCGTATAGTGGGTAACATCCCGGACTGCGTCATCTTGATAAGCGAGTTCAATCTCCAGTCACGCTATTATGTTCCCTTTTGCACAAATACCTTTGAGAAAAGCATGAACCTCATCTTCACTTCAGCTATGAGTTAAATACTACCGTTACAGTTCTTCTAAAAGGTCTGCTTTGGCATTAAATAACCCATGAAGGTTGATATGCCATTAAACAGAGAAACCGAACAATTAGATATTTAGATACGAAGAATGCAGTGACCTAAATGTTAGCATGAAGATAACTAAGAGGAAAAAATTATTACATAATAGTAATAACACCTTGTCACAGAAAACCAAGAACATTATATATATATATATATATATATATATATAGTACAATTTAATGGAGACTCAAACTCGGTTAAGTCGTCATAATAAATTTATTTCAGCGGAGAATATTATTGCTATACTGTGTGTTTGTGTGTGTGTGTGTATTTCAAAATGAATTTTTTTTTTTTTAAGAACTGTTTATTTCATTCTTACATACGTGTTTCCTTTATAACATATCAAATATCAAAGATTAACTGGGGTAAAGACAGACCAAAAGACACACTCTGAGAAAAGTGAAGAGAGGAAGAAAACGAGAAATCTAACACACAACAGTGACCTCTATATAAACCGATACAAAACCTAAAAAAAAACAACATTCTAATAACAAACCAACACGAGTGAGTTCGACTCTTACTAAATAATTCTTTAACAAATACAAATCTCTTAGTGGACGTATTTATTTTGAAATATTTACTTTTTTTCTCTTTGGACATTCAGCGAAAAAAAGGAAAAAAATTATATATATATGGCCGAGCGGTTTGATACTAAGCCTAACGTAGAGTTGTGCGGGTTCGATCCCAGCTTCAAGCGTCCTACGTGTCTAGCCACACTAAATTGTTGTGATTCAACGAAACAGTCTGTCTGTGGATGACAATATATACGCTCCCCTGTGGGGTTTGAGCACTCTGGCGAAGGAATTTACGGCTGCCGCTCGCGTAATGCAAAGCTCTTCGAACGAATTGAGCACTCTGGTATCCGGTAAGGTATAAAATGTAAACAAACAAACGCTGCTACTCATAATTCCCTAGCTGATGTGGTATGCTTGTTGGCCGAGCGGTCTGATACTAATTCTAACGTAAAGTTGGGCGGGTTTTGATCTCAGCTTCAAGCGTCCTACGTGTCTAGCCACACTGAAGAGTTGTGATACAACGAAACAGTCTGTCTGTGGATGACAATATATATATATAGAGAGAGAGAGAGAGAGAGAGAGACAGAGACAGGTATGTGTGTTTGTGTACAATGTATATATATATATATACACACACAAACACAAACAAAATATTTGTAATGATATTTCGATGAGTCTCTAGTGTTTGTGCGTATGTGTGTTTTTTGTTTGTTTGTTTGTGTGTGTATGTGTGTGTATCGGCATGTCTGTGTTCGTTTATTGTGCATGTGTGAGCGTGTGTCTCAATCTGAGTGTTTTGTATGCGTGTATATATGCAGACGTGCTTGTATGTATGTATGTATTGATGTGTGTGGTTTTGAATGTGCGTGTATGTGTATGTCACTGCCCGTATGTTTTTAGTGTGTCTTGTTGTATATATATGTGCTTTTGTATGCATATATGTCTGAGTCTGTATTTTATGTATGTCTCTATGTACATACGTGTATGTGTGTTTGTATGTTTTCCCTGTCTAACCCATTACGCAATCTAGCTTGTGTCGATAGAGTGCCAAGACTGCGTATTTTTAAAAACCCTTTTCACAGAATTAGTCTCCAAAATGATCTTATAAATAGAATCCTTATTCTGTTACGAGGTCCAGTGGCGTGTGTAAAGAGACAGAATGGAGTGCCAAAAAAACCACACCCCGAGCCCCTGCTGTTCCCCTTACATTAACACGCGAATCTTCACACCCACGAGACCCAACGTCAATCCTGCGCCATATTCTGCCTTGAAAACGTAGAAATAGACATGTTTCGTTTCTTTTCATTTAGCGCTGTCACTCACACACTCTAACACATATACAAACGTACACACATCTGCACAAACACACACGAATACAATCAAACACACATACACATATACACATATATATGTATAGGAATATGTATATAAATTAGTATATATATATATATATATATATATATATATTGCATATATATACTATTATATATACTATGATATATATATATATATATATATATATATATATATATATAACAGCTCTATCATTAGTATTGAGTACTATTTCATAATACCGCTGAATTTGTTCTACAGCTGACTCGCCAATTCACCAAGTGAGCTCGTGATAACGATAAACAATTATATATATATATATATATATCAGTGGCGACTCTTACCTATTTTTGCTACTCGTACCAACCCCCCCGCCCCCTGTCAACTTCAGTTCCCAACCCGTGGTCCGTGGACCCAAAGTAAGTCATCATAGTTGCTATTGCGTGATTCTCCATTGTATAGTACAGATTGACAAACGTACCTTGCATGGTGTTTTTTTTGTAAACAATCAAGATACTATATAATTTGTAGTCTTGTTAATACAGTAGATAAGATAATTTTTTTCCTTTCAAAAGTATAGAAGAAGAGAGAAGATGTTCATTAATATGACGAGAAAAATATGTTTATTAAAATAAAGAAATTGATGACAATATACACAGACACAGCTAGTAGTTTTAATTTCGCTTAAAATAAAGATTATTTATTGAAAATGTATTCAAATAAACAAATTTTAGTTACAGAATGTAATATATACAACATTCATTAAAGAAATAGAGATCTGTTTGTGAAAAAACGAATTAAAACACGCCGTTTAACCAACATTTACCATAGCGATGATGATGACGTCGGCGACGGCTATAATCTGCTATCCCCCCCTCTCTCTCTCTCTCTCGGTCCATATCCCTCTTCCCAAGACAGTTGTCAGCAGTCACAATGTGCTATTTTTTTTGAGCACGGTGTTTTGAGTTGCTTTTTCTATTGGCTACAGCCAAAAGCGAGACTTCGCTAACATTACTGCTATTATAAGGGTCTAGTTCAACATTATAGCCGATTTTATGGGATGTTCAATGAATCTGACGGTGCCCGGACAAAGACCATTCGTTCAAAACAGCATCGTTGTATTATTCCCAGATATATTTATGAACTTTTGGCTACTTAGTTATCGAAACTTGAATAGATACATAATTTAATTGAGATCAGACTAAGTATGTTTGCTTGAAATTAATGGATGATTTTAAATCCATTTTGAATAACATTGACCGAGTTATTGGTCGTGCCGGGCACGAGTAGCACTAGTCCCGTCTCCGCGCCTGATATATATATATATATAAGCGGTTTATGGCTCTTACTAGCTCACTTAGTATTGTTAAATAGTGCTTAATATCAAAGGTAGAGCATTTACATAAATATTACATGTCTGTAACCCTGGGTTTCATGCATTTTACTATCGTCAGACGATGCAATATATATATATATATATATATATACGATAGGGAGGGTGAGGAACTGTCTTGATGCCCATCTTGGTCAAATAGTCTGTGACAAGGATGGAGTTGTGGACTGGTGCATTGTCCTGGTGGAAATGCCACTGACCCGATTTGAAGAGTGCTGGCCTCTTCCCTAGGAATCTCTTTCTGAACTCCCTTAAAACCTCAACATAGTAGCCCTAACTATAACCCTTTGGCCAATCAACTCTGGTGTATTGACTTCCTTATTCCTCCCACACCCCTCATCATCCTTCACAGACTCCCTGCCTTCCTTGAATCTCTTATGCCACTCAAAAACTAAAGCTCGATTCATGCAGGATGCTCCAAAAGCAGTCTGAAGCATTCCATACGATTCTATGGCATTTTTTCCAAGTTTAAAACAGAATTTTATTGCATATCGTTCTTCTAAAGTGTCCTTACGTCCAGATTGCATTTTTGAAATTCACCAGCTGTGACAATCAGGCTTTAGTAGGGTGTATTCGAATTCCTGTTGTAGCTGTTCATTGAAGGTGAAATCATAAAAATTGGTCAGTCATCTCATAAGATGTATAGCAATGAGACTGAATTTTCAAGAGTCTACGACAATTTTAAATGCCTATACAAAAAAGTCTGGAAAGGCACCACGTAAATATATATATATATATATATATATGTGTGTGTGTGTGTGTGTGTGTGTATGTGTGTGTGTGTGTGAGAGAGAGAGAGTCTGTGTGTGCGTCAGTGTGTGTGTGTGTGTGTGTGTGTGTGTGTGTGTGTGTGTGTGTGTGTATTCTTTAATCCAGTAAATCTGGGTAGCAGGATGGAAATTAATCCATAATCTTAATGTGACTGAATTTTTTTTCTTGAAAGTATATATATATATATATATATATCCAGTCGGCTGGAGCTTCAAAATACGCTGATTGCATCTCAGCGGAAGAGTAATATCCCCTCCACAACGAATGTCCTGATATGATTCTAAAGTGTATCTGATAGTGGGGCTCCATTCCTGATGCTTTTAGAAATCGGAAGAAGTTTTTCATTGCCATTACTCACTGGTTCACTCAGTCGCAAAGAATAATGATAGATTGAATTATTTGTGCAATCTAGTAGATACTTGAAATCATTAATGATGGTGAGGCTCCAGTTTTGGAGTTTTGGAAATGTATTGCACTCCTTCATTACCATTACTCCCATTTCCACTATGACCCAGAGTGGTTGAATCTGATAAGGTTCAATCAATAGATCAAGTAGAAGTGTCCAATCTTTTATGAGAGATTATTTCTTTATATTAAATCGAACTGTCATTATTAATAAAGAATAATACACCATTTAACTATGGGCAAATAGAACTATTAGTGTTAGATAGCAATACTTGAAACCATTTAACTGTGTTTAAACAAATGACCTCTGAGACGTTTGAAAATGATGTTATCCACAAGTTATTCACTTGCAAATTATATATATATATATATATATATATATGTGTGTGTGTGTGTGTGTGTATAAAAAAGATCCTGCATCAAATAAGCCTCAGCGGTTGATATGCCATAAAACGTAACCAAGTCTTATATATATATATATATATATGTGTGTGTGTGTGTGTGTGTGTGTGTGTGTGTGCATTTAGCTAACCTATTCAACGTGGGGAGGATATATTTGTATAAAAAGGATCTCGCATTAAATAAGCCTCAGCGATTGATATGCGATAAAACAATACCAAGCCTTATATATATATATATATGTGTGTGTGTGTGTGTGTGTGTGTGTGTGTGTGTGTGTGTGTGTGTGTGTGTGTGTGTGTGTGTGTTTAACTAACCTATCCACCGTGGAGAGGATATAAAACAATGTTATTTCTAAAGCAGTGTAAAATTGGTATGAATTCAGAGTTTTTCTTCTCTTTGTTTGGTTGCCTAAGAAAACAAAAAAAAATGTCTACGCTGCTACATCCCAATAACTAAGGAGAGAAATGATGGATTCATGCCTCTCCTAATGAAATATAGATGCAAAATCATATCAAATGTGTTGATTAACATTTTTTATTCGTACCTAGTAAAAATTTTGTTAAGATCTTTAGAGGTGGGAGTTAAGAGTCTTACACTGTCATACTGGTCCATGTTTGGCTTGATTTGGTTTTATGGCATATCAACCATTGTAGGATATTTAATGCCAAATCCTCTTTATACATATATATTAAATATATATGATTTGGTTTGGTTGGGTTTTATGGCATATCAACCATTGTAGTTTATTTAATGCCTAATTCATTTTAAACATATAAACAATTCTATTTCAAACCATTCAGTTTAACATAAGTACACAGTTTCAATGTCAAAAGCAGTTCTATTTCAAGCAATTCACTTCAGCATAAAAACGCAGTTTAGATATCAAAACAGTCCTATTTCAAGCTAGTCAGTTTAGCATAAGCACACAGTTTATTTCTATTTGACCCATAGATAGGACTCTATTATGTGTTACCACTCCGGGTCAGAGTTGACCTGGGAGCGATGGCAATGAAGGGGTGCTCAGCATTCCCTAAAGTTCCAGCATTACAGAAGCATCACCATAAGAGTGTTTAGCGTCATATCCAGGACACACGTTTGGAGAGGTTTTGCCCATCTACAGAGAAACAGTCAGTGTATTCTACAGCCCCAGCCGACTGTGCGAGTTCCAGGTTTGTACATTTTCCTAGAATATATATATATATATATAATTTACTCTCCTGTCAGTCTTGACTCATGAAGGGCGAGCCAAGAGTTAATCCTAGATACGAACCCTTGAACAGACCACACATCATTTCTGTACAGTGTTCGTCAGTAGAAACAAATCGTAGAGTCGGCTGGCGCTGAAAAATACACCGACATTTCTGCAGAGAGGTAACACTTCCCCACTATCAAAACAAGTGTCCTGAATATGACACTAAACAATCCAATGGTGAGGCTCTTGTAATGCTGGAGTTTTGGGGAATTTAGATTACCCCTTCATTGCTATCGCTCCCAAGTCCACTCTGGTCCGGAGTAGTAACACCTGATAGGGATCTATCTATGGGTAAAATAGAACTATTTGACATTTACACTAAGTTCAAACAAATGACTTATGTTAAATTAAATTGTTTGAAATAGAACTGTTTGATCATTTTAATGTGTTTATCTACAGAATGTGTTTACAGATCATATGTATTCAATACATATGTAAAAACGGGATTTGGCATTAAATAGTTGATATTTAAAAAGAAACCAACTAACCCAAATTATATATATTTAATACGTATGTATAAAGAGGATTTGGCATTAAATAACCAACATTAGTTGATATGCCATAAAACCAAAACAAACTAAACCAAACTTGATTTATTTTGATTAAGTGCAGTATGTGAAGAACCAGCCACAGTTTATTGAATGAGCGGCTCGCGGAAGAAAGCACCAAAATTTAGAGATGGATTCTCTGAACAATCCCTCTTAGATTTTGAATACAAAGTTGTTTTTCTTTCACAAAACGGAGACCATTCTACCTAACCCTTCTACCCATTGCTGGAAGAGAAGAGTTTGATGCACACTTTTCTCCGAAATTATTTATTTGACCAAATAAAAGATGAAGGAACTTTATTATTGAGAATTAATTTTTTATTTATTTCGGACTCAGACAATTACAAATTCGGTACGGACGCAGAAGTACTCATCGAACTACTCAAAAAAACACGAAAAAAGATATCAAACTGGAAAACGCCAGGACATGATGGAATACATGGATTCTGGTTCAAGAAATTCACCTCCATTCACGACAGTCTATCACTAGAAATGAACAGATGCCAACAAGGTGCAAAAGTACTCGACTGGATGACTAAAGGAAAGACCACGTTAATCAAAAAGGACTCAAGCAAAGGAACTGCTCCAAACAACTATAGACCCATAATTTGCTTACCGATGATATTGAAAATATTAACAGCACAAATAAGAAAAGAGATATACTACTCGCAAACAAGCTGCGGATTATTCCCTGAAGAACAGAAAGGATGCTGCAAAGGATCCAGAGGCACAGCAGAGTTACTCTACGTAGATCAACACATACTAAATGAAAGCAAGAACAGATGGAAAAATCTAGCTATGGCCTGGATAGACTACAAAAAGGCATATGATACGGTTCCGCAAAGCTGGATAATAAACTGTCTCAAAATGTACAAAATATCACACGAAGTCATAAACTTCATCGAAAAAAAAACATGAAAAACTGGACAGTTGAATTAACAGCAGGAAGAAAAAGCTTGGCTGAAACAAAGATCCAAAGAGGTATTTTCCAAGGAGATGCTCTATCACCCTTACTAATTGCCATGATGCCACTTAACCACATACTCAGAAAATGAACAGCTGGATACAAACTTAGTAGATCGCAGGAAAAAAAATCAATCACCTAATGTACATGGATGACATCAAACTATTTGCAAAAAATGAAAAAGAACTGGAAACTCTAATACACGCAGTTAGAATATACAGTCAGGACATAGGAATGGAATTTGGCATGGAAAAATGGGCCATAATTGTAATGAAAAGTGACAAACGACATCTAACTGACGGAATGGAACTACCAAATCAAGACGAGATTAGAACGCTCGCAGAAAACGAAACCGACAAATACTTGGGCATCTTGGAGGTTGACACCATCAAACAAGTGGAAATGAAAGACAAAATTCAAAAAGAATATTTTAGGAGAACTAGAAAACTACTCGAGACAAAACTCTCCAGCAGAAACCTTATCAAAGGAATAAATACCTGGACTGTACTATTCCTTAGATATTCCGGACCCTTTCTCAAGTGGACTAGGAACGGACTTAAACAAATGGACCAAAGAACAAGAAAGCTAATAACAATGCATAAGGCATTACATCCCAGAGACGACGTTGACAGATTATATGTTTCAAGAAAAAAGGGAGGAAGAGGCTTACCGGCATTGAAGACAGCGTTGACACATCGATACAACGACTCGAAGACTATATACAAAAACACGATGGAGGACTGATTACAGCCATCAGAAACGATAATGATAACACAATGGACAACAGAATGACGTATCGTTTTTGATGGCCGTAATCAGTCCTCTTTCATGTTTTTCTATATAGCCCTCGCGTCGTTGAATCGATGTATCAACACTGTCTTCAATGCTGGCAAGTTCTCTTCCTCCCTCATTTCTTGATTATTATTATTATAATTATTATCAATGTAAACTTGAGAAAAAAATAAGCATAATAAATGAGATAAATTAAGAATTCCCAAAATTAAGACTTTCCTTCTCAACTATTCAAAGACCCTCAACAATAGCTACATGGAGTCACGCCTTTCCCATTTATTCTCTAGGATAAATAGATCATTTTAAGTTTATTGCTCTAATAATAATCTCGTTACGAGAAATGCTGGCAGTTTTGTCCAGGATTTGAATTCCAATAGCCAAATACAGTTCCTACGAGCGTCTCCTACTGTAAGGCCTGTGTATTTCAAACTAAACTGAATTTGGGAAGGGGCTTGATTTTCTTCTGGCTGTATAGAAGAATGTTTATTAACATATCGTAACATTAAACCGACAGTCTCTCTGACATCATTTTTTTAGACTTTTAGCATCAGCGATTAAGTTTGTTGGGGTATAAAAATCGGACAAATTTATAGGTTGAACTAATACTGTATTTCTTGGGTAAATAAGGTAATATGATATTTCTATGAGATTGGGACAGCTGGTATATAGGCGTAAGGATTTGAGATGTGTTAGGGATTATTAATATAGTTCCAATTTTATATCTCTTTATATTACCGTGTAAATAACCCGGATATGTGTACAGAGAAAGTTTGATGGGGCATGCGCTTTGGGTTCAGAGTATAAAATTAAAACTGCTCTATGTAGTAATTTACTGAACGCTTTGTTCAGACGCGGTACGAGGCCGTATGAATGAGAATCGAACTCAGTCGTGAAGGTTTGCAAGTCTAGCTTGTTAACCATTACACCATCAGAGGTGTTCGCTTTATGTAAGTAAGAGTTTTAATTATCTATGAGGCGTTTTAAAAAAAAGGGTAGATTTGATTTAGTTTTTGTTTTGGGGTTTGTTTATTTTTGTTTTTGTTTTTTTTTTTTGTGGGGAGGGGGTCTTTTTTATCGTGTTAAAGTGGCAGTACAAAATGAAAATAATTCATGATAATCTTGACCCAAAGCCATCTATTTCATTTATTATGTTAAACAGAGACGACTTAATTTTCTTTGAGCGCCATTAAATTTATTTGATATGCCAAGTGGAAACGATACTGAGTGTAGAGGCCAATAACTAGACTGACCGTGATGCCTTGGAGTCCCCATTGCAACTGCAATCCATGATGATCATCATAATTATCATCATGTCGTGTCGCTAGCACGGATATCCCTGACCCTCTCTCGCCACTTCTCCCTATCATTTATAGCTTCTGGCAGGTCTTCAGGGCTACATCCCGTATCCTCACAGAGCTGCTGTATGTATGTTCGAGCTGGTCATCCTGCTTTTGCTCGGCCATATGTGGGGGTCCATAGGAGTAAATCACTTATAAGCTCGCCCCTGCTTCTCCAGCAGTGTCCTGCATGTCTGGTTCGTCTAACTTGGATAGTCTTCAATTTAGAACGGAATTAATGATTTTAATTATCAGTTGATTGTTAACAGCGGTCCATGATATAACTGATGCTTTTATTTTGGAAGGAGTGAGGGGAATTTGAATAGCATTTCATCGTTAACAACGATCCATGATTACATTGATGCTTTTATTTAGGAAGGGGTGAAGTATTTTGTTTAACTTTTCAAAAACCAAGGCAATAAATATAAAAACCGATCCCGTCCCAGAAGAAGCTAGAAGAGGTTCAAGCTAGTAGAGTTGAACTGTTTTTTTCTCTCAGGATCAGAGTCAGAATGTTTACCTACTTAATTCGAAAAGAGATATCAGTTGCGATGAAGGATACAAGAGACATCTCTTAGGAGCCCCTGCCTTTCAAGTACCCCGCTCAGTATCAGTAACTAACAGCCACTCGTAGAAGAAAACTCCGACGAAAGAAGTTACGAAGTTCTTCACCTGAAAACTTCTTCGGACAGTACCAAAATCACTTTTTCTGTTTAAAATAAACTCTTTGCTAATTAGCATAAAGCAAAAACTCCAGCTAAATTTTTCACCGTGTTTTTTTCTCTCCAACCAAACTTTTTCTTCTACTATTGTATATAGTTACATAATCCTATTACAATTTTTTAAAAAAACCCTATATTGTTACTGTTAACGGGGAGTTGTCTCGTTCTTGGAGTTGCCAACATCTACCGCAACTCATTCTTATTAACCTTCGGATCTGTCACCAAACGATTAAATCAAGTTGCGTAATTCCCCTTCCAGCAGATATTTAAAAAAAACACAACGAGGGCGCAGAAAGCATCCCGTCGGAAAACGCATGTGGTCATTCTAGTATTATGGTCTAGTTTGAACTCATAAAATGTAAGTTTCAGAATTAGACTACGTTGTACATTCATCTGTGCAGCTTTCAAATCCCACATGGAGTGAAACAATGCACAACGTGACAGCGTACGAACTGCCCCGATACTACGAATCACAGCGATTGCCCATCACGGCTTGAACCGCTCCGGTCATGTGATATACACGCTGCTAACACATACCAAAATATTGCCAAGCTTTTTTGTTCACCTAGGCACATCTCTCTCTCTCTCTCTCTCTCTCTCTCTCTCTCTCTCTCTTTTATTTCAGAACAACACATTGACCTGAAGTCTCGCTACCTGCTTCTCGTTGCGACGTTATTCTCGCGTGACAAGCGTCATTCAATTATGGTAATTGGTTGACAGTGATTACGGATTAATTAAGTGTCATTCAGTGACTCGTTCCTCGATAATCGGCGAGAAAAGAACGAAAAAGAACCAAGGACGTTGTTAAACAAAAGATTACACGAGAAAAAAAATCATATCGAGGCTATAATGATTTTTGCATTAGACTGTTCTTCGTTTTTCCTTCGGGCTTTTTAATATTTGGCCCCGTGCAAACGAAAACTGACAGAAGAAAAAAGTGATAGAAAAAAAATACAAAGAACAAAGAACATTTTTCTTTCGAAGGTATAAAAAAAATATTCGTTTCAGGCCTATTTTAAAACTAATTTTTCCATTTTTTTTTTCTAGTTTTCTTTTTGTTTTGTCTTTCAAGGGCGTTTTTATAATAAGCGTAGAGGAATGTTTTCTATGCCAAAATTTAATTAGCAGACAGAAAAATTAACGAACAAAACATTTTGTTTCGAGGCCATCAAAACATGTTCATAAATTTTCTGCTTAGAGGCTATTTAAATGTTCTTTTCTCTATTTTTATGCCATAAATCATAATATAATTATGAATATAAATGTTAAATGGTCGCGCGTGTTGAGCGATGTTCATTGTCAAGGAAACCGGAATAGGAAAGCCGAGTTCAAGATTCTTTGTGTTTCTCTTTGCACTTTTGAACTGAGAAAAGGGATGAGTCCGTATCTTCATTTGCAGTATCTGGATTGATAATAGGACAGAGTGTGCTAGTTCACCGTGGCAGGAAAAAAAAATCTGAATTCAAAACTCCCTAAAAATACGTCTTAGTTAGTGTGGCAGAATAAGGAACATTACTCCCCAGATATTCTATTTTAATTATTTGTTCACATGTCTAATTATTTGACTGTCTTCCACATCGGCGAGGTTTAGAATACGCTGATTATCTCAAGTAGAAAGGTAAGCCCCCTCCCAAATGGGGATTCTGTATATGACACTAAACAGTATCTGATGGCGAGATTCGATTTCTGAAAAACTGAGGGTATAGTTATTTGAATTCTTATACTGCTCTTCATGTTAGTGTTGGAACTTTTTATTTTATCCAATATTGTTTTTTTTTTTCATTCTTTGTTTATATATATATATATATATAAGTTGGCCGACCGTAGTCAAGGATGACCCGAAGGCTCCTTTTTCAATAGCTACTACACAGATGTTTCGGAGAGGGCGCTACTCCTTTCACTGGATTGCACCATTTACCCTTGATCTGTAGCCTATAATGCTGAGTATTAAGCTAGGAGGCATCAAATACTATTTTTGAGTTTTTGATATGACAACCAAGAATTGAAACCCGGATCATTGGCGAACTCTCGAACCATTATGTCAATGGCATATATATATATATATATATATATATATTGTCATCCACAGACAGACTGTTTCGATGTATCACAACTCTTCAGCGTAGTAACACACGCAGAACGCCTCAAGCTTGGATCGAAACCCGCCTTACTTTATGCTAGACATGGTATCTAACCGCTCAGTCATTTCAACGACATACTTAAGCTCGGGAATTATAACGCTTTCGTTATAAGTATAAGCTTTTGTTTGTTTACATTTTGCGCTTTCAGATACCAGAGTGCTTAATTCGTTTGAAGAGCTTTGCATTACGAGGGTGGTAGCCGTCAATTCCTTCGCCAGCGTCCTCAAACCTCGGGAGAGAAGTGTATATATATATCTATATATATATATATATATAAGTATTATTTGGTCCAGTTAAACCGGAGTTGGGAGTAATTCCATCAAGGACAAGAAAACTATTCAAGAGTGAACATTTAAATTTTCCTGGTAAAGAGCTTAATGTAACAGACATTACAGAGCAATAATTTCATTAAGAAAAAACAACAAACCGGTCACATTAGGATTATAAATTTATTTCCATCCTGTTATGCGTTTTTGAAAAATCAAAAGCCACGAAAAAAAATTAACAGGACTTCTTCCGATCTTATGGATAAAATAAATTTATAAGAGAAAGCGGTTGACTTTCACTTGCTCGCAGAGGCCTTGCGACGGGTGCGCACGAGATTGGGGGCAGATGAAAAAGCCAGAATAGAAATAATGTGTATCTGTCTCCTTATGACGAAGAACCTTTAAACTCAAAGGTAATAAAAAGTTTCGTGCCTGAACTAAGAAGTCGTAAGTGTTTTTCGTTTTTCGAGATTCCTATGTTCTATGTATATATGTTATAAACATTCTATGTACGTTTCGCATATCCGTATATGGTTATGGTACACTCCCCACTGATCCTAATAAAACGATAAAACTGACCATATACATTCAAATCATCTAACTTGATTATTAATTATATTTCCTCACCCCCAAGTTGAAATTTTGCAAAGAACTAGCGTTATATATCAATTTAAATATCCTTTGGGAGACTGTCTCTCCGTAAACAAAAGTATATACGTTAGTTTAACGTCAATTACTCTGTCGAGACGACTTACCATACATATAACCAACACTAGCTCGATAGCACAATAACTAAAAATAGATTCCGCCCTGCAACGGAATTTCGAAAAATTCTTAGCGGAAAAACAATATAAGAACATTAAAAGACAAGAAATTCTCGAAGCCTTTCATATTAGAAACAAACGTCCTCATCTGAACAAAATTAATTTTGAAACCAGTACTAATATGCTTAAATGTATTTAGCTACTGTTGCTATATATAGAATTAAAATCTAAAAAAAAAAAAAAAGAATAAAATTTAGATATTAAAAATTACTCCCATATATATAAAACGTTGGACTGGACTTTTTGCAATATACACATCCTGATGATGGCCCGAGGGTAACACTAAAGTACTTATATATATAATGTGATTTACTATATTCATGAATAAAAAAATATTAATACCGATAATAAAGCATGTGTAGAACTTGATCTTATAAGCAAATAGGCGGGAAATTAACTGTCACCAAGCGCAGTTGACTGTGTGTCGACGCTAACCCAACATATATATATATATATATAATTGTACTGTAATGTATATCGTATAATGATATATATCTTATTTACATTTTAGTATATATATATATATAGTTGGCTTCTGTAGTCGTGGGCCACCCGAAGGGTACATTTTCAATAGTTACTACACCGAAGTGTTGGTAGAGCGCTACTCCTTTCCCAGGAGTAGCACTTTACCCTTGATCTTTACATTATCATGATGATCGTTCAGTAAGGCCGTATCAAGTACCACATTTCGAGTCTTTGGTATGATTCGCCTTGGATTGAATCTCGGTCTCCCGGGGCCAATGGTGAACACTCGACCCTCCAGACCAATGGGCCGTAATTATATATATATATATATATATATATATATATATATATATATATTTAAAGGTGAACGAACCAGTTGTTGGGTACTGGGTTGGGACGTTGGTCAGCGTTACAATTATTTCTCATTTCTGTCCTACGGCCAAGTTTTGTTGAATTGAAACTATCCCCCTCGAACAAAGCTACGGGGGTGTTACATTATGACTTGATCTCTCGAAATATTATTGGGTGGGTCAGAACTGGAATTTAGCCAAATGGGAAAGAACGATTGATTTTCTCTGCTTTATGTTCAATTCCCCTTCACTTGTGAACCTACATAATACTGAGATGTAATCCACACCCATACACATAGGCACTGAAACATATACACACACACACTCACACACATACACACTCATACGCACACACTGATACACACACACACACACACACACACGCATAGAAACACACACAAACACACTCACACACAAAATACACACACACACACACATACACACACTCACACTCACACACATACACACTCATACGCACACACTGATACACACACACGCATAGAAACACACACAAACACACTCACACACAAAATACATACACACACACACACACACACACACTGAAACACGCACAAACACACTCATACACGTAAACCCACACATACAAACTCACACACACGCTGAAGACCACACACACTTACACATATACACACACACTCACACATTGATACACACACAAACACACTCACACAAAAAGCACACACATACTCACTGAAACATACTGACGCATAAAACACACCCACACACACATATACACACACACTCACAATCACACACGAACAAACACACTGATCCACACACACACTCATACACATATACACACACACATAGATACACACACAAACACACTCAAACACAAAATACATACACACACACACGCATACACTGAAACACACACGAACACACATGCACACAGGGAAACACACACATACACTCTCACATGCACACACTGAAACACACACACACATACTCACACATTGAAACGCTCACAAACACACTCACACACTGAAAACACACACAAACACACTCACACACACAAACACACTCACACACATAAACACACACACACTCAAGTGCACATTGAAACAAACACAAAACACACACACATACGCACACATTGAAACACACACAAAACACACTCACACACTAAACACACACATACACACTCACACGCACACACTGAAAGACATACACACTCTCACAGATACGCGCAAACTGAAACTCGCACTAACACTCTCACACACGAAACACACACACAAACACAAACGCACACACACACGACACACACACACACACTGAAACACGTACGCACACACTCTTACACAGAGGAACATACAGGGGAAGTTGTTCTCGTTAAAATGGTCTCCGTCAGTTATTTTCAAATCTTGAACAAGAACGTTTAAGTTTCATTTACCGCTAATGCCTTTGGAAAAGGCATGAATCCATATCTTCTACTCCAAGCTAAGAACCAATTAGAAGCGCAGACTCGGTCCTTAAGCATGAGTAAGGCTACCAGCCTAGGAGAAGGAAAATTTTGGATTTTAAATCAGCTGTAACGTTGACGACCGTTGTCGAAGGCGTCCTGAAGGCTACCTTATCAATAGCTACGACACCGAGGTGTAAGGGGAGGGCGTTACTCCTTTCCCTGAGTTGCTTCCCTTTACGCTTTAATCATCCCTTAAAATGCTGAGTGTTGAGGAAGAAGGCATCAAATACCATGTTTTGGATTTGAACCAATGTCTCCTGGGCCATTGGCTAATACTCTACCCACTAGGTCAATGTAAGTAAAGTTGGCGACCGTAGTCGAGAGTGACCCGATAGCTTCTACCCTGAGGTGTAGGGGAGAGCGCTACTCCTTTCCCTAGATTGATCCACTTTACTCTTGATACGTACCTTATAGTGCTGAGTGTCAAGTAAGGGGGCATCAAGTACCATTTTTGAGTCTTTAGTATGACTCGTCCTGGGATTGAACCCCCGTCTCCCGGACCATTAGTGAACAGTCTCCTCATTAGGCCAATGGCCCGGTTTAAATACACACCCATCCATAGATGGACACACATATATATATATATATATGTTTTATTTTGAATTGGAGGTGCCCGTGGTGTAATGGTTATCGTCGAAGGAAATGGACACGGAGACACGTGTTCAAATCCGGGACGAGACTGATTGCATAGTACTAATACCCTTGGGAAAGGTATGAATCCAATTATTCTCCCTCCAGCTATGGATAAATAGTAGGGCACACTGGGTTCTTCAGCCTTGATGAGGCAACTCGTCTAGGAGAAGAAAATCTCTCAATTCAAACCTGTTAAACTCTGCTTAAAAATTGACCCTGTCTCATATCCTGCCCGAGCGGAGGGGTTGGTAAATATGATCTTTTAGTTTGATATGTCATAAAAACCAAACCAAACCAATCTTTCTATCTTTATCATTTTAGGCCTAAAATTTCTGTATACTTATTATATAACAAATAAAAGCCTTTTTTCTGACCAACTTCATGTTTGCAGCGAAATCCTTAATGTTGAAGAAAGTCTAATATTTTTGCAATCTATTTGATTCATGAATAATATTTTTTTTCTTTATGACTGCAATTAAACTTTTTTTTTCTGCTTGCATCTTGACTGAAAGAGGATAAATGTTCATGAGAGAAAAAACTATTTGAAATAAACTTTATCGATGAGGAGTTATATGTTTCTTATGAAGAAATGTTTGGTTTGGTTGTGTTTTACGGCATATCAACCCATGCAGATTATTCAATGCCAGATCCTGTTTATATATATATATATATATATGCATCCTCATCATCATCATGTTGCACCGATTTCCCTGACTCTCTCTCTCTCTCTCTCACTCTCTCTCTCTTTCTCATTTTCTCACTTTCTCTTTCTCTCTCACTCTCTTTCTCTTTCTTTTTCTCTTTCTCTTTCGCTCTCTCTTCCTCTCTCTCTATTTATCTCTCTCTTTCTCTCTCACTCTCTCTTCCTCTCTCTCTCTCTTTCTCTCTCTCTCTTTCTCTTTCTCTCTCTTTCTCTGTCTATTCGTCTCTATCATCCATGCATCCCGGTAGGTCCTCTAGACTACATCTTGTAATCGTACAGATCTGTTGTAGATACGTTCTAGTTGGTCGTCCAACATTTGCACGTCCGTGTGAAGAGAATATCTCTTATGAGTTCATTCTTACTTCTCCAGCAGTGTCCCTCATGTCTTGTCAGTCTTATTTGAATGTTTTTAAATAGGGGGTAAGTGGCCGTACAGCTGCTGTTTTGAGGGATGCTGCTACCAGGATTTGTTCAATATGACTCGTAGCATTCTTGTGTAATTCCCGTCAAGCTTTTTCTTAATACATTCAGTCAGGGTCCATGTAGTGTATCCATACTGTAGAATTGACACGACCTCAGCTTGGAAAAGCAAATAGTTCGTTATAACATTCTTCTTGTGACGAACCAGAGCTCATTAGTTAGCACACTATTAAAGTGTTTCAAGTATGCTTTTTATTGTTAGCACACAGTTAACTAATTTCAAGTATTGCCATTAAACACAAACGATTTTATTCCATATTTATAATAATCCCAAATAAACATTGTATAATTCTATTTAACCCATAATGGGACCCTAAGACTCCGGGTCATTATTCAATCAAGGTCTAGCACCAGGTTACCTGGCATATGGACCTGGAAGGTCAAACAACGACACCCATAGATTTACATTGCACCGGACCTTAAGGACTCGTGAATCTATAACCAGCAAGGTCACCTGGCTTTGTGCCGAGAGATTTAGCAAAGGTTACCACATTTCACCAAGTGATCCTTTGTGTAGAAGCGCTCGTGTGCGACCTCCCTATCACTTAAATATCCAGTAAAAAAATACCTCGTATCAAATCCTGCCAGGTGGAAGGCGCGCAAAAATACCTAACATTCTGGGTCCAAGTGGACTTGAGAGCAATGGTAATGAAGAGATACGAGGATCATTAAATAAATTTCCAGACTTTTTTCGTGTGGGCACTTTTATTGATAGCATACACATGAAACTTTAGTCCCCTTCGAAGTAATCTCCTCCGGCTGCAATGCACTTGTACCGTTCCAACAACTTCTCGAAGGACCCACGGAAGTTTGTCTTGTGTGAGCGTGTCAATGACCTTCGTCACAGCCTCTTTCATCTCCTCAATTGTCTCATAACGACAGCCTCTGAGCTTAGAGAATAAACAAAAGTCACAGGGAAGAAGGGCTGAACTATAGGAAGAGTGAGGAACTGTCTTGGTCAAATAGTCTGTGACAAGGATGGAGTTATGGACTGGTGTATTGTCCTGCTGGAAATGCCACTGACCCGATTTGAAGAGTGCTCGCCTCTTCCCTAGGAATCTCTCTTCCTGAACTCCCTTAAAACCTCAGCATAGTAACCCTAACCCTAACCGTTTGGCCAATGATCTCTGGTGTATTGACTTCCTTACTCCTCCCACACCTCTCATCATCCCTCACAGACTCGCTGCCTTCCTTGAATCTCTTATGCCACCCAAAAACTGGTGCTCTATTCATATAAGATGCTCCAAAAGCAAAGTGAAGCATTCCATACGTTTCTGTGGCAGCATTCTTTCCAAGTCTAAAACAGAATTTTATTGCATATCGTTCTTCTAAAGTGTCCTCACGTCCAGATTGCATTTTTGAAACTCACCAGCTGTGTCAATCAGGCTTTAGTAGGGTGTATTCCAATTCCTTCTGTAACTGTTCATTTATATCTGAAATCATAAAAATTGGTCAGTCATCTCATACGATGTATAGCAATAACATACTGAACTTTCAAGAGTCTACGACAATTTTAAATGCCAGTAAAAAAAAAAGTCTGGAAACTTATTGAAGGCACCTGATATTCCTCATTCTTTTAACTACAATATAAGAGTCTCAATATCAGATGCCGTTTAAACACTAAATGCTTTCAAGTGTTGCTATATAACACTAGTCACCCGATTCTACATAATACAATCGTTTACACATGACTTGTTTCAAGCATTACAACTGTAACATTTACAGAGTCCACGATGCGGAAAAACGTTCTTAGTTGTGAAAAAGACATAACTTCATAGAATGTTCATACTCATATATATAGAACATAGGAATCCGAAAACACCACATTCACGAAATTGGTTCAGGTACGAGACTTTTATTCACCTTTTTGAGTTTAAAGGTTTTTCGACATGAGGAGACAGAGAGACACAATCTTTCTATGCTGACTGCTTTTACGTCGTCAGCTCTCAACCCAACCAACGCGCGGCGCCCGTAGCGCACAAATTCGTTTGGCCTCGCCCAGCTCTGAAATCAACCTTCTTCTTCCGAGGTAGGAACTCAACTCACTGCTTTTCTCAAATGTCAGCCCACGCTTCCGGTGCGTGACGTCACTCACATCCCCAAGTTACAATTCCTATCTGAGATTTTTATTTTGACATCTCTGAATGACACATCCTCTCCGCGCGCGTGAACACCTGCGTTAATGTTGCACCTAACTAACTCATGCGCTAAGCGAAAGGTTCTCAGCCTAACTAAACTGAAAGGCAAGATATATAAAACGAAATCCCTCAGCAATTATGTTAAACAACGTAATACTACTAATTTAGTTTATCTTTTATCATTTATTTGCTCACAGTTAAATGGTTTCAGTTATAGTAAATGATTGAACAGTTCTATTTGACCCATTGATGGGACCCTCACAGGCACTACCACTTGGGGTCAGAGTAGAACTTGGAGTAATGGCAAGGAAGTAATGCTCCACATTCCCTAAACCTCAAGGACTGGAGCTTCATCATCAGAGGGCTTAGTGTGATATCAGGGACGATTGGGGGGTCTTACTCATCTTTACTTTCACGTAATTTTTCAGTCCCGGTAAATTTAATATGCAACATAGGGATTTTTTATATATGTATATATATATATATATAAATTTTACTATATATATAAGTAAAAAAATAAAGTTGGCGACCTTTATCGAGGTTGACCCGAAAGCACCTTTTTCAATAGCAACTACACCTACATTCCCTGGATTGCTCCACTTTACCCTTGATCTTTACCTTATAATGCTGAGTGTTAAGCGAGGCGGCATCAAGTACCATTTTTTAAGTTTTTGGTATGACTCGACCAGGTATTGAAACCAAGACATCTGAAAACTTGAAAGGATCTTAATAAAATTATACAGACAAAATGTGTATATTATTTTATAATATATATATATATATATATATATAGCGAAGGAAGTAAATGTGTTGCCATTAGAGTAATGCAAGGCTCTTCATATGAATCGAGCTCTTGGTAGCCGTTAATCGGATATATGTAAACAAAAGCAATTGTGATTCATAACCGTTTGAATTTCCTTCGCTTGCGCTGGTTTCCTCGTGGCTGAGTGGTAGAATCTTGGATTGGCGTTTGATTCAACCGGGTTTCAGTCTTAGCTTCGGGAATCTAGCCTGTCTAGCCACACTGAAGTGTTCTCATAGAACGAAACAGATCTGTCTGTGTATGACAATATATATATATATATATAGTCATCCAAAGACAGATCTGTTTCGTTCTATCAGAACTCATCAGTGTGGCTAGACAGTGGCTTCCCGTAGCTGGGATCGAAACCCGGTTGACTCAAACGCCAAGCCAAAGCCTCTAACCATTCAGCCACGAGGAGCGATTAGCCGCGAAGTAATTTTAAACGGTTATGAATCACAATTACAATTATATATATATATATATATATACCGAGCCATTGGCCAAATGAGTAGAGTGTTCGCCAGTCTTCCGGGAGAACTATATATCTACCTAATAAAATGTTTATGTTGAATATTAAATTTACCAGGAACGATTGGACTAAAATATTACATGAGAGTGTTTCTAACGAATTGAGCATGTCTGTATCCGATTGCAAAATGTAAACAAACGAAAGTTAAAACATATGCGTTATTTTCTGAGCTGACGTTGAGTCGTAGGCTTGGTTCGGGGTATGTCATCAGCCTGACGTAAAGTAAGGCGGGTTCGTTCTTTGCTTGGAACGTCTCACATGTCTAGCCACACTGAAAAGTTGTGACACATCGAAACAATGACAATATATATATGTATATATATATATATATATATATATATATATATATATATATATATATTATTCAATCCAGTCAATCTGGAGTAGAGAATAATTCCAATCGGGACCAATAAAATATTCAAAAAAGAATGCTAAATTTAAATAATCTTGGTAAAGAGCTCAATTTATAGAAGAAATAATTTTCTCATAAAAAAACAACAATCGTTCACATTAAGATCATCATCCCATCTTGTCATGCCATCAGCACGGATATCTCTGACCCTCTCTCTGACCCCCCTATCGTTCATCGCTTCCGGCAGGTCCTCAGGGCTATACCCCGTATCCTCACAGAGCTTCTGTATGTAAGTTCGAGCTGGTCTCCCTGCTTTTGATCGGCCATATAAAGGGGTCGATAGGAGTACATCACTTATCAGCTCGTTCCTACTTCTCCAGCAGTGTCCTCCATGTCTGGTTCGTCTAACTTTGATAGTTTTCGTGATGGGTGGTAGGTGGCCGTATAGCAGCTGCTTTGTCGGTTGTTACCTCCAGGTCTTGTTCAATATTACTCGCAGCATTCTTGTGTAGTTGCCGTCAAGCTTTTTTTTCCAGTCGTTTTGTTAGCGTCCATGTAGTGCATCCATATTGCAGTATCGACACGATCGCTGCTTGGAAGAAACGGCGTTTCATTTTATCGGCCAGATCTGACTTCCATATGACCGATAGCTTATTGAGAGCTGTCCATGCCTTTGCTAGTCACGTGTCGATGTCTGTTTCGGTTGATGAGACACTGCTTCCTCACTAGATGAACTTGTCGACTAGTTTCAGAAAAAGACATTAAGATAAAAAAATTATTTCCATACTCTTAAAAGCATTGATTATATCAATGACTTTTAAGAGGATGGAAATAAATTTATTATCTTAATAATGATCGATTGTAGTTGTTTATTAAGAGAAAAATATATATATATGAGTGTATAAGAAATATTTTTTATCCATTGATATTGTAATTCATTAGCAGACAAATATCTGTTTATTTTTGTTTGGTTTGCTATAATGGCATATCAAGCTTTCTAGGTTATTTATTGCCAAAGCCATTCTCCTAGAAGAACAGCAGTGGTACTATTTAACCCATAGCTGGGAGGATAACGGGGTCCATACCTTTCCCAAGGGTATTTGCCCGAAAGTGAACATAATAGCGCGACTGGAGTACGAACTCGCTTACTACGATTCCACAGTCCATCACTTTAACCATTACACCACGAGGACACCCCCTTTATTTTTGTGACAAGCATTTTCATTTTAGAAATTTTGAAAATGGAATTGAACGCTTGAGTCGCTGTTTTAAAAGTGATAAAATGCTGTGTCTGTGTGTTTGGTTTGAAAATTCCTAATCGCCAGGGTTTCAATTTTTTTTTTTAACAGTAGTGTTTCAAATTATCGTCTGCTTAATGAATTGGCGGGAAATTTGGATTCGATGGAATATTTTCACAAACGGAAAAAATATTAGAAGGAACATTGAATTCGTACAATGAAGACGTACAGTTCTTTCTCCAGTTTTTCATAAGTCGAAAAATCGAAATTCAAATATTTATAAAGTTATGATCATAACTTTTATCATAACTTTTATACATAATCATTTTATGTTTTAAGTAAAATCTATAATGGTCATTTAAACAAGCAAGTTAATTTTTTAAAATGTCGAGATGAATAACTCCTTTGAATACGTAAAAAAACGTATTTTTTTATATTTTTTTGTCTTGTGTTTGTGAAATTCGAAGAAACCAAGGTTCATTTTAAAATGAAAATCTCTAACAAGTTTTGTTAAATATTATTGCTTGGGATTAATTCTCTTTTTACTGTCGAAATTAACCAGACAGTTGTTTAATCCCCGTTATATTTGTCGTATCGGTTGATCTAAAATTATTTAAAACTATATTTTCGAGTGTTTATAACTGATTGCATATAAACAAAAGGGGGAAATTCCTTAAAAGATTGTTTTCGTTTTTTTTTTAACTGTATGAACATTTTAATTTTGTCTTTCTTTCGATAATGTAAAACTGTTAATTGTTTATCTTTAAGATATCGCTTGAGAACTTTTAAGCAAATATCTTTTTATATTTTTTTGTGTTAAACAAATTTTCTTGGATTAATTTCTGGATTTTTAAATTCATTTTTTTTTTTGTCATCTTGAAAACCTTCAAGTGAATCGTCCGAATTTGCAGACGATCTTCATTTTATCAGTTTCAGAATTTATCTTTTATCTGCCTGAAAGATTTTAACAGTTAAATCATATCTTTTTCTGGACAGAAATTATTTACTATCTGTGTCGATAGATTTGAATAGAATCTACTCTATTTTAAAAAAAGGAATTATTAAATTTTGCTTGAAAATGAAAATTTACATTTTCCTTAAAAGATTATTAAATTATCTTTACTGTTATTCATTAAAAAAGAGGGATTTCTGGTGGGGGGGAATTAAATATTTCGATAAATACAAATTCTGCATTGTTAGCAAATAGTTTATTGTAAAGATTAATTCAATTTCGCAAATGCATTTGTTTTGAGGCTATCTAAAACGTCAGCAAATAAACAGGAAGCTCCAGACTGTTATCAAATTTTGGCAGGCTGAAAAATGCAAACGCTGAAAAATGCAAACTAAATGAAATTTGAAAAAGACTCTCTGATGTGTGCAGAGTATCCCGTTTTAATCAAAGAAAAATCTTTACAAATGCATGGATCTGCCATTACGAGCCTGAGTTGAAAGTACATGTAGTGGAAATACACTGACTCTCCGATAAAGAAAAAGTTTCTGGCACAGTGGTCAGTAAAGGGGGACATGCTAACAGTTTTCTGGGACGCGAAAGGGTCCATCACTATTGATTTCCATGTAAAAAGAATCTCTAAACAGTGTTTCATATTGCTAAGCCCTTAAGTGAAATTAAATTAAACAGTGCTTCATATTGCTAAGCCCTTAAGTGAAATTAACCTTAATGAAGCTCGTATATATATATGTGAAAACTAATGAAAAAAAAATGAATAGGATACAAGGACTGGTGTAATTGTTATCGTCGTAGGAAATGAACACGGCGACACGAGTTAAAATCCTGGACGAAGCTGATTGCATTTCACATAGCACTAATACCCTTGGGAAAGGTATGAATCCAATTATTCTCCCTCCAGGAATGGGCAAATAGTAGGGCAGACTAGGTTCTTCAGCCTTGGTTAGGCAACTAGTCTAGGAGAAGGAAAACTCTGAATTAAAACCTGTTAAACTCCGCTTAAAAATTGACCTTGTGTCATATCCTGCCCGAGCGGGGGGGTTGGTAAATAGGATATATATATATATATATATATATATATATATATCATCATCATCATTATGTCGTGCCGCTAGCATGGATATCCCTGACCCTCTCTCACCACTTCTCCCTATCATTCATTGCCTCTGGCAAGGTCTTCAGGGCTACATCCCGTATCCTCACATAGCTGCTGTCTGTATGTTCGAGCTGGTCGTCCTGCTTCTGCTTAGCCATATGCGGGGGTCCATAGGAGTACATCAGTTATGAGCTTGTCCTTGCTTCTCCAGCAGTGTCCTGCATGTCTGGTTCGTCTAACTTGGATAGTTTTCGTGATGGATGGCAGGTGGCCGTATACTTGGTGCCTTGTTGGGTGTTGCCGCCAGGACTTGTTCAATATTGCTCGCAGCATTCTTGTGTAATTGCTGTCTTGCTTCTTCTTCAGCTTATTTGTTAGCGTCCAAGTAGTGCATCCATACAGCAGTATCGATACGACCGCTGCCTGGAAGAAACTGCGTTTTATTTTATCGGTCAGGTCTGATTTCGATATGATCGATAGCCTATCGATAGCTATCTATGCCTTCGTTAGCCGTGTGTCGATGTCTTTTTCGGTTGATGAGACACTGCTTCCAAGGTGGATGAATTTGTCTACTAGTTTCAGAGAGGTTCCGTCTAGTGTGGAAATGTCGCCTAAATGTTCGTACGTGCAAGCCCAAATAAAGAGTTACACTAATTATTCGTGGTATCCCGACGTGCGAATACAAATAAAGGGCTAAATAAATTATTTGTGGTATGTTGTATATTGACCTTCGACCCGGCCAAACCTGCCATTCCCAAGTGATGCACCGGAAGGAAGTGACACATTCCGATGGCAGTTATGAGAAGAAATCGCGTAGGCAGACTTGGCTGACAATATGGGACAAGGTAAAATCCCTTGGTACACTCATAGACTGATGCACCGGAAGAGAGTGACCTCTGAACTGCGTAACAGTTATTTCCGCTTGATGACGATCAAACATGCCATTCCAAGGACGGCAGAAATGACACATCCCGGTGGCCAGTCATAGGGAGATATTGAGTGGGCGATTGAACTATTATATAACTCGGTGAAGACAGGAAGTCAATCAGTTGGAGTGGAGATGAGTTGGTGACTAGATATGGTAGAGAAAGCCAGCAGAAAGCTGAGACCCCGGGCCTCCGGTTGAGCAGCCCTGGAGAACGAGAAAGACAACACTGATGGCTATAAGAGTGGGGGTCAATATATTGCAGTTTTGTTCGGTCTCCAACTCCCTCTCACACGCAAACCTTACAATAAAGTGAGAGGTATATTTTTTTAAAGAAGTCTTCGCTCGTCTTTATTGTGTGTCGGAATGATTCTGCATGTATATGTGTATATATGCATATCTATTATGTGGCTATACAACAGCCCGACTTACAAGCATGCACAAATCCTGAAGTCTAAAAAACAATAAGAGGTCACAAATCATTAGTTACCCGCTACGAACACAAACAAATAGTCAAAAGATTCCGCTCGGACAATTATCTCACGAATACAACCCTCTTCTACTAAATATTAATAACATTCCAACGTGCTAGCAAAAATAGTCACATATATTACCGAGTGTCTCTGAACATTGAACATTCCAACAAATTGTACAACAGGCATAGGAAGATAATCTGATTCAATAAATTATTAACCCGCGACGCCTGGACACATTTCTAAACATACCAAAGCCACCTCCACAATTCTTCTACAAATAATTGGTTGGTCCAGTCGTCTGGAGCAGCAGAATACACTGACCGCATCTCTGCAGAGGACAAATATTCCCCCAACGAGTATCCTGGATATAAAATCAAACAATTTAATGGTGAGGCGTCAGTAATGCTGGAGCTTTGGGGAATGTGGAGTACCTCCTTCGTTGCTATCGCTCCCAGGTCCACTCTGACTCGGGCTGGTAGCACCTGATAGGGTCCTATCTATGGGTCAAATGGAAATGTTTGTCATTTGAATTGTGTAATTATGCTAAACTGAGTTGTTTGGAATAGAACAGTTTTTACATTTAACTGTGTGTAAACAAAAAAACGTGTAATTATGCTAAACTGAATTGTTTGAAACAGACTGTTTGCTAATTCAATGTGTGTAAATAAATGACCGGTTTTTAATTGAATTGTTAATGATACATAGCTATACTCGGAACTATTTACTGTATTTGACGGCATATAAGACGCATCTCAATTTCAACAGAGCAAATCAAGAAAAAACAAAACAAATTACTGATATTAAATGTGATGAAATTAATATAATGAATATTATCAATGATAATATTTTTAATCTGGATAATAGCCTTTTAAATAATGACAAATAGTATAGGAAAATTACTCTAAGGTCTTTGATAATAGGATTTGCCTAGTAGCTAATTTCGGCTGACTATTGCGAATTTTAAACCTACATATGGCATATATATAAAAATTTATTCATAAGAAAAAAATCAAGGTGACCACGTGCGGCACTTGATTTGGCCGGAGTGGAGAAGGGAGAAGTAATCTCAGACAGTGCAGCACCAAAAAGTAACTTCATCCTTTTTGTCAAGAGCTACTAATTGAATCCTCAGTACGACTTCGAGGACCCGAACTGAAGACACGAAAACTTAAGCCATTGGATTAGTTTCGTCACTGGCTTCTTGAATGAAGCTTCCCAAGAAATAAAAATAAATGAACGTCGACTGCTGAAGAAAATTCAACTGAAAGAAAATTCAACCGAAAATTCTGCGGAATCAAACTTTAAAGAAAATTCGAAATTTGATGAATTTAGAAACTTTTCCATAAAACAAAAAAAAAGAAAAGAAAATCACTCTTACTCCCTCTCCCTCTCTCTCTTCCTCTTTCTCTCCCTGGCTCCCTCTCCCTCCCTCTCACTTCCCCCCTCTCTTTCTCAAAGAAACAATTTAATAGAAAATTCCACTCGCAAAAACAGTTACTACAACTTCTTTTTGACTAAAGAGACGTTTCTCTCATGACAATCTCTGTTTCTTTACATCCACTTTAAACAAAACAGTTACTACAAATTTTTAGACTCTGGTTTTACAGCTTATATTAATATGCCACTTTCTTTCAAATAAATCAAGAAACCTCAGTAAAAAATTAAAATATTAGGAATAAGAAAAATAAAAATTAAAAAAAAAACTAGACAGTCCCTTACAATTGTAATCAAAATTCGGTAAACCATATTTAGATGTTAAAAAGCAATTAATTAAAAACCGAAAACTCGAAAAATGCATTTGACGATATTCAACTACATCGATTCATTGACGTATGAATTTCCTCAAGAAAGGACATTTACGATAACCGTTACGCATATAAAAGCTTGATTTAATCTTCAAAAAGTCGACACTTATTCTCAGGTTGGTTGGTTGTTTGGGTTTTATGGCGTATCAACCTTTGTAGGTTTATTAACGCCAAATCCATTTTTATACAAATAATCAGTTCTATTTCAAACAATTCAGTTTAGCATGAGTACACAGTTTAATTGTCAAAAACATTTCGATTTCAAACAATTCAGTTTATTCAAACAGTTCTAATTCAGCTAAGTATAAGTACATATTTTGTTTACTCACAGTTAAATGTCAAAACAGTTTTATATATAACAATTCAGTTTAGTGTAAGTACAGTTTCAATGTCAAAAACAGTTCCATTTCAAACAATTCAGTTTAACATAAACACGCAGTTTAAGTGTAAGTACAGTTTAATTGTCAAAAACATTTCTATTTCAAGTTCTAATTCAAACAATTCAGTTTAGCATAAGTATGCAGTTAGTTCTATTTAACCCATAGATAGGGCCCTATCAGGTGCTACCATTCCAGGCTAGAGTGGACCTGGGAGCAATGGCAATGAAGTGGTGCTCAGTTTTTTTTCAAAGCTCCAGCATCACTAGATCCTCGCCCTCAGATTGTTTAGGGTCATATCCAAGAGACTCATTGGGGTAGGTCTTACCCCTCTGCAGAGGTGCAGTCGGTATATTCTACAGCCCCAGCTAACTGGACAACACTTATTCTCAGACTTCGTCTATAAAAGTCCTCAATGAAACACTCAGTTCTCACCAGCATTTCAATATAACCGAGTTTCGCAGAAACAAAGCCATATTTTTATTATCTGCATTTTCAAAATTCATGGGCCTAGAATTAACGCGGATTTAGAAAGTTTGAAAATCTACGGCAAATATCCAATAAGCAGTATATTTCTTGTAATATATTCAATTCACTGTTGGTAATTTTCGCACATCTACCACTGACCATGTAAAATTTTCAAAATCGGCCAAAGCAACAATGGAGATATCTATTGACAGATTCAAACCAGTCTATGACGAAAAATCATCTCATCTATTAACAAAAAAAGAGAACCTGGGCATATCATACAATAGAACTTTCATTTGAGAATACAAAAGAAAAAAGTTATAAAAAAAAAAAAACAGACTGTTTTGTTATATTGATAAACATTGAACACTTTTTCTTTGTGTCGATATATACATATATCGATCCAATAGGGGGAACATTTATGCAAAATCAATTGATTTCGGTACAAAAAAAATGTTAATTTTGTACAAAAAGAGGCTCAAAAAGCCGTCATTTTTTTTCCATCTGTAGTTTTGCATTTATTAACCAATCAGCGACTTCGCTTGAGACACTATATTTGTTATTATTATTATTATTATTATTATTTACTCGTTAGATTTTTTCACATCAGTTTTTGCTGATGGTCTTTCATTGGAGTTTGAGTGACAATAAGTCTCCTCAAGATTTTGTTTGTTTGTTACTTGAAGTGTCCTAAAAGCTGTTTTCCTTCCTTTTGTTTTCTAGTTATTTCTGTTCTGTTGATTGTTGTGTTGTCTGTATTGTTTCTGATTACTGTAATCAGTCTTACTCCAGGCTTGTTTATGTAATCTTTGAAGTCCGGAAACTTATTGAAGGCCCCACGTATATAAGCTGAAGAATAATGCAAATTTTGAGTAAGAAAGCAGAGTACTTTTTCCACCTCTTTTTTCAGAGTCTCCGTTCCTTTTGAACTGTACATGTAATATAGGTCGATCTAAATTCAATCTTTAATTTAAAATCAACGAACCAACCCTGAATGTATAAATTGGATTTAATCCGGTCTGACTGGTATAATTGATTGAATTTGAGCGAGCTAAAATTCTTGTGAATCTTCGTTTCATTATAGTGGTGTAACAGTTTTCAAAAGTAGACATTCTATACAGTCCTGAAATCAGGCAACCCTGAAACTGTTACCATTCGAATGTAATTAGGTACACCCGCTCTACAATTACAAACCTCGCAGATATTAAGGAATTAACCGATTTAAAGAAAATGTTTTCAAGAATTATTTTTGGTTTTGATTCTTCAAATTTTTCGCGGCAAATCAAGTACCTCGAAATTTAAAAACTAGCGCGAATGCATAGATTGGTTGGTAAATGTAAAAATGACAGCTTCTCGAGCTGAATTTTTTTCATCCTTTTATTTTAGAGTGTCCGTTCCTTTTAAACTGTATATATAATATAAGTACGAGGATCATTAAATAAGTTTCCAGACTTTTTTCGTATTGGCACTTTTATTGATAATATACACATGAAACCCTAGTCCCCTTCGAAGTAATCTCCTCCAGCTACACTGCACTTGTTGTACCGTTCCAACAACTTCTGGAAGGCCCCATGGAAGTCCTCTTGTGTGAGCGTGTCAATGACCTTCGTCACAGCCTTTTTCATCTCCCCAATTGTCTCATAACGACAAACCAAGGGTTTGTGTTTTGTTGTTGTTTTTACTTCATAACAAAGAGACAACTTAAAACAATTTTTATCCAACAGCTGAACAGTCTGACGATAAGAAACATTCGTCAAATAATTTAAACACAAACGATACCATCTCCTCATTAAATAACAAGCAACAGACCATATACACCAGGAGCCCAGTTAGCTGTGGGGCGGGGACTTTAGAATACAAGGACTGCATCTCTGCAAAGGGGCTAGACTTCCCGAACGAACAGGCCCAGACGGCTGGGGCAGTAGAATACGCAGACTCCCACAACGAGTATCCTTGATATGACAATAAGCAATCTGATGGTAATGCTGGTGCTTTGTGGAATGCAGAGTACCTTTTTATTGCCATCACTTCCAGGTCCACTCATTGGATTGTTTAGACCTGATAGGCACCTATCTATAGGTCAAATAGAACTATTTGACATTTCAACTGAGTGAAAACAAATGACAATCAAAACTGAATTGTTTGAAATAGAACACTTTGTCCATTTAACTGTGTGTAAATAAATGAATGATGTTTAATTGAATTGTTAGTGATACATAGCAATACTTGCAACTATTTAACTTTATTGACTTATGTTTACAAATCATATATGTCTGATATATATAAATAAACCAGATTTAGTATTCTTATTTACCAACCCCTCCGCTCGGGCAGGATATGACGCAAGGTCAATTTTTAAGCGGAGTTTAACAGGTTTGAATTCAGATTTTTCCTTCTCCTAGACTAGTTCCCTTGCCAAGGCTGAAGAACATAGTCTGTTCTACTATTTACCCATGGCTGGATGGAGAATAATTGGATTCATACCTTTCTAAAGGGTGTTAGTGCTATGTGAAATGCAATCAGCTTCGTCCAGGACTTGAACTCGTGTCGCCGTGTCCAATTCCTACGACGATAACCATTACACCACGGGCACCATATTTCGTCTTAAATAACCTTCAATGTTTGATATTCCATAAAACAAACGCAATCCAAACCAATATATATCGGTAGCGATATCTCATCTACTGAAAGCAATGTCAACATACTCATAGGTTAAGTGAAGGTTGAAATTAACAGGTTATCGACGACATGGAAATGTGATCTCTGCGATGAAATAAAGCGGGATTTCTTTCAAGTTGTAGTCATGTTTGTACTATTATATGATTGCACCACTTGGACTCTTGGATAAAAAGCTCAACGAAAACTACACAAAGATGCTGGGTGATGTTTCTAACAAATCAAAGAAGCAGCACCTTACAAAAAGCTGTTGAACAGCCACTTATTTCCCATCCCACAAACTATTAAAAGAAGATGAACAAGACATGCTGGACATTTCTGGAGAAAATAAGGACAAACTGATGAGTGATGATCTCTAATGGACTCCTACGCATGGACACACCGGTTATAGCCGACCAGCAAAAGCTTATATTCCCCAGCTCTGTATGCATACTTAGTGCTGTACAGGGGACTTACCATTTGTCATAGCTGACAATGAGAAAAAGAGTTACACAAACTCGGACTGTCGACACGCTTTGATGATGATGTTGTTTTATATATTAATCAAATAAAGACAATGAAATTTGTTCTGTTTTTTTTTGGGGGGGTCTCACCTAATAACAAATAAAACCAATCCCTGGTATAACTCAAGATAATTTTTTTGTCTGACAATTAAACATTCTGACTTGATTACTTACACAAATCAAATACAATAATTTTAAATCACAGGATAGTCTACCGTGATCAAATAAAGAAGATACCATTATCATCATCAACAAGAAATAATAATTCACACTTTGACTCATGACAGCCTGAATAGTTTAAAGCGCACTTGATGTAACGGTTATGGACGTAGTAAACAGAAAAGGCGACCGGATTTCGAACCTTGGACAAGGCCGTTTGCATTTCATTTCGTGCTTATACTCCAGGTAAAGGCTTGAAATCATCTCGTCTCCCGACGACAGGCACATAGTCTGACAGATTGGTTTCTTAGGCCTTGCTAAGGCAACCAGTCTAGGAGAAGGAATTCAAACCGGGTGTACTCTGCTTAAAAACTGACCTCTTGTCACATCCCCTTAGTGGCGGATGGATTGGGTAAATGCCTTATTTAAGGCGTGGACTTAATCATGTTATGTTTTGACCTTTTGACCCGGCCAAAAATGCCATTCAAGGTGATGCACCGGAAGGTAGTGACACATTCTGATGGCAGTTATGAGAGGAAATCGCGAGGGTGGAAATTGGCTGATGAAATAGGACGAGGTAAAAAAAAAATCCCATTATACTCTCATAGACTGACGCACCGGAAGAGAGTGACCTCTGAACTGCGTGACAGTTGTTTCCGCTCGATGACGATCGCACATGCCATTCCAAAGATAGCGGAAGTGACACATCCCGATCACCAGATATCGGAAGAAATTGCGGAGACGTAGAGGCGTGTCCATATCACTGCGTGGGAGTTTGAAGGTAATATAAGGCCGACGAATTGAACAGAAGGAGGACAGTTCAGTTTGAGTGCCAGTTGGAGAGAGATGTGGTTGGGAAAGCCACACCCGACCGAAGGGGATCTCGGGAGCCCTGATTGAATTGGGGTCTAGAGGAAAACGAGAAAGACACAAGGTTGCCAACCATAACTTTGGGGTCAAAATATTTCAGTTGTGTTCGGTCTCCAGCTCCCCTCTCACATGCAAACCTTGAGTAACCCTTTTCGAACCCTTGCAATAAAGTGAAAGGTAAATATATTTTATAAAGAAGTCTTCCTGCGTCGTTTATCCTGCGTGCGTCTTTATCCTTGCGTCTGTTTAATTATTGTGTCGTTGTGATGCTGTAGATGACAATATAACAATCAAACTGATTCGTACTTTCTTAAATAACGGCGGTATTTTCAATTTAACAAATGGTCGTATTTTCGTTTGTAGAGTCGGCGACTTTAGTCGAGGGTGACCCGAAGGCTCCTTTTTCAATAGCTACTACACCGAGGTGTAGGCGCTACTCCATTCCTTGGATTCCTCTACTTGCTCCATTTGACTTAATGAGTAGAATCTTCGCCAAAGGCTCCGGGGGACCGGGTTTCATACCAAAGACTCAAAAAATGGTACTTGATGCCACCTTGCTTAACACTCAGTATTATAAGGTAAGGATCAAGGGTAAAGTGTAAACTACATACACTAACTCTAAATCCCCAATCAAAACTACATACACTTACTCAAAAGCCCAAATCAAAACGGCATATACTAACTCTAAACCCCAAAGTCAAAACTACGTACACTAACTGTAAAGCCCAAATCAAAACTACATACACTAACACTAAAGCCCAAATCAAAACTATATACATTAACACTAAATACCCAATCAAAACTATATACACTAACACTAAAGCCCAAATTAAAACTATATACATTAACACTAAATACCCAATCAAAACTATATACACTAACTGTAAAGCCCAAATCAAAACTACATACACTAACACTAAAGCCCAAATCAAAACTACATACACTAACACTAAAGCCCAAATCAAAACTATATACATTAACACTAAATACCCAATCAAAACTATATACACTAACACTAAATCCCAAATCAAAACTATATACATTAACACTAAATCCCCAATCAAAACTATATACACTAACACTAAAGCCCAAATCAAACTACATGCACTAACTGTAAACCCCAAATCAAAACTATATACTCTAACTCTAAAGCCCAAATCAAACTATATACACTAACACTAAAGCCCAAATCAAACCTATATACACTAACTCTAATGCCCAAATCAAAACTACATACACTTAGTCTAAACCCCAAATCAAACTATATACATTAACTCTAAAACCCAAATAAGCTAACAATTCTGTACAAAATAGCAACAACATTGGAATTACAACATGCTCAATAAACTCTTCCTGATAATATCCATGCTATGAGAATAGATACCAGGTTTCAGAAAATCCAGATAAGAACACGTTGATATATCTCAATTGCGAATTTGAAATAGATGATATTTTGTCCTTCTTATTTATACAAAAAAATCATAAACATGATCAGTGTCATAGCTGGATGATAAAAATATAGATTCATGCCTTTCATGAAGTGATCGCAAACAACCTCAGCAGAAATTTGAACTATGTTTGCCCATTCTATTTTACGAGCGGATAAACATTACAAGTGCGTTTCTTCAGCAAAATTTAATTAAACAATGTCAAATTATCTTTAAGAATTAGACGCTTCAAACAAAATATATAAAAAGAAATAACATATTAACATCCAAATAGTAAAACTGGTAATAAATACCCCTATCCATCAACTATTTGACAAATTTTCAATTAAAAACAAGTTTCAGCCACGGTAATTTGACAGGAAAACAATTCATGGCAGTAGCGGGGGCGTCTTCAATAGTTTTGTCACCCGATAATGTTGAGCTTGAGCTGGTAGCGAATTACAAAAAATAATCGGCAGTTGAAATTGCGAAAATGGAAGATATGAGAATTCAGCAGACGGTGTGATATCAAAACGAATTAACATTCCAAAAGTGTGTCATAAAATATCTCCAATCCGTTAACTTTAACAATTAAATTGCAACTCTCCCCACAATAAAACGACCTGGTGTCATATATCGGCTTAGTGAGAGGTCGGTAAAAATCCCATTAAATTGTAATTCCTCGGCAGCCTCAAATATATTGGATCTCGTAAGAACGATTTACCAACTCACTGGTCTAGTAGGGTGAGTATTTCGAAAATGGTCCGGGAGACCTGGGTACCTGATCCGTATCAAGGGTAAAGTAGAGCAATGCAGGGAAAGGAGTAGCACCCTTTCCTACACCTCAGTGTAGTAGCTATTGAAAAGGGAGTCTTCGAGTCACCCTCGACTACGGCCGCCAATTTTACTTATTTTATATTTATCCATTACCAATCGGAATTTTTTTAAGCACGATATATATATATATATATATATATATATATATATATATATATATATATATATATTCATATATATGTTTATATGTATATCTAAATCATAAGAATAAGGAATATACTTTACTTAATGAGAAATATATTCTCCGATGTTAACGTTTAAAAAGAAACTTATTTCTGTTCACAACTCCATTTGGTGATCCAGTTAGCTGCCTGGTGAAATGAATATATAATGGATGATATCTATTGAATTTTCTTTATATATATATATATATATATATATATATATATATATATATATATATTTATATATTAAACCAAGCCATTGACCACATGAGTAAAGTGTTCGCCAATTGTCAAGGAGACTGGTGTTCAATCCCAGGCTGAATCATACCAAAGACTCAAAAATGGTATTTGATGCCGCCTTGCTTAACACTGCATTATAAGGTAAGGATCAAAGGTAAAGTGGAGCAATCCAGGTAATGGAGTAGCACTCTCCCCTACACCTCAGTGTAGTAGCTATTGGAAAGGGAGCCTTCGGGTCACCCTCGACTAAGGTCGCCAACTTTATTTACTTATATATTTATACATATGTATATATAAGATGGGGAAGTTAATGCCAACATATTTGGCTAATGCATCTTCATAATTAAGTTCCGCAGACAGTACAGATTTCCCTATCCACTTCTCTCTCTCTCTCTCTCTCTCTCTCTCTCTCTCTCTCTCTCTCTCTCTCTCTCTATCCTTATCATCCCTCGATTCTGGCAGGTCTTCCAAACTACATGCTTTGACCACACAGAGCAAATGAAAATTAATTCTTGCAGGTCGGCCAACACTGGCGCGTCCGTAAAAGAACGTCACTACGAGTTCGTTCTTGCTTCTTCAGCTGTGTCCTGTATGTCTTGTTAGTCTTACTTGTGTTGCATATTGGCTGCCAATCTGAGATTTCTCTGCATAGGACGTAACTGTGTAAATAAGCAGAAGCAGTCACGTGGTTGAGCGGAAATGTGTGGGCGTTGTGAAATGGTATATACAGATGCCCACGTGAGATACAGTCAGTCTTGCAACGGTCAATCGAGTCTAATAGTTAGCAGATAGAGAATCACGGCTGGCGTGGGACCATGGCCCACAGGCAGCCTCCGGTTGAGTACGTCTCGCCAGAGAGAGAAGACGTAAGCTCGGCAGATAACACAGCGCGGTTAAGAAGAAGTTATTGGCCAATATGGCAGTCTGTCTTCGTCTCCATGTCTCCGTTTGTTTCTCTCATAACGCAGAAGATTTTACACCTTTCGGAAGAATAAAGAGAAATATATATTTTTGTAAAAAAACAAAGTGTCATTCCTTATGGCTACACAACAATTGGGTGGTTTTTGAGATGGGAGGTAAGTGGCCGTACAGCTGTTGTTTCGTGGGGTGTTGCTTCCTGGATTTGTTCAAAATAGCTCGAAACATTTTTGTGAAGTTCACGTGTAGCTTTTTCTCTATAATGCCAATAACAATTGTCATTATCGTGATTATCGGCAGAGTTTCTCTCCGGCATGTCAAATAACATATCACTGCTATCATTTCGCCATTCAACTAGGATTGCTTGATATTCTATATGACACATCATTTAAACAGGATTTGTGGAAAATTGCTCTGAGTTCACAAAATGACAGTTTTGAACGATGGTGTATAAACTTACTCAATTCAAACAACGTTACAAAACTAAATTAGCTGAACTAGAATTGCTTGACTAAACTGAATAGCTCGAAATAAAAATGTTTTTTTACAATTAAACTGTACTTACATTTAAAACTGCGTGCCTTTGCTAAACTGAATTGTTTTAAATTGAACTATTTTTGACACTGAAACTGTACTTACTCTAAACTGAATTGTTATATATAACTGAATAGTTTGAAATAGAAATGGTTTTGACAATTAAACTGTGTACTCATGCTAAACCGAATTGTTTTAAATAGAACTGATTATTTACATAAAAATGGATTTGGCGTTAAATAACCTACAAAGGTTGATATGCCATAAAACCAAACCAAACCAAACCAATTAAACAACGTTAGGATTTCTTTTTCCTTTTTCTTTCCCTTTATCTCAATGGCATAAAATCCTATTTGCAGAACAGTTCCACTGAAGAAAGAAGGGAGTTCCAATAGTGTAATAATTAACGAGCTGAACTGCAGCATCGTAGTAAGCGAGTTCGTATTTCAGTCGCGCAAACGTTCACTTTCAGACTAATATAAATCTCTTTATCTCCTCAGTTATGGATTGAAAAGTATTATAGCTGTCTACACACAATTATATAAATTCAAGTATTCCCATATAATGCAATAGTTTTCAACCTGATCTATTTTATTGCCCAGTCAGCTGGGGCTGTAGAATACACTGACTGCACCTCTGCAGAGGGGTAAAACCCCACCCCCTAACGAGTGTCTTGTTATGACACTAAACAATCTGATGGTGAGGTTCCAGCAATGCTGGAGCTTTGGGGAGTACCCCTTCATTGCCATTGCTCCCAGGTCCACTCTGGCCCGTAGTGGTAGCACCTGATAAGGGTCCTATCTATGGGTTAAATAGAATTAACAGCATACTTATGCTAAAATGAATTGTTTGAGTAAAACTGAATAGTTTGAAATAGAAATGACTTTTACAATTAAACCGTACTTACATTTAAACTGCGTGATTATGCTTAACTGAATTATTTGAAATAGAACTGTTTTTCGACATTAAAACTGTATTTACACTTAACCGAATCGTTACATACAACTGCTTGAATAGTTAGAAATGGAAATGTTTTTGACCATTAAACTGTGTACTTATGCTAAACTGAATTATTTTAAATAGAACAGATTATTTACATAAAAATGGATTTGGCGTTAAATAACCAAGAAAGGTTGATATGCCATAAAACCCAACAAACTAATTTGATCTATTTTACACATAGATCGGGCTTAGGATCAGAATGGACCTGGAAATAATGTCAACGAAGAGGTTTTGCAACACTGCCAGATTTTCAGAACCGGAGTCTAATTACTAAGTGCAGTTTAATGTCACACAACTATCCACTGGTTTTCCCTCAAACCTTCCAGACGTAACGAACATTCGCCAAGGAACGATTGCCTGATGCCATCTCAACTTCAGTTCCTTGCCATGAGAATATCTGAGAATGAAAATCAAGTATTTGTGTTTAACTGTGGACAGTCTTATGTGAATTGTAAGTTACATGGAAGAAAGAAAAGTTAAAAGTTGAATTTACGACGTCAAAGAAAACAAAAGTATAATTTGTAAGCCATCACCAACAAATACGTTAAACTAAAACTGTGTCTGATGGTGAGGCTTCAGTACTGGAGCTTTGGCATTAAATAAGCCACAAAGATTGAAATACCATGAAGCACGAAGAAACCAAACCAAACCAAACCAAACCACTGAAAAAATAGTTACTTTTCTCTAGATATCTCTTAAATATTTCTGTAATAAATATGTATGTGCATATGTGTGTGTGTGCGAGTATATATATATATATATATATATATATTTACACACACACACACACACATATATAGATATATATATATGTGTGTGTGTGTATAAAGAGAGAGAGAGAGAGAGAGAGAGAGAGAGACTGGCTGGACTTAGTGTAGTATCTGTTTAACACATTCGATTTAGCCTTTTCGGGGATGTAGCCGTAACTTTTTGTTCTCGTCTTTGGGACATACTCGATATAAAATTAGCTCAGCTTGGTACAGGGGATTCTTTACATGGAGCAGTATCTCCTCCAGTGCAATAAAAAGAGTATCCTAATAGTTCCTAATGTTGACCGCCTGAACTGAGCATTCTTGTACCTACTCTAAACAGCACGTTTCGACCTCATGTTTCAAATTTGCCTTCGAGTAAGAATGTGAAGAATAATTGGTGAAACTGATGATTTTACAATTAAATTGCACGCCCAGATATTTAATGGGGGGGAAGGTGGTGTTAAACTGATTTTGTAAGTCTAGAGCACGGAAGCAAAATATGAAATAATTCTTAAAACGTTTTTTTTTTTAGTCAGATAAGTCCAATTAAAAAAAAAACGCGATGATCTAAATTTTTCTGATTAGCTGAATTATCCAAGCACTTTTAATTGAAATTAAGCAAAATATGAGTGAGCAAGAAAAAACGAAAAAGAATCTCCGATTTGCTTAACGCTGAAAATAAGCCAAAAATGATTTCCAAAATAATTGGACGTTCTTTATGGCCTCCATCAAGCTCAGACCTTAACCCCCTTGATTACGCTGTATGGGGCGTTTTAGAAAACAAAAAAATACAACCTCCCATCCAAATATTGATTCACTTTGGACGGCTATTGAGAATGAATGGACTAAAATGTCTGAAGAATTTATTTTGAAGGCATGCAAATCGTTTCGAAGGCGTGTTGATACAATAATTGAAAAAAAAAAAATGACGCCTGTATTGAGTAAATTTACTGTTTTGTGTCCATCTTATTTTGTTGTTTATTTTTTTCTTCAAATTAAACCTAATCTTGTATTTTAAGTGAGTCGTTTTTTATTCAACTTAAATATTTGTAATTTTACTTCTGCCTCTCTAAGAAGCATAAATCATAAAAGAAATTAGGAGCTCACCTCTTTATAATCGAAAGTTTCAGATAATTATCAGATAAAACCCATGAGTTTTTAGTTCCACCCCCAACCCACCAAAAATTATAGAGTTTGATCTGATATTTATAATTTAGTTGATATACGAAACTTTCAGCTATAAGTCCAAAATAAAAAAAAAGTAGTTATATAGCCTCGAGTCTTTAGCCTTACAAACCAATCGTTTTGAAATCAGAGTTGCTCTTCTCCTAAACTGGTTGCCAAACTTGAGTAAAGAGCTTACTCAGCTCTGGTAACCTAGCCATAGCCACCAGAAGAATAGATTTAAGTTTTTGAAATTTTTTAATGAATATAAAGTGTCAAAATTAGAATTTGACATTGGTTAGAAGATTCTATTTTATATGCCGTTAACTGGGGGAGTGTTTAAACAGATAAACTGACTATGATATATATATATATATATATATATATATATATATATATATATATATATATATATATATAAGTAATTAAGTGGCCGAGCGTTGTCGAGGGCGTCTCAAAGGCTTTTTATCAGCTGCTACACCGAGGTGTAGAGGATGGCACAACTCCTTTCTTTAGATTGCTCCACTTACCCTTGATCCGTACCTTTAATGCCGAGTGTTAAGCAAGGAGGTGTCAAGTACCATTTTTAGAATCTTTGGTATGATTCGAACCGGGATAGGATCTTAAGAGAGAGCAGAATGGTAAAGAATATATTTATATGAACAGTGTGTGAGTATGTGTAGATGTATGTGTGTGTGTTTGTGAGCGTGTGTGAGGGAGAGAGAGAGAGAGAGAGAGAGAGAGAGAGCTATTGAGGGAGAGAGAGCTATTGAGGGAGAGAGAGAGTGTGTGTGAGAGAGAGAAAGAGAGGTGGAGAGAGAAACTGAGAGAGAGAGAGTGTGTGTGTGTGTGAGAGAGAGAGAGAGATATTAGACTAGTGCAGAATACATTGATTTGAACAGAGAGATAGATTGGGTAGACTGATACAGACAACATTTAAATGAACAGATTGTGATTGCTTGAGAGACAGTCAGAAAGACAGACAGACAGACAGAAGGAGAGAGAGAGAGAAGAGACTGGTATGAAATATATTGATAGAAACAGAGTATCAAAGATAGATAGATAGATAGATATGAAGTGATTGAGATAGATAGATAGATAGATAGATTAGACTGATACAGAATACATTAAAATGAACAGATTGTGATTGCTTGAGAGACAGGCAGAAAGACAGACATACAGACAGACGGACTGACAGACAGAAGGAGAGAGAGGGAAGAGACTGATATGAAATATATTGATAGGAACAGAGTATCAAAGATAGATAGATAGATATGAAGTGATTGAGATAGATAGATAGATAGATAGATAGATAGATAGATAGATAGATAGATAGATAGATAGATAGATTAGACTGATATAGAATACATTAAAATGAACAGATTGTGATTGCTTGAGAGACAGGTAGAAAGACAGACAGGCAGACAGATGGACTGACAGACAGAAGGAGAGAGAGAGAAGAGACTGATATGAAATATATTGATAGGAACAGAGTATCAAAGATAGATAGATAGATAGATAGATAGATAGATAGATATGAAATGATTGAGATAGATAGATAGATAGATAGATAGATAGATAGATAGATAGATAGATAGATTAGACTGATACAGAATGCATTAAAATGAACAGATTGTGATTGCTTGAGAGACAGGCAGAAAGACAGACATACAGACAGACGGACTGACAGACAGAAGGAGAGAGAGGGAAGTGACTGATATGAAATATATTGATAGGAACAGAGTATCAAAGATAGATAGATAGATAGATAGATAGATAGATAGATAGATAGATAGATATGAAGTGATTGAGATAGATAGATAGATAGATAGATAGATAGATAGATAGATAGATAGATAGATAGATTAGACTGATACAGAATACATTAAAATGAACAGATTGTGATTGCTTGAGAGACAGGCAGAAAGACAGACAGGCAGACAGACGGACTGACAGACAGAAGGAGAGAGAGAGAAGAGACTGATATGAAATATATTGATAGGAACAGAGTATCATAGATAGATAGATAGGTATTGACTAAGATATAGATATTGACAAGAACAAATACACATGTATATCTTCATATTTCCTTAATTTACGGCTAACGTTTCTTTTTTTTCTCCTCCCAGCACTCCGATTTTCTTTCCTTTATTTTTATGATTCTTTTTTTCATTTTTATTGAAGTTTTTATCGACTCTTTTCTTTTATTGTTGTTTTTCTTTATTTTAACTTCGTTTATTTATTTATTGAGTTGAAGCCATCATTTCTGAACGAAGCGGAACTACGTCATGCCAGGCGATCGGCCCTGGGAGGTTTACCAGATGACAACGTTTGTTTAGTCTCAAAGATTCAGCCAACTGGAATTCGCGGTAATATGTTTTTTTGAGCCGGCCGTTGAGCCATTGTTTGAACGGGCGACTGAGCCGAAGATTCCAGGTCATATATTCATCTCAATCGGCGGCATATAAATCACTCTGTAATTATCGTAAAAGCAAATGGACCGTCAGACAGACAGACAAAGAGACAGACAGACACACACACACACACACACACATATATATATATATATATATATAGAGAGAGAGAGAGAGAGAGAGAGAAAGAAGAGTTCTAGTCTTATTCAAAGATATATCCAAAGATATATATATATATATATATATATATATGCATCTACGCCTGCGTGTATGTATGTGTAAAGAGAGAAAAAGAAAGGAGAGAGAGGGAGAGAGAGAGAGAGAGAGAGAGAGAGAGAGCTAAACAGAGCAAGTATCCACCATAAGAAAATGATTCTCGAGCCAACTGCTTCACAATAGGAGTGTTAAATGTGCAAAAACTTGTTGGTGACTTTTTAGTAAATGACTAATCTTTCAAACAGTTGTAATTAAATTTCTACGGGGGTTAAACAGGACGTCGTTCAAAATCTATCTATCTATCTATCGATCAATCTCAGTCTGTTCAAATCTATCTATCTATCTATCTATCTATCTATCTATCATACCCTGCAACCATCTGATACTCAAACTGTCTACCCAATTCCGTTCAAATCTATCTATCTATCTATCTATCTATCTATCTATCTCTTCAAATCCATTATAATCTCTTCATATCTATCAATCTTAGTCTCTTAATTCTTTCCCTATCTATCTATCTATCTATCTATCTCTTCAAATCCATTATAATCTCTTCATATCTATCAATCTTAGTCTCTTAATTCTTTCCCTATCTATCTATCTATCTATCTATCTATCTATCTATCTATCTCTTCAAATCCATTATAATCTCTTCATATCTATCAATCTTAGTCTCTTAATTCTTTCCCTATCTATCTATCTATCTCAGTTTATTCCCATCTATCATTATATTTATATATTTATCTCTCTAACCCATTCTATTCATGATCTATCGATCTATGTTCCAATCGCTTTTAATCTCACTCTATTCATCTCCTCTCCCTCTCTCTCTCTCTCTCTCTTCTCTCTCTCTCTCTCTCTCATATATATATATATATATATATATATGAAGACACCGTGTTCGATAGATACAAATAGACTTAGATCGAAGATAGATAGATAGATAGATAGATAGATAGATAGATAGGGTAAGATTTGGAACAGTCTCGCCCTTGGCAGACTCGGCTCTTCAGTCTTGATAACGCTGTTTGTGTTGTGTAACACCTATGGATAAATAGGAGAGGAGGCTGGGGATTTAAACCTTGGTAAGGCACTCAGTCTATGAGGAGAAACAATAATTAAAACCGGCTGTACTCCGCTTTAAAAACTGTGAAGGAGTTTAAAAACAGTATCCAAGCAAGTTTCCCAATTGTGTTTAAGCCATAAACAAGTCGCTATTTATATGACTTTTCACTGCACAAAATAAAACCATTCTTCTGTTGGTAGGTTTTATTTTCTCTAGTCAAGCTTGACCATGAGCATCTTTTATATCTTTTAAATTCGGCATCAACAGTTACAGACTTTTGCCAGATGGAACCTGGGTCCCGTATACTAATTAGATTACTATTGTCAGTATTCATTTTTATCAGAGACTGGGACAGTAGGCGGCGGAACACATTGGCTGACGGACGCGGCACTTTTTTTTTAATTCAGAGAGCCAAAAATAATTTCATTGAAAGACTTAGATCGACATTTTCCTGTTGGCTGCTTGGCAATCGTCACTCGCACAAAAATGAAACTGAACAATTGATTCAAAGAATAAAGCCCAATCTTGAAACAAAGAGGAACCTTTTTAGTCAATATATTATTCATTGTTTATAAATATATATAATGGAATTGTCGGTAGGATTCGGTTTGGTTTGGTTTGGTGGGTTTTATGGCATATCAACCTTTGTAGGTTATTTAACGCTAAATCCATTTTTATGTAAATAATCTGTTCTATTTAAAACAATTCAGTTTAGGATAAGTACACAGTTTAATTGTCAAAAACATTTCTATTTCAAAATATTCAAGCAGTTATATGTAACAATTCAGTTAAGTGTAAATACAGTTTAATATTGAAAAACAGTTCTATTTGAAATAATTCAGTTAAGCATAAGCACGCAGTTAAATGTAAGTACGGTTTAATTGTCAAAAACATTTCTATTTCAAACAATTCAGTTTAGCATAAGTACGTTGTTAGTTCTATTTAACCTATAGATAGGGCCCTATCAGGTGCTACCACGCCGGGCCAGAGTGGACCTGGGAGCGATGGCAATAAAGGGGCACTCCGCATTCCCCAAAGCTCCAGCATTGCTGGAACCTCACCATCTGATTGTTTAGTGTCATATCCAGGACACTCGTTGGGGGGGGGTCTTACCCCTCTGCAGAGATGCAGTCGGTGTATTCTGCGGCCCCAGCCGACTGGGCAAGGTAGGATTCGGCTTAAGGTTAACGTTGTAAGAAATGGACACAATGACCTGTGTTCAAATCCTGGACGAGATGGTTTGCATTTCACATAGATCTAATACTCTGGGGAAAGGTATATATTTATCTATTTTCCCTCAGCTATCGGTAAATAGTCGGTCAGTCTCAGCTCTTTAATTGAGGTATGAAAACCAGTTTGGGAGAAGGAAAACTCTGAATTCAAACTTCCGCTTAAAAATTTACCATGCGTCGTGCAGAGGTTTGGTAAATATATATATATACATTGGGTTAATGGTAGAGTGTTCGCCAATGGGCTGGGAGATTGGGGTTCAATTCCAGGTCGAGTCATGCCAAAGACTTAAAAAATGGTATTTGATACCTCCTTGCCTAACACTCAGCATTATAAGGTACGTTTCAAGGGTAAACTGGAGCAATCCAGAGAAGGGAGTAGCGCCTTCCCCAACACCTTGCTGTTGTAGCAATTGAAAAGGGAGCTTTCGGGTAACCCTCGACTACGGTCGCCAACTTTACTTTTTAATGTTGCTGGTCATAATTCCGATATATATATATATATATATGAAGCAATGCAGCACCCAAGGATGTGGATGGGTGAACCTCGCTTGTTTTACATTTTACGCTGTTCTGCTGGCAAGCGTTGAGCCCTGTTTTTTTCTTTTTATACTCGTTTTTAAAAACATTTATATATATTGACGATCTTAATGGGTGAACTGTTAAATGCTCTTCATATTATTTGCCGTTGCAGTTTTAAGTAGCAAAGAAAGCCTCAGCATACATAGGAGGTGAAAATGATTTTAAGTTATCCTGAAGGAAAAAAAGCTGTGTATCTTTCAATTACAATAGATTCACAGGTTCATATACGAGTGTAATTTTCAATTGGCATAATGGTTAGATTGTTCGCCAATGGCCCGGGAGACCTGGTTTCAATCCCAGGTCGAGTCATACCAAAGACTTTAAAAATGGTACTTGATGCCTCCTTGCTTAACACTCAGCATTATAAGGTACGGATCAAGGGTAAAGTGGAGAAATCCTGGGAAAGGAGTAGCGCCCTTCCCTACACCTTAGTGTAGTAGCTATCGAAAAGGGAGCCTTCGAATCACCCTCGACTATGGTCGCCAACTTACTTTATATTCTACACATCATTGTATTTCGCACATTGTACAAAGGGTCATTCAATAAATAAGGTGATTGTTTTCTTCAGGAAAAGCGAAGTATTTTTGAATTCACTAATTCAGCCGTGTAATTGTCACAAGAGAAAAACTTACAGCGTATTCGACAGTCGTAGTCAAATCTAATGAGGAAAAACATAAAAGATATAGATATGAACATGAATGTACAATGAACGGGATTTCCTAATCTCTTGGAACAAAATAACCCAAGAAGAGTTGTCATGCTCTTACAATCAATCAATCAGTTTTATACAGTAGAGGATACAGCTAAATACTCAAATAGGGATAGATGTGTGAGATACGCAAGCCAAAAATTATATGTAACTGACGGGCTTCAGTAGAGCCTTTGATTGTCCTTCTTAAAGAGATGGATTGACACTGACAAAGAAATTCAAATTCCTTCGGTTGGTAGTGTCCTGGTTTCAGTACTTGCAAACTGTTGATAGGAATCACCAAAAAGTGGTCAAGTAGTGTGCTTAGTATTACGATAATCGTCTTAGCAAATAAAATCGGCGATCCGAATTCAAATACTATGGGTAAATATTTAGGTTGACCGGATTCTTAGGCTTTGGTTGGGCAACCTGTTTAGAAGGAAAATATTAAACATAAATCAGCTATCATTATCAAGTCAAGGAGGTGCCCGTGGTGTAGTCGTTATCGTCGTAGGAATTGGACACGGCGACACGAGTTCAAATCCTGGACGAGACTGATTGCATTTCACATAGCACTAATACCCTTGGGAAAGGTATGAATCCAATTATTCTCCCTCCAGCTATGGGTAAATAGTAGGACAGACTAGGTTCTTCAGCCTTGGTTAGACAACTAGTCTAGGAGAAGGAAAACTCTGAATTCAAACCTGTTAAACTCCGCTTAAAAACTGACCTTGTGTCATATCCTACCCGAGCGGAGTGGTTGGTAAATAGTATCATTATCAAGTCACAGTGCCAGCATGGATTTCCTTCCTTAATTCGTTCCTATCATCCATCTCTGTTTGCAGGTCTTCTAGTCTACGTCATGTGTCCGCACAGAGCTGTTGTAGATAAGTTCTTGTTGGTCGGCCAACACTGGTACGTCACTTATGTGTTCGTCGTTGCTTCTCCAGTCGTGTTTCACATGTCTTGTTCGTCTTACTTGGATCTTTTTTGAGATGGAAGGTAAGTGGCCGTACAGCTGTTGTTTCGTGGGATGTTGCTTCCAGGATTTGTTCAATATAACTCGAAGCATTCTTGTGCACTTGCTGTCCAGCTTCTTCTCAATGCGTTTCGTCAGCGTCCATGTGGTGCATCCATAGAGTAGTATTGCTTAAAAACTGACCTTGAATTACATTTTTTCGGTGGAAGGATTGGGTAAATATACACTCATTCTGGATCATAAGCTGAAATTTACAGAAACTTATATATATATATATATATATATATGTGTGTGTGTGTATTTGAGATGTTAAAAACAAAACTTTTGCCCAGTCGACTGGGTCTGTAGAAATCACCGCGCCCAACGAGTGTCCTGGATATGGCACTAAACAATCTTCTAGTGAGGCTCCAGTAATGCTGGAGCTTTGAGGAATGCGGAGAATCCATTCATTGCCATCGCTCCCAAGTCCACTCTGCCGCAGAGTGGTAGCACCTGATAGGATCCTATCTATGGGTCAAATAGAACTAAACTGTGTAAATATGCAAAACTGAACTATTTGAAACATAACTGTAAATAAACTGTGTACTTATGCAAAGCTGAACTGTTTGAAATAGAACTGTTTTTGACATTGAAACTGTGCACTGATACTGAACTCAATTGTTTGAAATAGAACTGTTTTGACAATTAACTGTTTGTTAACAAAAACAATACTTATACTAAACTGAATTATTTGAAAGTTAATTCAGCTTCAAATGACCTAAAAAGGGTCGATATGCTGTAAAACAATCAAACCAATCAAAAAACAAAACGTCGGTTGTTTTAGTAATGATCGACTTTGATCGATAACTGGAAGCGTTGTCTGTGATTTTAACTGGTTTTTGGTTTTAAATAATCGTTTCCAAATATTTTGACCACTCACACACCCACACACGAAAACAGAACTGAAATTCGCGCACATACATACAAATCCAAAAATAAACACACACAGACGATCTTAAAATATATCTATCAGTGGTGTCAATTGCCCAGTCGCCTGGGGCTGTAGAATACACTGACTGCACCTCTGCAAAGGTGTAAGACCACCCCTAACGAGTGTTCTGGATATGACACTAAACAATCTGATGGTGAGGTTCCAGCAGTGCTGGAGCTTTGGTGAATGCGCAGTACCCCTTTATTGCCATCGCTCCCAGGTCCATTCTGTCCCGGAGTGGTATAATCTGATAGGGCCCTATCTATGGGTTAAATAGAACAGCATACTTATGCTAAAATGAATTGTTTGAATAAACTGAATTGTTTGAAATAGAAATGTTTTTGACGATTACACCGTACTTACATTTAAACTGCGCGCTTATTCTTAACTGAATTGAAATAAAACTGTTTTTTGACATTAAAACTGTATTTACACTTAACTGAATTGTTACATATAACTGCTTGAATAGTTTGAAATGGAAATATTTTTGACACTTAAACTGTGTACTTATGCCTAACTGAATTGTTTTAAATAGAACGGATTATTTACATAAAAATTGATTTGGCATTAAATAACCTACAAAGGTTGATACGCCATAAAACCCAACAAACCAAACCAAACCAGTGGTATCAAATTCGTTTTTGCATATATTAGATTCAACCAATAACATTGAAAAGACATATAAGTAAATGAATTGAAAGTACGTAAACAGAGAGACGGGGGGAGAGAGGGAGGGAGAAAAAAACAATCCAAAAATATGTGTGTGTATAGATGTGTGTATACATGGATGTACGTGCATGGAAGCAAATAGACACATTAAGTATATACTGAGGTTGGACAAAATAATAGAAACACCTAGAATCTTAGCATCATAATTCTAAAACGCCTATAAAACCGTCAGACGTTTGTTAATTTTTTTTTTTCTTATTAATCCCTATTTTTTCCCGTCTTATTTTACTATGATTGTGGGTTTTTTTTTACAGATATCATCTGTAAATTAATTAAATTAATTAAAATTCTTTAAAATGGCAGATCAAATTGTTGGTGCTCGTATAGCTAGTGTCACAAAAACGGCTGAATCATTTGGTCTAGGAAGGAGTACTATCTCAAAAATTATGACAACATGGTGTAATGGTTATCGTCGCAGGAATTGGACACGGCGACACGAGTTCAAATCCTGGACTGATTGCATTTCACATAGCACTAATACCCTTGGGAAAGGTATGAATCCAATTATTCTCCCTCCAGCTATGGGTAAATAGTAGGGCAGACTAGGTTCTTCAGCCTTGGTGAGGCAACTAGTCTAGGAGAAGGAAAACTCTGAATTCAAACCTGTTAAACTCCGCTTAAAAAATTGACCTTGTATCATATCCTGCCCGTGCGGAGGGGTTGGGTAAATATGATGACAACATTTGAGAAAGAAGGAAACACCTCCTCACTGAAGCAAAACTCTGAAAGAAAGCGAAAGCTGTCTTATAGGGACCGTTGGATTCTTACGTGGATTGTTAGGAGGTATCACATCTCCGAAAATTACAGCAGAGCTTAATGACCATCCCGAGAATCCAGTTTCCTCAAAATCTGTAAGAAGGGATCTGCACAAAGATGGATTTCACGAAAAGGCTGCAATCAGAAAACCGTATTAAAAAAATTGTTCGAAATTTCCTGGTATTTCCATTAATTATTTTGTCTTACTCCAGTACGTACATTAAAAAATCTGTAGAAGTCCGAGGTTTTCAGGAACAATTAACTATAATCGGACATTCTCAGACCCAAATTAAAAAGGATCTCAACCCAATTGAAACAATCTTCTCTATAAAATCTGGAATCAAAGACAATCCTCGCTATTATCAATCTCCTAAAGAAAACTATAAAGTCTCAAACACGTGTAGAGCAGAAGTATATATCATGATAAAAACCTAAGTACCAACTTCAGATTCATTTACGGACCAATTTAATTTTGAAATATGTACTTTTCTCTCGTAGGACCAACGTTGGGCTTCACGTTACTAAAATATTGCATAACTTTTGACTCACTCGACTATTACCAAATAAATATCTAGGTGACTTTTTTTTTCTCTTTTGAGCAATCTTTTTTTGCGTATCCGCTAAAGTGTCATAAAACATTTTAGTTCGATCATATTTTTTAAGGTGCTTTTTAAGAAGCGGTGAGGTAAGAAATCTCAAACAAGTATATTCAAAAGCAGACGAATGGTAGACATAACTATGGTGTCGGTGACCCAGTGGGAGAAGACATCGACTTCATCTCTGCAGAAGGGTAAGACGCCCCCCTCAACAAGTATCCTGGATATGACACTAAACAATCCGATGTTGAGGTTCGAGTAATGCTGGAGTTTTGAGCAATGCAGAGTACTCCTCTTTTGCCATTGCTCCCAGGTCCACTCTGGTCCAAAGTGGTAGCACCTGATAGGGTCCTATCTATGGGTCAAATAGAACAAAACTGTGTTGCTTGAGAAGGACTTGTGTTTGCATTTAAAATGCGTATTTATGGTAAACTGAATTGTTTAGCATAGACCTGTTTTAACATTTAAACTTGCGTACTTATGCTAAACTGAATTGTTCGAAATAGAACTGTTTTGACATTTAAACTGAGTACTTATGCTAAACTGAATTGTTTGAAATAGAACTGTTTTTTACATTTTACTTCGTGCATTGCCTGATCAGCTTTGGCTGTAGAATACAATTGCTGCATCTCTGCAGAGGGGTAAGACCCCCTCCCCACAAACGAATGTCCCGATTATGACACTAAATCTGATGTTGAGGTTTCATTAATACTGGAGCTTTGGGAAATGCGGAGTACCCCTCCATTGCCATTGCTCCAAAGTCCACTCTGGCCCGGAGTGGTAGCACGTGATAGGTTTGTATCTACAGGTCAAATAGAACCATTTGACATTTAAGTTGAAATTGAATTGTTAGAAATAGAACTGTTTGATCATTTAACAGTGTTTATCTACAAAATGTGTTTACAAATCATATATTTGATATATGAGTAAAAACAAGACTTGGCTTTAAATAAACAACAATGGTTGATGTGCCTTAAAACCAAACTAGACCAAACCTATGGTGTCACGCGATAAACATATAATCCACAAAGAAATAAAGAAAGAAAGTTGGTTGGTTGGTTGGTTGATTGGGTTTTATGGCATGTCAACCTTTGTTGGTTATTAAACGCCAAATCCATTTTTATACAAATATTCAGTTCTATTTCAAACAATTCAGTTTAGCATGGGTTAACAGTTTTAATTCAGCTAGTTCAGTTTAGTATAAGCACAGAAGTTCTATATTAAACAAATCAGTTTAGTGTAAGTACAGTTTCAATGTCAAAAACAGTTCCATTTCAAACAATTCAGTTTAGCATAAACACGCAGTTTAAATGTAATTACCCAGTTTAATAGTCAAAAACATTTCTATTTCAAGCTATTCAGTTGCAAAAGTCAGTATAGTGAAGGAAGACCAGACTAGTTCTATTTAACCCATAGATAGGACCCTTATCAGGTGCAACCACTCCGGGCCAGAGTGGATCTGGGAGCAATGGCAATGGAGGGGTGCGCTGCATTACTGGAACCTCACCATCAGATTATTTAGTGTAATATCCTGGACACTCGTTGGTGGATGGTGGGGGTCTTAACCCTCTGCAGAAAAGCAGTCGGTGTATTCTACAGCCCCAGCCGACTGGGCAAAAGAAAGAAAGAATAAAAAATAAATAATCCACGAAGAAAGAAAGAAGGAATAAAAAAGATGGCAGACATCGGGTTGGGGTTGTCTTTGAATGCTGGAAACAGTTAAATTGCGCTAACAGCCATTGATTGATTCAATGAGTGATCGATGGACTAACGATCAATGCAGTCGTTACGGCGTAATTCACCTCCCCCACAGCAAAAAAAAAAAAGATGTCGATACAAACGTAAACATTTCTCTGTAATATTACACACCCTTTCGGCAGAGCTTAGAATATGTTGACTGTATCCCCCGCAAAGAGGGTAGGACAACCCACCCCAACAAACAAAAAAGTAGTAGTGCTATCCAGGATGCGTCTCTTCAGCTTGTTATTCAGTCTGGAAATTCTCTGTATTGCCGATGAGAGATGATGTCAAGATAAACGCGGCTCATTTGGTCGTGAAAAACTCCAATTGAATATTAAGCTCTCCCAGTGGCGTAATCAACATAACCATTTTGTAAATGGTTCACGTTACTAAAATGGTAAAAGAATAGATAGATAGATAGATAGATAGATAGATAGATATTAAACTTGGAAGTTTCATGAATGATTAACATGTTTTGGTGATAGTGGCAAGTGTCACCTCAGCAAAGATAGGCGAATGAGATGGTCAGTGAATAAAGGGAACAAGAATTATTTTAGAAAGAAAATTTGGTAAAACTATATGAAATTATTCAGTGCCCCATATGTCTTTAGGATAAATCAGCTGATTGTTTAATTCTAACAGTATGTCAACCAACCTAGGGTTATGCAATGCCAAGAAGTTAAGGAATTGCGTTTATTATACATTTCTGTTTATATTTTTATATCGTTGTTTCTTCAGAGCTTTTTTCTTTTTGGCACACGGTTATGTCAAGTATTCCTATTCAATACAAATAACTTGTTCAAAAAAATATAATTCATTCAGAAATAATCTAAGAATGAATAAATTTCCATCAATTGTATATTCACCATTATTTTGAATCACCTCTTGTCGTTTATCTAGTGGCTTGTTGGTTATGAATCTAATTATTCTCCCTCCAGCTATGAGTAAATAGTAGGGCAGACTAGGTTCTTCAGCCTTGGTAAGGCAACTAGTCTAGGAGAAGGAAAACTCTGAATTCTAACCTGTTAAACTTGTGTCATATCCTGCCTGAGCGGAGGGGTTAGTAAATATGATTGGTTCTGTAGCAGTCACAGATCTATTTCCTCTCGCGATTCAATGCCACCGCCAAGCGATTCGGCCACATACTCACCAATCAGGAGCAGAGCGCATTGATTCCTCCTTCCTCTCTAGAACTATTTTTTCTTGCCCTTTTTGGAAGTCACGACAAGCCAGAGAGCACCCAGCTAGTAGCGAAAAAAGATCTATCTCCCGTATTCTCCTACGGACATTCCACATGGAAGACCTTCAATGAAGAGCACTCTGTTACTAGCTACACACCTCCTACAAACTCAAGGACCAACATACTATCCGGCGACACCAAAAAGAACCTTTTCTCACTCTGACTCGTTTACTTCTGCTACTATAATAAACCTTTCGTTGTAGTGTTTTCAAAAGAAGTTTCGTTATTTATTTGATTGTCAATTAATTTATAGTGTTATGAAAACTAACCATTTAACTCTAAAGTTCCTCTCAAGTAAAATCAGCTGGTTTCGATCGCAAGATATTTTCAAAAAAACGTTTTCACCTGATCTTTTTGAGAAAATAGTTTGTCGTTCAGAGCATTTTGATGAGAACGAAAAAGAGGGTACAAGTTCAAGTGAATTTGAACGAGATGGGGGGGGTATAAAACAGCTTAAATACAATATTTTTCCGACATGAATCTTGCTGAATGTGGCCTTAAGTTATCAACGAGATATTCAACGTTTCTCGTATTGACAAGTTTGGGGCGTTTTCTTAAAAGACTTTCAGGCTCAATTTGCTGCTTTTGAGATCATATATCTGCGTTGAGTGCTTGATTGCAGGTTAAAAATACCAAATGAATAAAAGCACCGTGATCCCAATATCTTGTTGTAACATATCCATGATATGAATATGTAAAGAAATCCCGAAACACTGACGACTTTCTTTAGTTCATGTACCAAACGTTTATTCACTTCTCGACTTTTAGTTTTTCGACACGAGGAGAGAGAGACACGGTGCTGGCCGTTTCTACATTGTTCTTCAGTCAACCCTCAGCTGGACTGCCCTCGCCCAGGTTCAAATCTCAAGTAACTGCTTTTTCAAAAATCACCAAAATTCCCAGCCCATTGCTTCCGGGCATGACGTCATTCATACCCCAGTCTTATTTCCTATCTGGGGTTTTTATTATGACATTTGTGATTGACACATCCTCCGCGCGCGAGCCTGAACACCTGCACTAAGACCCGAATAGTTCAAAGCCTAACCAAACCGAATGATAAGATATAACTAATGCAAAATGATAATGCAAGGTACATACGGTAAGTTTCTAGACTTTTTTTCGTATGGGCACTTTTATTGATAGTACACACATGAAACTCAAGTCCCCTTCAAAATAATCTCCTCCGGCTGCAATGCACTTGCTGTACCGTTCCAACAACTTCTGGAAGGCCCCATGGAAGTCCTCTTGTGTGAGCGTGTCAATGACCTTCGTCACAGCCTCTTTCATCTCCTCAATTGTCTCATAACGACAGCCTCTGAGCTTAGGTAATAAGCAAAAGTCACAGGGAGTAAGGTCTGGACTATAGGGAGGCTGAGGAACTGTCTTGATGCCCATCTTGGTCAAATAGTCTGTGACAAGGATGGAGTTGTGGACTGGTGTATTGTCCTGGTGGAAATGCCACTGACCCGATTTGAAGAGTGCTGGCCTCTTCCAGCGGAATCTCATCCTGAACTCCCTTAAAACTTCAACATAGTAACAATAACTCTAACCTTAACCTACTGGCCAATCAACTCTGGTCTTCTGACTTCTTTACTCCTCCCACACCTCTCTTTATCCCTCACAGACTCCCTGCCTTCCTTGAATCTCTTATGCCACTCAAAAACTGATGCTCGATTCATGCAAGATGCTCCAAAAGCAGTCTGAAGCGTTCCATACGTTTCTGTGGCATTTTTTCCAAGTTTAAAACAGAATTTTATTGCATATCGTTCTTCCAAAGTGTCAGATTGCATTTTTGAAATTCACTGGCTGTGACAATCAGGCTTTAGTAGGGTGTATTCCAATTACTGCTGTAGCTGTTTATTTAAGTCTAAAATCATAAGAATTAGCCAGTCAAATCATAAGATATATAGCAATAACATACTGAATTTTCAAGAGTCTACAACAGTTTTAAATACCCATACGAAGAAGTCTGGAAACTTATCGTATGCACCTCGTATTAAAAAATAATTCCGCAATTATCCTATTTACTAACCCCTCCGCTCGGGCAGGATATGACACAAGGTCAATTTTTAAGCGGAGTTTAACAGGTTTGAATTCAGAGTTTTCCTTCTCCTAGACTAGTCGCCTCGCCAAGGCTGAAGAACCTAGTCTGTCCTACTATTTACCCATAGCTGGATGGAGAATATTTGGATTCATACCTTTCCCAAGGGTATTAGTACTATGTGAAACGCAATCAGTCTCGTCCAGGATTTGAACTCGTATCGCCGAGTCCACATCCGCAATTATATGATATTGTATACAGTGATGATCTCAATAACAGTACATATACAAATACATATACAGATACAAAACACAGGCAGACTCAGGTACGGACGGTTTATTAATTTCTTGACTTCGGCCCATAGCGACACTAGGAGAGAGATGTTGTATAACCATATGCGGGCTCTAATACACAGGCGAAAACATATACCCAGGCGAGTCTGTTGTTCAGGTACGAACGCATTTATTAACTTCTGACTTCGGTTCTTCGACACGAGGAGAGAGACACAATTCTTACTATGTTGACCATACTATCTAACCCCACAAACGCGCTGCACATCCCGTGATGTTTAAGATCTCTGTCGGTAGAGATCCGAAAACCATAACTACATCTTTCAACGGTCAAAATTCAACTCTATCCTCAATGGCAGGAACTCAACTGTCTGCCTCCAGGGTCCAATCTCAACTGACTCTTTTTCAAAATCATCAAATTTTTAGGACCATCTCTTCCGGGCATGACATCATCCACATTCCAGCCCATTTCCTGTCTGGGATTTATTATGATAATGGTGATTGTCATATTTTTAGCACAGGAGCGTAAACTGCACCAATTGATTATGCACCTGAACTTAAGAGACTCGAATAGTTAAAAGCATTACCAAACTGAATGATAAAATATAATTAACGAAAAATGAATATAAAAAAAAACATTCCTTAATTATATAACAAATATACACATAGCATAAGTGTTCTTCTATGAAGGTCAGCCTTTCTGTTAAGCTGTGGAGATTTATCGTTGTCATTCCCCTGTCTTTTGCGTTGAATATTCTCATGATAAGGGTCATTTTTTCGTCACCTGGAATGATATCAATCTCCATAGATTATTTAATGCCAAAGCTATCCCTATAGAAGAACATTAGATAAGGGAGGTTCATGCCTTTTCAAAAGGGATATAACCCGAAAGTGAACGTAATAGCAGGACGAGAGTTCAAATTCGCTCACTACGGGTTCGCAAACCAGCAGGTTAGCCACTACACCACGTGGACTCACCAATTCAGTCATGAAACCAATTTTCTTTTGTAGCTGAGGAAACGTTACTTTTTTTGTTTTTCATGGTAATTTATGAGGAGGCGCCCGTAGCATAACGGTTATTGTGAAAGGAAGTGTACTCGGTGACCCATGTTCTAGTCTACTTGCATTTCCCATTGCGCTCACGTCTTTGGGAAAGTATATTAGCGCTATGTGAAAGGGTATTAGCGCTATGTGAAAAGATATTAGCCCTATGGGAAAAGGTATTAGCGCTATGTGAAAGAGTATTAGCGGTATGGGAAAGGGTATTAGTAGTATGTGAAAAGGTATTAGTATGTGAAAAGGTATTAGTATGTGAAAAGGTATCAATTTTTTCAGCACTATATGAATAGGTAATAGCGATATGTGAAAGGGTATTAGCGTTATGTGAAGAGGTATTAGTGCTATGTGAAAAGGTAATAGCGGTAAATGAAAAGGTATTAACGATATGTAAAAAGGTATTAGCACTATGTGAAAAGGTATTAGCACTATGTGAAAAGGTATTAACGCTATGTGAAAAGGTATTAGAGCTATGTGAAAGTGTATTCACACTATATGAAAGTGTATTAGCGCTATGTGAAAAGGTATGGGCGCAACGTAATTTTTTAATGGTATGTGAAAGAGTATTTCACACTCTAAAAAAAGGATATTAATGCTATGTGAAAAAGAATTAGCGTTATATGAAAGGGTATTAGCACTATGTGTATGTGTATTTCGCGAGACACATCCATTTCACATAGCGCTAATACCTCTAGGAAAGGTATGAATCTGTTCTTCCTCCTGTTATAGGTAAATAATTGGGCAAACTGAATTCTTTAACCTGAATATGGTAAGCAGTCTGTGTGAAGGAAAACTCTGGATTCTAATCAGTTTGGGACCAACTAAACAAGTAGCAAAACTAGGGTACGGGAATAGTTAAGTGAAGACATTTGGTTTCGTTTTAAAGCCATATCAACCGTCGTGGGTTATTTAATGCCAAAGCCATCTTTGTAGAAGGAGAGTACTTGTACTATTTTACCCATAGGTAGGTGAGAGTATTTGATAAATGTTTTAGCATTCTTTGAGAGCCCGGTCCTCGTTTTCTCAGTACAGTTGGGCGTTACTAATGAACACTTATATTCACACTTGAGATTATTTGGAACTTGTGTGTAGTATGGGGGGTCGAATTTTTGGGTGTGTCCGACCTCATTATCTTACGACAAATCATTTTAATTTTTTGGCAAAATACTTCTACAGATGTTGCATTTCAGCCAGATGCCTTGACGAAATTCTTTCTTAATTCTGTATGACGAACGAAAAAACAATCATAAAAACTTTAGCTTGATGCGAATGGGATGTTTTTGTAGCCTCAAAACAGGAAGTTCGAATTTCAAGCTAAGAGATTCGAAAATCTTTACAGGTGAAATGCAATATCCAGGTGTATTATTTTGGCCTCCCGGCGTGGCGAAATAGCTAGCTGCTTTATGTTCGTGTTTTATTGCAGCGGTCAAGTAATTGAATTTTCAGCATGTGTTTGAGATGTTTATATATATATATATATATACCAACCCTCCGCACAAACAGGATGTGATTCAAGCTCATTTTTCTAGTTGAGTTTGCCCAACTATTTACCCACAACTGGAGGAGGAATATTTTGGTTCATGTCTTTCCCTAAAATATTAGCACAATATAAAAAACAAACAGCCTCGTCAAGGGTTTGAACTCGGATCGTCGTCTCTATTTCCTATGACAATAACCATGACACTAATAGCACCTTCTACGAATCATAATTTTACAAATATCATTTTATTGATATAAATGTGGTGCAGTCAACCCTAGTTGCCTTCTCCCGTGTCAGCCACAATAAATGTTTAAAACATCTTCACCTTAACTGATCCACAGTTATATTTAAATAAATCGTTTGCAAAATTTTCATTTCCATAAGTCTATATACAGATAAAATTGTTCTCATTCTCGTGTGTTTATGTCCCCATGGGTCATATTTTCTACAAAATTTACTCTAAATCGTTCGCCAATGGACCGGGAGACTTGGGTTCAATCCCAGGTCGCGTCATACCAAATACTTTTAAAATGGTACTTGATACCTACTTGCTTAACAGGGTAAAGTGGAACAATCCAGGGAAAGGAGTAGAGTCGTTCCCTACCCTCGGTGTAGTAGCTATTAAAAAGGGAGCCTTCTGGTTGCCCTCGACTAAAGGGAGACAACTTTACTTACTTTTTACTATCATCTGCGCGTTAAATTCTACAAAAATGATAATAATATCAACTTGATAAATTTAAACAAAATTTACCCACAATAGTTCGAAGTTACAGCAATTTTAAAGTATTATTTCTCCACAAAATCTTTGAATTAGACAATTCTAATGGCTAATTACACAAAAAGGAGAAATTTGATTGATGTTTTCGTGATTCTGGGTTCAAAAAGAAAATTATAAGGTTGACCGCAAATATCAGATTATCAGACTGAAAATACATGACTTCGGGTCAAAATGTGACTAAGGCTTTGATATATAGCCATTTACTAATTTTAGTATGACACTTGACAAGAAGTATCGACCACTCACTGAAAGTCAAACTAAGAATATGTATATAGAATTACAAAGTTTCAAGTATTTGTAATCAACACTAATAATTTGCAACGATGTATAAGGTTTCAAATAACAATCCCTTTTTAATAATACTGATAATAATTTGCTTGCACAGTTGTATGGTATCAAGTATTCCCATCTAATACTAATAATTTTCATATAGAAATTTTTGAACGAATTATGAGACCTTAACAGGTATTTCTGCTCTGGGTGAGAGAGAACCTAAGAGTAATGGCTTTGAATTGTTACTCCACACTCCCCAGAATACTAACACTCCAGGTTTGGTCAAAGTGGGTTAAAGCCTTTGATATATATTCATTTAAAAAGTTTAGTTTAGGTTTGGTCTAGTTTGGTTTGGTTTTATGGCATATCAACCATTGTTGGTTATTTAATGCCAAACCCTGTTTTTATATAAATATATAAAATATATGATTTGTAAACATATTTTGTAGATACACACAGTTAAATGACTAAACAGTTCTATTTATAACAAATCAATTTAGTATAAGTCATTTGATTGCACACATGAAGAAAAAGCTTGATGGCAACTACACAAGAATGCTGCGAGTAATATTGAACAAGTCCGGGAGGAAGCACCCCAGAAAGCAGCAGCTGTACGGCCACCTACCACTCATCACGAAAACTATCCAAGTTAGACGAACTAGACAGGCGGGACACTGCTGGAGAAGTAGGGACAAACTCATAAGTGACGTACTCTTGTGGACCCCTTCACTTGGACGAACAAAGGCAGGAAAACCAGCGAGAACCTACATGCAACAGCTCTGTGCCAATACAGGATATAGTCTTGAAGACCTACCGGAAGCGATGGACGATAGGGACGGTTGGCGGGAGAGGGTTAGGGATATCCGTGCTGATGGGGCGACATGATGATAATCATGATCATGATCATCAGTCGTTTTCACAGTTTGAATGTCAAACAGGTGTATTTGACCAATAGATGGGACCATATCTGGGGCTACCACTCCGGTCAGAGTGGACTTGGGACCGATGAAGAGGTACTCTGCATTCCCCAAACTCCAGAATCACTGGAACCTCACTATCGGATTGTTTAGAGTCATATCCAGGATACTTGTTGGGAGGGGTCGTACCCCTTTCCAGGAATGCAGTCGGTGTATTCTTCAGCCCCTTCAAAGCTTAGTTTAGAGTGCCACAACACAAGCAGTATGGGAGAGTGATTGATTGATTGATTGATTACTTTTAACGGCATCTCAACGTTTCTGCATTTATTTTATAACTAAAGCTTGGAATTGTATATTTAAATTTGGAATGTTCATGTTGGTTGGTTGGGTTTTATGGCATACCAACCTTTGCAGGTTATTTAACACCAAATCCATTTTCATACAAATAATCAGTGCTATTTCAAACAGTCTTCTTTAGCATGAGTACACAGTTTAATTGTCAAAAACATTTCTATTTCAAGCTATCCAGTTGAGTCTAACAGTTCTAATTCAAACAATTCAGTTTATTACCACTATAGTTTTTGTTTACCCACAGTTTCAATGTCAGAACAGTTCTATTTCAAGTAATTAAGTTTAGCCTAAGTACGCAGTTTAGTTCTATTTGTCCCATAGGTAGGACCCTACCAGGTGCTACCACTCCGGACCAGAGTGGACTGGGAATGATGGAAATCGAATTCCCCAAATCTCCAAAAGTAGCTTCAAATGTTTTTTGCACACCATTATATGATATTAAGTATTCTTGTCTTATATAAATAGTTTTCAACAGATATAAATTTTCGTCACATATATTGGACTCTAACAAGTACGACAACACTGGAGCTGGCAGTAATGGTAATGAAAGGGTTCTCCCGAGCCACATCGCTCCAAAACTGGAGCCTAGCTACCAGATGCTGTTTTGTTTCATAACTTACCCTTCTATGGAGTGGCCCATTCAGCTGGGACTGTAGAATACATCAACTGCAACTCTGCTGAGGAGTCAGACTCCCCAACTGAGTATCATGGATATGACACTAAACAATCTAATGGTGAGGCTTCAGTAATGCTGGATCTTTGGGGAATGCGGAGTACCCCTTTATTGTCATCGTTCCCAGGTCCACTCAGATCCGTAGAGGTAGCACCTGATTGGGTCTGATCTATGGGTCAAATAGAACAGTTTGACATTTAAACTGATTGAAAACAAATGACTTCTGCTAAACTGAAATAGAACTGGTTTTACATTTAACTATGTGTGAACAAATTACTGGTGTTTAATTGAAATATTAGTGATACATAGCAATACATGGAACCATTTTGCTTTGATGACATGCTAAATTGAATTGTTTAAAATAGAACTGTTTGATCATTTAACTGTGTGTAACAAATGACTGATTTTTTTATTGAATTCTTAATGATACATAGAAATACTTGAAAACATTAAACTGTGTGCAAACAAATAATTCATAGTAAATTAAATTATTAAATTATTCGTATTAGATAGAAATAAGTGAAACCATTTAAATATGCGCAAAAAATCAGCTCAGACTCGTTTAAAAACGTTATCTACAAAATATGTTTACAACATATATATAAAAGGGTTTGATATTAGAAAAACTACAATGGTTGATATGCCATATAACCCAATCGAACCAAATCATATATCTCTTATATATATGTATGAAGTGGATTCGTCATTAAATAACCAACAAAATCATAAAACCAACTAAACCAAACCTCTGCAGAGATGCAGTCAGCTTATTCTTCAGACCCACTTATGGAAAAAGGGCATCAATTGAGAATCAAACCAAGAATATATACATATATATATATATATATATATATATTCAAGAAAAAAAAACAGTATTCGGTCACATTAGGATTATAAATATATTTCCATTCTGTTAAGAGCATTGATATGAATCAACAACTCAAAAAAATTTTTAACAGGACTTCTTCAGATCCAATATGAAAATAAATGAATACAGCCGGATAATGGGGATAGTCACAGGAGGGAAGGGAAGGAGCCTTCTCCTATTAAAGATTACTTCCGGCCTCCTTTCGTTTCCGTTAGAGACAGTAACAAAATAATTTTAAAAAATTAAAATTAAGCTAAAAGGTTCCTTCCCTTCCCTCGTGTGACAAATAATTTAAAGAACCTCTTCAAAAACTCCAAACCAGAGGAAATCTTAAGCTTTCTAAAATTAAATCAATCTCTTCATTAAAATCTAGTCAAATATAATAAAAATAACTAAAACTCATATCTTAAAACCTAAAACATGCACAAAAGACAAAAAGCAATTTAACTCTTCAGGCATTAAATGACTCACAGCGGTTGTTATGCCGTTAAACAAAACTCAAACTCAAACTCCACATTTCATAAAGTTCCGGGACTGGAGCCTCACTAACAAATAGTTTCGAGTCATATCCAAGACACTTATTAGGGGGAATCTTGCACCACTGCAAAGATGCAGTCAGCGTATTCTACAGCCCCAGCCAACTGGGCTAAGTTACAGGACTTAAGGCATTCCCATCGAATTCAAATAATTTTTAAACAAATTTGTTTAATCCATAGATGGGACCCTAACATGTAATACGACACCAGATCAGAGTGGACCCGGTAGAAATAGCAATGAAGGGGTACTCCACATTCCCAAAATATACAGCAATGGAGCCTCACCACCGGATGCAGTTCAGTGACATACCCAGGACTGATTGTAGCAGGGTTGAGTAGTAGTACTATTTAACCAAATGCTGGGGAGTTCAGGGCTCATGCCTTTCGTAGTCCAATAGTTAACGTAATAGATCGACGGGAGTTCGAACTCGATTTCGACGGTTTTGCAATCCATCAAGTTACCCTCAATTCTACGGGTATTTCCCTCAATCTGTTTTAAAAGTACAAAATTCTATTCATATTAAAAGTACAAAACTCTATTCATATTAAAAGTACAAAACTCTATTCATATTAAAAGCAAGTTGGTAACCGTAATCGAGGGCAACTCGAAGGTTACCCTTTCAATAGCTACTATACTAGGGTGTAGAGGGTGGTACTCCTTTCCCTGGATAGCTCCACTTTACCCTTGATTCATACCTTATAATGCTGTGTGTTAAGTAAGGCGGTATCAAGTAGCATTTGGGGGGGGTCATTGGGAGGACTCGACTTGGGATCAAACCCCGGTGCCCCAAGCCATTGGCGAACACTACCCACTAGGCCAATGAAAACTCCATACATATTAAAAGTACAAAAAATGTTTCATTCTTAACTCGGGGTATAAAGCACGTGGGAACCCTCTAATCATCCAAGCTGCGAAGATCATTAAATAAGTTTGCAGACTTTTTTCGTATGGGCACTTTTATTGATAGTACACACATGAAACTCAAGTCCCCTTCGAAGTAATCTGCTCCGGCTACAATGTACTTGTAGTACCGTCCCAAAAACTTCTGAAACGCCCCATGGAAGTCGTCTTGTGTGAGCGTGTCAATGACCTTCGTCAAAGCCTCTCTCATCTCCCCAATTGTCTCATAACGACAACCTCTGAGCTTAGGGAATAACCAAAAGTCACAGGGGGCAAGGTCTTGACTATAGGGAAGCTGAGGAACTTGTTCAAATAGTCTGTGACATGGATGTAGTAGTGGACTGGTGCATTGTCCTGGTAGAAATGCCACTGACCCGGTTTGAAGAGTGCTGGCCTCTTCCGACCGAATCTCTTCCTGAACTCCCTTAAAACCTCAACATAATAACCCTAACCCTAACCCTTTGGCCAATCAACTCTGGTATATTTACTTCCTTACTCCTCCCACACCTCTCATCCTCCCTTACAGACTCCCTGCCTTCCTTGAATCTCTAATGCCACTCAATAACTGATGCTCGATTCATGAAAGATGGTCGAAAAGCAGTCTGAAGCATTCCATACGTTTCTATGGCAATTTTCCAAGTTTAAAACAATTTTATTGCATATCGTTCTTCTAAAGTGTCCTCACGTCCAGATTGCATTTTTGAAATTCACCAACAGTGATAATCAGGCTTTAGTAGGGTGTATTCCAATTGTTGCTGTAGCTGTTCATTTGAACCTGAAATCATAAATTTGGTCAGTCATCTCATAAGATATATAGCAATAACATACTGAATTTTCAAGAGTCTACAACAATTTTAAATGCCTGTACAAAAAAATCTGGAAACGTATTGAAGGCACCACGTATGGGTTAAATAGTGACACAACTGTCCTTTTACAAGGATAGCTTGGATGATATGCCATTAAAAAGGCCAAACCAAAACTATGATGTTCTGAAAGACAGTTCGCCAATTATTCTTCACTGTCCAAAATACAAAATCTATCTATCCAATCAAACTTTATCCAACAACTTCTCCAAAATGGAACAAAACCGGACCGACCAATCAAACATTTCGACTTTTCCTCCTCATTTATCAACGTTCGTGCAGACGCCATCTTAATGGTGTTGTTACTTCCGGTTGCAGTGGCTGTCACGATGAAAAATGGCCACCTTACATACTGACATGAAAAAGTATACTAGAAAAAATCATTATTTCATATGTGACACACTTAATATTCGTCAATGTAATTTATAAAAAATCCCATGATACAATATATATATATATATATATTATTTGTCTGAACAGTTCACGTAAACCGAATATAAACTTTAACCTTTGTCTTCTTTGGGCATTACACTGGGTGCGCTAGTGAACAAACTCTTTTAGAGGAAAAAGTTTTCTTCGAAGGTGACTGAGGAAACTACTTGACTTGATTTTTTACTTGGTCTATTTTCCTGAGGTTCTGTGTTTTCAATCGTATATATATATATATATATTAATAATACCGAAAATAATTCTCAAGGAGCTGCTTCAATTAACATTAAGTTTAGGAGAACAACTGGTTTTGAAAAGAATGCAAAATCCCCTGAAGACATCATTGCAGAGCTTGAATAAAACTTTTATTATAACTGGGGTCCCTCACTTCCCGTAACTTTGCTTGCTGCGTTTTCTGACTCATTTGACGGCCAGGTGTAAAATCTGCATAAAGCCATAAGTTTGATTAGAAATCCTCAATGGGAACGGACGTCTTAACATCTGCTCCTGAATAGCAGTAGCAGCATCATACACTATGAGGAGAGCCATCTAGTTTATGGACCCCTTGGGTATATTCTTCTAGACCAAGGGATCCTAGTTAAAAACAAATTAGATGATACACTCTAACAACTTCCTACCTTCTTTCCTTACAACGAGACTCGCAGCATACCAGCGTAAACCCCTTACTTCATGCTGCTATTAAAACCTTCATTTAAAACCTAAAGACATCCTCGTTCTTCTTCACCACCTTTTTTTTCTATCAACATTTAGCGAGGGGATAACAACCAACGAATACCAACGCTACCAACGAAATACCATCGCTACCAACGAGATACCACCGCAACCAACGTAATACCAACATAACCAACGCAAAACCAACTTAAACCAAAAACCTATAATAACAATAATAATAATGATAATGATAATAATGTTATCCCCATCGCTATAAATGGTGACCTTCCGACTTGTGAGAACACGCAACCACATATAAAACAAATTAAATATACCACTACAAAATGGAACTTAAATATCAAAGCACAATATCCCCATCGTTACAAATATTCTATTTTAGTAATAAACAACCCAATTATAAAACAAGAGGATTTTAATTTTCAAAAAATCAACAAAATAAAAAGATGGACACAAAACAGTAAATTTATTCAACACGGCCACCATTTTTCTGAAATTATTGTATCAACACGCTTTCGAAACGATTTTCATGCGTTCAAAATAAATTCTTCAGATATTTTATTCCTTTCCTCCTCAGTAATAGTCTTATGTGAACCAATATTTTGATGTGAAGTTGCTTTTGTTTTGTTTTCTAAAACACGCCATGTAGCGTAATCAAGGGGGTTAAGTTTGGGGCTTAAATCTGGTTTAATGGCAATCCTCACAGTTTTCTCATAGACTTTCAATTCATTAGCGTGCGTTCTTATTGACATTGTGGGGTCCTTCGAATTCACCCTACCGAGAGAAGTTAAAAAGCCTTCTTTACGTTTTTTGTTCTATTCTTCGATCCTGCTTTTCCTTAAAAATCATTTTCGGTAAAAATGTTTTCTTTGTTTTGTATACAATAGACAAAGAAACTTTACCTTGGTTTCGACGTAATGCAAACTATAGATTCTTTGTCGTTTCTATTCTTACTCACTCATATTGGGCTGAATTTCAATTTTCAAAATGTGCTTGAATATTGTAGTTAATCAAGAAAATTTAGATTAATCGCGTTTTTTTTCAAAAATTGAACAAATCAAACATAAAAAAACTTTTAAAAATTTATTCCATATTTTGCTTCAGCGCCCTGAATATGGTTTCATGCTCAATAAATACAGCCGTAACACCCCAAACTCTTAGAGGAGTTATCCTCGTGGTGTAAAGGTCAAAGCGATGGACTGCGGAATCGTAGTAAGCGAGTTCGTACTCCAGTCGCGCTATTATGTTCACTTTCGGGCAAATACCCTTGGGAAAGGTATAAACCCCTTTATCCTCCCGGCTATGGGTTAAATAATACTACTTCTGTCATAGAAAGATGGATTTGGCATTAAATAACCTAAGAAGGTTGAAAGTTTGAGTCCCCAACGTTTCTCGACCGGTTTTACCTTCGACTTTGGCTGGGCCACCTTCGGGTGGACAAACACTCAATGACAAGCAAAGCATTGCACTAGTCCTTCGGGTCTAGTTCAAACTATTCACAGGCATACGTGCCGGACTCATATTGCACTTAGCAACTCTATGTCCAGCAGGATCACCTGGCTCCCTTGCACCCATTGAGCCGATGACTAGCATAGACCGGCAAGGCACGAGTCTCGGCTATGCCCGATCTTTCCCTCCCCCAATTTCCTCTATAAAAAGACCTTATGTCGAACCCTGTCTGGTAAGAGGCACGGAAAAATAACCCTAACATTTAGAGTCCTATTTATTTGTCAAATTGTTCTGTTTGGAAATTTATAGAATTCGACTGAACTGTTTAGAAAAGAAAAAAATGCAAATAATAAATGAACCATATTCGCATTTCCCTTAACTTTCGGCAGACAGGTTGACACGTCATTAAGCCAATCAACCCTCACCTTCTATCATCAATTCCACAACTTCCTCGATTACTGTTTCAACTTATGATAAGCAGCTTCTTTCACACCAGCAAATTGAAACCCCACTTTTCTGTACGCCCATCCTCGTCTGTGGCACCGACGCCAAGTTTTCTTGGCTTATTCATCTCCAAGTTCTTCATCTTTTTTTTCTAGTTCCTGCCAAAATGTCCGATATTTATTACACTTGTTCACTGGGTACTTCTCATTGTCCATTGTCCCACACTCAACCCATTTGCTGCAGTTCATCCAAAACAGGTCAGAACCTCAGCCTCAACAACATCTTTGCTAGAGCACTAATACCAAACAAGATGGCATCAATCAAATAATTACGATTGGCACTCAATTTACCTACTGTGTTCTGATCTATTTGCTATGGATTGCAAAAAGTTCTTCCAGCCAATAAGTCTGGCCTTCGTGTCTTCGTTATGAGAGCTTTTCAACAGGATTAGTATCGACAAGTTGGAAGGCTTCTGAGGACAGGGATATGAGAAAAGATGACCTGCATGCAGTGAGTATATTTCTCAGTCAGACCTTATTTCTCATCTGTAAGGGAGTCAGAATTAATCATAAGAAAAAAAAACCATTGACACTAATAGTTGGTCTGTTGATTGGTCAGTGTTTTATTGCATATCAATCTTTACGGGTTATTTAATGACAAATACTGTTTATATATATATATATATAAACCGAGGATAATAGTCTAAGGATTATTCATATTTACCATCCCCTCTGCTCGGGCAGGATAGGACACATGGTCAATTTTTTATGAGCGGAGTTTAACAAGTTGGAATTCAGAGTTTTCCTTCTCCTAGACTAGTTGCCTATTTATTGCAGCAACCATCGGACAGGAGTACAAAATGTCAGTGATAATCTCAATCATTTTTATAGTGCTCTGCTCGCGAGCATTCGAGCTCTAATTTTGTTTCCAACATTCTCTCATTGCATTTCTTCTTATATGGTGAATAGTTGTAAATTTCTGTGTGTGTTTTTGCTCCCATACTAACATCAAAACTACCTAGATGCTAAATTGTTAATATGCATAATCAATATGCAATATGCATGTTAATGTGCAATATGCATGATCAATGTGCAATGTGCATGATCAATGTGCAATATGCATTATATATGTGTTAATAATGAAGAGATAGATAATTTGAATAATGATTTCAAAAAGCACGTTTGAATAAATAACTGCTTGATGTTATTCATTTGTAATTTTCCAAATATATATATATATATATATATATATATATATATATAGCCAAGTTTATCTTAAGACATCTTTCGATTCCCCTGGATAACTTTTTTCTTACTTTCTCGCATATTTTTCTACTGATTCTATCTATCTCAAACAGAGGGTTAAAACCTTTTTTAAAAAATGAGGCATCCTGGGTATTCAGGAGATATGTGCTTCGTGGAGTATGCCTTCATTACCATTACTCCCAGCCCCACTCCCCAAAAAAGAGGTGCCCGTGGTGTAATGGTTATCGTCGTTGGAAATGGACACGGTGACACAAGTTCAAATCCTGGACGAGACTGATTGCATTTCACATAGCACTAATACCTTGGGAAAGGTATGAATCCAATTATTATCCCTCCAGCTATGGGTAAATAGTAGGGCAGACTGGAGTCTTCAGCTTTGGTGAGGCAACTAGTCTAGAAGGATAACGCTGAATTCAAACCTGTTAAACTCCGCTTAAAAATTGACCTTGTTTCCTATCCTGCCCGAGCGGAGGGGTTGGTAAATATGATTACTCCCAGGCCCACTCTGACCAAAAGTGCTAGTACTTATTGGTGTCCTATCTATGGTTCAAGTAGTCCTGCTTAATAATTATCTGTATGCGTTATGCCTGCATGCAAAAGATTTTTAAAAAGCTCTAAAGAAACACTTACACAAAAGAAATGAAAATAGGAACGTACATTCCCTAACCCCAAGGCAAGAAGTAACTTTAGAGGGATTGACATACCGTTAAAATTTTATCAAACAACCTCCTCGTATATGTGTGTCAAAATAAACCAGGATACAATTACGGTTAGGTTTGGTTTCCTTGTTTAACGGTATATCAAACTTCGTGGGTTATTTTATGCCAAAGCCATAGAAGATCGTAGGGAACTATTCAGCCCATAGCTGATGGTAATAAGAGGGTTCGTAGCTTTCCTTCAGGGTATTAGTCCAAAAAGTGAACGTAATAGCGTGACCGGGGTTCGAACTCGCTTACTACGATGTCGCAGTCCAGCACGTTTGTTACTAAAACGATAACTTGTATATGGTGAATGTATTCCTCGGTCATGGACTTTTTCCTCTGCAAGGTACCCAGAATTGATAATAAGTAAAACATAGCGTTGACCATTATTAACTTCGGACAGTTAGTTCCATACATCAACTTTCTTGTTGCCCTGTCGACTGGGGCTGTAGAATACACAGACTGCATCTCTGCAGAGGGCTAACTAAGACTCACCCAACGCGTGTCCTGTATATGACACTAAATAATCTGATGGTGAGGTTCCAGTAATGCTGGACCTTTTGAGAATGCAGAGTACTTCTTCATTGCCATCACTACAATCGGAGCATGTCAGTTATTATTATTATTATTATTATTATTATTATTATTATTATGTCAACGCACACAAAACTGAATATATGTGTTACAACCAAACAGGCAACATTACCACAGTAGACGGAGCCTCTCTGAAACTAGTAGACAAATTCACCAACCTAGGAAGTAGCGTCGAATCAACCGAAAAAGACATCGACACACGACTAACGAAAGCATGGACAGCTATCGATAGTCTCTCGATCATATGGAAATCAGACTTGACCGATAAAATGAAACGCAGTTTCTTCCAGGCAGCGGTTGTATCGATACTGCTATATGGATGCACTACATGGACGCTAACTAAACGGCTGGAGAAGAAACTAGACGGCAATTACACAAGAATGTTGAGAGCAATATTGAACAAGTCCTGGCGACAACACCCCACAAGACACCAACTATACGGCCACTTGCCTCCCATCACGAAAACTATACAAGTTAGACGAACCAGACACGCAGGACACTGCAGAAGAAGCAAGGACGAGCTCATAAGTTATGTACTCCCATGGACCCCCACATATGGCCAAGCAAAAGCAGGACGACCAGCTCGAACATACATACAGTAGCTATGTGAGGACACAGAATGTAACCCTGAAGACCTGCCAGAGGCGATGAATAATAGGGAGAAGTGGCGAGAGAGAGTCAGAAATATCCGTTCTGGCGGCACGACATGATGATAATGATGATGATTATTTTACTCCTTTGAGAGTTTTTTTTTACACTAGAGTTAGCAGATAGTTTTCCACTGCAGTCTGAGTAACAGCAAGTCTCCGCAAGTCCCCAGGACTCTTCTTAGTATTCTGGCTGATCTCCATAATGTAGTAGTCTCCATTCGTCCTCTTATTTCCAAGTCCTCTCGTACTAATCCTCTGGTGACAGTACCGACAGCGCCAATTACAATTGGTATCAATGTAACCTTCATGTTCAATATTTTTTTTCAATCCTCAAGCAAGGTGTTAGTATTTTTCTCTCTTTTTGCTTTCTTTCAGTTTTACCTTATGATCAACCGGAACGACAAATTTCAATATTTGTCCAGTTCTCTTTTTTTTTTTTTCGGTTGATTATCACTAAGTCTTGCCGGGATTAAAAGATCCGTTTGAATTTCAAAATCCAAGAGAAGTTTGTACATCTCATGTTCTAAGACTGATTCTGGGTTGTGCATATACCATTTGTTTGTATGGTTGAATTGAAATTTCTTGCATAATTCCCAGGGAATCGCATTCCCACCCAGTCCTGCCTCGTCTTCTTATGTGATTGATCGTTTATTTTTATTATCATTAAAATTATTAATTATTAATTAAATAATTATTATCATTAAAATTATTAATTATTAATTATTAATTAATTATTATCATTAAAATTATTATTAGTATATTTAGTTTGTTGGTGAAAATTTCTCGAACCGAATAAAAAAAGCAAAAGATCAAAAACCATGAAATGTACACAGTTTGATCTAGTTTGACTTGGTTTCGATGTTTAATGGCATCTCAACTTTCGTGGGTTATTTAATACCATAGCCATGTTTGTGAAGGAACAGTAGTGGTACTATTTAACCCATAGATAAAGGGATCTTATCACAAGAGTCTAAATCTGAATAGTAAACGTAATGGCGTCACTGGAGTTCGAACTCGCTTAGTACGATTAAGTTTAGTTTACTTGACACAAAGCTGCATATGATGGTGAGGCTCCATTTCTGAAGATCTGAGGATACTTTTTTATTGCTGTTACTCCCAGACCCACTTTGACATGGCTGAAACATTGACGTAAGGTACCATTTAAGTGGAATAAAACTAGTTTGAAATTAGAGTTTACCTTCTTGAAGGTATATATATATATATATATATACATAAATATATGCAATATATAACCGATAAAATGAAACGCAGTTTCTTCCAGGCAGCTGTCGTATTGATACTGCTGTATGGATGCACTACATGGACGCTAACTAAACGGCTGAAGAAGAAGCTAGACGGCAATTACACAAGAATGCTGCGAGAAATATTGAACAATATGTAACACCCTACAAGACACCAACTATACGGCCACCTGCCTCCCATCACGAAAACCACCCAAGTTAGACGAACCAGACACGCAGGACACTGCTGGAGAAGCTGAGATGAGCTCATAAGAGACATACTACTATGAACCCCCGCCTATGGCCGGGCAAAAGCAGGACGACCAGCTCGAACATACATACAGCAGCTCTGTGAGGATACGGGATGTAGCCCTGAAGACCTGCCGGTGGCGATGAACGATAGGGAGAACTGGTGAGAGAGAGTCAAGAATATCCGTGCAAGCGGCATGACATGAGGATGATGATGATATCTATATATACAAAATCTAGATATAAATATATACTATATATATATATATATATATATATACGTAAATATATACTCTATAAATATTATATAGATTATATAAATATAATATATACTATATATTCTATAATATATATATACTATATCTATATATACTATATCTATATCTATCTATCTCTCTCTCTATATATATATATATATGTACGTAAATATATATTATATAACTATTGTATAGATTATATAAATATAATATATACTATATATACTAAAATATATATACTATATCAACTATAATATATATATATATATATATATATACTATATCTATATATAAATATATACTATATATATATATATATATATATATATATATATATACTTAACTGGCCAATTCGGTCAGAATTTGAACTCGAATCACCGATTTCATTTTCTAACACACACAGACACACACAAATACACATACAATTAAGCATAACCAAGTCTGGCACAAGGTTACAAAAATAGAACGTTCAGACAAGATAGAATGAACTTAATGTGATGTACGAAGATTGGCTGAAAAGTTCATAATCTGACCAAGATACTCTCACAGAATATGATCAAATGGGGTATATTTCTTTAACATAATTTCCCTTGCGCTTCACAAACGTCTTCCATTGGTGTTGCAGTGCTTGGATTCCGTTGGTTGAAAGAAACCATCAGCAGTATTCGCCAATGGCCCGAGAGACCGAGGTTCAATTCCAGATTGAGTCATACCAAAGAATAAAAAAATGGCACTTCATGCTACCTTGTTTAACATTCCGTATTATAAGGTACGTATCAAGAATTAAGTGGAGCAATCCAGGAAAAGGAATAACACCCACCCCAACACTTCGCTGTTGTAACTTTTGAAAAGGGAGCCTTCTGGTCACCCTTGACTACGTTGAAGAAACTAGCGTAGAGTAAGTAGAACGAATCAAACTAACAACTCTGTTTGTATAGTAATTTGCTGGCACAAGGTGATGAGGAGCCCCTAATGATTAAATTCACTACTTTTATGTATTGATCAACGACACGAGCTCTTTAACCGCTGCTTTGTAAAGAAGTTCTGAACATTGATTTATTGAACGCATTTAAAATTTATGCTGAAGATGAAGAATATCCGAGTCTCCAAGAGAAATGGTTTATTTTTCGTTGGTTTTTTTTTTGTTTTTTTAAAGGCTTATTTTCCTTTTCTTTTCTTAAATCTCTGGATTTACTGTAACTAGATTCGTCTGTCATCACTTCATCCCAAGAATATTAATTAGATTTAAAATCCAAGAATGACGAATTCGGACTAAAGACTTTTGCTCCTGCATAATAAAAATGAACCATTGGTCGAGCACTAGAATTCAAATTACCATTGGGGGGGGGTAAAAGTATTTCTGAAAAGTTCGCGGTCTGACTAAGAAAAGAGTGACCCACACTCATAGTGAAGCTATCTGAAATTCACTGGTTCCAGCAAAGTCACAGAAATTATGCCCAAACCTTCCTAAATGGACAAGATGTAATAGAAGGTCAATTTTTAAGCGGGGTTCATGTGTTTTTAATGGAGGTGCCCGTGGTGTAATGGTTATCGTCGTAGGAAATGAACACGGCGACACGAGTTCAAATCGTGGACGAGACTGGTTGCATTTAACATAGCACTAATACCCTTGGGAAAGGTATGAATCCAATGCTTCTCCCTCCAGCTATGGGTAAATAGTAGGGCAAACTAGGTTCTTCAGCCTTGGCGAGGCGACTAGTCTAGGAGAAGGAAAACTCTGAATTCAAACCTGTTAAACTCCGCTTAAAAATTGAACTTGTGTCATATCCTGCCTGAGCGGATGGGTTGGTAAATATGGGTTCATGTGTTTTTAAATTTAGAGATTTCTTTCTTCTCTACTATTTGGACTCATATTTTTCCCAAAGCTATAACCGCTATGTGAAATGCAAGCAGCCTCATTCACGCCCAACGACGATAACCGTTACGGCATGAACGCCTCCAAACCACAAAGTTCGCGTCCAAATTATAGTTTTACGTGCATACAGGGATCAGCTGAAAAGTTCATTTTCCATCGTTGTTGCGGTGCTTGGATCCTTTTGGTCAAAAGTCATCAACGGCAGATACGAGTGAGCATAACAAGGGGGATGAAAACAGTTGTTCGAATATTCTAAATGATAAAAGTTATCAAGCTTCATCTCAGCGGATATGACGTCATCACATGTACTTTGTAGTCAATGAAATTTTCAACCAGTTCTTGTATACAACCGTGCTAAATCTCTCTCTCTCTCTCTCTCTCTCTCTCTCTGATGAAAATTCAAACTAGATGGGTAAATCATTGTTATACGACTGTGTGACTCAAGAATATCCTAGCAATTACTTCATACCCAAATCCCTCAAGCCACATGCTATGTAGGCCGACCAACACTTTGGTGAGAGGAGAAGTTAAAGGACAATTTTAAATGCCTTGTCTTTAATACTGAAAGTTCGATGGAGCTTCTGCTTTCTTGTATTGCTTGAAGAAATAAGTGTTTCAAAAGAATAAAATCCTTTGAACTTAAGATGGCTGAAGAGCATCACAAAAAGTCAGTGATTGCAAAGAAAAAGCCTCAGTTTCCCGTCTCTAATCCTCATACCTGTTCCGTTTGAACGTTTCGTAGATTCAGAGGATGGACTTACCTTGCATTCTCAAAATTATATTTCCTCCAATTATTGGATTTTATTAATAATTATCAACAAGTATTCACTAAGAAACAGCAGTATATCAGGTTGGAACGAATGTAATCATATTTACCATCCCCTCCGCTCGGGCAGGATATGACACAAGGTCAATTTTTAAGCGGAGTTTTAACAGGTTTGAGTTCAGAGTTTTCCTTCTCCTAGACTAGTTGCCTCACCAAGGCTGAAGAACCTAATCTGTCCTACTATTTACCCATAGGTGGAGGGAGAATAATTGGATTCATACCTTTCCCAAGGGCATTAGTGCTATGTGAAATGCAATCAGTCTCGTCCAGGATTTGAACTCGTATCGTCGTGTCCAATTCCTACGACGATAACCATTACGATAACCACGGGCACCTCCTAAACGAATGTAATGTCCAATTTTAGAGTATATATTATAAATAAAAAAAAACTTATGCTTATCGAAATATTTGATCATTGATTACTTTCATTACTTCCGAAAACTTCGTTCCATCTACAAACAAGCTTATAAATGCTACGTTTGTGAAATTCTTCAAGCACTGATCCAAAATATGAAATTGTCCCATGTTCAACCTCTTCTCATGATATCAACCTAAGATTATTCTAATTATCTTATTGTTTGTTTTGAGTCATTGCTTACACTACACCATAAGATACCTTTTTTTAAAATGCCATTGTCAGTGGATCAGTTAAAGTAACCCATCTGGACAGGAGATGAGAAGTGAACTCTACCAGTACTCATAAAAAAAGCTGTGTTATTTCTATGGTAATATTCAAAAGAATTTTTTAAAATATGTAATACTGAAATCACCATTAAGTTAAGAGTAAGATTCATTCATTTTGTTACTCTTATTTGGATAGTGAATGTATCAGTTTGGAATAAATGTAATGTCTTATTTTAAAGTATATATTAGAAATGAAAAAAAACATATGCCTATAGAAATATCTAATCAGTAAGATAACCTTCATTATTTCCTAGAACCTTATTTCATCTACCAAAAAGCTTACATATACCACATTTGTAAATTAATTTAGTTTTTGATGCAAAATATACCACTTCAAAAACCATCCACATGATTCTTTGTGAGCCATTGCTTACACAACACTATCAAGTACAACACTATCAAGTACCCTTTTTTTTTTTGACAAGTTGGTTTCTGGTTATGAGAAGTAATTTTTTTATCATAATATTCAATGCCGTTGTCAGGGGATCAGTTGGAAGGATATCCAAGGAATTTTTCATTATGAACTGTGTGACAATAATCAATCAATCACCTCTATTCTCTACAGCAATCAACATTCTCATTTGAAAACAGCTTTAAACAAAAAACATCCTTCCTTAGTCAACAAAGAGAATCAACCTCTGTCATAATAATGCCTGACCTCACACAGCTTAATTGACTAATGATCTCTTAGAGGAGCTCGGTTAGGAAAAATAGCTTCATCTTCCATATTTCCTGACATTGATCCTTCTGATTATTCCCTGTTTAGGGGATTACAAAATCATTTAGATGGTTTTAAGTTGACATCAAGAGAAGAGATTGAACACAGGATGGTCTCATATTTGCACCAAAGCCTAAAACTTTTACTATTGTGGTAAATTACTTAAGATTTTCATGCAAAATATACCTCTTATTTTGTCAGCCAAAGACTATTTAAATGATTCTGTAATCCATATTTACCAACCCCTCCGCTCGGGCAGGATATGACACAAGGTCAATTTTTAAGCGGAGTTTAACAGGTCTGACTTCAGAGTTTTCCTTCACCTAGACTAGTTGCCTCAATAAGGCTGAAGAACCCAGTCTATCCTACAATTTACCCATAGCTGGAGGGAGAGTAATTGGATTCATAACTTTCCCAAGGATATTAGTGCTATGTGAAATCCAATTAGCCTGGTCCAGGATTAGAACTTGTGGCCATTTCCTACGGCGATAACCATTACACCACGGGCAAATGATTCTGTAATCACTCGTCACGAGTCATTGATTATACGACACCGTCATGTACCTTTTTTTAAATACCGCTGTCAATGGAACAGTTGAAGAAATGAGAAATGAGATGTGGAATTACCCAAAGAAAATCAGGATGAGAGTATGGCAGGATATTCAAGGAATTCTCCATCACATAATCATTTGCTTTGCTTTGTTTTCTTTGTTTTAATGACATATCAATAATCATGGGCTATTTGATGCCAAAGCTGTTCTTGTAGTGGAACAGCAGTAATACTATTTAACTCATAGCTAAGGGGATTGGGGCTTTATACCTTTTCTAGGGGTATTAGTCTGAAAGAGAGTGTAATGGCGCAACTAGATTTGTAACTACCTGACATTGAAGCCACAGTCCAACACTTCAAAAATTAAGCCATGAGACTCATCCTTCCTTTGGAAGGTCTTTGTTTTTCCTTTATAATACATGCTCTAAAATCAGACATTTCATTATTTCCAACCTGATATATATATATATATATATATATATATATATATATATATATATATTTACACCAATACTATAGCTCTATCATTGTGTAAAAAACATGAGCTTTCAAAAAAAGACATTACAACCATAGAAGATGTTTCGCATACGTCGAAATATATAGACATATATTAGTTCATCAAACTATGCGCGGGAAATCAAAAAGAAGTCAGATATAGATCATATATTAATAGTGAAACAAATTCCATAAATATAAGGCTGGTAATAAATATTGTCTCCTATATATGCTGGAAAAATTAGCAATAGCTTCTTTAAAAAAATCCTAATGAATTACTAAACCAGAGATCTGAGATATTTAATACTTGTAGACATTTTAAAAAAAGCCTGGTTACTTGGCAAATAGAATGTGGCTTTGGGTTTTTTTATGCTATTTTTTATTCTTTGTGGTGACCACTTAATCAATAAAATACCCTGTTTAGCGAGAATTATCCTGATGATCCAGTAGGAGAAGTCTAGGTAGCCAAGTTCTGGCTCTTTACGTATTATATATATATATATATAGAGAGAGAGAGAGAGAGAGAAGGAGGGAGAGAATTCAATGCTATAAGTGTTTCAAAAACGTAAAATTTATGCAGCACAGGTTTCAAGACTCAAGGTTTCACGTTTTCGATCGTCAGGTGTGCAAGTAATCCACACGTTTGACATAGTCTATACTATACACTTTTATATACTTTTTGGGTCATTTGACTACAACTTGGATAGAAGCAAAATTAGAACGCAAATAATATCTGACATGGCAGCATCTCAACATTAACTCGGAGCTTTCGTTAAGTAATTTATTTGAGACTGGAAAGCTTATAAAGTAATATTTATCTTCCTGGCGCATCTTAAAATTTGAACCTTCACTCCAGGGAATATATATATATATATATAGCGAGAGAGAGAAAGAGAGAGAGAGAGAGAGAGAGAGAGAGAGTTAGATCTCAGTACTACATCATCTTTTAAGGTTCGACTACTCTGTTTCGGGTTCATTCCATTTTTTCTTTTGTAACCCCAGATATATTTGGATAACATTGTCCTCTTCGCATACTAAACTTTATATATATATATATATATATGACCCTTCCATTTTCCTTGCCTGAAAAACTATCTTTCCATAACTTTCCAACATATATCGTTGCGACATCACTTAGTAACGTAAGACATGAGACGACCAAACAATTATCTTAATGCTTTTTGCAACTGAGACTAGCATAGACACAGAATCAACGATGCTTGATGACTGTCAGTATCTCACCTAAGCGACACTTATTTTTATGTGTGTGCGTGTGTGAATGTATCTTGTAGATTAGAATGAGGTTCTAGTCAAATGAAAAAAACATTCAGAAGATTGTTATATAGCCTAACTATAAACATTAATGGGTATATCCCATTCTTCATAAATAAGTTGAACTCTATTGTGAGGGGAGGGGAAATATGATGACGAAGTAGTCACCATTAGCTGTGGGTACCTTCTTCACGCCACTGGCAAGTATTGTATTTTGTTAATGTTATAAAAATTTCCATTTCATTTCCAACCTCTGTTTTGATTATTTCTCGTCTTTAATTGGAATCATTTTGAGATGAGGCTTCTTAATCTGAGAATTAATTTTTACTTATTGCGGACTTATTTCCTCATCTTGGTAGTTTTTATGTTGTTTCTTCTTTCACTACGTTTCGGCCAAATTTCACCTCTGGCCTTCTTCAGGTGATTTTACCGCGACCTCGGATAGGAATGATGAGTCTTGTAACCGTATCCCCAGTAATTACTGCCTTCTATAGTTGTTGTCTATCGCACCATGTTTTTGACCAAGTAAACCTCTGGCCGGCTTTATAGTTGGTGCCTTGTGGGGTGTTCCCGCCAGGACTTGTTCCATATTGCTTACAGCATTCTTGTGTAATTGCCGTCTAGCTTCTCCAGCCGTTTAGTTAGCGTCCAAGTAGTGCATCCATATAGCAGTATCGACACGACCGCTGCCTGGAAGAAACTGCGTTTTATTTTATCGGTCAGGTCTGATTTCCATATGATCGATAACCTATCGATAGCTGTCCATGCCTTCGTTAGCCGCGTGGTCGATGTCCTTTTCGGTTGATGAGACGCTGCTTCCTAGGTAGGTGAATTTGTCTTCCAGTTTCAGAGGGGTTCCGTTTAGTGAGGTGATGTCGCCTGTTTGATTATAGCATATATTCCGTTGTATGTGCATTGACATGGAAGCCAATGCCTGTTTGATTATAGCATATATTCCGTTGTATGTGCATTGACATGGAAGCCAATGCCTGCGGCGGTTCGTTCCAAACTCTGCAGTAGTGTTTCGGCTTGGTTGGGCGTATTTGCTATGTCATCGGCGGAGTCGGCGTCGGTAATTGTTTTTGCGGGGTACCTTCTGCTCCTTTTCTTTGTCAGCTCGAAAGTCACCAGTTATTATAATATACTTGTCACTGGGCTGTAGCTATGTAGACCCAGAAAGTTGTAGAAGTGTCGTACAAGCGTATGTCACAATAATCCAACAGCATACAGATATTTTACTACTTTATCATCTTACGCCGTGGAGGTGCCCGTGGTGTAATGGTTATCGTCGTATGACATGGACACGGCGACACGAGTTCAAATCCTGGACGAGACTGATTGCACTTCACACTAATACCCTTGGGAAAGGTATGAATCCAAATATTCTCCCACCAGCTATGGGTAAATAGTAGGACAGACTAGGTTCTTCAGCCTTGGTGAGGCAACTAGTCTTGGAGAAGGAAAACTGAATTGAAACCTGTTAAACTCCGCTTAAAAATTAACCTTGTGTCATATCCTGCCCGAGCGGAGGGGTTGGGTAAATAGGATCATCTTACGCCTCTTGTGTATTTTTCATTAGATGCATTATGTGTTAATAAGAATGTTTGGTTAGTAATTTAGGTGGTGAAGACAGCTATCATCTGTCAACATGAGGCAGTCATCATATATATAAAATCTCATACGTATGTTGCCGCAAAAACGTAGCTATGCCACATTGAAAACCTTGATCAGTAATAAATCTTTAAGAAAGCCTTCATGAAATTATATATATATATATATATATATATTAGTTGGTTTATATCTATCTATACAAACACATATATTTATATTATGTGTGCGTGTGGGGGGATAGATAACTATGAACCAAGATATATACGTGTGCGTGTTTGTATATATAGATTGGTAGATATGAGCAGACTAATATATATATATATATCGAGAGAGAGAGAGAGAGAGAGAGAGAGAGCAAGAGAGAGAGATTGTCATACAAGGAGAACAGATGCGCTCGAGAGAGAAGCTAAGATAAGCATGTCGTTCCCCGCTGCGCCCACCACACCGCCTGAAAATAACGAGTCACCATGATAGGGAAGATAGTGTAGATCATAGCGGTAACTTTTTCTCGGCTGTTACACCCACAGGCTGAGATGGAAACATTAATCTTCTCGGCGCTTCTGCGACTTCCGATGTCACCTGAGTATAATGATACTGCTCGGCCGGGCCGACATTAGGATGTCAGAAACAAGTGAAAACATGTCACAGGTTCAAATGGCGGCTGGGGCAAGGTAGTGATGGGTTGAGAAACAATAGATTCATTCAGAATGTATTGATTTACGATTATCACTCTCAGAGAAGGAAAGTTGTAAACACACACACACACACACAATCATCATCATCATCATCATCATCAGAGGGATCGATTCACATCTGTATTTATACCTCCATAGTCGTTTTGTCTGTCTGTCTGTCTGTCAGTCAGTCTGTCTGTTTGCTCTTTCTGTTTATTTGTTTCTTATTTTTTCTAACCAAATAGAATACACCAACTGTATCTCTGCAGAAGGGCAAGACTGCCCTCTTAACGAGTATCCTGGATATGACATTAAACCATCTGGTTCCTGATAGGGTCTAATCTATGTTTCAAATAAAAGTGTTTAACATTTAACCTGCATGCAAAAAAAAGAACCCTAACTAACGTCATTCAAATGGTTTGAAAAAGAGTAAACAACCAACTGATGTTTTATTGAATTGTTCTTGATGCATAAAAATACTTGAAACCATTTGACATTGTAAAAATGAATGAATAATATTGAATAGAATAATTAGTGTTAAATAGCAATACTTGTAACCACTTTGCTGCAAATAGATTATTAATCATCCTCATCATCATGTCGTGCCGCTAGCACGGATATCCCTGACCATCTCTCGCTACTTCTCCCTATCATTCATCGCCTCTGGCAGGCCTTCAGGGCTACATCCCGTATCCTCACATGGCTGTTGTATGTATGTTCGAGCTGGTCGTCCTGCTTTTGCTTGGCCATATGCAGGGGTCCATAGGAGTACGTCACTTATGAGTTCGTCCTTGCTTCTCCAGCAGTGTCCTGCGTGTCTGGTTCGTCTAGCTTGGATAGTTTTCGCGATGGGAGGCAGGTGAACGTATAGTTGGTGCTTTGTGGGGTGTTGCCGCCAGGACTTGTTCAATATTGCTCGCAGAATTCTTGCGTAATTGCCGTCTAGCTTCTTCGTCAGCCGTTTTGTTAGCGTCCATGTAGTGCATCCATATAGCAGTATCGATACAACCGCTGCCTGGAAGAAACTGCGTTTCATTTTATCGGTCAGGTGTTACATAGCAATAATTGAAATTATTTAACTATCGAAAAACAATAGCAATATTAGTGTGCTAACAAATTAGTTTTCATTTAAAAACTACTCGCAATCAGTGTACAAACAAATGACTGATGCTGAATTGTAACTGTTACAGTGTAATACATGACACCCTTTAACTGTCTTGCCCAGTCGGATGGGACGGTAGAATACACCGACTGCACCTCTGTAGAGGGATAAGACCCACCCCCCCAACGAGTATCCTGGATATGACACTAAATTGTCTGATAGTGAAGTCTCCGTAATGTCGAGGCTTTGGGGAATACGGAGCACCCCTTCATCGCCATTGCTCCCAGGTCCACTCTGGCCCGGCGTGGTAGCACCTGATAGAGCCCTATCTATGGGTTAAATAGAACTAACTGCATTCCGATGCTAAACTGAATTGTTTGATTAAACTGAATAGCTTGAAATAGAAATGTTTTGACAACTAAACCGTACTTACATTTAAACTGCGTGCTTATGCTAAACTGAATTATTTGAATAGAACTGTTTTTATATTGAAACTGTATTTACACCAAACTGAATTGTTTAACATAGAACTGTTTTGACATTTAACTGTGTGTAAACAAAATCAGTACTTATACTAAAATGAATTAGCTGAATTAAAACTGCTTGACTAAACTGAATAGCTCGAAATAGAGATGTTTTTCACAATTTAAACCAAACTTACATTTAAACTGCGTGCTTATTCTAAACTGAATTATTTGAAATTGAACTGTTTTTGACATTGAAACTGTACATATGCTAAGCTGAATTGTTATATAGGACTGCTTGAATAAACTGAATAGTTTGAAATAGAAATGTTTTGGACAATTAAACTGTGTACTCATGCTAAAATGAATTGTTTTAAATAGAACTGATTATTTACATAGAAATGGATTTGGCGTAAAATAACCTACAATGGTTAATATGTTAACCAACCAACCAACCTTTAACTGTGTGCAAGCAAATGATTAATAGTAAATAGAAATACGTGGAACCATTTAAATATGTGCAAAAAGAGCTCAGGCTGGTTTTAAAACGTTATCAACAAAATGTGTTTACAAATCATATATATTTGATATATATATGTATAAAGAAGATTTGGCATTTAATAACCAACAATAGTTGATCTGCCATAAAACCCAACCAAACCAAATTATATATATCTAATATATATGTATAAAGAGGATTTGGCATTAAATAACCAACAATAGTTGATATGCCATAAAACCCAACCAAACCAAATTATATATATCTAATATATATGTATAAAGAGGATTTGGCATTAAATAACCAACAATAGTTGATATACCATAAAACCTTACTAAGCCAAACCACAACAACGACCTCTTTCCATCTCAAACAAGTTTCTCGGTAACGAGTATATAATTTTACAAAGGTAGCGATTTTTCCTAAAAAGTTTTACTAATTTAGATACTTTGCTTTAGTGAAAAAAAAAGGAGGCACGCTTATCATGACAGTTATTGTTATACAGGGCGCCCCCACCAAAAAAAACAAAACAGGATCCATATATTTCTGACTGAAATTCATGAATTTAATTCTAGCCTTTTCTTTTTTTCATAACTTTTGAGCAAAGCATTCAAGATTACTGAAACATTTGGGCATAATTATACACAGAAAGAAGTTCTAGCGCACAAAATTAGAAATATTTTGCTTAATTTTTGTAGGAGTAATAAAAAAAGTTTATGGGTTCTTCTTGTTTTTTTTTTTTTTTTTTTTTTTTTTTTGAGGGGTCACCCTGTAGCAAGTGGAATTGGCGACTCTAGTTCAAAACCTTGATGGGGCTGTTTAGGTTTCACGGCGCTCAGATACCCCTTAGGAAAAACACGAATTCATCTCTTCCCCTCCGTTCACCTAGATATCGGCAAATAGTTGGGCGTAATGGTTTCTTTAGCATTGATTAGGCAACCAGTCTAGAAAGAGAACTTTGAATTCAAAACCAACTTTACCCGTCTTAAAAATCGACCTTGCGCAGTTTCCTGTCTGTGCAGGAGAAGGTGGGGGGAATGCAAACTTAGTAAAACAAATATTAAAAAAAAACAGGTTATTGGGAACGCTTATTAAAAAAGATGATATTAGAAAGCAAAAAAATAAAAATAAAAAGATCGGAAATGAATAAATATGATTTATTATGCATTTTCTACTTTTTTAACAACCTGTTTCCGTTTGTTATGATAAGCGATTGTTTTATTGATGGCTTTATAATTAGCATCTGGAGAGAAAGGGAGAGAGAGAGAGAGAGAGAGAGAGAGTGAGTATGTGTGTGTGTGTGTGTGTGTGTGTGTGTGTGTGTGTGTGTGTGTGGAGAAAGAAAGAAAGAAAGAAAGAAAGAAAGAAAGAGATCTGGACAGTCTGAAAAAGATAGATAGATAGATAGATAGATAGATAGAATATGAAAGCTAGCTAGCTAGATAGATAGATAGATAGATAGATAGGATATGAAAGCTAGATGGATGTGATCTGATAGATAGATAGATAGATAGATAGATAGATAGATAGATAGATAGATTATTAAAAGCGCTTATTAAACAAAGAAAAAACGTTATTAATAAAGCAAAATTGCAAATGAATAAATATAATTTATTATTAATTTTCCATTCTTTTGTATTAATCTTTTTTTTCTTTTTGTTTGTTTTTATTATTTGTCTTTCTATAATAACCAGTTGTTTTGTTGATTGCTGCATTATAATCATTCCCTGCGGTATAGGTAATATTGACCCACCTTCGTATATTAAACAAAAGCAGAATTTTCCACATTTATTGAAACAAAGCAACGGCCTCTCAGATCTTTACTATTGGCTTTATTCTCGTTCTCTTTGCAGATTACGGCTGGGAAATAGCTAACATTTTGATATATTAAACAAAATCTTTGGAAACCTTGCCTTGGATGATGGAGCACGAGATCTTTTATGTGAAAACAAGTAAGGAAACAAAGTCTTTCAAGATACAGAAGGAAGTACAATTTCCACATCTTTCCAAACAGGAATCAGATTTTCATTTCGGGTTACCCTCGACTATGGTCGCCAACTTTACTTTTTACTTATTTGAAAAAATCGTATGACAATTGGTTCCACACCACCTTGGTCTCCAATCACCCAGGAGGAATATGCACATGTTATAAACAACTTTTCACGCTGCATCCAACATTGCCTTCAACCGAACAACCATATTTACCAACCCCTCCGCTCGGGCAGGATATGACACAAGGTCAATTTTTAAGCGGAGTTTAACAGGTTTGAGTTCACAGTTTTCCTTCTCCTAGACTAGTTGCCTCACCAAGGCTGAAGAACCTAGTAAGTCCTACTATTTACCCATAGCTGGAGGGAGAAACACTGGATTCATACCTTTCCCAAGGGTATTAGTGCTATGTGAAATGCAATCTTTCTCGTCCAGGATTTGAACTCGTGTCGCCGTGTCCATGTCATACGATGATAACTATTACACCACAGGCACCTCCTGTTCAACCGAACAACAGACATCTGAAGTATGGATTCTCTGACTCCACTTGACATTAATGCTTCTTGTTTGAGACTAAGTGGTTGAAGATTAGTTGTTGAGGGGTAAGAAACCTCCACATGATGGACTGATCTGAGAATTATTTAGAGCGGTGATTGCTATAAACTGTCATTAAACAAATTCGACTAAGGTTATTTACATTAGTCGGTGTACCAAACTTTCTGATCCCTTTCGGCTGGGGCAGCAGAACACACCGACTGCTTTTCTATAGAGGGGCATGACTCCCCCAACGAGTGTCTTGGTTATGACATTAAACAATCTAATGGTGAGGCTTCAGTAATGCTGGACATTTGGGGAAAGCAAGAGTTCTCCTTTATTGCCATTGTTCCCAGGTCCACTCTGTCCCGGGGTAGTAGAACCTGATTAGGTTCTATCTATGGGTCAAATAGAAGTAAACAGTATACTTATGCTAAACTAAATTGTTTGAAATAGAACTGTTTTACATTTAACTGAGTATAAATAGATGACTGATGTTGATTTGAATTGTTAGTAAAATTGGCGACAGAAGGCCTCCTTTTCAATAGCTATAACACCGAGGTTTTGGGGAGGGCGCTACTCCTTTCCCTGGATTGCTCCACTTTACCATCGATACGCACCTGATATTGCTGAGTGTTTAGCAAGGAGATATCAAGTATCATTTTTAAAGTCTTTGGTATGACGCGACCTGGGATTGAACCCAGGTCTTTCGGACCATTGCCGAACACTGGCAATACTCGGAACCATTTAAGTTTCTTGACTAAAGTGAATAGCTTGAAAAAGAAATGTTTTTGACATCTAAGCTTTGTACTTATGCTAAACTGAATGGCTTGAAATTGATCTGTTTTTTTTATAAATTAAATAACCTACAATAGATGATAGGCCATCAATCAAACCAAATCAAACCAAACCAAGACTTGTACCGTATTCTCTCCGTAATAAAATATCTTTTATTTACTTAATTCACGACACAAGATCCTAAAATGCTATTTGGCCAATCAACTCTAGTGTTCTGACTTCCTTACTCCCCCACACCTCTCATCATCCCTCACAGACTCCCTGCCTTCCTTGAATCTCTTATGCCACTCAAAAACTGATGCTCGATTCATGTAAGATGGTCGAAAAGCAGTCTGAAGCATTCTATACGTTTCTGTGGCTGCATTTTTCCAACTTTAAAACAGAATTTTATTGCATATCGTTCTTCTACAGTGTCCTCACGTCCAGATTGCATTTTTGAAATTCACCAGCTGTGACAATCAGGCTTTATGAGGGTGTATACCAATTCCTGCTGTAGTATTCATTTGAACCTGAAATCATAAAAATTGGTCAGTCATCTCATAAGATGTTTAGCAATAACATACTGAATTTTTCAAGAGTCTACAACAATTTTAAATGCCTGTGCAAAAAAGTCCGGAAACATATTGAAGGTCCCGCGTATATACAAATATATAGACATACACACGTGTATATATATATATATATATATATATATATAGGTATTATTCGGTCCAGTTAAACCAGAGTTGGGAGTAATTCCTTTCCCCCTCCTCCTTTTCACCCCGTGTCTATTCTGTTTTTATTTATCCATTGGATCTGAAGAAGTCCTGTTATATTTTTCTTCGTGTTTTTGGTTTACATCAGAGACACAAAACAGGATGGAAATAAATTTATAATCCTGAAATAACCGGTCTTTGTTTTTTTCTTTAAAGAAAGTATATATACATATATATATATATATATATATATATATATATATATATATATATATATATATATGCATAGATAGATAGATTGATAGATAGATATTCACGTATATTTGGGAAACAGTTCTTTGTTAATGCCTGTTTGGTTAAAAAGTCCTGACAAGGAAGAATGTAAAGAATCTTTTAAAATGTTTTTCTTCTTTACAAACAAGGGAATATCAATCTAAATTGAATGCAGTTAGGAATCACTCAAAAGGTTCCGAGTTTCGGGCGCATTGGACTGTTTCTAAATCCATTTTCAAAAATGGTTCAGATTGTTTTCGTAGAATTTAGACCAGGGTAATTTTCATTCTCAAGCCATGGAACGAATGGCGCTAATTGGCTCTTTTACTTGTTTTAAACAAACTTAGCATTGACCATCGATGCGTTTAATGATGATGCTGGCAGCACACCAATTTACGTCATACATCACTATAAGATGAAGTGGAATTCTAATCGCTAAATATAATTCCATCCCTCCCCACTTATTCGAAAGAGTACCCTATTTTTTTGAAAGATACATATGAACAATATGAGATGTAGAAAAATATGAAATGCGGATACCTCAGCTCACACACACATGTACACAAACACAATAACACACTCACACAAACACACATACAAACACGTTCAGGGGGTTTTCTCCGTTGCTTAGTAGCAATCGTATCGGACTGCAGAGTAAGCGTGTTCGAACTCTAGTTACATTACGTTCACTTTGGGACTAATACCCATGTGAGAGGTAGAGAACCTCTTATCGCCCTTACAGCTCTGGGTTAAATATTACAACTACTGTTATTCTATAAGGAAGGCTTTGTCATTGAATAACCCACGAAGGTTGATATGACATTAAACAAAGAATCCAAAGCAAACCGAACCAACCTCTGACACACACAATTTCTTCCAGGAAGTGGTTGTGACATTACTACTGAATGGATGCACCACATGGGCACTGACAAAACATATAGGGAAAAAGCTAGACGGGAATTGCACAAGAATGCTACGAGCTATATTGAACAAAAAAAAAACAATTACCGACGCCGACTACGCCGATGACATAGCGATACTGGCAAATACACCCAACCAAGCTGAAAAACTACTGCATAGTTTGGAACGAGCAGCCGCAGGCATAGGCATCTATGTCAATGCACACAAAACGGAATATATGTGCTATAATCAAACAGTTGACATTTCCAAACTAGAAGACAAATTCACTTACCTAAGAAGCAGCGTCTCATCAACCGAAAAGGACATCGACACGAGGTTAACGAAGGCATGGACAGCTATCAATAGGCTATCGATTATATGGAAATCAGACCTAACCGATAAAATGAAACGCAGTTTCTTCCAGGCAGCAGTCGTATCGATACTGCTATATGGATGCACTACATGGACTCTAACAAAACGGCTGGAGAAGAAGCTAGACGGCAATTACACAAGAATGCTGCGAGCAATATTGAACAAGTCCTGGCGGCAACACCCCACAGGACACCAACTATACGGCCACCTGCCTCCTATCACGAAAACTATCCAAGTTAGACGAACCAGACATGCAAGACACTGCTGGGGAAGCAGGGACGAACTCATAAGAGATGTACTCTTATGGACCCCTACATATGACCGAGCAAAAGCAGGACGACCAGCACGAACATAAATTCAGCAACTATGTGAGGATACGGGATGTAGCCCAGAAGACCTGCCACAGGCGATGAACGATAGGGAGAAGTGGCGAGAGAGGGTCAGGGATACCCGTGCTACCAGCACGACATGATGATGATGATGATGATATTGAACAAATCCTGTAAGTAACAACCCGCGAAACAACAGCTATACGGCCACCTACCTCCCATCTCAAAAACCATCTAAATAAGACAAGCAAGACATGTAAGATACTGATTGAGAAGTAAGGACGAACTTTTAAGTGACGCTCTCCTATGGACGTGCCAGTGTTGGCCGACCAACAATAACAACTTACCTACAACAGCTTCTGTACGGACACAGGCTGTAGTCTGGACAACCTGCCAGGAGCGATGGATGATAGGGAGGAATGGGGAGAGAGTCAGGGGAATCTCTGCTGATGGCACGACTTGATAATGATGATGACGATACACATACACACACACACATATATATATATATAAGAAGTTAGGGAAAAATTGAATTTAGAAAAAATATTTAGGAAAATTAATGATTAATTTAATTGACCTTAGCACTATTTTAGTTTCGAACTAGTTAATGTTTCGTGACGATCGACGTTCCTAATTACATTGGGGTGACAATTCCATAAACAGTCGTAACAGTTTGCTAATATTTTTTCTAAAATGAAAAATGAAAGAAAAACCAGTAACTGATGAAGCTGGTACTGAGCTAAACATTATAATAAACTTATAAACCTTTATCAAATAGGTATCCACGTCTGATTTCTCTGATATATATATATATATATATATATATATATATATATATATATATATATATTTATATATATCATCATGATCTAGTCGTAGTACTGGCATGGAATTTCCTGACTCCCTCTCTCTCTCTCTCTATCTATCTATCTATCTATCTCTTTTTCTCTATGTCTATCTATCTCCCCATCTGATCCTATCTCGTCCATCACTGCTGTCCTGTTTTCAGACGTCACCCAGTGTCCGCACAGAGCTGACGTTGTCTTTACTGGTTGTCTAACGTTGGTGCGTCCATGTGTAGTGGTCCATGAGAGAATGTCGCTTATGAGTTCGTCCTTAACTCACCAGCAGTGCCCAGTATGTCTAGTTCGTTTTACTTGGATAGTTTGTAAGTTGGGGCTAAGTGACCGCATTGCTACTGTTTTGGGGGGAGCTGCTTCCAGGATTTGTTCAAAACAGCACGTATCATTATTGTGTAGCTTACATGTAGCTTTTTTTCTCCATACGTTTCGTTAGCATCCAGGTGGTGCATCCATACAATAGTATTGACATAATCACTATTTGGAAGAAATCCCGTTTTATTTTATCAGAAAGAGCAGATTTCTACATGAATGATAATCGGTTAATAGCAGTCAACTCCTTCCCTCTGCGTACGTCAATATCAGTTTCAGTAGATGAGATATTTCTGCTGAGGACGCATGTGAGCTAATGTACCAATTTCAGAAGAAAAAAAATCTGAATATGAGCGCAGGTAAAAAATCACACATAATTGTAGTAATCCTAGTCAAGTAAGAACATTAAGCTTATAAATCCCAAAAATTCACTCTAAACTATCCAGCAGGATACACAACGTAACGGTTATAGTCGTTGGTTCCCTAAGCTTCTTATGAGACAATCACCCGGAGGTTACAGGTTCAATCTTGACTACAGGCGAGTGACAATACCGGAATATTTAACACTTGTACCCAGTTATGTCTAATGGAATCAGAACAGGCGAACCACGTGGATTCAATAAAGTTCGAAGTTCCGTGTTGGTTCCCGAGTTCGACAAACACCTGAAGAAGGCCGGAGGACATATCGGCCGAAACGTTGTGGAAATATAGATGTGGAAACATTGTGGAAATAAAAATGGAGACAATAGTCCTAAAACCCTTGATGATAATTTCAGAAGCTTGCAACTTAAATTGAAGATGGATATATATATATATATACACATTATAATATATATATAGTCATCCACAGACTGTTTCGTTGCATCACAACTCTTCACCCGATATGCTTTAAGCTGGGATCGAAAACCGGCTGACTTAATGTCAGTCGGACAACTTGCCCCAGGGCTATCGTCAATCTCAGCCTAAACCAAGGGATTTTTTTAGGTATAGATTCATATTTACGTTATCGGCTACCGGAGTACTCAATTCATGAGAAGAACTTTATATTTACAGTCGGCAACCCCTCATTCGAGTGCTCAACCCACTGGAGGGAACGTATATATATATATATATATATATATATAATTAACTTAAATCGCGAGTCAGAAATCTTCTACTAAAGTTTCACCTAATCTGATCATAAGGAAGCCTAACTCCTGATGATCCGATAAGGTGAAACTTTAGTAGAAGATTTCCGACTCGCGATTTAAGTTAATTTTATAATTGGCTCCACTCGTGTTGAGCACTTTTGTAATTGTAGCATTGCAGGATTCGCGGAAGGTTTTAGTTTTCTTTTGACCAATTGACGGCGTATCCCTTGATTTTTTTTCAAGGGGTCGGACGAGGTTGGCCTTTTCTTTCTTTTTGACCTATAATTTTTTCTTTTTCCCCCGGGCGGTGATTCGAGATACTTTTATGTCTTGTTCCTGGCGGGTTTTTTTTTCTTTTTGTCTGGTAGATATTAGATTAGTATATATATATATATATATATATATAATTTTCCTAATCACTGATGTGAAAGTAAAAGTCATAGATCAAACAATTGAGCCAATCTACGTGGTCCGACCTCGTAAATATACATGAGTCAATAAAGAATAAAGAATTCATTTCTTAATAGTAAGTAAGTAATGTTGGCCACCGTAGTCGAGAGCGACCAGAAGGCTCCCTTTTCAATGGCTACTACACCGAGGTGTAGGAGAGGGCGCAACTCCTTTCCCTGGATTGCTCCACTTTACCCTCAATACATACCTAATATTGCTGAGTGTTAAGCAATGAGGTATTAAGTACTATTTTTTAAAGTCTTTGGTATGACGCGACCTGGGATTGAACCCAAGTCTCCTGGACCATTGTTGAACACTCTACCCAATAGACCAATGAGCCGGTTTCTTAATACAAAGACATATACATGTTCTATGTATGTATATATGTATGTATGTACGAGGGTTATTCAAAAGGTTCTGAGCTTTATCAAGAAAGAAGAGGCCTAAATGAACATTTTTAACGTGACAATACACTACAACTTATTATAACATTGAAAAACTCAATCAGATTTCTATCTTTATTTCTGTGCAGGTGAGGCTCATACAAATGTGATTGGTGAGTAGCAAATAAAAAATCTGGGGGAGACTCATCATTTTTTGAATGACCCTCGGATGCACATGTATGTATGTATGTATGTAGGTAGGTAGGTAGGTATGGAAATAATGGGAAAAAATAGTTTCAGATATAAGTAAGTGTCAGAAACTGATTCACGAAAGCATAGAATCCTTTGAGAATAGCTATATGCTGTACATCGCTTACAAACATCAGATTCGCAAAGGTGAACAGGGTCCAGCACCGAGTCCACAAAGTCACCACTCAAACTATGGCATATGTGGAAAATTGTGCCTATCTCTGGCTGGTCTCAAAAGCCATCTGTGTAAAAGTGCAAAATCTATATTGCACCCAAATAATGTCACTGCAAACAAAACTGATCGGTTGTGCCAATTCTGTGGCAAAATCTGTCGCAGTTTGGCTGGCCTCAAGAGTCACCGACGAACACATACAATTTAAGGAGGGGGGAAACGACATGAGATAAACGAGGTGGTCACGCTCGAAACCAAGAGGACAGCCATAACGTATGTATGTATGTAGCGATGGATGTATGCATATATGTATATATATATATATATATATATACGAGGATCATTAAATAAGTTTCCAGACTTTTTTCGTATGGGCACTTTTATTGATAGGGCATGCATGGAACTCTATTCTCCTTCGAAGTACTCTCTTCCGGCTGCAATGCACTTGTTGTACCGTTCCAACAACAACTGGAAGGAGCCATGGAAGGCCTCTTGTGTGAACGTATCAATGACCATCGTCACAGCCTCTTTCATCTCCTCAATTGTCTCATAACAACAGCCTCTGAGCTTAGGGAATAACCAAAAGTCACAGGAGCAAGGTCTGGACTATAGGGAGGCTGGGGAACTGTCTTGATTCCCATCTTGGTCAAATAGTCTGTGACAAGGATGGAGTTGTTGACTGGTGCATTGTCCAGGTGGAAATGCCACTGACCCGATTTGAAGAGTGCTGGCCTCTTCCCTAGGAATCTCTTCCTGAACTCCCTTAAAACCTCAACATAGTAACCCTAACCCTAACCCTTTGGCCTATCAACTCTGGTGTTCTGACTTCCTTACTCCTTCCACACCTCTCATCACCCCTCACAGACTCCCTGCCTTCATTGAATCTCTCATGCTACAGAAAAACTGATGTTCGATTCATGCAAGATGGTCAAAAAGCAGTCTGAAGCATTCCATACGTTTCTGTGGCAGCATTTTTTGCAAGTTTAAAACAGAATTTTATTGCCTATCGTTCTTCTAAAGTGTCCTCACGTCCAAATTGCATTTTTGAAAGTCACCAGCTGTGACAATCAGGCTTAAATTGGGTGTATTCCAATTGCTGCTGGAGCTGTTCATTTGAACCTGAAATCATAAAAATTGGTCAGTCAACTCATATGATGTATAGCAATAATATACTGAATTTTCAAGAGTCTACGACAATGTTAAATGCCCATACGAAAAAAGTCTGGAAACCTATCGTATGCACTTCGTATCTATCTATGTGTTTGTGTGTACATACTAGGTGATGCAGTAATACCTCTCGCATTTCAAACTATCACCTATATGGTGCGAGTACAAAAAAAGTCTGGAAACTTATTGAAGGCACCACATATATATATATATATATATATATATAGTAGCATCCAAAACTAAGGGACAAAATTTTAAAACCTAATATTTGTTTGAAATAACTATGTGAAAAGCTGAAATTTTGACAACTGGTAGTCGTTATCATCCATAATAACATACTAAAATTTGAATCATTTGCAAAGGATAGAAAAAGAATTATAACAATTATTTATTTGTTTTCAAAATAGGATCGTCCAAAAGTAAGACACAAAATTGAGAAAAACAATGTAAACAGTATGCTATATTCAATTTTTTTTATTTCCTCTAAAGGATAAATCTTACTTAGTCATTTGTAAACGTTGCGTCAGCTGGCACCATGGTGAAACGCCAAAAACTTGATTACTCTGTGAAACAAACTATTGTGAAGCTACACAAGGAAAAGCACACCATTAGAGAGATTTCAGAGAAAGTGAAACGTTCCAAGAGTGTTGTAGGCAGGGTTTTTAAATCCTACAATGATACTGGCAAAATAGTGCTGTTAAAACCGGCAGACCCCGCAAAACTTCGGCAAGAGAAGATCGAATAATGCAACATGTGTCATTAAAGGACCGTTTTAAGTCTTGCACAGAAATTAAATGGGTTATGAATAGTACCTCATGTGTTAATGTGTCAAGACAGACTGTTTCTAGACAACTGCAAGAAATAGGGCTGTTTAATCGAACCCCAAGGAAGAAACCACTTGTTAGTTCGAAGAATAAGAAGAAAAAATTAGAGTTTGCAAACAGGTATGTAATTTGGACATATGAAAATTGGGTAAAAGTATTTTTCAGTGATGAAAGCAAGTTTAATTTATTTGGAAATTATGTCAAAAACAATGTAAAGAGACGTATTGGTGAAAGATTAAGTGCAAAGTGTACTAAGAAAACTGTCAAGTTTGGGGGCAGAAGCGTCATGGTATTTGGAATGTTTTCTAGCCAAGGTACAACGCCTCTTGTCCGGTTACAAACTCGCGCAGATCAATAAAAACATTGTTCAAGATCACGTTGTGCCAATCATACAGAATTCAGGTTTCGATAGGGCTACCTTTATGCAAGATAATGCCCATTGTCACAAGGCAAAGGTGGTAATGAGTTACCTGAGCGAGCAAGATTTCGAAATTATCGATTGGCCACCGCAAAGTCCTGACTTAAATCCAATAGAAAATCTTTGGAAGACCTTAGGAGTGAAAGTTATGGAAAGAAATACGGAGGATTTGTGGGTGAAGCTTCAAGAAGAATGGTCTAAAATTAGTATCGAGGATTGTCAAGAACTGATTCGTTCTTGTAGTCGAAGATGTGCAGCTGTCATTGAGAGCAAGGGCTCATTTACTAAATATTGATTGTACATGTATTTTTATTGTTTTTTGGCTGTTTACATTGCTTTTTTCACAATTTTTCCCTTACTTTTGGACGTTCCAAATTTGAAAATAAATGAATAATTATTATAATTCTCTTTCTATCCTTTGCAAGTGATTCAAAATTTAGTATGTTATTATGGAGGATAACGACTACCAGTTGTCAAAATTTCAGCTTTTCACAGTTGTTATTTCTAACAAATATTAGGTTTTAAAATTTTGTCCCTTAGCTTTGGACGCTATTGTATATATATATGTGTGTGTGTGTATGGATGTATGTATGTATAAAAAATCCAAATTAAAAGATTTATATTTACGTTTTTCATATACTTCATATACCATAAATTGAAGCAAATGACTGAGTCGAAAACTTACCTGAAATTAAAAAAAAAAAAAAGAAAAATTAAAAGGAATCATAAAAACAAAGAATTGTTAAGAAATATTGTTAATCAAAACCATTCATCACCTTAAGTAAAATTATTGTGGGTGTATATACCTGTGTGTGTGTGTGTGTGTGTGTGTGTGTGTGTGTGTGTGTGTGTGTGTTTACTCAACTCCTCCGCCACAGACAGAATGCGACACAAGGCTAATTTTTAAGCGAACTGCAGCTGGTTTGAATTTAGAGTTTTTTCTTCTCCTAGATTGGTTGCCGTAGCAAGGGTAAAGAGCCTAGTCTGATCTTTTTTACCCTTATCTAGATGAAGAATAGTTTGATGCACACTTTTCCTGAAAGTATTATCGCTATGTGAAATGTAACAACCTCGACCAGGATTTGAAATAGGATCACTGTGCCCATTTCCTATGACGGTTAACAGTACACTTTGACCACCTCCTTATCATAGATAGATAGATAGATAGATAGATAGATAGATGACAATGTTTGTGATGGCTTGGAAGATATTGCGAGGCTTTTAATATCCAAGGTAGCAATGAATGTTTAAAATCTTAATAGCAATATCGCATTAATTTTTGAGAGATAGAAAGTAGATGCTGGTTGTTTGGGTTTTATGGTATATCAATCTTTGTAGGTTATTTAATGCCAAATCCATTTTTATAAAAATAATCAGTTCTATTTCAAACAATTCAGTTTAGCATGAGTACTCAGTTTAATTGTCATAAATATTTCTATTTCAAGCTATTCAGTTTAGTCAAACAGTTCTAATTCAAATAATTCAATTTAGCATAAATATGCAGTTTAGTTTTATCTAACCCATAGATAGGGCCTTATCAGGTGGGGGGATGTTCTCGTGGTGTAATGGTTAAAGCGATGGATTGCGGAATCGTAGTAAGCGAGTTCGTACTCCAGTCGTGCTATTACGTTCACTTTCGGGCAAATACCCTTGTGAAAGGTATGAACCTTCTTATCCTTCCAGCTATGGTTTAAATAGTACCACTACTGTTCTTCTAGGGGAATGGCTTTGGCATTAAATAAACTACAAAGGTTGATATGCCATTAAACAAAGAAACCAAACCAAACCAAACCTTATCAGGTGCTACCATTCCGGGGCCAGAGTGAACCTGGGAATAATGGTAATGAAAGAGTGATCTTCATTCCCCAAAGGCGCCAGCATTACTGGAACCTCATCATTAGATTGTTTAGTGTCATATCCAGGACACCCGTTGGTGGGGTCTTAACCCTTTACAGAGGTGCAGTCAGTGTATTCGACAGTCCCAGCCGACTGGGCAAATAGAAAATAGATGAACAAAGATAATGTTCAGTACCTCATTGAAATTCCGCGTTATTGAAAGTGAAATTGTGTACACAGTGAAAAAAAGATCGATTGGATATCACTTTTGTTGACGGGTAGAAATCTAGAAAACATTTTCTTCAGCAGAGAAACAGAAAGAAGAAAGCGAGACTTACAATCGTCTTTGACATCTGAAGAACGGAAAACGAGTTCTTTGTTTGAGATAAATCAAAGTGTGACATCTTCAATCTAATCTTTGACAGTGTGTAAGCAGATGATTGGACAGAATCGATCGTGCTATGATGAATGGCTACAGTAATTCAGTTATACAGAGTGGATAGTCTGTAATAGCTTGAGAGATATGGATAGGATTAACTGTGCCATTAAAGCTGATAGACACAAGGAGCGTCTCATTCATCTTACATTTTCTTCTGGAAAGAGTCGAAGGACGGGTGGAGTAACATTTGTGCTTAACCAAAAGGTTTAGTTTGGTTTAGTTTAGTTTTATGGCATATCAATCCTTGAAGGTCATTTAAAGCCAAACCTTTTTTATACATATCACCCACCTTTTTCCACACAAGGAACTAGTCCATCTGCCATATATAGCAGTAGCTACTAATACCAGAGCAGACTAGAAGGTGAAGAGCAGCTTCTTATAGGAATAGTATTAGAGCGTTGGCGACTGGAGATTGCACTAGATCAACTTATTTGCTACCGTAATAACGGAAGCTATACGATCGTTGGACTCTATCTTTATTCTGTATTCACTAATCCTATGTCCTTGTCTACTAATAGTCTCTCTATTGTATATACTTTTTTCTTGAGAATATATCTCTATTTCATCTCATATCGTGGTTTGTCCTTTATTTAATATTACAAGCGTTCACTAATCCTATGTTCTTGTCAACTAATAGTCTCTCTATTGTGTATACTTTTTCCTGAGAATGTATCTCGATAAAATACACCAACTCCTTCTCTGCAGATGAGTAATACTCCCCACCCAAAGAGTGCCCTGCATATGCCACTAAACACAATCTGATATTGAGATTCCAGTAATGCTGGAGCTTAGGTTCATTGCTATCGCTCTCAGGTCCACTCTGGCCCGGAGTGGTAGTAATTTATATGGTCCTTTCAATGGGTTAAATAGAATTAAACTGCGCACTTAGGCTAAACTGAATTTTTTAAAATAGAACCGTTTATATGTATAAAAATGGATTTGTCATAAAATAACCCACAATGGTTGATGTGCCATGAAACCAAACCATACGTAGACAGTTTTTTGTTTACACATAGTTGAATGATCAAACAGTTCTATTTCAAGCAATTCAGTTTTGCAAAATTACACAGTTTAAATGTCAAACAGTTCTATTTGAACCTTACATAGAACCCTATCAGATGCTTCCACTCCGAGAGAGAGTGAACATCGGAGCAATGACAATGAAAGAGTACTCCGAATTCCCCCAAAACTATATCTGATGGTGAGACTTAAATATAAGCCTCACCATCAGATTGTTTAGTGTCATCACAGGACACTCGTTGGAGGAGTCTTGCTTCTCTACAGAGATGCATTTGGTGTATTCTACACCCCTAACCAACTGGACCACTGACCAAAAGGAAATAGAGAGCGGGTGTGACTTGCTGTCACTCTGACTTCAGTGAAGGTCCACCAATTAATATTAGTATGAAAAACTTGAAACCATAGTCAAGAAATTGAAATGTAACAATACTACCAAATGGTATAAGTACAAACCAGAACCAGTGCTGGAAAATGAGACCCTAACTATTCCCTGGAATTTTGAGATACAGACAGATAACCTTATCCCGGTCAGAAGACCAGACCAAGTGGTACAGGGTGGAACGATAAAATTGTCGCCCTAGAAAAGACGACATGATTCCATTTCCTTTTAATGAAAACCGGTTTTCTTTTTTTTTTCTTGCGGACCATCTACTAGTTGGCAAATTGTGTACAAATCCCAAGAGCGATAGGAGCCTTCTATAGTGTGGAACGATAAAATTGTTGCCCTAGAAAAGACGTCGGTTCCATTTCTGTTTAATGAAAACCGGTTTTCTTTTTTTTTTCTTGCAAACCATCTACAAGTTGGCCAGTTGTCTACAAATCCCTCTGGCAATAGGAGCGTTTTAAAGGGTGGAACGATAAAATTGTCGCCCAAGAAAAGATGATATGATTCTATTTCCGTTTAATGAAAACTGGTTTTCTTTTTTTTTTTTTTTTGTCACAGACCATCTACTAGTTGGCCAGTTGTGTATAAATCCCAAGAGCGATAGAAGACTTCTACAGGGTGGAACGATAAAATTGTTGCCCTAGAAAAGACGACAGTTCCATTTCTGTTTAATGAAAACCGGTTTTCTTTTTTTTTCTTGCAGACCATCTACTAGTTGGCCAGTTGTCTACAAATCCCTCTGGCGATAGGAGCCTTCTAATAACAAAAAAAGAGAACTTGCCGTTGATTGAACATTGCCATCAAGGTAGAATACAGAAACAAGTACTTAGACCTTGTCAGAGAGATAAAAGTTATGAAGCATGAGGGTGACAGTGATACCAATTGTAATTGACGCACTTGGAACAGTCCCAAATGGCTTGGAAATGAGACCGGATAAGTTAGAAATCAGCGGACGAGCTGAGACCATCCAATCAACAGCATTGTGGAGATCGACTAGAGAAGAGTCTTGGAGACCTGAGAAGACTTGCTGGCTCTCAGACTTCAATGAAAGACTATCAGCGAATGCTGTTATCATAAATTCGCAAGAAGTAAAAATAATATTAATAATAATCTTGGACAAAACCCCGGTAAAGGATTGTAAGAAACTGAAAATAAAACTGAAAATTAAGTAATAATAAAAATAATGACGATACTACCAAATGGTATATGCGAAAACTAGAATCACTCTTTGAGAATATTACCAAGTCAGATACCTCCAACGAATGTCCTGATATATGACACTGAAAAATCTGATGGTGAGGCTCAAGTAACGCTAAAGCTTTGGGGAATACAGAGTATACCTTCATTGTCACTGCTCCACTCTGACCCAGAGTGGTAACACCTGATAAGATCCTACCAATGAGTTAAATAGAACTATAGCGATAGTTTTTTTGGCATTTAAACGGCGTGTTTATGCAAAACTGAACTGCTTTTATATTTAAACTTAACACTTATGCTAAACGGAATTGTTCGAAATAGAACTGTTTTGATATCTGTGTACTTATCGTAAACTGAACTATCTGAAATAAACTGCGTACTTATGCTAAACTGAATTACTTGAATTAGAACTGTTTTTGACATTGCAACTGTACTTACGCTAAACTGAATTGTTTGAAGTAGAACTGTTTGACTAAACAGAATAGCTTGAAATAGAAATGTTTTTGACAATTAAACTGTGTACTCATGCTAAATTGAATTGTTTGAAAAAGAACTGATTATTTGTATAAAATGGATTTGGCGTTAAATAACTAACAAAGGTTGATATGCCATAAAACCCGAACAACAAACCAACCTTGTGAATGGTGTTGCGTAGCCATGTATGATGAAAGGAGGAGGCGTGACATTTATCTCAATAAAAATATAACTCTCCCTCTCCCTCTCCCTCTCTCTCTCTCTCTCTGTCAACTTAATTCTCGAAAGAGTCGAAACTGGTAAGTGTGAGAGAGAAACAGACAGAGACAAACGGAGACGAAGGCGAACTGCTATATTGACTCTTTCTTCTTAACCACGCAGTGCCACTCTCAGATTTAGGGCGGTATGTTTTTTTTTCTTTGTCGAGATGTTTTCAACCGGTATTTGCCAGTAGGCCACTTGACCCTCAGCGGCCACTCTGGGACTCCAAGACTCAAGACAGCAGACTGAAAACTGGCAACTGACTGTTACATAAGGCTGCTCTCCGTGACTGACTCTCTTCTGGCCGCAAGACTGGGACTGGCCGTTAACCTGTGGGTGCCTGAGTATATATAATTTCATTACGCCAAATCATTTTCGGTTTAACCCACGTGAGGTGCTTACACCTACCAATCACTGCCTTCCTGTTTACACAGATGAGTTCTGCAATCACTTTGTTTACACAGCTGGAAGATCCGGCTCGGTCAATTGTCAGTATGCAACAATGAGACGCTTACAATGCTCTGGGATTTTGAGATACTAACAGATTACTTTATCCCAGCCAAAAGATCAGACCTTATGTTATTTTACAAGAAAAAAAGAATTTGCATTTTAGTGAATTTTGCCGTTCTGGCCGACCACTGACTGAAAATAAAAGTAAAGGAAAATATAGACAAATATTTAGACCTAACCAGAGAACTAAAACACCGGTGAAACATGAGGGTGATGGTGTCGCTAATTGTTGTTGATACCTATGAAACTATCCTCACGGGCTTAGGAAAAAAGACTGAAGGAATTGAAATTCAGAGGAAGAATTATGATCACCCAACCCACAACATTAGGATACGCTTAAAAACTCCAAAGAGTCTTGGAGACCTGAGAAGACTTGACTCCAGTAAAAAAAAAAACACACACACACACACAAGCAAATGCTGGTGCAAAAAATCAAGCATTGAAATAATTATGGTAACCACAAAATAATACCAAAGCAATCGATAATATGCATCGAAATAGGAAATATGGGTTATGTGGAAACAGAAATAAAACATGTCTTTAATTGGAATCTTAATCTGAGAACTAATTTCTTTTTTTTTTTTTTATTTATTGCGGACTTTTTGTCCTCATCTTAGTAGTTTTTGTGTTGTTTCTTCTTTCACTACGTTTCGACCGAATTTCCCCTTGGCCTTCTTCAGGTGATTAACCGCGACCTCGGATAGGAATGCTGAGTCTTGAAACCGTATCCCCAGTAATTACTGCCTTCCATAGTTGTTGTCTATCGCACCACGTTTTTGACCAAGTAAACATCTGGCCGGCTTGGGTAGGATTTGAAACCACTATCTTCTGACAATGCTCACCTGGAACCGTAGAGACTCAACGCCTCTATCCGCTGCACCACGGGCCCCGAAGCATGATCAAGGATGGATTTTTTGATCTTATAAATCCTTATCTGTTCTTCCAGAGTCGGGTCCGTACCGAATTTTTGTACTTGTCTTTAATTGGAATCATTTTCAGATGAGGTTTCTTAATCTGAGAACTAATTTTTTTTTTTTTTTAATATTTATTACGGACTTTTTGTCCTCATCTTGGTAGTTTTTGTATTGTTTCTTCTTTCACTACGTTTCGGCCAAATTTCACCTCCGGCCTGAAGAATCACCTGAAGAGGGCCAGAGGTGAAATTTGGCCGAAACGTAGTGAAAGAAGAAACAATACAAAAACTACCAAGATGAGGACAAAAAGTCCGCAATAAATATTTTTTAAAAAATTAGTTCTCAGAAATAAAACAGTTAATCCCATATTTAGCAAATGTTGCAACTTTGCATGAAAAGAATATAAAACTAGAGATTTGGGTGGTTAAAAGATGAACTTCAGGGAATTGTGCAAGAGATTTTAATTTGACTATACTAAGAAATTATATAGGCATAACTCAAAATCAGTTTCAGAAATTGAAACGCAGAAAATTCTCTGGTATTTTTGAGATACAAACTGATAACCAAGTCTCGATCAGAAGAGCTGACCTTTGTGTTAACTAACAAGAAGAAAAAAAGAACATTTCAGTTACTGAGGGGAACTGTTTAACTAAATATGATTTTTTCCTAATGGAGAAGATACATGTAGAACTAGGCACACATTAAAGGTAAAGTGATATCAGAAGAAAAGTGCACTAATGTACCACAGATTCTCTTGAACAGCTTTCAGCTTTTTCATTTTGTTCTACTGGTGAAGACCTATGTAGAACTAGGCACACATTATAGGTAAATTGATATCAGAAGAAAAGTGCTCTAATATACCACAGATTCTCTTGAACAGCTTTCAGCTTTTTCATTTTTTCCTACTGGTGAAGACCTACGAAGAACTAGGCACACATTATAGGTAAATTGATATCAGAAGAAAAGTGCACTAATGTACCACAGATTCTCTTGAACAGGTACAAGCTTTTTCATTTTATCCTAGTGGTGAAGACCTATGTAGAACTAGGCACTCATTTTAGGTAAATTGATATCAGAAGAAAGGTACTCTAGTTTACCACCGAATATCTCGAAGAAAAGGTATCAGCTTTTTCATTTTTTCCTAGTGGTGAAGACCTACGAAGAACTATGCACACATTATAGGTAAATTGATATCAGAAGAAAAGTGCTCTAATGTACCACAGATTCTCTTGAACAGCTTTTTTCTTTTTCATTTTTTCCTACTGGTGAAGACCTACGTAGAACTAGGCACACATTATAGGTAAATTGATATCAGAAGAAAAGTGCTGTAATTTACCACAGATTCTCTTGAACAGCTTTCAGCTTTTTCATTTTTTCCTAGTGGTAAAGACCTACGAAGAACTAGGTACACATTATAGGTAAATTGATATCAGAAGAAAAGTGCACTAATGTACCACAGATTCTCTTGAACAGGTACAAGCTTTTTCATTTTTTCCTAGTGGTGAAGACCTACGTAGAACTAGGCACACATTATAGGTAAATTGATATCAGAAGAAAAGTGCTCTAATGTACCACAGATTCTTTCAAACAACAGCTATCAGCTTTTAAATTTTTTCCTAGTGGTAAAGACCTACGAAGAACTAGGAAAACATTTTAGCTAAATTGACATAAGAAGAAAAGTGCTCAAACGTACCACAGATTCACTTGAGCTACAGCCCTCATGTTTTTAATTTTCTCTTCCTCCTAGACCAGTTGCTTTACCAAGAGCATTTAATACCTACCCGAAGACTACTAATGCAAAATGGAATTAAAACAGCCTTATCCAGGGTTTAAACTCAGTACGTTGGATTTATTTCCTAAGATCGATAAGTCTTACTACACATACTTGTGCATACCATTATAGGTGAGTTCGATTCTAAGTAAACTAAGTACTCAACACTTCTAACCTTGAGCCAGACATAAACTAAGCTTATTAAATACCAAAAAACCTCTCGTAGTGTAATGGTTTCGTTTCATTTGGTTTATGGTATATGAACCGTCGTTGGTTATTTAATGCCAAATCCAGTTTATTCATATATATTAGATATATATGATTTGTAGTCATAAGTCAACGAAGTGAAATTGTTCCAAGTATTGCTATGAATCACGAACAATTCAATCAAACATCGGCCATCCGTTCACACACAATGAAATGTTCAAACAGTTCTATTCAAGCAATTTAATTCAGCATAAGTCATTTGTTTGCACTCTGTTTAAAAATCAAACAGTTCTGTTTGACCCATAGATAGGACTCTATCAGGTGCTACTACTCCGGGCCAGAGTAGACCTTGGAGAGATGGCAATGAAGAGGTACTATACATCCAGCATTACTGGAGCCTCACCATTAGATGATTTAGTGTCATATATCAGGACATTTGTTCGAGGGTCTTACCCCTCTACAGAAATGCAGCTGGTGTATTCTACAGCCCCAGCCGACTGGGTTGATAGTGTGATGGTTAATGAGCTTGGTTGTTTATTTGTTTGTCTGTTTGATTGGTTGGTTGGTTGTTTTATGACGTATCAACTTTTTTCGGGTCAGTTAATGCCAAATTGAATCATTTTGATAAAAGTTTCAAACAATTCAGATTAGTATAACTAGTCTAGGAGAAGGAAAACTCCGAATTCAAATCTGTTAACCTCCGCTTAAAAAATTGACCTTGTGTCATATCCTTCCTGAGCGGAGGGGTTGGTAAATATAATATGATAATTACAGTTTTTTGTTTACACACTGTGAAATGTCAAAACAGTTCTATTTCAGACAATTCCATTTAACTTAAATACGCAGTTTAAATGTTGAAAAAAATTCTATTTCAAACAGTTCAGTTTAACATAAGTACACATTTGAAACACAGTTAAATGTAACAACAGTTAATTTCAAACAATTCCGTTTAACGTAAATATAGTTTAGTTCTATTTGACCCACAGAGAGGACCTGGGAGCGATGGCAATGAAAAGTTACTCCGCATTCCCCAAAGCTCCAGCATTACTGAAGCCTTACCATCAGATTGTTTTGTGTTATATCCAGGACACTCGTTAGGAGTCTTACCGCTCTGCAGAGATGTAGTCGGTGTGTTTGGCAACCACAGTCGACTGGGCCAGTTAATGAGCTTATTAAAGGTTTTGTAAGCGGTCATTTCTATCGTCACTGTGTTTTCTCTCACTTCTGATATTGTACCACAAGTAAGCTAACATTAGTCAAAAGCAAAGTGCGACGTGTGGTTTAATGCTTAGTGAGTTACTCTGGCCTATTAGTCAGTTAATTCTCACTGAGTGACTGATACTTTTGCCCTTGTGCCGCTACTAAGCCAGTAGTTTCTTTGGCTTTACCTTTTGGCACATCACACGTATCAGACTCAACACTACTTAGTGCAATGGCAGAGTGCAACCTATGAGAGGAGATGTGGGGATATGAGTAGAAATGGGTTATATCCCGGAACTCGATAGAACGCTTTGAAGTGGTAAAAGTAAACTCCTGTTTTACCGACGCCGAAGCAATCTTTTATAACATTCGATTTGTATATTTCTTTGTTCTCACTGCTTGCTGTAGTCCGACTTTACTGATTCATAAATACCGGATACAGTCCTCTTTTCTTAGGCAAACATTTGAGAAAAAAATAAATAAAAGTATTGGTATTTTACCAAAGACTTTGATGAGGAAAAAAATGTCTACGTAAAAACGCGAAATTTAAAAAAAATATATATCATAAATTGGCCTCATAGCAAGACCTGATCGACAAAGAGCAGAGAGAAATCGATAATGTAAGCAATCATTATAAACAAACACACACACACATACACACACACACACACACACATATATATATATATATATATATATATATTCAAGTGAACAAGTTTTTACAAACGTATTTCAAAAAGAATCAAATGAAAATGTCCAATACCGGGCATCAGAGTAGAATAAAACCTACAATAAAGGATTTAAAGTTTGCAGTTTTTTTAGTACTCGCACAAAAAGATTTCATGTTACTAAGAGTAATGGGGCAACCAAAGAGGGGACAATATATACGCTCCCCCATGGGGGTTGAGCACTCTGGCGAAGGAATTTTCGGCGGCCGCTCGCGTAATGCAAAGCTCTTCGAATGAATTGAACACTCTGGTATCCGGTAAGGTATAAAATGTAAAGAAACGAACGCTGCTACTGCTGTTGCTACATAATACCTTAAAATTCCCTAGCTGACGTGGTACGCTTGTTGGCCGAGTGGTCTGATACTAAGTTTAACATAAAGATGGGCGGGTTTCGATCCCAGCTTCAAGTATCCTACGTGTCTAGCCACACTGAAGAGTTGTGATACAACGAAACAGTCTGTCTGTGGATGACAGTATATATATATATATATACGTATGTGTGTCTGTGTCCGTATTCTATTTTTATTTTTATACCAATTCTATGATTCTATCGGTGTGAGAAAAAAAACATTTAGGTATCCCCAAAGGAAGAAATCACTAGGGGATAGATTTGCGGCCTATATATAAACACTTGAGCTTTTAGGTCTCCCCCAAGGAAGAAATCACTAGGGGATAGATTTGCGGCCTATATATAAACACTTGAGCCTTTAGGTATCCCCAAAGGAAGAAATCACTAGGGGATAGATCTACGGCCTATATATAAACACTTGAGCCTTTAGGTATCCCTAAATAAAGCGAACACAAGGAGATAGATCTTTGGTCTACGTTTAAAGACATGAACCTTCAGGTATCCCTGAACGAAGTAATCCCTATGGGATAGATCAACGGCCTACAATTGAATATTTGAACCTTCAGATATCCCCGCTAAACAATCCGATGGTGAAGTTCCAATAGTGCTGGAGCTTTGGGTAATGCGGAGCACCCCTTCAGTTTAGATACATACTCAGAACACTAATTTAATTTAACTAATAGATTGGACCCTAACAGGTACTACCACTCCGGGTGAGAGTGGACCAGGAAGTAATGGCAATGAAGAGGTACTCCATATTCCTTCAATCTTCAGGACTGGAGCCTCGCAGCCAGATGCAGTTTAGTGGCATTACAGGACACTTGTTTGGATGCTCATTGCATCTTTTATTGTTTCATTTCATTATTTCATTTGTTTGTTGCAATCTTTGTATAAGATGGAGTATATGCCTGCGTGTGAAGTGGTTTCATTGTTGGTTCGTTTTGAGATGTTTGTGAGGCTGTTAATGGCTTGTGATGTGGTTTGTATGATTTGTATTCCTAATTTGGTGAGTTTATCGTAAAATACTATGTTATGCGTGTTAATGGATAGAAAGATCGGTCTATGTGTGATGGGAACAGTGGGATTGTTTTTCTTGGGTTTATTTGATGAGTGTATCTTAAGAGCTTTTTTTTTTTAATATGAAATATGTTGTGATTTTAGGCTTTAAAAGGAGTGTTCAATATACTATAATTCTTCATCTATGTATTGTGGGCTTCATATTCTAAGTGCTCAAAGGTAAAATCCAACTATGAGGCCTGTTTTGATTTTTTTGTTGCGGTGGGAGTATAATTGTATGTAATCATTTTAAAGTTTAAAAGTTAAATTGTTAAAAGAATTTATGTAACATAGCCATTCAAAATATGCGAAACGTACATAGAATGTTCATTACATATATACATAAAACATAGGAATCCCGAAACACGAAAACACTTACGACCTCTTAGTTCAGGTACGAAACTTTTTATTACCTTTGAGTTTAAAGGTTCTTCGACATAAGAAGAGAGATACACATTCTTTCTATTCTGACTTTTCCATCTGCCCCCCCCCAATTCGTGCGCACCTGTCGCAAAGCCTCCGCGAGCAAGCGAAAGTCAACCGTCTTCTCCCGAGGCAGGACTCAACACAACTAACTGACTTTTTCAAAATCCCCCAAATCCTCCGCGCGCTTCCGGTGCGTGACGTCACCCGCACTCAGTAGCCCCTTTTTCCCATTGGGCTATTGTGACATCTATGAGTGACACATCTGCTCCGCCCGCGCGCGTGAACACCTGCGTTAATGTTGCACCTAAGTAACCCATGCACTGAGCCGAAAGGCATAAAACAAAGGCATAAAACAAAGGCATAAAACAAAGACATAAACAAAGGCATAAAACAAAGGCATAAACAAAGGCATAAACAAAGGCATAAAACAAAACCCTTCGGCTATTATATTAGATTTATAATTAGGATGTCCAGGAAGGGTATAGTGTTATTAGATTCTTTTTCATAAGTGAAGTTGATGGAGGGTTTAATATTGTTTAGTTTTTCTGCGATCTCTTCAATTTTGATGTTTTGGGGTAGGAAAATAATTATATCATCAATATATCTAAAAAAAATTTGGTATTGCTTGGTAGATTGTATTAAAAGGGGCGGATTCCGAAAATTCTAGAAATAGACAGGCTAATACTCCACTAAGTGGGTTTCCCATGGGAAGGCCATATATTTGTTTATAGAATTTGTTATTAAATTTGAAATAAGTCATGTTTGTTATGTGTTTGGAGATATTGACTAAGGTGTTTATGGGTTGTGGTGAATTGAATTCAATGTACCTTTTAAGGTACCTTTTAAGAGTAGTAAGAATTCAATGTACCTTAAGAGTAGTAAGAATTCAATGTACCTTAAGAGTAGTAAGAATTCAATGTACCTTAAGAGTAGTAAGAATTCAATGTACCTTTTAAGGTACCTTTTAAGAGTAGTAAGACCGTTGAGGCACTTTTTATGAGTATATTTATGTCGAGAGAAGTTATGTCAAAACTTTATCATGTTTTTGTTTTGTATATTCATGTCCTTGATTTTATTAAGTAAAGGAGGGGGTGGTTATTATTTTAACTATGGTGCGAGGTATTTTGTGGGTGGCACTATCGATGCTGGAGATTATGGGTCGTTGGGGGGTTGGTTTGTGGAATTTGGGTAAGCCATATAATGTTGGGATTGTAGAGTGGTGTTCGATCAGGGATGTCCAGGTTTTTTGGTTCTTTATAAATTTTTAAAGAGTTTGTTGAAAGAAAAAATCTTTGTTGATGGTGGATAGGTTAGATATCTCATTGATGTTTAGACCTTCTAGAAGTTAATTGATTTTTGTCGGCGTACCTCTGTGCATGATTACAACGCCTGGACCGAGAAAAATATCAGTTTTAAGAGTTTGATTTATCCAAATTTCCATCTATTTCTATCATATTTAAATATATATATGTATATACAAATATATATGCATATTTAAATACATATATATACATACATAGACATATATATATATTCATGTATATATATGCATATATATACAAATATACATATGTATGTATATACATATATATATATATATATATAGAGAGAGAGAGAGATATACATGCATATAAACATATATATACACATACATATATATACGTATATAAGCATATATATACATATATATATGTACATATATATAAATATGTATACATGCATATATATATATATATATATAAATACTTATATATATACATATACAGACATATATGTATATATACATATATACATATTTGCCCAGTCACCTGGGGTTGTAGAATGCATCGACTGCACCTCTGCCGAAGGGTAATAACCCCTCCCAACGAGTGTTTTGCATATGACGCTGAACAATCTGATGGTGAAGTTCCAATAGTGCTGGAGCTTTGGGTAATGCGGAGCACCCTTTCATTATCATCGCTTCCAGGTCCACTCTGGCCCGGGGTGGTAGCACCTGATAGGGCACTATCTATGCGTTAAACAGAACTAAACTGAATTGTTTTAATTAGAACTGTTTTACTAAACTGAAAAGATTGAAATAGAAATGTTTTGACAATTAAACTGGGTACTCATGCTAAACTGAATTATTTAAAATAGAACAATTTGTATAAAAATGGATTTGGCGTTAAATAACCTACAAAGGTTGATATGCCATAAAACCCAACCAACCAACCAACGTATATATATATACGCAGACACACACACACACACTAATATATATATATATATATATATATATAAATATGCATATATATATATATATATACAGTAGCATCCAAAACTAAGGGACAAAATTTTAAAACCTAATATTTGTTAGAAATAACAACTGTGAAAAGCTGAAATTTTGACAACTGGTAGTCGTTATCATCCATAATAACATACTAAAATTTGAATCATTTGCAAAGGATAGAAAATGAATTATAACAATTATTTATTTATTTTCATAGGAGGACATGACTGATGAGTTCGTCCTTGCTTCTCCAGCAGTTTCCTGCGTGTCTGGTTCGTCTAACTTGTATAGTTTTCGTGATGGGAGGCAAGTGGCCGTATAGTTGGTGTCTTGTTGGGTGCTGCCGCCAGGACTTGTTCAATATTGCTCTCAACATTCTTGTGTAATTGCCGTCTAGCTTCTTCTTCTGCCGTTTAGTTAGCGTCCAAGTAGTGCATCCATATAGCAGTATCGATACGACCGCTGCCTGGAAGAAACTGCGTTATCATCTTTTCTAAATATTTAACTTTTGTTAAAAAAAACAATCGCGATAGATTAAACTTGAATTATATATATATATATATATATATATAATTGTTTACAAAATTGCTTCCCTTCCCCAGAAAACAAGACCGAGAAAGATCAATGTTTTGATGTTCTTGAAAGAAAAAGTGATTTATGCCAGTGGGTAGAACGATTTCAATAAAATGAGCTTTGTCTAGACGAGACGGGTAGGAATGTTAATACTATTTGTCTTTCCAGTGAAATTAATTGTTTATCGATATTAACACGTTCCTTGACACTCGACGATCATCTGAATCTTATAGCATGTTGAATAGAGTACATGTGCAATTTATTTAAGGCAATATAAGAAGACAAAACTACGTGCCTGACTCAGTTCATATCTTGTGACACTGGGTATAAAATGTGTTTATTTTGTTGCACTATTCAAACCAGACAGCAGCAAGAAGGTCATATTATCTTGTCAGAGTTACTTAAAGCTATCATTGTTTGTATCATTTTTATCTTTATTTTATTGCTTGTGAGTTTAATGCTTGTGAGTCTTTCACGCCAGTTCCAACAGGCAGTCTTTTATTGGGGTATGAGTGACAGCATGTCTCCTCAGGTCTTCAGGACTCTCCTCAGTATTCTAGCCGATTTTAACGATGCTGGGATTTGTATGATTTTAATCTCTCTTCTGATTTCCAGTTTCTTTAGTCTTTTTTTTTTCTATGCCTTTACGGACTGTTTCTAGTACTCCAACTAAAACTGGTATCACTGTCATCTTCACGTTCCATAGTTTTTTTTTCAGTTTCGGGATTTTTTTTCATTCTGTGGCCAGCCGAAACGACAAAATCCACATTACGAAAAAGTCATATTTCTAGTAAATTAGCTCGAGATCTGTTCTTGCAGAGATTAAATAATCCGTTTATACCTCAAAGTCTCTTGCCCGGTTTGCTATGGCTGCAGAATACACCAACTGCCTCTCTGCAGAGGAGTAAGACTCCCTGACGTGTGTCCTGGATATCACACTAAACAATCTAATATTGAGATTCCAGTAATGCAGGAGCTTTGGGGAATGCGGAGTTCTTACTTCATTGGCATCGCTCTCAGGGCCACTCTGGCCCGGTGTGGTAACCCCCTTTAGGATCCTATCTATGGGTCAAATAGAACTAAACTATGTACTTATGCTAAACTGAATTGTTTGAAATAAAACTGTTTTGACATTAACTGAACTGTTTTTCCATTTAATTGTTTGTAAACAAAAACTATACTTATATTAACCTAAATTCTTTGAAATTTGATTCGGCGTTAAAAGACCCGAAAAGGATTGATACGCCGTTAAACAAATCAACCAGCTAACCAACCTCAATGCCTTAGAGAATTTCATGCATCCCATTTTCTAGGATAGATTCTGGTTTGTTCATAAAAGATTTGTTAGTATGGTTAAATCTTTATCTCTTGCACTATTCCCAATGAATCAACTTTCGCACACAGTCATGAAGAGTCTCGTTCGTATTTTGTGCCAGTTTTTTTGCCTTTGCTTATTAAATAATTTACACGTTATATCTGTGTCTCTACATAACCGGTACTTGCTATTCTGTTTCGGTATTAACAATTTTTGTTGATATAATTGATTCTTGCGGCATTATTTTGTACCGGATTTTAAGAGATTCCGTTTCTCTTTTCAGGTTTACTTTTCATAGTCATATCCATGTCACCTCATGAGCAATCTCCCATGGTTATCGACTGAAGTATTCCTATAGAAGTTTTTCTTTTTCTTTTTGTTTTTTTCTGTTTGTGTAATATAATGGCCGAGGGGTTTCGTTTTATATATCCTGCCTTTGGGTTTAGTTAGGCTGAGAACCTTTCGGCTCAATGCATGGGTTAGTTAGGTGCAAACATGAGCGCAGGTGTTCACGCGCGCGCGGAGTGGGTGTGTCATTCAGAGGTGTCACAATAAAAATCCCAGAAGAGGATGTGACCAGGGATGTGAGTGATGTCACGCTCCGGAAGCGTGGGCTGAGATTTGAGAAAAGTCAGTTAGTTGAGTTCCTGCCTCGGAAGAAGAAGAAGGTTGACTTGCAGCAGGCGTCGCACGTGGTGGTGGGGGGGGGCAGATGTAAAAGTCAGCATAGAAAGATTGTGCCTATCTCTTCCTTATGTCGAAAAACCTTTTAACTCAAAGGTAATAAAAAGTTTCGTACATGAACTAAGAAGTCTTCAGTGTATTTCGTGTTTCGGGATTCCTATGTTCTATATATATATATATATATATATATACGAACATTCTATGTACATTTCGCATGTTATGTTAACATTGCTATCACTGGCTGCGGAGATCGGTCAATACTTGCGAATTGTCTTCTTCCTTCTTTTCTTGACTCATCATCATCATCATCATGTCGTGTTGCTAGCACGGATATCCCTAACCCTCTATCGCAACGTCTTCCTATCGATCATCGCCTCTGACAGGTCTTCAGGGCTACTATCTAAGTCAGACAAACCAGACATGCAGGACACTGCTGGAGAAGCAAGGACGAGCTCATAAGTGATGTACTCCTACGGACCCCCACATATAGCCGGGCAAAAGCAGGACATCTAGCTCGAAAATACATACAGCAGCTAGGTAAGGATTTGTCATTAAATAACCTACAATGGTTGATATGCCATAAAACCAAACCAAATCAAATCCTATATATTTAATATATATTTAAAAAGAGGATTTGGCATTACATAACCAACAATGGTTGATATGCCATGAAACCAAACCAAACCAAATCAAATCCTATATATTTAATATATATTTAAAAAGAGGGTTTGGCATTAAATAACCTACAATGGTTGATATGCCATAAAACCAAATCCTATATATTTAATATATATTTCTAAAGAGGATTTGGCATTAAATAACCTTCAATGGTTGATATGCCATAAAACCAAACTAAGTCAAACCAAACCAAACCAAACCAAACCAAATTACGTTTGTTTGATGGTGTTCACTTCTAATATTCCGTATTGTTTTTTCCTCCGAGTAATCTGAGGCTTTTTTCATTTATTTGTTCAATTCTTTCCGTTGTTTTCTTCTCCTTTTATCTAACCAGATAGCACTATTTCAATTCTAAATTTCATTTCTATTCCCTGGCTGTAAAATCTTATAGTTTGTATTAGTGTTTCTTGGTTCTTTTCAGTTTTGGAAAATATCCTAATATCATCCATTTCAGTAACTTTAGAAGTTTTTAGCCTCTATACGTTCTCAAAGAGGTGATGACTCATAGATAACACCCAGTTTCTTATAATGCATTATGTTATTTCAAAGAGAGTAATATCCGGTAGGAAACAGAACAAGTCAATTAATATGACATTTACTTATACACAGAACGAGTAGGGAACTAAGTTCCCGTCCCAAGCTATACAAGAGTCACAAGCGTTCCAGGAAGAGACAGAACACTCTATACTGTACAAAGGTTAAAACCACTTACTCTGGAAAATAAAAGGACTCATATGCTTACCGCTGAGGTGCGAACAACCAGGTCTACTCTTCTCAACTTCTTTGTATTTCAATAGAACTTAATTAAAAGATGTCATTGGTATAAAAAATAATTATGGCAAGATCTTGGAAGATGTCCCTTTGAATTTTAACCTCTGTATGTGTTTGTTCTCCTACAACCAATGTAATATAATTGGAGATTCTAACGAATTATTTTAATTAATTTATTTATTTTAAGTGATGAATAGTGTGCAAGCTAGAAAGTTGGATTTCGTTATTACAAATTCAAGTTGGAAAAGTCAAAGCGAAGAGACTTTATTTTGCATTTATGCGTAAGCTTCAGTCAAAATATGAAATTGACAGATTTTTTTTTAAATCAGCTGTATGACCCAGCAGCCGTGATGGTTGATTGTATCAATTATTTTATTATCTGGTTTGGTCAGGCCGCGAGTTTTGCAGTGAGCTGTTAAATTAGCAAAAATCTTTGAGCGTAAATTTGAGACAAATTGGAAAGTTCAAACGAGTGCATCAGCGATCAACACAAGAAGACCGAACGTAAACAATATAGATTCATGTCGTGTCAAAAGTTTGATTGAAAAGATAAAAATACATTGAAATTGGAGACACTTGTGATGTGACGCAATAACTCATTGTAATTCTTAACATAAATTTTTTTAGTGTTATTCTTAGCAAATTCATGTGTATGTCCACTTCAGGGGTGTTGTATTTTGGCCTTCGGCCCGGGTAAACATGCAATTCCAAGGTGATACACCGGAAGGAAGTGACACATTCCAATGGCAGTTATGAGAGGAAATCGCGTAGGCGTGATTGCCTAATGAAATGGGACAAGGTAAAAAAATCCCATGATACACTTCTAGACTGATACACCGGAAGAGAGTGACCTGTGAACTGCATGACAGTTATTTCCGCTTGATGACGATCAAACATGCCATTCCAAAGATCGAGTAGGCGATTGAGTGGATGTTGAACTATTATATAACTCAGTCAAGACAGAAGTCAGACAGTTGGAGACGGAGTTATAGACAAGGTGTGTTAGGGAAAGCCACATCAGGCCGAAAGGGCCCTGGAGAACGAGAAAGACATAACGCTGACGGCCATAAGAGTGGGGGTTAATATGTTGTTATTATTCGGTCTCCAACTCCATCTCACGTACAAACGTTACAATAAAGTGAGAGGTATATTTTGTTAGAGAAGTTTTCGCTCGTCCTTTATCATTGTGTCGTTGTGATTCATTCAGGATATATATGCATGTGTATATAAGCATATTTATTATATGACTATATAACAAGGGGCACTTTCGAGTCATTGCGACCCTTAATGAAAATTTCATCTGTAATGTTTAGAATCCGGTTGATCATGTGTTTTCATCTTTTCTCCACAGAACTGCTGGTAGATTTTTCTTTCGTTATTTTGGAAGGTCCTGTTTTACTTGTATTGGTTGACTCTGTCTCCGTATCTTTTGAGTCTTCCTTCTTTCGCCAATTTTTTTTTTTTTTGTTTATTTTTTTTTTTTTCGGTTGTGTTGTCAGTCTCGTATGTTGTTGACTTTTTCCCGTCTTTTCATTCCATCGTGTCTTTCCTGGGTACTTTATCTTGTTCTTTTAATTTCTTTATTTGTCCCTTTCCGAATTTTTCCCACCCGGCTTTTGTATTTCTGTCTGGTTTCCTTGGGGAGATTCCAATTTTGTCACTGACTAATTTAGCTCCTACATAGATTAGATTTTTTTTATTTTGGGTGATGTTTTCCGTTGGGACATTTCTTAATAATCTATTTATGTTTTCAGTTTTCCAATTTTGATTCTTCTTTTTGTTTTTTATTTGTTTCTTTTTATCTTGTGTTAACTGTAAAGATGCTGAATTCATTGATGCCTTGCTTTCAAGTATCTTGTTTCAGTTCATTTAGGTTCCTTATAGGATATTCTTCTCTGCTTATCTGTCCACATATTTCTCGTATTTTGAGGTCAGAAAACATCCTTTTTTATCATATTTACCAAACCCTCTGCTCAGGCAGGATATGACACAAGGTCAATTTTTAAGCGGAGTTTAACAGTTTTGAATTCAGAGTTTTCCTTCTCCTAGACTAGTTGCCTCACCAAGGCTGAAGAACCTAGTCTGTCCTACTAATTACCCATAGTTGGATGGAGAATAATTGGATTCATACCTTTCCCAAGGATACTAGTGCTATGTGAAATGCAATTAATCTCGGCCAGGATTAGAACTCGTTTTGCCGAGTCCATTTCCTACGACGGTATCCATTACACCTCGGGAACCTCCAATCCTTTTTTTTTTGACTTCGTTTGGTTGGCAAGTCTTTGGCTTGTGGTATTAAACTTAAAAAACTCTTCCCGGGCCTCTAACCTACAGTGGTTGATATGCACTAAAACCAAACTAAACTAAACCAAATCCTATATATTTAATATATATTTATAAAGAGGATTTGGCATTAAATAACCCACAATGGTTGATATGCCATAAAACCAAACTAAACCATATTCTTTCCAAATTTTGATCATTCTTTTCGATCGCCTCTTTACGTAAGATTGCTTTTAAAATAGAAGTGGGTTTCTTTTTTGTCTTTTCTAGTTTATTTTTCTGGTGTCTCTCTGATATATTGTTATTTTGGTTCTTGTACGTATACCTGGGTTTCCACGTTGATTAGTTAGGAATCCCTTATCGATCATAACGTACAAATCTGTCATCTGAGTTCCACATATATTTGTTTTTATATACGACATTTTTCATGGGTAGTAAATTGAGCAATACCGGACCCAGCGGGTTATTATTATCTATCCTCTTATCAAAGCAGTGGCCTGCTATGCTTTCAACGAAGAAGAACATCCAGTGCCCACCCCCCACTAATCTTATGCTTTCTTATTTTGAAACTTTTTTTGGTTTGGTTTCTTCGTTTAATGGTATATCAACTTTCGTGGGTTATTTAATGCCAAAGCTATCCCTGTAGAACAGCAGTGATACTATTTAATTCATAGCTGAAGGATAAGGGGTTCATGCCTTTCCTTAGGGTATTATTTAGAAAGCGATTGTAATAGTGTGATTGGAGATCGAACTCACTTATATCGTTACAGTACAGCATTTTAACTATTACGTCCGAGTAAGTCCACAAATTTAGTTAAAGTCCAACATTCTCTTCAGAATTTAACTTGGCTTAGTAAATTGATCGTATTTGTTGCTTTCACAATCCAATTCGAATTTTAACAATAAATTTTCAGGCGGGCACTAAGGCCACATTTCTTTACCCGGAAGATTTAGTTTGGTCTGGTTTGGTTTTATGGCACATCAACCATTGTAGGTTATTTAATACGAAATCGATTTTTATACATATAAACAGCTCTATTTTAAACAATTCGTTTTAGCTGTAAGTACACTGTTTTGTTCAATTTGACCCATAGATAGGACCCTATCAGATGCTACCACTCCGAACCAGAGTAGACCTGGGAGTATTTTGGGTATGAAGGGGTTGTCTGCATTTTCCAAAGCTTCTGTATTACTGGAGTCTCACCATGAAATTGTTTAGTGTCATGAGCAGGACACTCTTTGTCAGAGTTTTACCCCCTGCAGAGATTCAGTCGGTGTATTCTGCAGCCCCGGCAGACTGGGCCTTTACACGGAAAAGAATATATTCCCATTGAATTTGTGAAGAAATATCTGCTTTTGTTATCTTGATCATATTCAATGGGCTAACTGAAATATGAAAACGCGTTTTAATGATCGGTAATTGGCACGATAGTTTGAGTGTTCGCCAAAGGCCCGGGAGACCTGGGTTCAATCCAAGGTCGAGTCATACCAAAGACTCAAAAAATGGTACTTGATGCCTCCTTGCTTAACACTCAGCATTATAAGGTACGGATCAAGGGTAAAGTGGAGCAATCGGGTCACCCTCGACTAACGTCGCCAACTTTACAACTTTGCTTTTAATGATCGTGTAACATATTGACCCTTGGCCGAGCTGTCAAAATAAGAAATGCACCTGTGTAAATAACAGGTGCATCCGGTCGAAGATATCAGGGTATAACCTTGACTGTGGACGGGTTGAATTGGGTGCAGATGTGACGCCCACAAGAAGCAGGTGGATGTCAAACAATTATATAACCCGGTGCCACAGAAAGTTCGAGTTAGTTGGAGTCAGTTAGTTGGAGATAAGATGCTGTAGAGAGAAACAGCACCCAGCAGAGGACTATGGGCCCTCAGGACCCCCGATTGAGCAGCCCAGCAGAACGAGAAAGAAGTGCTGCTAAAGACAAAGGAACTGGGGGTCAATATGTTGCAGTCTCTGTTCAGTCTCCAACTCACCTCTTACACATAACACTTTCGCAACCCTTTCGCAACCATTTCGAATTAAGTGTGGTTTCCACATGTATATGTATATGTGTATAGTTGCATATGTATAACGGCTATGCAACAATCGTATACACATTTATAAATATACTTAATGAATATATTTCTACTTGATCATTTCCTTTCAACTGGCGAGAAAACTTTTATATCCTACAATTCTTGCCGGGGCTAGTTGTCCTGGCAGATTCAACCATGGAGTAGAGTCACTATATTTACGTATTTATTTAACCTCTTCACCATAAGAGGTGAGTGACACTAGGTCATTTTTCAGCAAAGTACAGCTGGTTTGAGCGTGGATTTTCCCTTCTGACTAGATTCTTTAATTTTATCAGTATTTCGGGTCATTTCACAAATAGTCTTTTCAGAAAGAAAAACCATGTTATTCAAAAAGTATAAACTTACAGTTATTGCAAGCCGAGAGATATATCATACTAACTATTTTTCATTTGTAGGATTCATTAAACGTTTCTATATTCTTATTGATGGTGTTTAAGAAGGTAGAATAATAAGTGTTTTTATCATTAAGTTGGTTCATCAATTTATTGAGGTAATGTATGGTGTCTAAGATAACGATTCCCACCCCTTTATCAAGGGAAGTTATAGTAATGTTATTATTTGTGGAGGTGCCCATGGTGTAATTGTTATCGTGAGAGGAAATGGACACAGCGACATGAGTTCAGATCCTGGACGAGACTAATAGCATTTCACATAGCATTAATACTCTTGGGAAAGGTATGTATCCAATTATTAGCCCTCCAGCTATGGGTAGATAGTAGGGCAGACTGATTTCTTCAGCCTTGATGCGGCAACTAATCTAGGAGAAGGAAAACTCTAAATTCAAACCTGTTAAACTCCGCTTAAAAATTGACCTTGTGTCATATCCTGCCCGACGGAGAGGTTGGAGTATATATATATATATATATATATGGTTGATACAATTAAACCTTGTATCAATTTCAAAATCGCACTATCCAGAACTTATGTTTATAACATTTAGTAATTCGTGTTTTTTGAATAATCCGATCACGAAATTTAGTCCAAATTGGAGAGCATCATTTGGGGGTTAATGAGATTTGTATAGAATTTAGCCACCTCATCTTTCGTCTCTCTCACCTTTTTTAAAAAAAGTTTTAAAACCATTCAGTTAAGTATAAGTATAGTTTTTTTTTGTTTGCACACTGTTAGATATCAAAACATTTCTATTTCAAACAATTCAGTTTTGCACAAGTACGCAGTTTAAACTGAGTTAAATGTAAAAACACTTTATTTCAAACAATTCCGTTTGGAGATGTAATGGTTAACTATCTGGACTGCGGAATCGTAGCACACGAGTTCAAATTCCAGTCGTTCTATTACGTTCACTTAGGACAAATACCATTGGTAAAGATATGAACCCCCTTCACCCTACCATCTATGTGTTGAATAGTATCACCACTGTCCCTCTAAAAAAAAGGATGGATTTGGCATTAAAAAACCCAAAAAGTTTGATATGCCATTAAACAAACAAACAATTCATTTTAACGTAATTACACAGTTTAGTTCTATTTGACCCATAGATAGGACCCTATCAAGTGCTACCACTCCAGGCCAGAGTGAACCTGGGTGTAATGGCAATGAAGGAGTACTCTGTATTACCCAAAGCTCCAGCACAACTGAAGTCTCACCATTAGATTGTTTAGGATCATATCCAGGACACTCGTCAGGGATTTTGTGTTATCCCTCAGCTGAAATGCAGTCGGTAATTTAGTATCAGTTTGTTGAAAACATATACCTTCTTGAAATAAAAACAGACTGCAGTATTAAATAACCGCCCCCGCAAAAAAAGAGCTGATGTACTTTGAAATCAATCGTCAACAACCAACCAAGTCTTGAACGTAAACAAGTAGATCAACTCGTATTTAATATTTTTTTATAACTTAACAAATAAGTACGGATCATCTTGAACTTTTGTAGCGATCAACCAAACAGAAGCTTAACATGAAATACTATTCTTGAATTCATAAATAATTTCTCATATAAATGCAATGCGATCCTGTTTGAGAAAACTATCTCATTTATTTGGAATGACAATTCCAGGAATAAATCTCTGAAGCGTTTAATCGTGTTCAGAAATTTCAGAATAAGATTATTTCAAATAACAGTTTAATGCATTCGGTGATTTTGAAATAACTCAATAGCTATTCTGAAATTCCGAAACAGAATTTTCGGATCAGTGAAGAAGAAAATATGCATAACGAACAAATTCCTCGGAAGGTATTTCTTTGCAATCACACGTATGCATAATTTGATGAAAAGTCAATGGGGTTACAGAACACAAAATACGACACAGGGTAGAAATTTTTGATTCGGAATTCATAAAATCACAATCGTTTCGATAAAGTTACAGACATTATGGAATGACTCTTGCTTTTTCTTTTGAAGGGAAATGGGGCGGTACAGTCATAGATATAGATCTCCTGCACTCAGACTACATAAGTATGTCTCTTAGCTAGAAAACTGAAAATGAGCACAAATACTGTAAAGTCGCCTCCAGGTTAGAATAAGGCCGTTGTATATCAGTTGTGTACAGTATTGTCTTTTCTTGTTTATTGCTTGTAGAATTTAGATTTCAGTATATTCCAAATATCTATCTATCTATCTATGTCATTGTATTCGTATCTATCAATCTTTCTATGCATTCATGTACATTTGTATTGTTGGGTCAGTAATATATGTTTATTCCTGTGTATCAGGTAAAGTGAAGGAGAGTCTGTGTATGAGGTAAAGTGAGTCAAGAGCCAATAGATTTTAGCGCAAAATACAAAAAAAAATAAGCAGATAGATTCCGGACCAGTTCCTGGTCACAAGTCAACCAAAAATTCTCTCCAAGAAATCACTAAATCAGAAGATTCCTGCTATCCTCTGAATCACACCGGTAAGTCTCTCAAATTTGACTCTATACACAGGAAGGACTTCATATAGTTACTCACGTTTGGTTCGGTTTGGTTTGGTGGGTTTTATGACATATCAACCTTTGTAGGCTATTTAATGCCAAATCCATTTTTATGTAAATAATTAGTTCTATTTAAAACAATTCAGTTTAGCATGAGTACACAGTTTAATTGTCAAAAACATTTCTATTTCAAACTATTCAAGCAGTTATATATAAAAATTCAGTTTAGTGTAAGTACAGTTTCAGTGTCAAAAACATTTTAATTTCAAACAATTCAGTTTAGCATAAGTACGCAGTTTTAATGTCAAAACCGTTCTATTTTAAACAATGCAGTTCAGCAATTCAATTTAAATGTATAAAAACAGTAAACTCCAACCACCGTTTAGTTCTATTCAACCCATTGATAGGACCCTTATCAGGTGCTACCACTCCGGGCCAGAGTGGACCTGGGAGCGATGGCAATGAAGGGGTACTCTACATTCCCCAAAGCTCCAGCATTGCTGGAACCTCACCATCAGATTGTTTAGTGTCATATCAGGACACTCGTTGGGCGGGTCTTACCCCTCTGCAAAGAAGCAGTCGGTGTATTCTACAGCCTCAGCAGACTGGGCAATCACTGTTTTGTTTTAAAATAAATTGTTAGAATTGAATTAAGTTTTAATTCATTTGTTCGTGGTTACTAACTCCAAATCTATCTACCTATCAATCTATTCGTGTCTATGTCTGTTAGTTTATCTGTAACCCTATAGGGCGGGAAATCAGACAGAGAAATTTTATTAATCAGAAGAAAAAGAAACCAATATAGATTTTGAAAGAACAGAGTAGCATGGCGGAATGAATTTTTGAAACGAATTGGAGATAAAAATTGTGTTATTTTCGAGGGGAAGAAATTTGGTACATTTGTTTAGCACATATATTGTCATTGATTAAACTAAGGGAGTCAAAAGTAAATTGTTTTGACAGATCACTGCGTTCTGCGACGGTTTGAAGATCAAAGCTAGGATCTGTCATTCATCAAAAGCGTTTAGTATTAAAATATAAATCAAAATGAATGACAATATGTGGTATTCAATGATGGTTATGATGCATTTTTTTTTAGAGAAAATGTAATTTTTTGTTTAAATATAAAACAGACTTATTGACTTTGAAAGAAATTCAAAAGTCAATTTAAAATGTGAATCAGGGACTAGTTCTACTCGAATTTTCAAATTGTCAAGACATAAAGTAAGCAGACTTGGGGTTTTGTCAGTGCATTGATCCATTTTAAATAATGACGTCTCTGGCCTACCTATTGGGGTTACAAGGTTAGATCTTTGAATAGATTAATCAGATATTTGATTTTTAGTTTGGTTTCTGTGAAGAGATAGTCCCTACTTCAAGGAATGAGCTGGGACCCTTAATTAACCTAGCCCACCTAAAATCGGATTTGTGAAAGGGATATTCTTCCCACGGACGTAGATTAGCGCATTTGATTGGCTGACCCATCAAAAAGTAGTAGAAGAATACGAAATGATCTATGATTGGTTAGTCAATCGGGAATGTTTCTTTCCAGGGGAATCCTATATAAAAATAGATGTTTTTAGAGTTAGATGAGTTAAGAGACCCGATGTCCGTACAGAGAAGACAAAAGAATAAGAAAATAAATTTCTCCAAGAACTAAAGCCTTTCCGGCAAAAGTGTCGCTCTCTGAAAAATAGAGTAACATAAAAAGACTGCACCAGCCAGGTACCTCATTTATCTGTCTCTCAAATACAACAAAAAGCGACAATTTCTCTCTCTCTCTCTCTCTCTCTCTCTCTCTCTCTCTCTCTCTCACTCTATCTATCTATCTATCTATCTATCTATCTTTTTATCTATCTCTCTATCTAGCTATCTTTCTATCAATCTTATTATATATAGAGTAAAAGTAAAGTTGGTTATTCTAGTCGAGGGTGACCCGAAGGCTCCGTTTTCAATAGCTACTACACCAAGCTATAGAGAAGGGCGCAGCTTCATTCCCTGGATTGCTCCACTTTAGCCTTGATGCTTACTTAATAATGCTGAGTGTTAAGCAAGGCGGCATCAAGTACCATTTTTTACCATCAAGCACTCTGGGATTGAACCCTAGTCTCCCAGACCATTGGCGAACACTCAACTCATTCGTGCAATGTCTTGGTTAATACGCACACACACACACACACATGTTTATATATTAATTTGTAAAACCATTATGTTTCAATTAATAGTTGTTAATTATTCACGGTTTTTGAGTAGCCAACCCTCTGGCAACTTGTTCCAACAAACCACCCCGATCTTCAAAAGAAGTACCGGATAGATTGTGTCATCCCCATCTGAGGATCTTTCAAACACACTGTGGGCAGAGAGGGAGTTGATAAACAAACTACCCGGAAACACGTGTGGTAGTTACAGAACCAAAGCCACAATCAGTACCGTCACTAGCATAGGACCACAAATTACCTATTTCCTAAATTCGAAAATGGAATCTTTCTTATATAATACACGTCAACCGAAAATTATTTAAATCCAAATTTGGAGAAAATTGATTTATTTTTTTATGGTTTGCCTCTCATAATCCCTCCGATTAAGATATAAAATGATAGGGTCTGTCCTTCGCAACAGTAGACCAGCGATAGACGAGCAAGAGCCAGCAACTAGAGTTCACGCAATCCGGACTCTAATCTTGTGCCAGACTACCCAAAGTGGAGAGGCAGAGAAAAAATATATTACATTTTTAGACATGATGCAATCCTAGTGATAGACAATCTTATAAAGAAGCGAATAGAGATGCATATTTTTATTTCTTTAAGTAGAGGAATTAATATTGTGAATCACAATATTAATTCCTCTACTTGAAAAATAAAAATATGTACATCTATTCCCTTGCCCCTGAGGTATAATAATTACGCGGATGCGTATTTCTAAGCTTCTTGAGAAGACGTGGCCCTGGGAGGTGACCGTGTCCTCGAGAAAGAGTACGGATGTAACTTGCAAGACATATTTAGGTTATTTTGCCGCGCAATTACCATGACTAGTTAATTTGGCGTCACTTGTGTGCGATATGAACTGGTGGCTCAGTTGTAGAGTTTCGGCACTGCAATCTGTGGTCGCTGGTTCGATCTCCAGCGATGGAGATTACGGTATACACTGCTGATGAGACCTAATAAGGTCGAAACAGCTGTTCAGTCTTTCCGTATATCGTGCATAGGTGTTCGGCGGATTTTCTGGTCGTGGTAATTCAATTCACAAGTGAATATAAGTTTATATGATGCAACGCCTAAAGGTTGTCTTTTCCTAGACCCAGGGAAATGAAGAAGCTTAGAGAAATCGTGATGATATCATATTTTTGAGAAACAGAGACAGGGACAGATAGAGACAAAAGAAAGAGTAGTTCGTGAGTCGGTGAGCTGTTTCCTCGAAGCTCTGAGTTTTTGACTTTGTACAAGATTACCCTGAGTAGAGAACGCGAAGAAATCCGACCATAATACAACGCCGTGAAAAGGCAAGAGAAGCTTAACGTAATAAGAGCTTGTGAAGTAGTACAAATGATTGAGAAAAGCAAACATAAATGCCATTTAAGGTTGCCTTGCGCCAGACTATAGACAGCAAGAATAGAAAAGCTTAAAACTTATACGAGAAATTGACGGACAGTTGATTCGTAAACTGGTCTCTGACTAAAACTAACCACCTCCGGGATGGATGAAAATATCTATCATTTTCAAAAGACATCTTGTTCGAACTAAATATTGTTATTTTTGCAAGGTGTGTTTTCTTCTCTGTTTCTTGGCGCCGACTTTTATTTTCTTTACTTTCCAAATTGTGCGGTCTCATTCGTTTACAAAGCGACTAGCGATTGATCTGTTATCTGGATCTAAAAAACACAACGGCAGCAGATAACAAATCGGCCATGCCAGCAAGGATGGCTGAACCGTCACATATCCATCTATCTATATATCTATCTATTGTTCCATCTATCCATTTGTATATATATATATATATATATATATATATGTCTATCAGTGCATTTATGTTCATGTCAGTCTATTGTTTACAAAGTTTCCTTAGCGACAAGCGATTGATCTGTTTTCTGGATCTAAAAAACACAACGTGAGCAAATAAAGAATCAGTCATGCTGTCTGAAGATACATCCAGCCAGCAAGGACGGCTGTACCGTCACATATCTATCTATCTATCTATCTATCTGTATATGTATGTGTATCAATGCATTTATGTACATGTCAGTCTATGTATCGATCTATCTCTCTTCGTATATCTATGTCACTCTATTTCAATCAATCTAACTCATTCTGCTCACAAATATATATATATATATATATATATATATATGCGTATTTATCATTAAATTGCTCAGTATTCACATCTTTCTATATCACCATATAAGTGTTTTAAAATAGTTTTGTCATCACCAACTATTTGAAAACAGTATTTGCATTTGGTACTTGTTTAATTAAAAATAAAGTATACAGTAGAGATCCACTATTCATGCCCTGGGTTTAACACTAAACTTTATCCTTTGTACTATTTACCAACCCCTCCGCTCGGGCAGGATATGACACAAGGTCAATTTTTAAGCGGAGTTTAACAGGTTTGAATTCAGAGTTTTCCTTCTCCTTGACTAGTTGCCTAACCAAGGCTGAAGAACCTAGTCTGTCCTACTATTTACCCATAGCTGGAGGGAGAATAATTGGATTCATACCTTTCCCAAGAGTATTAGTGCTATGTGAAATGCAATCAGTATCGTCTAGGATTTGAACTCGTATCGCCATGTTCATTTCCTACGGCGATAACGACTACACCACGGGCACCTTTATCCTTTGTAGAGGATGGAGTCACCGTTTTATTGTCATTACTCTCAGGTCGACTAAAACCCCTAATAAGAATACTTGTTAGTGTTCCTTTTAGTGTAAAACAAAACAAATCTTTATTGAGATAATTTGAAAAATGATTTTAAACTACATTAATATAATCAACTCTTAAGATATTGCATTTAACTCTAAAGTATTCACCGGTTTAAAATCATTGCGAAGATGAATTTTTGTACTGTAAATTATAGCAGAGCATTGTTATTACACTCTATTTGGCCTAAAAATGACCCAAGAAGAAATCATCATGCCGTAAAATAATGTGTATATCCGTCTTTTACTCTTGACGTGCAGATTGGAAATTGGCCAAAATTTCGTCGTGGAAACATTAAGGAATTTAAGGTACTAAGTTAAAGAATTTAAAGTACCAAAAGTTAAAGAATTTAAAGTTCAAAAAGTTGGGATATTTAAAGTACTAAGTTAAAAAATTGCAAGTACCAAAAGTTATAGAATTTAAAGTACAAAAAGTTAGCAAATTTAAAGTACTAAGTTAAAAAATTTAAGTACCAAGTTAAAGAATTTAAAGTACCAAAAGTTAGGGAATTTAAAGTTCTAACTTGAAAATTTTAAAGTACAAAGTTAAAGAATTTAGAGTAACAAGTTAATTAATTTAAAGTACCAAAAGTTAGAAAATTTAGAGTACCAAGTTAAAGAATTTAAAGTACCAAAAGTTCCTGAACTTAAAGTACCAAAAGTTAGAAAATATAAAGTTCTAAGTTAAAAATTTTAACGTACCAAGTTAAAGAATTTAGAGTAACAAGTTAATTATTTTAAAGTACCAAAAGTTAGAAAATTTAAAGTACCAAGTTAAAGAATTTAAAGTACCAAAAGTTCCTGAACTTAAAGTACCAAAAGTTAGGGAATTTAAAGTTCTAAGTTAAAAATTTTAACGTACCAAGTTAAAGAATTTAGAGTAACAAGTTAATTAATTTAAAATACCAAAAGTTAGAAAATTTAAAGTACCAAGTTAAAGAATTTAAAGTACCAAAAGTTAATGAACTTAAAGTACCGAAAGCAATAAATGTTAAAGTAAAAAGAGAAAAGGAAAATTTTACTCTTAAGCGCTAAAATTACTGAAGGCGATTTTTTGTGATTAATTTATTCATAGCCATTTGAATGACAATCATTTTTTACGACCAAGACAAACATTAAGACTGAAAGTAATTGATATGAAAAGAATCGGATAGATAGATAGATAGATAGATAGATAGATAGATAGATAGATTTGAACAGATTGAAATTGCTAGATATTTGGTGAGAAAAAGAAACTGACAGGTACATAGAAATACAGAGACAATTAAATGGAGCTAATGGGAAAGATAATATAGGCAGTTATATATATATATATATATATATATATATATATATATATATATATATATATATATATATACGAGTGAGTGTGTGTGCAGCTGGGTTTGGTTTGGTTTGGTTTGATGCCATATCAACCATTGTAGGTTATTTGATACCAAATCTTTCTTTTAAGACTATTAAAATTATTAAATATATGAGTTCTAAACACATTTTGTGGATGATATTTTGGGTTGGTTTGTTTTAATGGCATACCAACCACTGTAGGTTATTTAATACCATTTTTAAAAATACATACTGATATAAAATATCAAAAGACATTTTGTGGATAACATTTTTAAATGAGACTGAGCTCATTTTTTTGCACACATTCAAGTGGTTTCGCTTATTTCTTTATGAATTTTTCTTTTTAATTGTTTTCTTTATATTTTGTAAATAAATATAAATTTTCTCTAATATGAATAATTCTATTTGCTATTATTCATTTGTTTATACACAGTTAAATGTGTGCAAGTATTGCTATGTATCAATGACAATTTAATTGAACATCAGTTATTTGTTGATACA
>OY757931.1:66090861-66158361 GCA_963585895.1 Sepioteuthis lessoniana | reverse complement strand
ATATTCATATATGTATATGGATAAATATATTTGAATATATATATATATATACATATATATATATATATACATATATATCTTAATGGCTACCATCGTAGCAAATGGACACGGTGACACACCCTCAAATATATATATACATATATATTATTATTAAGGAATGTTGTACTTTCCTAAATTATTATTAAATCTGGAGTTTTAAGTTGAAAAGTATTTAGAATTTAAAATTTTTTTAAGAATTAATTTACTATAATTCTAACCTGTAATAAAAACTTAAAACCGGAAGTGGGCGAAATGGGAAGGAAACTCTTCACCACTCTTCTATCTCCTCCCATCCTTACTTCCTGAGTCTATTCTGAATTATTTTATCCATTAGATCTGAAGAAGTCCTGTTTTTTTGTGTTATTGGTTCATATCAATACCCATAACAGGATGGAAATAAATTTATAGTCCTAATGTGACTGGTTTTGGTTTTTCTCAAAGAAATATATATATATATATATATATTTAAAGAGAGACAGACACAGAGACAAAGTAAAAGAGTATTTGTGAGCATCAGAAATGCCCTTACATTTTGAAATTTCTCCAAGGTGATGCAAGTGACCTTAGGCAAGTGGTAATGGTAGCTACATCTAGCTTATGTCCTACTATTATGTCGTACGTTTTCTGGTGAATCTTTCTTCAAGATTGTAGAATTGGTAATTGTTACTCAGAGAGTTCTTTGTACTCATTTCATTTCGTATAAGAATGATGCCGTTCCAGATAGAAAAATTCTATCCTAAACAGCATAAACTTGGCATAACATGAAATGAGCACAGAAAGTTCTTTGTACAACAAATACAGATTCCTCAGTCTTAAAACTGTTTCAACAGCAAACACCCGATAGGCACGAGTCAAAGCGACGATTATAACCAATTGTATTTGAAAAAAAATTGTACAATGATAGTGAAATATCGCTATTATTACCGCTTATCTAAATCTACTCGCACCATGTGCATTTGTGAATACATATGCATATATGTAAATATGAGAGTATGCGTGCATATATGTAGTTATGGGTATATGTGTGCATCTGTATGTAAATATGTGTGTAAGCATGATTTTTTGTTCGTCAATGAATATCATATTTTACATGTGTGCAGATATGTAAATATGAGTATGTGTCATTATCATCATCATCATGTCGTGCCGCTAGCACGGATATCCCCGACCCTCTCTCGCCACTTCTCCCTATCGTTCATTGCCTCTGGCAGGTCTTCAGGGCTACAACCTTAGAAAACTAAGAGAGCTGTGGAATTTGAAGGTGACGGTGATACCAATAGTAATTGGCGCACTTGGAACGATCAACAAAGGCTTGGTAAGGGAACTGGTAGAGTTACAAATCGTAGAACGAGTCGAGACTATCAGAACTACAGCATTCTTATGATTGGTTAAAATACTGAGAAAAGTCCTTGAGACCTGTGAAGACTTCATCATCGCCATCATGTCGTGCCGCTAGCACGGATATACCTGACCCTCTCTCGCCACTTCTCCCTATCATTCATTGTCTCTGGCAGGTCTTCAGGGCTACATCCTGTATCCTCACAGAGCTACTGTATGTAGGTTCTAGCTGTTCATCCTGCTTTTGCCCGGCCATATGTGGGGGTCCATAGGAGTACATCACCCATGAGCTCGTCCCTGCTTCTCCAGCAGTGTCCTGCATGTCTGGTTCGTCTAACTTGGATAGTTTTCGTGATGGGAGGCAGGTGGCTGTATAGTTGGTGCCTTGTTGGGTGTTGCCGCCTGGACTTGTTCAATATTGCTCGTGTAATTCTTGTGTAATTGCCGTCTAGCTTCTTCTCCAGCCGTTTTGTTATCGTCCAAGTAGTGCATCCATACAGCAGTATCGATACGACCGCTACCTGGAAGAAACTGCGTTTCATTTTATCGGTCAGGTCTGATTTTCATATGACTGATAGCTCATTGATAGCTGTCCATGCCTTCATTATCCGTGTGTCGATGTCTTTTTTTGGTTGATGAGACACTGCTTCCTAGGTAGGTGAATTTGTCTACTAGTTTCAGAGAGGTTCCGTCGGGTGTGAAACTGTCGCTTGTTTGATTAAAAAGAGAATGAGTATGTGTACATGTGTGTAAATTTGAGTATGTGTGCCTATGTGTAAGGGCACTGTTTTTCACACACTATCATTGGGCTTATTATTGTTGGAAGAAGAGTCACCATGTCACCTGTAGCTACTAGCAGTTACCACTGAACGGTTAGCAAGCTTGACTAGCAAACCTACACGAGTGAGTTCAAGTCTCATTGGGTGCCCCATTCATTCGACCTTGAGCTACATCGAAGCAAAGAGCTTCGTAAATAACTACCACTGCAATAATGAGTGACATACTGATACTCGTGGTTATAGTCATTTGAAATGGACACAGCAAACCAAGTTCAAACCCTGCACGAGTCTGTTTGCATTTCACATATTGCTAATACTCTCGGAAAAGGTATGAATCTAATTATTCTCCCTCCAGCTATGGATAAATAGTAGGGAAGACTTAGTTCTTCAACATTGATATGGTAACTAGTCTAGGAGAAACTCCACTTAAAAATTGACCTTTTATTACATCCAGCTCATGCAGAGGGGTTGGGTAAATACTGACATCAACAATTTCCTCCCAAAATTAGATGTCACAAGACCTTTCTTCCATTACCTCTCACTTTTCCAACTATAATGGCAGAGTGATAGTTTTAAATGTGACAGGTATTTCTGCATCACCTTGTATATACACACACAAACACATAGATAGATAGATAGATATTAGCCGATGAATTGATGTCAAGAAAAAAACCGTGACTCGCCCTGGCACCACTTTGTCTGAGAGATAAAATCACCAGGAAACATCCAAGACTCTTCGGGAATGGCGAGAAACGAGAAAAGGAAACGGAAGTTGAATGATATGAAGATAACAAAATGAAAGCTCGTAAAAGATGATGAGAGTCGTTGTGTCACAGACATATTGGTCGGGAATGAGGGTCTCGCTTCGAATTCATTATCTTTATGTCGAAGAGTGGAAAAAATAAATGGACGCTCCCAGAAAATAACACCCAAAAAGCAAATAAACACATTAGTATAATTCTACACTTACAAATAAACAGAATAGAAAAATTCGAAAAAAAAAAAAGTCTAATTCTTGTAGGCTGCAAAAGAGATAATTCTCATTGCTTGAGATGTTTCGACCGATAGGAAAAGGTCAAAAGTTGATCGTCATTTGAAACATGATGAAAAAAATAAATATAGGGATTTTCACAGTTGATTGACTGATTTTAACGGCATGTCAACCTGTCTAGGATTATTTTTTTACCTAAAGGTTTGAGAAGTGCGTACGTTGTATGTGTAGTTTCTTCAGCTTTTTGTAAAGGGTTAAATGGTGTCAGCTGTTCCTATCTAATGCAAATGATTTGCAAACAGATGCATACCTAGGAGCCAAACAGGTACTACCACTCCGGGCTTGAGTGGACCTGGGAGTAATGGCGGTAAAGATTTGGTTTGGTCTGGTTTGATGGCATATCAATCATTTTAGGTCATTGAATGCCAAATCCTCTTTATACAAATATATATATATATATATATATATACATTGGATTTGTTAATATATTTTGTTAATGATAATTCTAAATGTGCCTTAGATCATTCTTTAGTACACAGTTAAAGGGTTCCAAGTACTGATATGTACAACTAACAATTCAATTAAACATCAGTATGTATATTACTTAATGCCATCTAAATATACCTTAAATTCACGCGCTTAAACCAGTGCCAGTAGGTGTCGTCAGTGATGTTTTAATCTTCTGGGTCATTGGGGAGTTTCGGGTCTTTCAACATCATACTCCCCTCACCAGAACGACCCACTCAGAGATGATCAATTTCTGAGTCACCTACCGTATACAACACTAGACAAACATATGGCTTGGACGGCTCGAAATAAATAATTCCTCAGACCAGGCCGAGCATTCTATTGGCTGTTGAAACCGGCCAATCGTCCGCTCGACCTATTCTATTTAAAGGTGAGTTTGCGACTTTTCACTTTTTTAACAAAAAAAAAAAATTTCACAAGAGGATTATGATGTTTGGCGTGGAGGGTACGTAAATTTTTTTTTTTTTCCTCCATTTAACGTTGTTTTAATTTCCATTTTATCTCTCTCATCCATATTCCCCACCTCCTTTTTATTTTCCATAATATTTCTCCCTTTTCCCCCTCTTCCTTTTTTTTCTTTTTCCGTACATATTTACATGGTTATGCTATGTAAAAAAAAAAAAAGGAAATTTAAAATAGGAAATATTCATAACTCGCCAAATGATGATCAAGCTAACAACCAACACAGAAAGATATTTTTGCCAACACGATGAAATGAACGCTCAAATAACGGCTGCATTTGGTTCGGTTTGGTTTTATGGTATATCAACTATTGTAGGTTAATTAATGTCAGATCCATTTTATACATATACACAGTTCTATTTCAAACAATTCAGTTTAGCATAAGTACAGTTTCAATGTCAAAAACAGTTCTGTTTCAAAGAATTCAGCTTAGTATATAAAACAGTTCCATTTCAAATAATTCTGTTTAGTATAAGTATGCAGTTTAAATGTTAAAACAGTCTTATTTCAAGCAATTCAGTTTTCATAAGTACGCAGTTTAGTTCTCTTTGACCCATAGATAGAACTCTATCAAGTGCTATCACTCCGGGTCAGAGTGGACCTCATAGCAATGGCAATGAAGGAGCACTCCCCATTCCCCAAAGTTCCTGCATTATTGGAACCTCACCATTATATGCAGGACATTTGTTGTTGGGGGTCTTACCCCTCTACTTGAGAAGCAATCAATGTATTCTGCTGGCCTAGCCGAATGGGCAAAGGACAGCTGTAATGGTTTTATGAAATTATCGTATTTTCACATACATTATAGCATCAGCTGCAACCTGCAGATAAAAAAAAGCACAAAAGGCCCTAAATATTACCCTTTTTATCACTTAATTTCTCTCAATTTTTTCGTTTTCGCTTCTCTTTTTGTGAAAAACTGCGGGGCTTCTACACACATAACAAGCCACACCAAAATTAACCCCAAATATCACATATATGCCTTAAAGATAAAATCATACATATTTAGTATTTTACAAAGACCTTCACTTACATGTGAGACAAGGCCATATGAAAGTAGCACTCACTGAGGCTCGAACTCACTCGGGGTGGTTTGGTTGTTTAGCTTGCTAATCCTTACACCACCCAAGGTGCCCAAGCCATACAGACTAACTTATTGTATTTCATGAATGTTTGCATTTTAGTGTAGAAATGGAAGGTCCCATTTGGTAATGAGAGGGACAACCCAAAGGCAGATACGGAAGGATGTAAGCTAACTATTCCCAAGTGGCCAGAGGCCAGGTATGTATGTTTTAGTATTCGCGTTTGAAACAAGAAACAATTACTGCTACGATTCATATTGAATAATTTTCAATATTATCGAGCAGAACGATCGGTTTTATCGTTATTAATGTGTGCATTTTATTGTTCATCGCATAATTTTTAACTCGTTTTAATGTTAAATCATTTCAGGTAATTTAATCAAAGACCATAAAAATTCACTATAAAAAGTTCTCTTACATTAGCGTTTAAACCACATTATTGATTTAACCAAAATGAAGAATTTACAAAAAATTCGTTTAAACTAAATGCCCGTAATGGCATCTAACAAAAACAGTCCACATTATGAAAGCCAAGTTCTTGAAAACCTATTTTTAAGAGAAGCAAACCCTTTCAATTTGAATAACGCTCGTCAGATAAACTTCCCATCTTTTTTAAAACTAAGCCAAACGATTGAATAAATAATGGTTTAGCGAAAAGTAAATGTAACGTCAATATATAAAGTATCCAATCGTCTCCTTCCTCTGGAAACGATAAAACTAGACAAAGCAGACACTAGTCTCTGTTTTGTCCTAGAATAACGGCGCCAACGCATTTTCCAGACGGCGAAAGCCTGAACCAATCAAAAACTGTTCTACGTCAAGAATGTGAGCAATATTATCGATTAGTTTCCCTTAGGAACAGATTTCGAAGAGTGCTTTGGTGAGTGCTTTTTCATGTAACGCTGTTCTTTGCACTCTTTTTTTTTCAAAATGTGAGGAGTATACAATGCCATTTTATCTTTGTGCATCTCCCCACAGGAAAAAGGCCCAATCGAATGTGACAGTAACGTGTAGAGATAGACAGCTTCCAATGGTACTTGTGTGTTTCGCTTATTTTTTTCAAATCGTGATTACTATGAAGACATAAATGAACGTGAAATATATATGCCCTTAAATGTTATTTTAAAGTCTAACTTTGAGGCAACCTCGTCTGAGCAGTTTCTCTTGTGCTGTAGATATGTTAGAGGGTTTTTCTTACATTAAACAATCGACTCTGATTCATTGTGCCAAAGCGTTTGGTTGAATATTTGATAGATAGATCGGAACGGACTAGGATAGATAGATAGATAGATAGATAGATAGATAGATAGATAGATAGATAGATAGATAGATTTGAATGGACGAAGTAAGATAGATAGATAGATAGATAGATATGAACGCACGAGAATTGATAGATAGATCTAAACAGACTATATATATATATATATATATATATATATATATATATATATATATATATATATATAAAGTTATGCATTCAATAATTTTATCTCCAGCTATCGGTATATAGAAGAGCTGACTGTGGTATCTAACAGAGGAGTGGCAAGAAGTTTAGGAGAAGGAAACCTCAAAATTGAAATCTATTTAAATTCTGTTTTTATATTGATCCTGTGTCCCATCCTACTCCTGCGAAATGGTTGATAAATACACACACACACACTAATGCCATTGAGAAAGGTATGAATCTAATTATTCTCCCTCCAGCTATGGGTAAATAGTAGGACAGACAGAGTTCTTAAGCCTTGGTGAGGCAACTAGTCTTGGAGAAGGAAAACTCAGAATTCAAACCAGTTAAACTCCGCTTAAAAATTGACCTTGTGTCATATCCTGCCCGAGCGGAGGGGTTGGTATATATATATATATATATATATATATACGTGTGTGTGTGTGTGTGTGTGTGTGTGTGTGTGTGTGTGTGTTCCTGTGTGTACAATTATGAAAGACAGGGTATTTAGAGGATGGTTTTATACATAACTGAATTATTAGACAATGTTAAACGTTTCTCTCTTTACATAAGGCCCTCATCAGGGCTTTTAAATATGTGATTTACTAGAAACAGAATTTCATTTAAATATAAATGAAATCCAGAATATACAATATCACATATTCAAACGCCCTAATGAAGGTTTCATATAACAAAAAACCGAAGCAAATAACGTTGGCAAATACTTTAGTTATAAATAAAATCACTCTTTGAATACCCTTCGTCGTTCCATTTTCCTATATATATATATATATATATGTGTGTGTGTGCGTGTGTGTGTGTGTGTGTGTGTGTGTGCGTAAAGAGAAAGAGGGTACTGGAAAGTATTTAAAAAAACAGTAGAAGGAAAAAAATAGAAAAGGAAGAAATAAAGAGATGCAGATAGAGAGAAAAAGAAAGATAGAGGAGAGATGTTTTAATTAAGAAAGAAAGAAAGAAAGAAAGAAAGAAAGAAAGAAATGGGAGTGAAGAGAATGAGACAGACAGACAGGGAGACGGGGGAACAAAAAAAGAAAGAAAGAAAGAAAGAAAGAAAGAAAGAAAGAAAGAAAGAAATGGGAGTGAAGAGAATGAGACAGACAGACAGGGAGACGGGGGGACAAAGAAAGAAAGAAAGAAAGAAAGAAAGAAAGAAAGAAAGAAAGAAATGGGAGTGAAGAGAATGAGACAGACAGACAGGGAGACGGGGGAACAAAAAAAGAAAGAAAGAAAGAAAGAAAGAAAGAAAGAAAGAAAGAAATGGGAGTGAAGAGAATGAGACAGACAGACAGGGAGACGGGGGGACAAAGAAAGAAAGAAAGAAAGAAAGAAAGAAAGAAATGGGAGTGAAGAGAATGAGACAGACAGACAGGGAGACGGGGGGACAAAGAAAGAAAGAAAGAAAGAAAGAAATAGGAGTGAAGAGAATGAGACAGACAGACAGGGAGACGGGGGGACAAAGAAAGAAAGAAAGAAAAAAAGAAAGAAAGAAAGAAAGAAAGAAATAGGAGTGAAGAGAATGAGACAGAGAGACAGGGAGACGGGGGGACAAAGAAAGAAAGAAAGAAAGAAAGAAAGAAAGAAATAGGAGTGAAGAGAATGAGACAGACAGACAGGGAGACAGGGGGACAAAGAAAGAAAGAAAGAAAGAAAGAAAGAAAGAAATAGGAGTGAAGAGAATGAGACAGACAGACAGGGAGACGGGGGGACAAAGAAAGAAAGAAAGAAAGAAAGAAAGAAAGAAAGAAAGAAAGAAAGAAAGAAAGAAAGAAATGGGAGTGAAAAGAATGAGACAGACAGACAGGGAGACGGGGGGACAAAGAAAGGAAGAAAGAAAGAAAGAAAGAAAGAAAGAAAGAAAGAAAGAAAGAAATAGGAGTGAAGAGAATGAGACAGACAGACAGGGAGACGGGGGGACAAAGAAAGAAAGAAAGAAAGAAAGAAAGAAAGAAATGGGAGTGAAGAGAATGAGACAGACAGACAGGGAGACGGGGGGACAAAGAAAGAAAGAAAGAAAGAAAGAAATAGGAGTGAAGAGAATGAGACAGACAGACAGGGAGACGGGGGGACAAAGAAAGAAAGAAAGAAAAAAAGAAAGAAAGAAAGAAAGAAAGAAATAGGAGTGAAGAGAATGAGACAGAGAGACAGGGAGACGGGGGGACAAAGAAAGAAAGAAAGAAAGAAAGAAAGAAATAGGAGTGAAGAGAATGAGACAGACAGACAGGGAGACAGGGGGACAAAGAAAGAAAGAAAGAAAGAAAGAAAGAAATAGGAGTGAAGAGAATGAGACAGACAGACAGGGAGACGGGGGGACAAAGAAAGAAAGAAAGAAATAGGAGTGAAGAGAATGAGACAGACAGACAGGGAGACGGGGGGACAAAGAAAGAAAGAAAGAAAGAGAGAAATAGGAGTGAACAGAATGAGACAGACAGACAGGGAGACGGGGGGACAAAGAAAGAAAGAAAGAAAGAAAGAAAGAAAGAAATGATAATGAAAGAAGTGAGCAGGTGTGAAATGAAAGTTTTGCGGTCTTAATGGATTTTAGCTTTGGAATTTTGCCTGGTATTGTCGCCAAGAAAAATCAGATTAAATTAAAATAATTATCGGACAAGACTCTCGACAAGAATTCTTTTTTTTTATATTCATTATATTGCTTCCAAGCCGCCGGCCGTAACAGGATCTCCTTGTAAGCCATTTCTATCTTGCCACATATTCAATCCTCACTGAGTGCCCCACTTAAAAGAAAGGGCGTCTAGAGCAGTGGTTTTGAAATTTTTAGGAGCTTAGACCCCTTTCTATTTCAGTGTCTACCTTATGTGCCCTAGAATAAATGGGAATGAAATTCTATGGACCCCCCATATAAATAAAAATAAATTTTTTCAATAATATCTAATGAAAATCACATCCAATATTTCCATTGAGTAAAGAGGGATGGGCTTGCCTTTTTTGGCACAAATTGATAATTTTTGGTATTTTTAACTAAGATACACGCAATTCACTTGGCATAAGATCTGCAATGATTAAAGCGATTATTCTTTTCAATAGCATGTCAACCCACCTATGGTTATTTTTTGCGTAGAAATTAGGGAATTTTATAACCTTATACTTACATTTTTGGGCAGTTTCTTAAAAGTTTTTTCATTCTCGATTATAAATGATTTATACAATCAATTCAAATAGTTTGCAAACCGATCTATATGACTCATAGATGGTTCCCTAACAAGTAATAAGATTCCCGATCAGTCTAAATATGTATTTGGTCATCATAATTGTAAGTGCTGAAAATGCTGTTTCGCATAAATTCATTGCTGTTGTGACACTGTATTGGCGATTCGTTGTGTTGGTGTGTGAGTGCGCCAGTCACAGAATCTCTTTGTCTGTTTTGACGCGAAACCCACACAAAAGGCCCGAGGGCGAGATCTCCAGCGAGACCGGAAGTGGGGAGAGAGAGCCAGTTGACAAAGCTGGACAGAAGAGAACAGTCGGCTTGAGATAGCTGTCCAGAGAATGACACAGTCAGCAGAAAGAGGCAGTGAGAAGATGGAGGTAGGACAGAGAAGAGAGTGAGCTGAAGTCAGAAAGGACCTGTTGACCTACAGAGGCCGGGTTATCCAACGCGAGAAGTTGGCAGCATTGCTAGTGGCTTGTGAGAATTTCGTTCGAGTACACGCTCACGTTAGTTCACAGAATGCACAGTGTCACCGACCTCCCCTTTCTTGCGCTTGGAGCTGACCCAAATCCGTGTTTGTTCTTTTGTTCTTTTTCTCCACCCTCTCGGGTAAGAAATGTTTAATGCCCCTGGTCGGAGGCAAGAGAAACCACTAGACGATCTGATCTAATGGTCATTATTGGTTTAAGAAAGTGGACATAGTCGAGGTTCGGCCGGCTGGGGTGTTATCACACTGTAAAGAGTAGCAGAATTTTGACCGCTTTTCGAGACAACAAAAGATAGCTAGAAGCCACGCTGAATCAAAATTTGAGGTTTGGTCGCTGTTTAAACTGAATTTTCATAGGTGTGTACAAGTAGAAATACGATTTTGCAATTATATCGCTAATCGGATATTATAAATTTTCAAGACAGTCTTGCAGTGTTAGGGACCACTGTGGTCTCCAAACCAGAATTTGAAAACCACTGGTTGATATCCATGGTTTGGTTTTGGATTATTATTTATGGCACATCGACTATTGTAGGTTATTTAATGCCAAATCCATTTTTATACGTATAAATAGTTCTTTTTCAAACAATTCAATTTAGTATAAGTACGTAGTTTACATGTCAAAACAGTTCTATTTCAAGCAATCCAGTTTACCATGATTACACTGTTTAGTTCTATTTAGTCCATAGATAGGACCCTATCAGGAACCACCACTCCGGGTCAGAGTGGACCTAAGAGCGGTGGCTCTGAAGAGGTACTCCGCATTCCTCAAAGCTTTATCATTATTGAAACTTTTCCATCAGCTTGTTTAGTATCATATCCAAGACACCTATTGGGGGGTCTTACTCCTCTGCAGAGAAACAGTCGGTGTATTCTACAGTCCCATTGTCCAGTCAGCTGGGGCTGTAGAATACACTGACTGCACCTCTGCAGAGGGGTAAGACCCCACCTAACGAGTGTCCTGTTATGACACTAAACAATCTGATGGTGAGGTTCCAGCAATGCTGGAGCTTTGGGGAATGCGAAGTGCCCCTTCATTGCCATTGCTCCCAGGTCTACCCTGGCTAGGAGTGGTAGCACCTGATAAGGGTCCTATCTATGGGTTAAATAGAATTAACAGCATACTTATGCTAAAATGAATTGTTTGAGTAAAACTGAATAGTTTGAAATAGAAATGACTTTTACAATTAAACCGTACTTACATTTAAACTGCGTGCTTATGCTTAACTGAATTATTTCAAATAGAACTGTTTTTAGACATTAAAACTGTATTTACACTTAACCGAATTGTTACATACAACTGCTTGAATAGTTAGAAATGGAAATGTTTTTGACCATTAAACTGTGTACTTATGCTAAACTGAATTGTTTTAAAATAGAACAGATTATTTACATAAAAATGGATTTGGCGTTAAATAACCTAGAAAGGTTGATATGCCATAAAACCCAACAAACCAAACAACATCTACAGTCCCAGCCGACTGGGCAATATACAGAGTTAAATGTAAAGACAGATTTTTTTCAAACAATTCAGTTTTGCATAAGTACGTCGTTTAAATGTCAAAACAGTCCCATCTCAACCAATTCAGTTTAGCATAAGTACAGTTTAGTACTATTTGACCTATAGGTAGGACCCTATCAGGTGCTACCACTCCGGGTCAGAGTGGACCTGGGAGCGATGGTAAAGAAGTGGGTACTCCGCATTCCCCAAAGCTCCTGCATTACAGAAACCTCCCTATCAGATTGTTTAGTGTTATTTTCAGGACACTCGTTGGGGGAGTCCTACTCTTCTGCAGAAAAACAGTCGGCGTGTTTTATAGCCCCAGCCGACTGGCAATCGAGAACTATAGTAAGTATCACTGAAACTACTATCATGTATGACTTTTTTACCCGTGCTCATATTCAGATTTTTTTTTATCTAGCCTTCTTGATTATCGGTTCCCATATTGTATTCAACTCTATACTTGGTCTACTCAGCAGGTCATTGTAGCCCAACAAATGTGCTGATTCCTTAAGGCGTCTAATCCTCCAATGTTCTAAGGAGACAATCATCTGAAGGTTCAATCCTCACTACAGGCGAATAACAATACAGGAATTCTTAACACTTGTACCTGGTTATGGCTAAGGGATTCAGAACAGGCGACCCCACCCCGTGGTTTCAATAAAGGACGTAGCTCGAAGTTAAACGTAAGTACAGTTTCAATGTCAAAAAAAGTTCTAATTAAAACAAGTCAGTTTAGCGTGTGTACGCTGTTTAAATGTCAAAACAGTTCTATTTCAATCAATTCAGTTTATCGTAATTACAGTTCCATTTCAAACAAAATGGAAGTACACACTTTATTTATCAAAAACATTTCTATTTCAAGCTATTCAGTTTAGTCAAATAGTTCTAATTCAAACAATTCAGTTTAGCATAAGTATGCAGTTTAGTTCTATTTAAGCCATAGATAGGGCCCTATAAGGTGCTACCATTCCGGGCCAGAGTGAATTTGGGCGCAATGGCAATGAAGGAGTGCTCCGCATCCCCCAAAGCCCCACCATCAATTTTTTTAATGTCATATCAGGACACTCGTTGTGAGTGTGTATTCAACAGCCCCGGCCAACAGGGCACTTAATGAGTAGAGTGTTCGCCAACGGTCTGGGAAACAGGGGTTCAATCTCAGGTCGAGTGATACAAAAGTCTAAAAAAATGGTACTTGATGCCACCTTGCTTAGTTCTCAGCACTTTAAGGTGAGGACCAACGGTAAAGTGGAGCAATCCTGGGAATGAAGTAGCGCCCCCCTTTACACCTCGATGTAGTAGCTATTGAAAAGGGAGCCTTCGGGTCACCTTCGACTAAGGTCGCCAACTTTGCTTTTTTAAACTTTTTTGTTTGAACACAGTTAAATGAGTTCAAGTATTGCTGTTTATTGTTGGCACACAGTTTAAATAGTTTCAACTATTGCTTGAACGTCCTTTTTTTTTCAGAACACTGTCTTCCCTCTCACTCTCTCATCGTCTCCCTTCCCCCTCTCTCTCCCTCTCTCTCTCTCTCTCTTCATTTGTTTCAATCTTTCATCGCTCCTGACAAGTCCTTCAGCCTGTATCCAGTGTCCACACAGAGCTGATATATGAAAGTCTTTGCCAGTTGGTCAACACCAGCGCGTCAATATGTTGCAGTCCATGAAAATAATATCGCTGAGTCCTTTCTAATTTCACCGGCAGTGTCCAACATGTCTTGTTAGTCTTACTTGAATGTTTTGTGTGATGGGAGCTAAGTGGCCGAACAACTGCTGTTTTAGGGGTGTTGCTTCCATGATTCGTTCAAAACAGCACGTAGCATTTTTGCGTAGTTCTTATCTAGCCTTTTCTCCGAGCGTTTCGTTAGAATCTAGTTTGTGTACCCATACAGAAGTACACACACGGCCACAGCAGGTAGGAAATCCCGTATTGTTTAATCAGAGATCAGATTTCCGTATGATTGATGACCTGATGATAACAGTCCATGTTTTGCTTTACGAATGTGGACATCGCTTTCAGTAGATGTGATAATACCAGATATAATTGTTTACTAAGGATTATTATTATTATTATTACTATTATAACTCTTTCGAGTTTTTCACACCAACGTTAACTGATGGTCTTTACACCCAACCAAGCCGAATAGTTTGGAACGAGCCGCCGCAGGCATTGGCCTCCATGTCAATGCACACAAAACGGAATATATGTGCTTTAATCAAACAGGTGACATCTCCACACTACACGGAACCTCTCTGAAACTGGTAGACAAGTTCAGCTACCTAGGAAGCAGTGTCTCATCAATCGAAAAAGACATCGACATGCGGCTAACGAAGGCATGGACAGTTATCGATAGGCTACCGATCATATGAAAATCAGACCTGACCGATAAAATGAAGCGCAGTTTCTTCCAGGCAGCGGTCCTATCGATACTGTTGAATGGATGCACTACTTGGACGGCAACAAAACGGCTGGAGAAGCTTGACGGCAATTACGCAAGAATGTTACGAGCAACATTGAACAAGTCCTGGCGGCAACACCCCACAAAACACCAACTATACGGCCACCTGCCTCCCATCACGAAAACTATCCAAGTTAGACGAACCAGACAGGCAGGATACTGCTGGAGAAGCAGGGACGAACTCATATGTGATGTACTCCCATGGACCCCCACATATGGCCGGGCAAAAGCTGGACGACCAACTCGAACATACATAGAGCAGCTATGTGAGGATACTGGATGTAGCCCTGAAGACCTGCCTGAGGCGATGAACGATAGGGAGAAGTGGGGAGAGAGGGTCAGGGAGATCTGTGCTAGCGGCACGAGATGATGGTGATTATGAAGTCTTCACAGGTCTCAAGGACTTTTCTCAGTATTTTAACCGATCATAAGAATACTGTAGTTCTGATAGTCCTACGATTTGTAACTCTTCCAGTTCCCTTACCAAGCCTTTGTTGATCGTTCCAGGTGCGCCAATTACTTTTGGTATCACCGTCGCCTTCAAGTTCCACAGCTCTCTTGGTTCTCTTGCGTGGTCAAAGTAATTATCTCTATTTTCGTTTTCTTTTATTTTCACTGTGGGATCTGATGGGACGTCAAAACGCACAAGGCAGCAAATACTTGTTTTTTTTTCCGTCTTTTTTTTCTTGTTTTTTTTTTTTCTTTTTTTTTTCGTAAATTGTCACACATGTCATTTCTTCTGGGTTTGGAGATCTGTTCATGACTCAAAATCCCAGAGAATTTTTGTGCATTTCGTTCTCCAGGAGGGATTCTACACTGTGCATATACCATTTGATCATATGGTCAAATTTCAATATCTTGCTCAATTCTCAGCGGATCACCTTTCCTACCCAGTCGTCCTTCAACTTAGACTTTTTTAGTGATCGTTTGCTACATTTGCTTATTGGTAGGGTGTTCTCGTTGTGTAATGGTTAAAGCACTGGACTGCGAAATCGTAGTAAGTGAGTTCGAGCTCCAGTCGCGCTATATTCACTTTTGGACAAATACCTTTGGGAAAGGTATGGACCCACTTATCCTCCCAGCTATGGATTGAATAGTACCACTACTGTTCTTCTACAAGGATGGATTTGCCATTAAACAACCCAAGAAGGTTGATATACCATTAAACAAACAAATATTCGCTTATATGATTAATCTTTTCATCTTTCTCACTACATAAACAATACTTCCTATTATGTTACGTATAATCAATTTCCGCTTTAATATAATTGGTCCTTATGGCGTAGCTTTCCGCAGCTATTAACAGAGATTCAATTTCTCTAAGGTTTTCCTTGTTTATCTATTTCCCAGTCGACACGTGGGAAATTTCCCCCGTTTCTCGCTTGAAATATCCGTACAGTCGTTTTTCTTCCCATTTCTGTTTCCTATTTTTTTGTTATTGTTCTGTTTGTCCTTATGATGCCATTGATGTGAATGTTAACTAGTCTTTCTTTGTTATTTTTAATGCAGTCTCCGAGTCGTATTGATGCATCTACTCAATCTTCAATGCTAACAAGGCATCTCCTTCTTTCTTTTCTTGATTCATGTTGTCTGTTGTCATCTCTCGTATGTAAGGCATTGTAGATCATCATCATCAACTTTCTTATTCTCTGGTTCACTTGTCTGAGTTCTTCCCTTGTCCATTCTAAGAATTGTCCCGGGTATCTTACAAACGGAGCAGCTCAGGTTCTCATCCTTTTGGAAAGATATCTGCTGCCGAGCTTGATTTTGTAGGAGGTGATATTGTGTTTTGATATTTAATTTCCATTTTGTAGTTGTATATTTAATTTGTTTTTATATGTGGTTGCGTGTTCTCAAAAGTCTGAAGGTCGCCATTTATAGCGATAGCGATAGGTATAACTATTATTGTTATTATTATTATTATTATTGGGTTTTTAGGTTTATGTTGGTTTTTACGTTGGTTGTGTTGGTATTTCGTTGGTAGCGTTGGTATTTCGTTGGTGGCGTTGGTATTTCGTTGGTTGTTATCCCTTCGCTAAATGTTGATGGAAAATACTGGTAGTGGAGAAGAACGAAGACGTCGTTAGGTTTTTGTATCAAGGTTTTAATTGCACCATGAAGTATAGGGGTTTACGCTGGTATGCTGCGAGGTCTGGTAGGAAGGAAAGAATGTAGGAAGTTGTTAGAGTGTATCATCTAATTTGTTTTTAACTATGATCCCTTGGTCTAGAAGGATAGACCCAAGGGGTCCATAAACTAGATGGCTCTCCTCATAGTGTATGATGCTGCTACTGCTTTTCAGGAACAGACGTTAAGACGTCCTTTCCCGTTGAAGATTTCTGAGAGAGAGAGAGATTCGCGGGCTTTCTTCAATTTTTGGTGCAGCTAGGAAATATGGTTCGGGCTGAATAGGACAGGTCATCTTGATTGGGTGAAAATGTTCGGTGACTCTAACGGTCAAATTAAATTACACGCCAAACAAAAATACAAGTTTCTTTCTACTACAATTTCAAGGAATTTCCTCGTTATTATTATTATTAGTTACTTGAAACCATATGATTACTCGCAAATCGTGGTTAGATAGGAATGCTTGAAACCCTATTATCAAATAGAAATTATTATTCAAGACCATATCGGGAATAAATTATTTGTATTAGAAATAATCGAAGCCATACAGCTATGGGGAAATTATTGGTACGAAGATCATTAAATAAGTTTCCAGACCTTTTTTCGTATGGGCATTTTTATTGATAGTACACACATGAGACTTTAGTCTCCTTCGAAGTAATCTCCTCCGGCTGCAATGCATTTTTGTACCGTTCCAAAAACTTCTGCAAGGCCCTATGGAAGTCCTCTTGTGTAAACGTGTCAATGACCTTCGTCACAGCCTCTTTCATCTCCTCGATTATCTCATAACGACAGCCTGCGAGCTTATGGAATAGCCAAAAATCAGAGGTCGCAAGGTCTGGACTATAGTGAAGGTGAGGAACTGTGTTGATGCCCATCTTGGTTAAATAGTCTATGACAAGGATGGAGTTGTGAACTGGTGCATTGTCATGGTGGAAATGCCACAAACCTGATTTGAAGAATGCTGGACTGAATCTCTTCCTGAACTCCCTTAAAACCTCAACATAGTAACCCTAACTCTTTGACCTATCAACTCTAGTGTTCTAACTTCCTTCCTCCTCCCACACCTCTCATTATCCCTCACAGACTCCCTGCCTTCCTTGAATCTCTTATTCCACTCAAAAACTGATGCTCGATTCATGCAAGATGGTCGAAAAGTAATCTGAAGATCCATACGTTTGTGTGACATTTTTCCAAGTTTGAAATAGAATTTTATTGCATATCATTCTTCTAAAGTGTCCTCACGTCCAGATTGCAATTTTGAAATTCACTAGCTGTGACAATCAGGATTTAGTAGGGTGTATTCAAATTGCTTCTGTAGCTGTTCATTTGAAGTCAGTTATCTCATAAGATGTATAGCAATAACATACTGCATTTTCAAGCGTCTACGACAATTTTAAATGCCCGTACAAAAAAAGTCACTGTAGCCGGATGAGATTAGTTCGAAGGAGACTAGATTTTCATGTGTATACTATCAATAAAAGTGCCCATACGAAGAAATTCTGGAAACTTATTTAATGATCCTCGTATATATATATATATATACGTCTATATATATATATAAATATATACATATATATATATATACGTGTATACATATATTTATAAATATATACATATATATATACACACACACACACACATATATATATATATTATAATATAACTCATTTCAAATTTCAGTTTTTAGATACATTGAAATTAATCATTTGGTCTATTTATATTAAATTTGTTTCGGGTTAAAAAGTGACGTGATGGAAAAATTCTTAGTGTATTTTTGTTGTATTCTAAAGTGCAAAGATAAATCAATATTTTCATATGGAAGACTATTTGATAATCTTAATTTTTCATATCTATGTAATAGAAAATGTACTTTTTTCTTAATTAATAAAATCTAGATACAAACAAAATATATATCTCCTTTCCTTTCACTGCATAAGTACATTTATTAATTTCTTCTTTTCTTTCTTTCTTTCTCTCTTTCTGTCTTCCTCTTTTTTCATTTCTTTTTTATCTCTTCCTCTTCTCTTTTCTTTCTTTCTTTCTTTCAACTTTATTTCTACTTTCCTTTTCCCAGCATTCTCTCTCTCTCTCTCTCTTTCTCTCTCTCTCTCTCTCTCTCTCTCTCTCTCTCTCTCTCTCTCTCTCTCTTTCTTCCAGGCTTTTTTCTTTCTTTCTGTTTCTTTTTTTTTTCAAACTTTTTTTCTTTTTCTTTTCTTACCAAAATAGGAGAGAGACAAAGAGACTGGATGGGATATTAGTTTCAAGAAACGATTCATTTTTTTTTTACCTCCAGGATCTCAATTATCTCTCTTCATTTCTTTCTTTCTGTTATGTATTTAATTATTTATTTATTTATTCGTTCATTTATTGCAAAAATGGCGGCCAAGACTGCTGGATGTAACGACCAGACAGGAAAATGTGAAAGCATTCACTAATTATTTCTCGAAGCCAAATTGCCCCCGCTGTTATTCAAAAGCGCGAAAGATCCGAGACCATTGTCCATGGTTCCATTAACTAAAACTTTGAATTATACAGGCAAAACCATAAAAAAATGCCAGTACATTCTTTACACACACACACACACACGCACACACACACACTTTCTCTCTCTCTCTCTCAAACACTCTCAGAAGTATTCGCACAGCCTTCCTTAATCTGATTCAAAGCCACAGATGTTTTACCTAATAAGGACTGAACTCAGTATTATCAGGTTAGACTACTCATTTTTGCCACACAACGAAATGGCAAATCAGTATTTACTCAGATCAACTTTGTCTGGCACAAGGCTACAATTGTTAGGCTTCTAGCGAAGATCGAATTCGTGACAATTTTAACTGTCTTTGAGTCTAAATCACAAACTGCCACTGTATATTAGTTATTTCTAGGTATTAGCCAAAATTAAATTTTAGTCTGGCACAAGGCTACAATGTGGAGCTCCTAGCGATAATCGATCTCATTACAATTTTAATTGTCTTTAAGACTACATCATGAACCATTTGCATATCCTTATCATTTCTTGCTATTTATGTAATATAATGGCCAAGGGATTTCTGTTCATGCCTTTGGGTTTAGTTAGGCTGAGAACCTTTCGGCTCAGCTCATGAGGTACTTAGGTGCAACATTAACGCAGGTGTTCACGCGCGTGCGTAGACAGAGCGGACGTGTCACTCAGAGATGTCCCCATAGCCCAAGATGGGAAACGGGGTCTACAGAGTGCGAATGACGTCACGCACCGGAAGCGCGCGGAGGATTTTGGGAGATTTTGAAAAAGTCAGTAGAGTTGAAACTAGACACCGGACGAGTTGAGATGAGACCTGCCTCGGGGTAATACGGTTGGTTTTCGCTTGCTCGCGGAGACCTTTGTGGCGGGTGCTACACGTGTTGGGGGGGGGAGCAGATGAAAAAGCCAGAATAGAAAGAATGTGTATCTCTCTTCCTTATGTCGAAACCTTTAACTCAAAGGTAATAAAAAGTTTCGTACCTGAACAAAGAAATCGTTACGTGTTTTTCGTATTTCGAGATCCCTATGTTCTATGCATATATGTTATGAGCGTCCCATTTACATTTCGCATATTCATGTATATGGCCATGGTACATTTATTAAAATTATAGCCTGGCACAAGGCTACAATTGGGTAGCTCCATGCGAAAATCAAACTCGTGACCATTCTAATTGCATTTTCATTCTCAACCACATTACTGTACGCTAGGTATTGCTTGGTATTTGTTGAAAATAAGCGATAGCCTGGTACAAGGCCGCAATATGGAGCTCCCATCAAAAATCGAGTTTATAACAATTTTAATTATCTTTAATCATTCACTGTCGCTGTACGCCAAGCAGTTCTAGACATCAATCGAAACGGAAACTTGTCCGGGACAAGGTTATAATTGTAGAACGCTTCGTAAAAATTAAACTCACGACAATTTTAATGGTGTTTCGGTCTAAATCACTAACCCTCGCTGTACACCAAACATTTTTGGTATTTATCGAAATCAACTTACAGTAGAGCACAAGGCATAAAATGTTGTATCATGTAAGGAACTGTAAAGAATAAGGATTATCGGCAAGGCTATATCTCTATGTATAATCCCCAAAGAGAAGCAAGCACAGTCAAATGGGGCTGTAGAATACATCAACTGCATCTCTACATACATCCACAGCATCACTACATACTACCACTCACCCAACGATTGTCCTAGATGTGACATTAAAAATGTCTGATGGTGAGGCTCCAGTCGCGGATCTTTGGAGAATATGGAGTAACCCTTAATAGCTGTTCCCCTCAGATCCACTCTGACACGGAGTAGTAGCACCTGATAGAGTCCTATCTATGGGCGAAATAAAACTGTTTGACATTTAAACTCAGTGCCCACAAATGGCTTAGAAATGGAACTCTTTGACCATTTAACTGTGGGTAAACAAATGACTGATGTTTAATTGAATTGTTAGTTAAACATAGCAATACTTGGAACCATTTAACTGTGGGTAAACAAATGACTGATGTTTAATAGAATTGTTAGTTAAACATAGCAATACTTGGAACCATTTAACTGTGGGTAAACAAATGACTGATGTTTAATAGAATTGTTAGTTAAACATAGCAATACTTGGAACCATTTAACTGTGAGTAAACAAATAACTGATGTTTAATTGAATTGTTAGTTAAACATAGCAATACTTGGAACCATTTAACTGTGAGTAAACAAATGACTGATGTTTAACAGAATTGTTAGTTAAACATAGCAATACTTGGAACCATTTAACTGTGAGTAAACAAATGAGTAATGTTGAATAGAATTATAAGTGTTTAATATCAATACTTCAAACTCTTTAACTGTGAGCCTAAATTGAATTATTGGTATTACATAGCAATATTTGGCACCGTTGACTGTGCGCAAATCGATGAATAGTGATGAACAGAATAATTAGTGTTAAAAAGCAGTACTTGTAACTGTAATATTACGGACGGGCACCGTCATTAAATTGTGGCGTTCTCAAGGTTAAAGAACATTCGAGCACATCAGCTGTCATCAGTTATTGGGTACAAAAGTCTGACGATCAAAAAATGTCACGAACTTCGCTCGTGCAGGCAAAGTGACCTGTAGAGAAAAGGCGTGATTTTGATATAATCGCGCGTGAACTTTCACGTGTTGCACTACTGTTCCACAGGTGAGCATCGAACCTTCAGGAACCTTCGAATTGATTCCATCAAATCGTTATATAAGAAAATCAAGTAGCGAGATTTTAGCAGTTCAAGGCAGGTTTTCAAACAGGTTTCAACAGAGGCACACGCTGCACGACGGATGATATAGAGCCCAGCCTGTCATAGCAATCCGACTGATATGATAAACATCAACAGGCCAACGATAAAAACGCCGCCGCGATCGCCAAGAAGAGAAAAGTGAACCTTTTCTACGAACGCTAGCTAAAGTACACGGAGGGAAAGAGTGATAAAGAAAGAAGACGTTTGATAGCGACAAAAAAAAAAAGAGAAGACGAGGAAGAACGCTATTGAACGAACCTTTTTAACAACAGTCCGTTGTAATTCCCGAAAATAAAACGACTACTATTTTTTTCCTTGAGATTCAAGTTTCCAGTGTTTCTTTTCTGTAAATCCATTTCTTTTTATCAGACATAACGCTTTAATTTTTTTAGGTCCTATATTACATAACTACTTCACAGTCTGCAAACAAACGATCAATATTGCAGAAAATTATTAATCTTTGGTAGAAATAATTGAAACCATTTAACTGTGTAGAAACAATAGCAGTACGTGTGCGCCAAAAAAAAAAAGTTCCAATTCACTAAAAAAAGAAAAAGAATTACCAGCAAACTATTTTATTGCAGTTATAACTATATTTTCAATGTTCTATTTCATTTTTTTGGGGGGGGGGTCCAGAATCATTCGTTCGTAAACTGTTATATAAAATCATATAAGTAAGTAAAGTTGGCGACCGTAGTCTAGGACGACCAGAAGGCTCCCTTTTCTATAGCTACTACACCGAGGTGTAGTAGCAAACTATTTTATTGCAGTTATAACTATATTTTCAATGTTCTATTTCATTTTTTGGGGGGGTCCAGAATCATTCGTTCGTAAACTGTTATATAAAATCATATAAGTAAGTAAAGTTGGCGACCGTAGTCTAGGACGACCAGAAGGCTCCCTTTTCTATAGCTACTACACCGAGGTGTTGGAGAGGGTACTACTCCTTTCCCTGGATTGCTCCACTTTACCCTCGTACGCGCCTAAATTGCCGAATGTTAAGTGTACCATTTTAAAGTCTTCGGTGTGACGCAAACTGGGATTGAACCCGAGTCTCCCGGACCATCGGCGAACACTCTACCAACTAACATTTAAATATATGCAAACAAATGACTGATGTTAAATTGTTGCAGTTTCATAGGAATACTTGAAATCATTTAACTACGTGCATAAAATAAGCTCAAGCTCACATAAAAATGTTATTAACAAAATATTTTATAAATCTTCTTTAATATATATGTGTTATAGATTGACCCTCGACTGGGCCGTCAATCAAGAGATGCGCCTGTGTAAATAAGCGGAAGAACAGCGGAAACAGGTAGACGATAAACAATAATATAACCAGGTGCCCGGGGCGGTTCGAGTCAGTTGGAGATAGGATGCCAGCGTGAGAATCAGCTTGCAGACTAAGGGTTTTGGGCCCTCAGTGACCCAGCCAAGATGAGAAAGAAGTGCTGCTATGGTCGAAGAAGAACTGGGGGTCAATATAGCAGTCTGTCCTCGTCTCCAGCTCATCTCTCTCACACAACCAGTATCACCCTTTCAAAAATAAAGTGTGAGAGATTATATTTTTATAAAGAAGTGTGTTCGTTCGTTCATTGAAGTTCGTCATTATTGTTGATTATGTCTCTGCTTATATTTATAGTTGTATATGTATTCCGGTATACAACACATGTATAAAGAGGATTTGGCATTAAATAATCAACAATAGTTGATATGCCAAAAAATAATTCAACGAACCAACTTTTTTAGCCGACCCCTCGTATATGTCCGGGTAGCAGAATTTGCCCTTGATTTGATTCATATAAGAATCGTAAAGATAACAAACTGACAGAACTTAAAGGTTTTTAAGAGCTTAGTATAAACGAATGAATGATAGAGAAAAATGGTAAAATGTGGTCTGCTAGAATTTTAAGTGCCAAAATATTGAATTACTTTAAACAATATCCTTACATGTAATCATACAGAAAGTGTACATAAGAATGTCACGCTACTTTGGGTGTCTTGCACAAATCTCTACTAAGAGAGAAAAAAAACACTATACTCCCTCCTTCTCCTCCTCCCAAAATACTTTGGTGGTTGCAGAAAATTATAGCTATCAAGAGAAAGCAAATATAATATTCTTTGACTTGTTTTTCACTTAGTATAAACAAACTCTTAATAATGAAAAACATCTGGTGCCATATGAATTCTTTATTTGTATACAGAATTTATTCGACTTCACACTAAGTCAGATTTGACTGAGACATTTTACTGAGGCTCATTGTGACTCATTCTTGGCCATCACAAAAGTGCTTGATACCTTTATGAAGCACCTCAGACGCCAAGCAATAAATTCAGACCTGCTGAGTGGCTCATTCGTGGTCATCACAAAAATGTTTGATCTGCTCAGTAATACTTTTTAAAGCGCCTCAGGCGCCAAGTGGTAAATTCAGCTCAACTAATTGGCTCATGTATGACCATCACAAAAATATTTTATCCCCTTAATAATAGTTTATTTGGGTGCCTTAAGCGTTAAGCAATAAATTCAGTTCGGATAAGCAATTAATGCCGGAGGGAAGACTCATGGGACCATACGAACCACTTACAACGGCCCAATATGAGCAAACACAGTATATATATATATATATATATATATATATATATATATATATGTGTGCGTGTGTGTGTGTGTGTGTGTGTGTAAAAATGCAATCAAATGATTGTAGGGTAAAAATAGAAAAGTTAACAAAAAAGCCAGGAGCTTTGGTTTGGTTTAGTTTGATTTTAAGGCATATCAATCATTGATGGTTATTTAAAGCCAAATCCTTCTTATACATATATATTAGAGGAATAATTTCTAAAAACATTTAGTTGATAATTTTTTAAACGAACCTGAGTCCTTTTTTCAGTTATTCGGTTTCACTTATTTCTAATACGAATAATTCAAATCTAATATCAATCATTTGTTTGCGCACAGTTAAATGGTTTCAAGTATTGCTATTGATCACTAACAAACCAATTAAACATTAGTCATTTGTTTACATATAGTTAAATGATCAAACAGTTCTATTTCAAACAATTCAGTTTAGCACGTCATTTGCTTGCACTCAGTTTAAATATCAAAGTACACATTTTTATTTGACCCATAGATAGAACCCTATCAAGTGCTACCACTCTGGATCAGAATGAATCAAGGATCACCGGCAGTGAAGGCACACTCCGCATTCCACTAAAGTTTCAGCATTACTGGAGCCTCACCATCAGATTGTTTGGTATTATATCCACGACACTCGTTGGTGGGGGCTTACACTTCTGCAGAGATCATTCAGTGTCTTCTACGACCCCAGCTAACTGGGCCAAGCTGCTAGAAGAAAGACAAGTTAACAAAGTCTAATATCTCGTCTAGTGAGCTAGAAACAACATGATATGCTTGATTTTATATCCCATCTTGAAAACAGCACTTAACCAGAATTTGACGAGGTTACCTATGCAAAACGAAAGTGGGTGTGGAGTGTTCTGCGCCTCTCAATAAATTGCTATTGAAATTATCGATTCGCTACCTTCGCGTGAATGACGAACAAGAAACAATTTAAAAAATTGGTCCCTACTCAAACGAGGAAGTACGTTGTCTCCGTTATCCTAATGCTTTTAGAAACACGTCATTGAAAGAAGACTTGTCCCTTTGGATATGCGTTCATATTCATTCTTCTCACGAAGAGTATGAGGAAGGCAAACACTCAGCTTGCCCACTTTTTCAATTTTCTTAAGAGGAACAAATCGTTATAAAAATGTTTTTTAATAAGAAAAGTGCTCAAATAATGGCCAGAAAAATAAGATAAATCAATGTTTTCTAACGACCTCATGTCAATATCATGACGATAAGTTTCATATATTTGAAAAATAAATAATCTTTAGATGAAATATGTGACACTATATATATATATAGTATTGCCAACAGTCTTTAGATGAAATATGTGACACTCTCTCTCTCTCTCTCTCTCTATATATATATATATATATATATATATATATGTATATATCTATATTTTTGTCTACAAAAAATAAACTCTAAAAAAATTTTTAATCCTTATTTTCTTCTAACAATACCAGAACTTTATTTTATTTTTAGTATGAATAAATTAATTAAAAAAATATACCTAGTTGTCCAAAAATTAGGCCCATTTTAAATATATTTTTGCGATTTTAAAAACTTGATCTTAGCGTAAATCCATTTGTTGCTAAATTTTATAATGTTCGAAAAAATTCCTTGTAGTGACTTTTATTATGGCCGACACTCATGCACAGTGTTGAATACAAAGTATGGAATACCATGGTAACACTTAGAATACTGACTCGCAATGCTACGTCGTAAACTTACACGTCGTAATCTTACATGCATCTCAAAATTCAGTCTGACTGATTTATATATTCACGATTTTGTAGTCACGTGACTCCCGTAGCACAATCCATTTCAGCAATTGTGTGTTTTTTGCCTGGAGATCCGTGTTCTAATGACACGGGTCGGTATATACCATAGCCAGATACGGCAATGTGTGAAACGTACATGAGAACATAGGATATCGAAATACGAAAAACACGTAACGGCTTCTATGTCCAGGTACGAAACTTTTATTACCTTTGAGTTTAAAGGTTCTTCGACATAAGGAGAGAGACACAATCTTTTTATGCTGGCTTCTTCCTCTGGCCCCACATCCGTGCGGCACCCATAGCGCGCAAATTCGCCTGGCTTCGGCGAGCTAGCGAAAGTCGACATCCGGCGTCTAGTTTCAACTCTCTCACTTTCTTCGAAATCCCCAAAATCCTCCGCGCGCTTCCGGTGCGTAACGGCACTCGCACCCCGTAACCCCACTTCCAATGTGGGCTATTGTGACATCTCTGAGTGACACGTCCACCCCCCGCACGCAACACACCTGCATCAAGTTTGCACCTAACTAACCCATGTGCTGAGCCGAAATGTTCCCAGCCTAACTAAACCCAAAGGCATGAACCGAAATCCCTCGGCTATTATATTACATATATCGATACAGTCTTCTTCATAATTGTAAGCTTACTTAATTATGCGCAATACCAGAAGAATAAGACACCCAGTAAGACTCGAACTCACAAACAATGCTTTGCAAGCCAAGCTAGCTTACCACGAGGTGCTCGGAGATGATCTGGGAATTGTTATAAAAAGTAACTAAGATAAAACGAAACGAATACGTGTAAATATTGATTATTTTTTTAAGGATTAATTATCATTGACGTCCTGCGTAAAATGAAAAATTGCTTTTTCTGAACTTCGTGAAACACAGATAAGAAAGGTGTACTTCTCAATGACAAACAGCAACACGTGTCAAAAAAAAAAATGTGGATTGAAGATCCTGATATCGGACAGTTTGAATGGCTGTCCGACTCAGCAGACTAATAGAGAATTGGTGGAACGTTATGAAAAGAAAAATTACTCTAATGAAAATCAACACCAAAGATCAATTGAAAGAAATTCCAGACATTTCTTATTTTATCATAAGAAAAGAAAGAAGTATCATGGTGATTCAATTCACAATATAATTCCTCTACTTAAAAAAGAAAATGTACATCTATATCCTTGCCCTTGGGGGTCATAATAATTACGTGGATGCGTATTTCCAATCCTCTTGGGAAGACGTGGCTCTGGAGGTGACCGTGCAGAGGACTGCAAAGAGTATGGATGTAACTTAAAAGACACTTTCAGGTTAATTGGCCGCCCAATTACCATGACAAGTTAATTTGGCATCACTTGTGTGCGATATGGACTGTGACTCAGTTGTAGAGTTTCGGCTCTGTGGTCGCTGGTTCGATCTCCAGTGGTGGAGATCACGGTATACACTACTGATGAGACCTAATAAGGTCGAAACATCTGTCCAGTGATTCCGTATGTCGTGCGTAAGTGTTCACCGGATTTTCTGGTCTTGATAATTCAATTCATATTATAATTCCTCTACTTAAAAAAGAAAATGTAGAAGTATCATTTAAATAAATAAAAATCTTATTTCCCCGATTTTTCAGCGAGTTTTTCAAATGATTTGTTAATCTTATCGGTATTGCTTAGAATACTCTGATTATCTCCCCTGAAAAAGGAAAAGGATTTCACAAAATGTCCATTCTGACCAGCCATGTATGTATCTGTAAGGGTCATATTTATGAGTCAAATAGATTTTGGGAAACCTTCTGTGGCGTTGTGGTTAATGAGTTGGACTGCAACAATGTAGTAAATGAGTTCGAATTCCGGTCGTGGTATAACGCTCACTTTCAGACTAACGACTTTTCTACATGGATATATTTGGCATAAAATAACCCACAAAGGTTGATAAGCCATAAAACAAAGAAACCAAACGAAACAGATAAAAACTATTTATATTCGATAAAAATGACTTGTTGTCTATAAAAAGCTACAAAAAAAACTCTTAAGATACAAATCCATCAAATATATAAATATGAGCGTAAAATATACGTGATTTCCTTCCTCTAGACATAAAATAAACCAAGACGGGTTGACGTGTCGTTAAATCAATCACTAAGTCAAACTTTTACTCGGCAGTAAAAAAAAAAAAAAATACGGTGACTGCTCATACAGAGCAGAGGCCGCTTGCATTCACTTTTTGCTAATGCCCTTGGGAAAGACATGAATTCATCTGGTCAACCTCACCCCAACCCCAGCTATAGGAAAATAGTCGTATAGACTTGGATCCTTCGCCTTGATCAGACAATCAGTCTTGTAGAAAAGAAAAACCCATAAATTCAAACCAATTTTACGACGCTTAAAAATTGACCTTTTTTAGGACTTCGGACAAAATCTTATATTTTTATATAACTGCTTTTTGAAATAAAAGTTAAATATTGACCTTATGTTACACCATAAACCTAGCAGAGAATATGCAAATGCATATTCTATAATATTTTTCTGTGCATGACTAATACCATTAAACTGAATATCTAATCTAAATAAAGGAATATTTCATAAAGTCAAAGTATTCATCTATCAAATAATACCAGGTCGAGTTATACCAAAGACTAAAAAAAATGGTACTTCACACCTACTTACTGAACACTCAGCATTATAAGGCATGGATCAAGGGTAAAGTGGAGCAATCCAGGGAAAGAAATAGCGCCCTTCTCTACACCTCGGTGTAGTAGCTCTTAAAAAAAGGGCCGTTTGGTCACCCTCGACTATGGTCGCCAACTTTAATTATATATATATATATATATATATATATATACTATACACGCTTGGTTAAAAACATGCAAGTTTCTTTTTTATCATCATACGTTTTTCTCTAGTTTTCATGCAAGTTTCCTTGAATTTGTTTGGGTTTTATGGCATATCAACTATTGTTGGTTATTTAATGCCAAATAAAATACTCTTTTTAATCATATATCAAATATATGATTTGTTAATACATTTTGTAGATATATGCATGATCAAACAGTTCTATTTCAAACAATTCATTTTAACATGTCATTTGTTTGCACTCAGTTTAAATGTCAAACAGATCTATTTGACCCAAAGATAGGACAATATCAAGTGCTTCCACTCCGGGTCACAGTGGATCTGGGAACAACGGCAATGAACTGGTACTCCACATTTTCCAAGGCTCCAGGACTGGAACCAAATTATCAAATTATTTATTATCTGACCCTGGACATTTATTAGTGGGGTCAAACCCCTCTTCAGGGTTGCAGTCAGTGTATTCTAGCATCCCAGCCGACTGGGCCGCATAGTATCAGGGTCCAATTGATAAAGAAGTCGCTTTCAGATCTCCTCCCAAGTACCCGTGGTGTAATAGTTATCGTCGTAGGAAATGAACACGGCGACACGTGTTCAAATCCTGGACGAGACTGATTGCATTTCACATAGCACTAATACCCTTGGGAAAGGTATGAATCCAATTATTCTCCCTCCAGCTATGGGTAAATAGTAGGGCAAACTGAGTTCTTCAGCCTTGGTGAAGCAACTAGTCTAGGAGAAGGAAAACTCTGAATTCAAACCTGTTAAACTCCGCTTAAAAATTGACCTTGTGTCATATACTGCCCGAGCGAAGGGGTTGGGTAAATAGGATAATCAAAACTGTCAGACCTCTCCTTTAACGTGAAACGTCTAAGAGAAAGTTATCTGTAATAAAACGGGCAATTTACATCGTCACCAATTATCTTGCTATACTTGTCACTGGGTTGCATCAATGTAGACCCAGAAAGAGGCGTAAGTATCACACAAAGATATGACACTATAATCCAATATCGAACAGATATCTTACTACCTTATCTTATGCATATTGTATATTTCTCACAAGTAGAATTCGTTATTAAATTGGATGTTTGAATTGTAGTTTTGATGGAAATGACAGCTGTCATCTTTCAAGATGTGGCAGTCATCATACGTGTATGTATACACCTTGGAAGGCCATGAGCAACGAAAAGAATAGGTAAGTAATTACATGGGTAGATAAGCCTCCAATAAGAAACTGTTACAGTAAGTGAGGACAAAAGATGTTACTCTCATTTTAAACCTTGATAAAGTCAGTCTGATTTTGAAGGTAATAATTTGAATAAAAAAACAGCACAGAGAGAATAGAATAAACTTTATTCACGGATACTCTTCGACGATTATAAAGGAATAGAATTAATCATATTAAGATTGAAACTAACAAGTTGAAAAGTGGGTAACCAGAACGGAAAACGGATTTAGATATGATATTTCGTTTATTTAAGAAATAACTTCTTCAGAATGAAAATGGGTTTTTCTAAAGTTCAACAATTGAGGAAATATATAAGATAAAGATAGAAATATTAGAGGCGGGAAGGGTCTAAAGAAAAAAGAGAGAAAATAAGAGCAAGGAATAGAGACAGATATATGTTAAAGTGAAGGCGGCACAAGTTATTGCTTTTGACTGTAACCACCTGTGCAGATGGCCAAGGCTGGGGGTGAGTGGAGGATATATATAGCCAACGTTGTCCGCTTGTTGTCCGATAAGTCTGAGAGGTCTGAGACTTAGTCTAAAGTAAAGTTGGACGGGTTTCGATCCCGGCTTCGAGCATCCTGCGTGTCTAGCCACACTGAAGAGTTCTGATAGAACGAAACAGTCTGTCTGTGGATGACAATATATATATATATATATATATATATATAGTAGGACTTAAAAAAACATTATACTAACCAGCATTGAAACGTTAATTTTCTGGAGGCACAAGCTAGTTAAGATAAACGGCAATTACACAAGAATGTTGCAAGCAATATTGAACAAGTCCTGGCGGCAACACCCAACAAGGCACCAACTATACGGCCACCTGCCTCCCATCACGGAAACTATCCAAGTTAGACGAACCAGACATGCAGGACACTGCTGGAGAAGTAGGAACGAGCTTATAGTGATGTACTCCAATGGACCCCCACATATGGCCGAGCATAAGCAGGACGACCAGGTAGAAAATACATACAGCAGCTCTGTGAGGATACGGGATGTAGCCCTGAAGACCTGCCGGAGGTGATGAACGATTGGGAGAAGTGGCGAGAGAGGGTCAGGGATATCCGTGCTAGCGGCACGACATGATGATGATATATATATATATATATATATATATATATATATATATATATATAAGAGTGTCAATTTGATTTTCTATATTTTCATATGTACTATTTTCGTCTGCAAGAAAAAATATCACTAATTTAAATGATTCAAACAAGTTTCTTAAACGAATATTTTTTGAAGGCTGAATAAAATTATCAGCTATTTGTTTATTTACAGTTAACAAACCATTTGAAGTCGTGTTCTCATATACCTTGCCTACAATGGCCTAGAGTGTTCGCCAATGGCCCGGGAGAACTGGATTCAATCCCAGGTCGAGTCATACCAAAGACTCAAAAAATGGTACTTGATGCCTCCTTGCTTAACACTCAGCATTATAAGGTACGGATCAAGGGTAAAGTAGGGCAATCCAGGGAAGGAGTAGCGCCCTCCCTTACACCTTGGTGTATTAGCTATCGAAAAGGGAGCCTTCGGGTTACCCTCGACTAAAGGGAGACAACTTTACTTTACTACAATGTATCGTGTTTTACTGCTCATCCATACTTGTTTTTCTTTTGTTTTCTTTGTTTGTTTTTTTTTTATATACATTTTTGGGCCAGATTGTTGTATTCACTCACGACTTGGTTATCGGGTCTCTTATCAGAAAATGGTAGGAGATAAATCCTGTCAGCGATGAGTCAATCTTAACTGGGCACCGTATGACATGCAAATATAAACGCTGATATAATACACTTGCTGGAAATGAAGAGATTAACAAGGGATTAATTTACAGCCTAGCAAACCCACGGAAAATCAATGAGACACTAAGAGAGACAAACGTACGTCCAATTATTATTTTTACAGTGTAAAAGTAGAAATAAAAGCGAAGAAAGATCAAATGCACATTGCAGTTTTGATTATTGTATCCTCTATCCCAATCCTTTAAGTTATAGTAATGTAAGAATAAATATATATATATACATTTCTTTAAGAAAAACAAAAATCAGTCACATTAGGATTATAAATTTAGTTCCATCCTGTTATGGGTATTGATATGAATCAATAACACCAAAAATAACAGGACTTCCCAGGTGGGATGGGGGGTAGAAAAGGGGTGAAGAGTTTTCTCCCCATTTCGACCACTTCCTGTTTTTATTTTTTTATTTTTTATTACCGGTTGGAATCATAGTAAATAATTTTTTTTTTTATTTCTAAATTATACATTTCAACGTAAAACTCCAGATTTGATAATTATTTAGGGAAGTACAACATTTTTTAAAAACCTTACGTAAAGATTACAGTAATACTTAAATTAAATTCAAAATTTTTAATTCATATTTTAAATTCAAAATCTATATTCATGCCAATTAATTCAGTTACTTTTCCATTGAAAAGTACGTACACATCACATGGTAACTTCCCATTTTTTCATTCTATTCATTTCAACTCAAATCTCCAATTAATCCTATTTTATTTTAGTAAATTTAACTTTATCTATGATATTTGCCTATAGTTTGAATTTATTCCTATGTCTACATCTAGCTATTAATTCACATCGCTGATTTAATAATTTTTCAGGGTCTGGGTATATCATTATTTCTATTTTTTCTTCTTTTTTTATCAATTACATCTGTAGAAGTCCTGTTATTTTGGGTGTTATTAATTCATATCAATACCCATAAATGAATAGAAATAAATTTATAATCCTAATGCCACCGATTTTTGTTTTTCTTGAAAAAAGTATTTCTCTGTGATGTTAGTTACATTGAGCTCTTTACCAGGAAAATTTAAATGTTCATAGTTGAATGATTTTTGTCCTGACGGAATTATTGCCGACTCTGGTTTAACTGGACTGAATAATATATATATATATATATATATATATATATATATATATATATATACAAGTGTGTGTGTGTGTGTGTGTGTGTGTGTGTGTGTGTGTGTGCGTGATATTTTGGGTTTTAGTTTGAGCCGGGTTATTTGTTTAAAGGCATATCAAACAATTTTAGTGTTTTTAGGAATGAAATTTTATATAGTTTCAAGTATTTCACTTTCATACATTGGGATATATATATATATAGATATATGTATGTATGTCTATATATGTATATTTGTGCGTACGTCAATATATATGTGAATGTATGTCTCTCTCTATATCTCTCTCGATATATATATACATATACTTGAGGCATTCAATATGTTCTCAGACATTTTTAGACAGGCATTTAAAATTGTCGTAGACTCTTGAAAATGCAGTATGTTATTGCTATACATCTTAAGAGATGACTGACCATTTTTTATGATATCATGTTCAAAGGAACAGCTACAACAGCAATTGGAATACACACTACTAAAGCCTGATGGTCACATCTGGTGAATTTCAAAAATGCAATTTAGACGTGAGGACACTGTAGAAGAACGATATGCAATAAAATTGTGTTTTAAACTTGGAAAAAATGCTGCCACAGAAACGTATGGAATGCTTCAGACTGCTTTTAGACTATCTTGCGGGAATCGACCATCAGTTTTTGAGTGGCATAAGAGATTCAAGGAAGGCACGGAGTGTGTGAGGGAGGATGAGAGGTGTGGGAGGAGAGAAGGAGTCAATACACCAGAGTTGATTAGCCAAAGGGTTAGGGTTAGGGTTACTATGTTGATGTTTTAAGGGAGTTCAGGAAGAGATTCCGTTGGGAGAGGCCAGCACTCTTCAAATCGGGTCAGCAGCATTTCCACCAGGACAATGCACCAGTCCACAACTCCATCCTTGTCACATACTATTTGACCAAGAGGGGCATCAAGACAGTTCCTCAGCCTCCCTATAGCTCAGACCTTGCTCCCTGTGACTTTTGCTTATTCCCTAAGAAGTTGTTGGAACGGTTCAACAAGTGCATTGCAGCTGGAGGAGATTACTTCAAAAGGGACTAGAGTTTCAAGTGTGTACTATCAATAAAAGTGCCCATACGAAAAAAGTCTGTAAACTTATCGTATGCAACTCGTATATTTAATTGTTTCATGTTTTAGTTAGACGTCATTTTCTAATAAAGTCAGTCGAAGAATGTTGTTTTTTTCATACAAAATAAGAATTAAAACAAACTAAAAAAAATACTGTTTGTTCTCGTATTATTTAATTGTTACGAGATACGTAGTCGTGGCTAACTGAAAAAAGTTTACTTATTCTAGTACTATTTATGCAATATGAAATTTTTTATCTAATTTTTCATCTGATAAAGCATATAAAGGAACTAAACCTTATATTAAATAAATAATTACTCCACCAATTATAAATATGTATACGTATATATATATATATATATATATAAGTCTCTTCCTCACATAAAAATCAATATATATATATATATATATATGTATAATTACATACATACATATATGTGTATACATATACATAAAAATATGTACTTACACTCATGTAATTATATATATATATATATATATATATATGTGTTAGAGTGTATCTGCACACACACACACACACACACACACACACATATATATATATATATATATTGATAGTAATTTGAAGAAGCTTACATCGGTAATTTGATTTATATCTTTTTTAAAAATCAGTTTAAAAATGGGATTTTTACCACGGTGTGTATTTGATTTGTATATATATATATATATATATATATATAGAGAGAGAGAGAGAGAGAGAGAGAGACATACATACATATATATACATACATATATATATATATATATACACACGCATATGTATATATATATATATATAAAGGAACACACAAACACATAGATAGATAGATAGATAGATAGATAGATACGAGGATCATTAAATAAGTTTCCAGACTTATTTATTGATATTACACAAATGAATCTCTAGTCCCCATCGAAATAATATCCTCCAGTCGCAATGCACTTGTTGTACCGTTCCAACAACTTCTGGAAGGCCCTATGGAAGTCCACTTGTGTGAGTATGTCAATAACCTTCGACACAGCCTTTCATCTCCTCAGTTGTCTCATAACGACAGCCTCTGAGCTTAGGGAATAACCAAAAGTCACAGGGAGCAAGGTCTCGACTATAGGGAAGGTGAGGAACTGTCTTGATGCCCATCTTGGTCAATTAGTCTGTGACACGGATGGAGTTGTGGACTGGTGCATTGTGCTTCTGGAAATGCCACTGACCCGATTTGAAGAGTGCTGACATCTTCCGAAGTAAAACCTTAACATAGTAGCGCTAACCCTAAGCCTTTGGCCAATCAACTCTGGTTTATTGGCTTTCGTACTCCTCCCACGCCTCTTATCATCCCTCACTCACTCCCTGCCTTCCATGAATCTTTTATGCTACTCAAAAAGTGATGCTCGATTAATGAATGATTCTCCAAAAGCAGTCGGAAGCATTCCATTCGTTTCTGTGGCAGCATTTTTTCCAAGTTTAAAACACAATTTTATTGTCGTTCTAAAGTGTCAGATCACATTTTTGAAATTCACCAGCTTTGACAATCAGGCTTTAGTAGGGTGTATTCCAATTCCTGTAGTATCTGTTCATTTGAACCTGAAATCATAAAAATTGGTCAGTCATCTCATAAGATGTATAGCAATAACATAGGGAATTTTCAAGAGTCTACAACAATTTTAAATGCCTTTACGAAAAATATCTGGAAACTTATCTTATGCACCTCTACTATATATCAGCGAAGCTAAGAATATGTTGACTGTACCAAAAGGGGAGGTCTGCCTATGATGTTAAACTACATCTAATCATGAGGCTCTATTGACTGTTGAGTCCACATTCATTCTTATTACGCACGAATATTCTGTTCGGAAACGGTAGTGTATATTTACCAGCCTCTCAGCACGAGCAAGATGCCACATAAGATCAATTTTTAAGCGGAGTTTGATAGATTTTAAGTTAGACTTTTTTTTTCTCCTATACAAGTTTATATGCCAAAGTTAAAGAGCACAGTCCAGCCAACTATTTACTCATAGTAAGAGGAAGAACAGTTGTCTCATTCCTTTTTCTAAATGTATTAACACTATGTGAAATGCAAACAGCCTTGTCCAGGATTTGATTGGTTTGTTGGGTTTTGTGGCATATCAACCTTTGTAGGTTATTTAACGCCAAATCTGTTTTTATGTAAATAATCAGTTCTATTTAAAACAATTCAGTTTAGCATAAGTACACAGTTTAATTGTCAAAAACATTTCTATTTCAAACTATTCAAGCAGTTATATATAACAATTCAGTTTAGAGTATGTAAGTATAGTTTCAATGTCAAAAACAGTTCATTTTCAAACAATTCATTTTAGCATAAGCACGCAGTTTAAATGTAAGTATAGTTTAAAAGTAAAAACATTTCTATTTCGAGCTATTCAGTTTTGTCAAGCAATTCTAATTCAGCTTATTTAGTTTAGTATAAGTACAGATTTTGTTTATACACAGTTAAATGTCAAAATAATTCTGTGTTAAACAATTCAATTTAGTGTAAATACAGTTTCAATATCAAAAAACAGTTCTATTTGAAATAATTCAGTTTAGCATATGCACGCAGTTCAAATGTAAGCACGGTTCAATATTCCTATTTCAAGCTATTCACTTTAATCAAACAATTCAGTTTAGCATAAGTATGCTATTCGCTCTATTCAACCCATAGATAGGGCCCTATCAGGTGCTACCACGGCGGACCAGAGTGGACCTGGGAGCAATGGCAATAAAGGGGTGTTCCGTATTCCCCAAGGCCCCAGCATTACTGGGACTTCACCATCAGATTGTTTAGTGTCAAATCTAGGACACTCGTTGGGGGTGGGTCCTACCCCTCTGCAAAGGTGCAGTCGGTGTATTCTACAGCCCCAGCCGACTGGGCAACCAGGATTTGGACTTGGGTCACTGTGTACAACGGTAACCATTACAGGGGTCGTGCCTGTCAAGGTTCAATCTATGGGTAAAATAAATCAGTTTAAAAATTATTTGTATTTAATAGGACGATAAAAAAACAGCTTTACAAAACTAAAAAAAAAAAATTGTAATCATAAACGTACAATGTATGCAATTCTTTAACCTCTAGGCATGAAATAGCCCTAGACAAGTTGACGTGGCATTAAAATCAATAAATTGCTCAGTCAATTTGTTGTATATTGGATTTATTTGTTAATTTGGAAAATATCTGTTGAGGCACAATTCTTGAGTCCTGAAGAGATTAAGAAACGTAAAGATTGGATAGCACCAGACATTGAATATGCTTTATGGCAATGAATGTTAGGGCGTTGCGACTTTTACAAGCCTGCGAGGATTTCGATAAATACACGGATTTTTAAAAGATTTAAATTAGGAAAGAAAGAAAATTTTTTTTATTTCATTCGATTTTTTATAAGATCTTTCTAGCGAATTTTGATTCAGAAAAAAGACAAGGAAATGTTTCAAGCGATTGTTTTTGCTGAGTGTGTTAGCTTAAAAGTGAGACGCAGGTGTCTGGACCTTTGGGTAATGAGAAACGAGTTTGTATTGTTTTTGCCTGGGAAATTTTTTTATTAAAATGTTATTGGTGAATGGCTTTTCTGGCGAAAAGAGAGAAAAACGGACTTATTCTATAAGCTAGTCATATGAATGCAAACTAAATATATAGATAGATAGATAGATGTTGCAAGTAGTTGCACCCATATGAAACATATAAATCTGTCTTTTGAGCGAATTATATTTTTCACAAATGTGTATTTCCATTGCAAAAGAGCACAGGGCGCTAATGCTTTATAGGGGGCTGTTGGAAGACAAGTGATGCTATTCTCAGCTGATTTTTGCAAACCACACTCCTTGACACATTCACTCTGACAATCTTGACAATCATCCATCCTGTTCATACCGCAACCATCAAAATACCTAAGTTACTCTCTGCAAGAAACCCTACTTAAAATTACAGCCAAAGTTAAAATGATGAAATGAGATAGATAGATAGATAGATAGATCTTAATAGACTGAGATAGATAGATAGATAGATAGATAGATAGATAGATAGATGTAAATAGGCTGAGATAGATAGATAGATAGATAGATAGATTAAGATAAGCTGTTAAAGCTTTATAGAAGTGGATATCCATAGACATTTTTATTTATTTATAGATTTGTTGACCAGACTATTAATTGTTTAACTGTACAAAGTACGAGATTTGTCCATCGCATTCTGCAACTAAATAACCGAATGATTGTCGAGGATTCATTTAATATATGAGCCTCACCTTAAACAGAATGCAGTTAGCAAATGTATTCTGGCTATAAACTACAAAAAAGACTCGTTGGCGTACTTTAACTACAAAAGACTCAGGTATCTTCTGCTCCAATAGACCAACACTTTTCAAGGGTCGGTTGGCGGGAAATAATTTATTCGATTTTCTTATCGATTATCTCCCTTAAAGGCGAGAAGGAATGGACAGACAAAAGCTTCACAAGTCTGGCAGCAGTGTACTTCAACGTGATCTATGGTTACTTAAGGCCGTAAGAATAGAGTAAGGAGGCTCCTCTGTCTTCTCTTGAGTCGTTTTTAGTCACTGAGAGGAATAGTCACTGAGAGGAATATAAAGGAACCCAATCTAATGCAGTTGCTCTCTAAATAAGAGTATTTTGGACAGTAAAAAAACTGACTGAGAGTGACGTTTTTTTACTCCTATTTTCTTATTTACTACCTTCTTTCTTTCTTTCTTTTTTCTTTCTTTCTTTCTTTTTTCTTTCTTCATATTGACTCCGGTAGGATGATCATCTGGGTTTTGAAATTGCCGCCGCGCAAACGCTTTAGGTTATAAGCGAGTGGAGAGAATCTTTTTGAGTAGCAGCCAAGCAATTTCATTTGCTATGATGGCGTGGAATGGTGAAAATTGTGCGTTCGGACTAACAGTCAACTTACACTGAAAACATCGGCTTCTACTATTTGTTCAAATCGTTTTTTTGTTTTTGTTTTTTTTGTTTTTTTTTTACACAGTCATTTGCTTGAATGCAGTTTTTGTTGGCACCAAGTTCAAAGTATAAAATCATATTTCAAACAATTCATTTTAGCATGACAAAGTTAAATATTTCCAAGTATTGCTATATATTCATAACAATTCAACCAAATATCAGTCATTTGTTTATACAAATTTAGATGTCAAACAGTTCTATTTCAAACAATACAGTTTAGCATATACACAATTTTTTTGTTTACACACAGTAAATGTAAAAACAGTTCTATCCCAAACAATTCAGTTTAGCATAAGTATAGTTTAAATGTCAAACAGTTGTATTTGACCCATACATAAATTGCTGTAGAATACACCGACTGCACCTCTGCAGAGAGGTAGGACCCCCCCACGCCAATGCATGTCCTGGATATAACACTGAAGAATCTGATGTTGAGGTCCCAGTGATGCTGGGGCCTTGGGGAATACGGAGCACCCCTTCATTGTCATTGCAACCAGGTCCACTCTGGCCCGGAATGGTAGCACCTGATAGGGCCCTATCTATGGGTTAAATAGAACGAACTGCATACTTATGCTAAACTGAATTGTTTTAATTAAAACAGTTTGACTAAACTGATTTCCTTGAAATAGAAATGTTTTTGACAAATAGACTGTGAACTTATATTTAAATTGCGTGCTTATGCTAAACTGAATTGTTTGAAATGGAACTGTTTTTGACATTAAAACTCTTCTTACACTAAACTGAATTGTTTAATATAGAACTGTTTTGACATTTATCTGTGGGTAAACAAAATCTGTACTTATACGAAACTGAATTATCTGAATTAGAACTGTTTGACTAAACGGAATAGCTTGAAATAGAAACTTTTTTGACAGTTAAACTGTGCACTCATGCTAAACTGAATTGTTTGAAATAGAACTGATTATTTGTATAAAAATGGATTTGGCGTTAAATAACCTACAAAGGTTGATATGCCATAAAACCCAACCAACCACTCCATAAATAAAACCCTATCAGGTGCTACCATTCCGGACCAGAGAGAACGCGGGAGCGATGGCAATGAAAGGGTACTCTATTTCCCTTAAAGTTCATTCATTACTGAAGCCTCACCTTCAGATCGTTTAGTGTCATAACCAGGATATTTGTTGGAGGGAGTCTTACCTTCTGAAGAGATGCAGTCGGTGTATTCTGCAGCCCCAGTTTACTGGGCCACCGGACACTCATTGCAGAGATGCAGTCGATGTATTCTACACTCCCAGATGACTGGGCCAAAATAAATTTGACAAGAAGATAAACCCCCCAAAACATAACATTCTAACTGTGAAATATTCATGAATATGTTTCAAAATTCCTTATTTAAAATTTGATTATTTTCTCCACAGATCATTCTGCTTAACATCATTAGTTCCATTCACAAGTAAAGCCAATCCTCTGTCGTTTATAAGCTTTTCAGTCTTGATATCTTAACAATCACGAAGATGGCCGAAAGCCGAAACCACACAATATCTGCAAATTAATATATATATATATATATATATATTTAAAAACTTCTCTCAAGGTTTATGTATCAATTCTTTCGTTCATAACACACGCACACACACACACACACACACACACACACACACACACATATATATATATATGGGTGACGCATGCTTACACACATATACACGGACACATTCACACGCGTTTACAAAGGTGAGCTTAAGACATCATTGGCTGAAAATTTTGTATGATGATGTCATATATGTTGTCGGCACTTTTTTACCAATGAGATCCAAGCACTGCATCACCTATTGAAGAAGTGTATGGACTACAAGGGGGGCTACGTAAAAAATAAACTTCATTTGGTCACATTCCATATCTGATATTTTCAGCCGACCCTCGTATTTATATATATATAGAGAGAGAGAGAGACAGAGCGGGGGGAGAGACTGAGACAGAAAAAGCGAGTATGTGTGTATGTGTGTGTGTGTGTGTGTGTGTGTGAGAGAGAGAGAGAGAGAGAGAGAGACGTACACAGAGAGAGAAAGTGGGGGAAAGAAACTCCAAAAATAGATATCCTCTGAGGATTGATGAAGTCCTAAACTGGCTGTAATGAATACGTATATGAACACTCACGTACATTCACCCACGCCCATATTTACTCACGCGCAGGCGCAAACAGTTGTGTGTGAGTGGTAGATGAGAGTCTGTAGTTTTTATAGGGCAACAGATCCAGTAGAAGGAAAACACTAAATTCAAGATCTCTACCAGCGTAGCAGGAAACCTCCTACTGTTGTGTGGCAAAACAAAATGTTGGAGATCCTGATACAGTCTGATATTGTGCTCAACTACATTCTGGCAACTTCTCTACAGACACTAATGCAATGTTGGATAGCACTTTGCCCTTCGCTTGTTCAACGTCAGTGTTGTTAAAAAGGGAGAAGTGCAGCATAAGCAGCTGCCAGGCTTTCATACACCTTGCACCGTGATCCAGGCTTAGATTAAGAATCTAGCTAGATTAGCGAAAATAGTTCATCATTGCGAGATGTTTAATCGAGCAATGTTCTTAAAATACTATCCGAGAGAATAAAATAGTGTACTTTGATAGATTTTGATGTTCCCTATCAACGTATCTACCTCAATTTGGTCAGTGATGGCATATATTGCCACATAATGGCCTCCAATGACCCGAAAAGATATCGAGGGTCACCCTTACATGTTGAAGCCTGAGGTCAAATCAATATTCGTGCAGCTACCGAAGATATTCGTTAACTTGCCATCTTGAAACAGAAGCAAGGTAGTATCTATCTATATATTGCTTAGATTCTGATCATGTATATATATATATATATATATACACGTGTGTGTGTGTGTGTGTGTGTGTGTGTGTGTGTGTGTGTGTGTGTGTGTGTGTGTGTGTTGTGGAATATAGTACAATTCATATTTTAAAATAAAACACCCTAAATTATTAGTTCATTTGCCACGTCCTTATATATATATATATATATATATATATATATATATATATATATATATATATATATATATATGCGTATGAAATGTGTGTATCTGTACAGTAGAAAATGGCATATAATAGTGAAAACTTTCTGGCGCAATATATCTAAAGGATCAAACATCGAAAGTAGAAGAATCTCCCGTCCAATTTTCGATTAAATGATAACTATGTAGGTTCTTCGTTGCGCAGAATATTATCTATCTATCTATTTATCTATCTATCTATCTAAGCATTTTCAAATCTATCTATCTATTAAATCATTTTCAAATCTATCAATCTATCTATCTATCTAAACCTTTTAAAATCTATCTATCTATCAAACCATTTTCAAATCTATCTATCTATCAATCTATCTATCTCACCCTTTTAAGAGGGTGTCCTCGTGGTGTAATGGTTAAAGCGATAGGACTGCGGAATCGTAGTACGCGAGTTCGAACTCCAGTCACGCTATTACGTTCACTTTCGGGCAATTACCCTTAGGAAAGGTATGAACCCCCTTATCCTCCCAGCTATGGGTTAAATAGTACCACTACTGTTCTTCTAGAAGAATGGCTTTGGCATTAAATAACCTAAAAAGAGTTGATATACCATTAAACAAAGAAACCAAACCAAGCATCACTCATTTAAAATCTATCAATCTATCTCAACCTTTTAAAATCTCTCAATCTATCGATCTAAGCATTTTCAAATCTATCTATCTATATATCTATCTAGCTATCTTTGCCCGTTCGCATCTCTCAACATATCTATCTCTACTAGTTTGTTCATATCTACCTATCTATCACAGTCTGTTCATACTCATCATTAGTTGATGGTTTTTCGTTGGACTTTGACTGACAGCAAGTCTCTGCAAGTCTCCAGGACTCTTCTCAGTATTCTGGGCGATCTTAGTAATGCTGCTGACTGGATGGTCTCCCCTCTTTCTCTAATTTCCAAGTTCTCCAATCCCTGTACCAATCCTTTCATGACTGTACCGAGTGCACCAATATCAATTGGTATCACCGTCACTTTCATGTTCCATAGTTTTTCTGTTCTCTAGCAAAGCCTAGGTACTTTGCTCTCTGTTTGTTTTCCTTCAGTTTTGCACTGTGGTCAGCCAGAACGACAAAGTCTACTATTCGGCAGGTTCTCTTCTTTTTTGTTATTGCTGACAATCACTGGCTCTGGTCGTCTGGCTGAGATTAGATGATCCGTTTGTATCTTAAAATGCCAAAGAATTTTGTTTGTCTCATTTACTTGGATGGATTCTGGGTTGTGCATCCACAATTTGTTCGTCTGGTCTAATTCAGACTTCTTGCGCACTTCCCTGTGGATCACCTTCTCCACTCAGTCGAGTCTTGACTTTTATTTGCTTTGCCCTAATTTACAGTATTTGCTAATTATGTGATTTATCCTTTCGTTTTGTCGCCACATAATCTAAATATGTTATTTTGTTGCGTCTTATCAATTTTGGCTTTGACGTAGTCTTCACGACGTTGTTTTGTGCTGCGATCAGAAGAGGTTCAGTTTCTCTTTTAAGATGTCCCTTGCTTAGCCACATTAATATTATTATTGTTATTATCATTATTATCAGGATTTTATTTTTTTGAGAGTTTTTCCCACTAGCGTTAGCCGATGGTTTCTTACTGGAGTTTGAGTGATAGCAAGTCTCTTCAAGTCTCCGGGACTCTTTTCAGTATTCTGGCAGATCTTAATAAAGCTGTAGTTTGGATAACCTCTACTCGTCCTCTAATTTCCAAATCCTCCAGTTCTTGTGCCCATCCTTTGGTGACTGTACCGAGAGCTCTAATTACAATTAGTTTCACTGTCACTTTCATGTTCCACAGTTTTTTCAGTTCCCTGGCAAGGTCCACGTATTTATCATTCTTTTTGTTTTCTTTTGATTTTACTGTAATTCGGTAAGTTCTCTTTTGTTCTTTTCTTTTTTTTTTTTTTTTTTTTTTGCCAATCTCTAGGTCTGGTCGTCTGGCCGAGATTAGGTGATCCGTTTGTATCTCAAAATCCCAGACCAGTTTGTGGGTATCATTCTCCTGGGCAGATTCTGTGTGGTTTGCATGGTCAAATTTGAATTGCTTGCACAATTCCCAATGGATCACCTTCCCCACTCAGTCGTCTTGTCTTATACTCTTCCTGGGCTAATTTGCTGCATTTGCTTATCAAATGATTTACACCTTGCGAGTTTTTCACACCAGTTTTAACTGGTGTTCTTTCACTGGAGTCTGAGTGACAACAAGTCTGCTCAAATCCCAAAGAATATAATCAGTAATCTAGCCAATCTCAACAATGCTGTAGTCTGGATGGTCTCGGTTTTTCCGATTCCGCCAGTCTTTTTTAAAAACCTTTTTCGACCGTTACAAGTGTGCCAATTACAATTGGTATCACTGTCACCTCCTTGTTCCACAGTTTTTCAGTTCTCAGGCAATTTGTCCTTTTTTTTTTTTTTTTTTTTTGCTTTATTTTGACTTTCTTGTCCACCGGGACGACAAAATGCACAAAATTATAAATTATTTTTTTCATGTTAATTAGAAGTAGGTCTAGTCGTCTGGCTGAGATCAGGGAATCCGTTTGTATCTCAGAATCTCAAAGAATTTTATGCAGTCATTCTCTCGGGTTTGTGCTTATACCATTTGGTAATATGACCAAATTCTAATTTCTTGCACAATTCCCAGTGGATCGATTTCCCCTCTCTTTTCTGCATTATCTACATTTGCGAATTATCAACTTTGGCTGGTTCTAAGGGCATTTTCTACTGCTATTAAAAGAGATTCAGTTTCTTTCTTGCAGTTTTTTTTTAGCCATGTCCAGGTCTTCTCGTGAGCAATCTCGCTTATTTGTCACTTGAAATATCCATACAGTTGTTTTTCTTCCCATTTTTTTAAGTTTTTGTAGTTTTTCTGTTTGTTCTTATGTTGCCGTCGCGTTTACTGGCTGCCATAATTAGTCTTTATTTACTTTCTTTAATATATTCCTCGATTCCTTGTATTGATACATCGGTGCATAATGCTGGTGAGTCCTCTTCCTTCTTTTCTTCACGAATATAGTCAGTCAGTGTCATCTCTCGGATGTAAGGCCACGTGCATAGTCATCAATTTCCTTACTCTTTTCTCTGAATTCTTCATTTGTCCATTTTAAAAACGTCCAGAGTATCCTACAGTAAATATTACCCACAATTGATTTCAGCTGTTTTTTTTTTTTTGTTTTTTTTTTCAATTTAAATAACGCCTGGGTGTAAAGGGCTATCAGTAGTCGGTTACGGCTATCACCGATAGTGAGGTTCGAACACGAATTACTCAGACCATCGACTTTAACACAAAGATATTTAAAACCAAATTTGCTCTTAAATGGACATTTCTGTTTAACGGGCATAATTGAATAACGAAGATATTCCTCACTTGCTTCCTCCTTTACGTATAATCCCAGCCAACGCCAGAGGGCGCTTCCATAGCTTTCCCAACCATATTGAGATATCTTTCCTAAATATCACATCGTCTGTATTTATTGTTGCCGTACAAATATTTGCTATATCGACCATCAGTACGATCTTTGCTTCTTACAAGATATTGAGTTTCGTTAACTAAATATCTTCGGGCTAAGACCGTCAGATAAAGAACTTGATGCGATCACGATATGTATTTCATTGCAAGAATTGTTCGGACCAGTACCATCATCCTTGTTGGGGTTTTATCTTAGTCTTCAGGCCTAAACATTTTGATTAAACGTGGAAGATAATTGTCCAAGGCCCGAGACTAAACTGCATGTGGTGATTAAACCATATAATTTTGTATAAAATATTTGCATTTATTATGAGTATTTGAAACCATGTAACTGTGTATAAAATATTAGCATTAGATAGGAATACTTGAAACCATATAATTGTGTATAAAATATTAGTATGAGATAGGAATAATTGAAACCATACAAGTGCTTATAGAATATTAGTAATAGAAAGGAATACTTGAAACCATTTGATTGTGTATAAAATATTAGTATTAGATAGGTATACTTGAAACCTTTTAATGTCTGTACAGACATACAGAGGACACATTTAAACGAGTACAGACAATACAGAGGACACATTTAAACGAGTACAGGCAATACAGAGGACACATTTAAACGAGTACAGACAATACAGAGGACATATTTTAACGATTACTGACAATAAAGAGGACTCATTCAAACGAGTACAGAAATACAGAGGACACATTTAAACGAGTTAAGACTTACAGAGGACATATTCACACGAGTACTCACAATACAGAGGACATAACTAAACGAGTACAGACAATACAGAGAACATATTTAAACGAGTACATACATACAGAAGACATATCTTAATAAGTACAGACAATTCAGAGGACATGTTTAAACGAGTACTGACAATACGGAGGACATATTTAAACGAGTACAGAAAATACAGAGGACATATCTAAACGAGTACAGACATACAAAGGACATATCTAAACGAGTACAGACATACAGAGGACATATTTAAACGAGTACAGACAATACAGAGGACATATTTGAACGAGTACTGACAATACAGAGGACATATCTAAAAGAGTACAGACAATACAGAGGACATATTTGAACGAGTACAGACAATACATTGGACACATTTAAACGACTACAGACAATACAGAGGACACATTTACACGAGTACAGACATACAATGGACATAATTGAACGAGTACAGACAATACAGAGGACATATTTAAATGAATATAAACAATACAGAGGACATATTTAAACGAGTACTGACAATACATAGGACATTGCTTCATGCAAATACACCTGCTCAAGCCAGATCTTTGTTACATAGACTTCAACAAGCAACAAGAGATTGTAGAGGGTTCTGTGTTTGGTGAATATATTTGGTTCCCCACAATTTATGTTGGTATATATTTGAAGTAAAGATTTGAAACGACGCGCACAAAAGAACATTCTAAACAAAGAAGTACAAACAAAATTAAATTTATATATCAACAAGGACATTAAATGAAATATTTTAAAACATTACGATTGTTCTACTAAAGTCTGTTAAATATTCCTCTGTGTGTATGAGTGTGTGTGTGTGTGTGTGTAACTAACACGAATACTATGAAAAAAGACTAAATAATAAAAGGTTCTGTAGATTATAAAATGCATGTATTTCTAGAGAATTTTAGTTATGTATGTTAGGAGGAACGTGTCTTCTCCCGTGTTGGTTGTTTGTTTCTGCCGGTGGTTTGACGAAATTACTGTGGTTGTTTTCGAGGTTGGAGCAAGTCTAACCGTAAAGGTAGAACAAAGAAGAAAATAGTTACAGAGAGTATACATTTTTGTGGGGTTGACTGATAGAAATCAAATATAAGAGAAAGAGTGTGTTGTCTCCGGAACTCAAAATGGAAAGAGTGAGTTGTCTCTGTAAGTAGCAGTGTAAGAGAGCGTGTTTTCTCCGTGAGTCAAAATGGAAAAGAATGAGTTCTTGAAAGACGAGAGTATATATAGGCAATTCTTGTCATGCAGTCGGCTCCAAAATCGCTGGACAAAATCAAAGTTGCGGACGTAGTTGTGAGCACTAACCACGTGACTTTCCAGACCAATATGTTCCTGAGACTGATTAGTTTACCGACGTCCGCCATCTTTGTTTCAGGAACAAGTGGCATCACGGCCATTTTAAAAATATAGGATTGTAAATCCTATAATATATTGACCTCAACGTTGACTCAGATAAAAACAGAGTTCATGTTTTTTTTAAAAAATGGGATGATCTCCACATTAAATGCCAAATTAATAGACCATCTTACATACCTCGGTAGCAATATCTCATCAACTGAAAGAGATATTCGCATAGGAAAGGCATGAAGTGCTATCGACAGGTTAACGACAATATGGAAATCCTATGTATTGGTTAAAATCAAGCCGGAATTCTTCCAAGCCATGGCTAGAATTAATCCGAGAAGCAGAAGCCAACAAAATATCTGCTGTATTACCACTTGCCTTCCCTCTCACAAACTATCCAAGTAAGATGGACAAGACATGGCGAGTACAGCTGGAAACGAGAGGAGCTCGCAAGTTTTATTCTCTAATGGACTCCAACACATGGACACACCAGTTCTGGTTGAGCTCTGCGCGGACACTAGATGCAGTCAATATGACCTGCCAAGAGTGATGGCCAGTAGGAACAGATGGTGAGAGAAAGTCAAAGGGTTCTTGGTCATCAGGAAGACATGATGACGATGACGATACATGAATAAACAAAACTTTTTAAAAGTTTTTTTCTTAAATTTAGAAAGTGATCAAATCCTGATAAGCAGAGCAAGATTAAACCGAAAAGAAATAATCATCTTATGCCTTCCTGTAGTCTATATTACTAAAATTTGTATTTATTAAAAATATAATCATCAAATGAAAATATTATAAAATTATCATATATATATATATATATATATACATGGTGCAGTCGCAAAATTTGAAATAATTTTTTAAATAGTTCTTTTTAGTCGGATTAGTCCAATTTTTGAAAAAAACTGATAAATCTAAATTTTCATGATTTTATCCATTATTTAAGCAATCTTTTAAGAAATGAGTGGACAAGAAAAGAAACGACGAAGAATCTACGTTTTGCTTAAAGCCAAAACCAAGCTAAAGTTTCTTTGTCTACATGCACAAAGCAAAGGAAAAAATTTACAGAAAAATAGCTTTTTAACGAAAATGGAGGAGTGGGGGGAATAAACAAAAAACGAAAAGGTTTTTTAACTGCTCTCGCTTCAGCGATTAAGGACCCCAAAACGTCAATAAGAAAGCACGCTAATAAATTGAAAACTGTGAGGACAGCAATTGAACAAGATTTAAGCCAAGACCTTAAACCACGTGATTACGCTTTAGGGGCATTTTAGTAAACAAAGCAAACGCAACTTCGCATCCAAATATTTGATCGCTTAAGACAGCTATTGAGGAGGAATAGAATAAAATGAGATAAGAATTTATTTTGAAAGCACGCAAATCGCTTGGAAGCCGTGTTGATACAATAATCGACCAAAAAATGGCCATAATGAGTAAATTTACTGTTTTGTATCGATCTTCTTATTTAGTTGATTTTTTTTTAAAATAAAAATTAATCTTGTTTTTATAATCATACTCGAATATTCCTAAATTTGCTTCCGCAGCCAATGTATATATATATATATATATATATATATATACAATAAAACAAATTATGATGTATGCTGTATATATACATTACATGATAAAATACACATATGTCATCTAAGGAAATATAAATACTAGATAGTATTATTCTTATTATTATACAGGAATTATATATATATGGGCGTGTCCTCGTGGTGTAATGGTTAAACCGATGGACTGCGGAATCGTAGTAAGCGAGTTCGTATTCCAGTCGCGCTATTACGTTCACTTTCGGGCAAATACCCTTGGGAAAGGTATGAACCCCTTTATCTTCCCAGCTATGGGTTAAATAGTACCACTAATGTTCTTCTAAGAGAATTGCTTTCGCATCAAATAACCTACAAAGGTTGATATGCCATTAAAAAAAAGAAAGAAACCAAACCGAATTATATATATATATATATATATATATATATATATAACGTTGGCTTTACATCACAATAAAATCATCTAATTTGGATTATTCTGTTTTGTTTTTTTTTCTACTTTCTTCATACTGTCAGATTCAGATACATATTTACCTTCATATATACGAAAAAAAGCAAGTTTTAACTACACATTTAAACGGAAACGGAAATTATGTGATTAAAGAATGCCATCAGCGATCATACTTATTTCAGTAGTGAAAGAAAGTGAATCATAATTTTACCCATGATCTCACTAGCTTACTTCCGTTGGCCTCAAGAATACACCAACTGCACCTCTGCCGAGTGTCCAGAATATGACAAAAAAACAATGATGAGCCTCCAATAATGCTGAAGCTTTGTGGAATGCAGAGTATCTCTTCATTGCAATCGCTCACTGATCTATTCTGGCGCCGGAATAGTAGCATCTAATAAGGTCTTATCTATGGGTCATATAGAAGAGTTTGACAAACTAAGTGCAAACAAATGCCTGATGCTAAATTGAATTATTTGAAATAAAACTTTTAGGTAATTTAACTGTGAGTAAACACATTACTGATGCTTAATTAAATTGATTGGTTGGTTGGTTGGTTAGATGGTTGGTTGGTTGGTATTTAACGCCAAATCTATTTTTATGCAAATAGTCGGTTTTATTTCAAACAATTCAGTTAAATTGTCAAAACATTTCTATTTTAAGCTATTCAGTTGATTCAAACAGTTCTAATTCAGCTAATTCCGTTTAGTATAAGTACAGATTTGTTTACACACAGTTAAATGTCAAAAGAGTCCTATATTAAACAATTCAGTTTAGTGTAAGTACAGTTTCAATTTCTAAAAAGGTTCTATTTCAAACTGTTCAGTTTAGCAAAAGCACACAGTTTAAATCTAAGTACAGTTCAATTGTGAAAAACATTTCTATTTCAAGCAATTCAGTTTAGTCAAACAGTTCTAATTCAAAAAATTCAAGTACATACACAAAGATAATGTCAAAACAGTTTTTTTTCTTCAGATAATTCAGTTTAGCATGAGTACACAGTTCAGATGTCAAAACAGTTCTATTTCGTGCAATTCAGTCTAGCATGAGTACGCAGTTTAAAAGTCAAAACTTTTCTATTTTAAACAATTCAGTTTTGTGTAGATACGCAGTTTAAATGCAAAAAACAGTAAAGTCAAGAAAGTACGGTTCAGTTCTATCTAACCCATAGGTAGGACCCTTATCACGTGTTACCACTCTGGACCATAGTAGACCTGGGAGCGATGGCAATGAAAGGGTACCCCACAAAGCTCAAGTATTACTGCAACCTCACCATCAGATTGTTTAGTGTTATATCCAGGACAATTGTTGGGGTAGGGTTTTACCCCTCTGCTGAGAAGCAGTCGGTGTATTCTACAGCCCCAGCCGACTGGGTGTAATGGTTATCGTCGTAGGAAATGGACACGGCGACACGAGTTCAAATCCTGGACGAGACTGATTGCATTTCACATAGCACTAATACCCTCGGGAAAGGTAAGAATCCAATTATTCTCCCTCCAGCTATGGGCAGACTAGGTTTTTCAGCCTTGGTGAGGCAACTAGTCTAGGAGAAGGAAAACTCTGAATTAAAACCTGTTAAACTCCGCTTAAAAATTGACCTTGTGTCATATCTGCCCGAGCGGAGGGGTTGGGTAAATATAAATAATTTAATTGAAAGTGATACATAGCAATACTTGGACACCATTTAATTGTGTGCTAACAAATGATTAATTTTGAATAGAATTATTAGTATTAGATAGAAGAGTTGAAACTATTTTACTGTGTAGAAACAATAGCAAGACTATTGTACAAACAAATTTGTTCAAACTCTTTTAAAAAATTAAATTATCGACAAACTAATCTCGTATATATCAGGTCTATCTATTTGAATGAGTACATAAGAATGGCTGATGTTAAATTGTTACTGTAACAATACTTCAAACCCTTTAACTGGGGGTGTCCTCGTGGTGTAATGGTTAAAGCGATGGTCTGCGGAATCGTAGTACGCGAGTTCGTACTCCAGTCGTGCTATTACGTTCACTTTCGGGCAAATACCCTTAGGAAAGGTATGAACCCCCTTATCCTCCCAGCTATGGCTTAAATAGTACCACTACTGTTCTTCTAGGAAAATGGCTTTGGCATTAAATAACCTATAAAGGTTGATATGCCATTAAACAAAGAAACCATCCAGTCGCGCTATTACGTTCACTTTTGGGCAAATACCCTTGGGAAAGGTATGAACCCCCTTATCCTCCCAGCTATGGGTTAAATAGTACCACTACTGTTCTTCTAGGAGAATGGCTTTGGCATTAAATAACCTATAAAGGTTGATATGCCATTAAACAAAGAAACCAAACCAAACCAAACCTTTAACTGTGAGCGAAAAAATGATTAATTTTCAATAGAATTATTTGTATTAGATAGCAATACTTGAAATACTTTAACTGTCAGAAAAATGTGCTCATGATCGTATAAACATATTATCAAGAAAATGTTTTTTTCAAAACATATATCTTTAAGATATATGTATTAAGAAGATTTGGCATTAAATAAACTACAAAAGTTGATATGTCATAAAACCCAACCTAACCAAACTTTGTCCAGTCAGCTGGGGCTGAAAATAAATCGACTGTATCTCTGCAAAGGGGTAAGACTCCCCCAACAAGTGTCCGGGGTATAACACTAAACAATCTGATGGTGAGGTTGCAGTAATGCTGAAGCTTTGGGGGAATGTGGAGTACCTCTTCATTGCCTTCGCTTCCTGGTCCACTCAGGCCCGGAGTGGTAGCACTTGATAAGGTTCCTCTCTATGGGTCAAATAGAACTAACCTGTGTAGTTATGCTAAACTGAATTGCTTGAAATGGAACTGTTTTTCTATGCTAAACTGATTTATTTGAAATTGAACTGTTTTTGACATTCAAACTGTGCTTATGCTAAACTGAATTGTTAGAATTAGAACTGTTTGACTAAACCGAATAGCTTGAAATAGAAATGTTTTTGACAATTAAACTGTTAACTTATTCTAAACTGAATTGTTTGAAATAGAACTGTTTACTTATATAAAATGGATTTGGCCTTAAATAACCTCCAAAGGTTGATATGCCATTAAACAGGCCATGTCCCAAAATAGTTTTCAGAGTTTTATTCTGGCGATACCACATTAAGAGTTCGGGTTGTCCTCGTGGTGTAATGGTTAAAGTACTGGACAGCGGAGTCATAGTAAGCGAGTTCGAACTCGAGTCGCGCTATTATGTTCACTTTCGGACAAATACCCTTGGGAAAAAGAGGGAACCCCCTTATCCTCCAAACTTTGGGTTAAATAGCGTCCTTGCTGTTCTGCTAGAAGTATGGCTTTAGCATTAAATAATCCACGAAGGTTGATATACCAAGAAACCAGAAACCAATCATTAAGAGTTAAACCCCGTCCAGAAAGCTTGATCAGACCTCGATCAAGATGGTTTAAAAGAATTGAAGAAAAGCAATCCGAGTAAATGTGCTTGCGAATTGGCACTTGACCTCATCACAACCCGATCCTCAATCTGAAAAAGATATGAAAAGTGAACAAGCTAGGCGTTTAGCTGCCTCATAAGAATAAGAAAGAATGAATATTTCATGTGACGAATCTTCTTTCAAGGCAAAATATATATAAGCCATTTCCTAAGAATATCATTACAAGCGACGGAAAACGGGTCTTTAAAGACAATTTTTAATGCTAAAGTCTGTAGACTGACAACCATAAATCTCCGCAACCGACCAAATAGGCAGAATTTCAAGAAGAAAACTTATACTGTGTTTATGGTGAGATCAAAGCGATGTTATTTATTTTGAGTCTTTAAACTATTATCAGAGATTCAATACAAAATTGCATTATCAATAGCTGCTCGAAAACCTTCTTAGAAATTGCCCCGCACTGGTCAATATGAAAAACGTTGTGCTTCTCCAAGATAACGTAAAGCCACGTTCATCAAGATTCACGTGAGAAAAAATTTTGAATTTAGATTGGTCTGTTCTACCCCATCCACCATATTATCTAGGCTTTGCACTTCGTTCTCTCTGAAATGCTCTGAATGAGAAAAAAAACCCTCAAGAAGATCAGGAGAAATGTTTATGAAAAATATATTGAGCTCGAAACCCGCTCGATTTTACTTGCTGGGAATCACCTGATAACTGGCAAGAGGTGATTCAAAATAATGGCAAATATTCTACAGTTGGAAATTAATTCATTTTTAAATTATTTATGAATGAATTATATTTTATCAAAACGGAAATTATTTATGACTCAACCCCTTATGATTCTAATTTGCTTGTGTTCATGTAAATAAAAAAAATGTCACATCAAAAGGAGATTTTTAAGGGAACAATATATGTAAATGCATCCATTTTGCAACTGTGGGGTAATTTCATGTTTGCATTCGCACTGATTTTTTTCAACCAAATTCTAGCTGTTTGGTTGGTTGGTTGGTTTTTTTATGGCATATCAATCATTGTAGGTTATTTAATGCCAAATTCTCTTTTTGCTTATATTAAACCTTATTTTTCTAAACGAATAAATTCTGATTTAATGTGATTTGATCACATAGCAGATCAGCAACAGTAGGTTATTCAATTTTAAATCCTTTTTTTATACATATATATTAAATATATAATTTCTTAACATATTTTGTAGATAACATATTTAAACATCATTTTTTTTCACATAGTTAAATGGTTTCACTTATTTCTATCTAATACGAATAATTTTATTTATTATTAATCATTTGTTTGCACACAGTTTAATGTTTTCAAATATTGCTACGGATCACTAATAATTCAATTAAGCATCAGTCATTTATTTACACACAGTTTAAATGATAAAACAGTTCTGTTTCGAACAATTCAGTTTAGCATAAACACACAGTTTAAATGATAAAACAGTTCTATTTCAAACAATTCAGTTTAGCATAAACTCACAGATTAAATGATCAATCAGTTCTATTTCAAACAATTCAGTTTAGCATAAACTCACAGTTTAAATGATCAAATAGTTCTATGTAAAACAATTCAGTTTAGCATAAACACACAGTTTAAATGAGCAAACAGTTCTATTTCGAACAATTCAGTTTAGCATAAACTCACAGTTTAAATGATCAATCAGTTCTATTTCAAACAATTCAGTTTAGCATAAACTCACAGTTTAAATGATCAAACAGTTTGATTCGACCCATAGATAGAACCCTATCAGGAGCTACCACTCCGGGCCAATGTAGACCTGGGAGCAATAAAGGGGTAATCCGTTTTTAGCAAAGCTCTAGCATTACTAGAGATGCAGTCAGTGTATTCTGCATCCCCAGTCAACTGGGCAACCAAATTCTGGATATTTATGGGATGTTAATTACAGTCCATGTCTCCTTTCTAAATAGAAACTTCAATATAATCATGGACCGCTATTTCAACAGGAACCTCCCTCCACCGCCATATGCTTACGTGTCGTTTGGTTAATTATTAAAATTCTCATTAAAATTGTCTATACGTGATCCTAATCTAGCAAAAACGATGAAATCATTGAAACCTTCTCATGAAAGCCAGGCACTTCAAGTGCTCTGACTTAATAAAGCAATTTTCAATCGAATTTGTGGGGTCTGCACTGTGCTTAACCTCATTTTGATCAATCACGTCAGCTATAGGATTATGAGATACTAATTAGAATCTTTCGCTGCTTCCTAAATAGAAGCATTTTATGATGGGCCTGCTGTTACACGGAAACCCGATGATGGATTCACGGGTCGTCAAGCATTTCTTGAATAATGCATATTTACATAAAGTGACATATGGTTATCCTGGAAGACTGTACAGCTGCAAATCTCTCCAAATCTATTGCTTCTTCCTCATCTATGGACAGACTACAGAAATGAGATCATCTGAAGAACTTAATTGGTTGGTTGGTTGGTTGATTGGTTTGGGTTTTATGGCATATCAACCTTTGTAGGTTATTTCATGCCAAATCCATTTTTATACAAATGAACGGTTCTATTTTAAACAATTCAGTTAAACGTAAGTGCCGTTTCAATGTCAAAAAAAGTTCTAATTAAAACAATTCAATTTAGCATGAGTACGCTGTTTAAATGTCAAAAGAGTTCTATTTCAATCAATTTAGTTTAGTATAAGTACACAGTTTAGTTCTATTTGACCTATAGATAGGTCTCTCAGGTGCGACCACTCCGAACGAGAATGGAGGCGCCTCTGGTGGTGTAATGGTTAGCAAGCTCGACTAGCAAACCTACGCGAGTGAGTTTGAGTCTCATTGGGTGCCCCTTTCATATGGCCTTGTGCCACATCTAAGCAAAAAAAAAGCTTAGTAAATTACCACTCCGAACGAGAATGGACCAGAGAGCGATAGCATTCCCCAAAGCTCCAGCATTACTGGAACCTAACCATCAGATTGTTTAATGTAATATCCAGGATACTCGTCGCGGGAGGGGGCTTCTTACCCCTTTCCAGAGGTGCAGTCGATGTTTTCTACAGCTCCAGCCCAGTGGGCACTACGCTGGTTGGCTGCGTTTAATGACATTTCAACCCTCGCCGGTTATTTAATACCCAATACTGTATATATATATATATATATATATATATACACATTCCAGATGATTGTCTCCTTAGAAGCTTAAGGGAACCAACGCCTATAAGCGTTACGCTATGTGTCCCTAAGCTTCTAAGGAGACAATCATCTGGAGGTTGCAGGTTCAATCCTGACTGCAGGCGACTAACAATACAGGAATACTTAACACTTGTACCCGGTTATGGCTAACGGAAACAGAACAGGTGACCCCCGTGGATTCAATAAAGGACGTAGTTCGAAGTTCTGTGAAGGTTCCCGAGTTCGACAAACACCTGAAGAAGGCCGGAGGACATATCGGCCGAAACGTTGTGGAAATAACAATATTCCTGCCCGTTTATCAAGCCCTCGGGGATCGTTCCGAGTGTACCAATTACTAATGATATCACTGTCACCTTCAAATTTTTTTAGTTTTCTTATTACATAATTCACAAGAGTCCGATTGACAGCAAGGCACCTGAAGTCTCCAGAAATCGTCTCATTATACTGGCTGATTGAATGGTGTCGGATCATCCTCCGATTTCCGACTCTTCAAGTCCCTTAAACAGGGCTTTGGGGAACCGTGTGGAACGCTCTAATTATAACTAGTATCACTGTCACTTTCCGTAACTTTGTTGTTCTCTGTCAAGGACAAAAGACTTGTCTCTTTTCGTTTTCTTTGATTTTCACTCTGAGGTCTCCACGGACAGTAATATCCACTTTTTGGCAGGTTCTTTTATTATTATTACCAAATCGGCTGAGGCTGTAGAATACATCGACTGCATCACTGTAGAGGTACGTGGTGTATTCAATAAGTTTCCAGAATTTTTTGTACAAGCATTTAAAATTGTCGTAGACTCTTGAAAATTCAGTATGTTATTGCTATACATCTTATTATATGACTGACCAATTTTTATGATTTCAGGTTCAAATGAACAACTACAGCAGAAATTGGAATACATCCTACTAAAGCCTGATTGTCAAAGTTGGTGAATTTCAAAAATGCAATCTGGACGTGAGGACACTTAAGAAGAAAGATATGCAATAAAATTGTGTTTTAAACTCGGAAAAAATGCCACAGAAACGTATGGAATGCTTCAGACTGCTTTTGGAGCATCTTGCATAAATCTAGCATCAGTTTTTGAGTGGCATAAGAGATTCAAGGAAGGCAGGGAGTCTGTGAGGGATGATGAGAGGTGTGGGAGGAGTAATAAAGACAAGAGACCAGAGTTGATTGGCCAAAGGGTTAGGGTTAGGGTTACTATCTTGAGGTTTTAAGGCAGTTCAGAAAGAGACACCTAGGGAAGAGGCCAGTACTCTTCAAATCGGATCAGTAGCATTTCCACCAGGACAATGCACCAGTCCACAACTCCATCCTTGTCACAGACTATTTGACCAAGATGGGCATCAAGACAGTTCCTCGCTCTCCCTATAGTCCAGACCTTGCTTCCTGTGACTTTTGGGTATTCTCTAAGCTCAGAGGCTGTCGTTATGAGACAATTGAGATGAAAGAGGCTGTGAAGAAGGTCATTGACACGCTCACATAAGAGGACTTTCATGGGGCCTTCCCGAGGTTGTTGGAACGGTACAACAAGTGCATTGCAGCCGGAGGAGAGTACTTCAAAGGGGACTAGAGTATGTATACTATTAATAAAAGTGCCCATACGAAAAAAACGTCTGGAAACTTATTTAATGATCCTCGTATAAGACCACCCCGACTTTTCATCTGATTTCGAATTTTTCTAATCCTCTTTCAAAGGCTTTGTGGACTGTTCCAAACGTATCAATAACTACTGATGTCACCCTCACTGTCATGTTCCACTAAGTTTTTTTTTGGGGGGGGTCTCCTGCAAGATTCAATATTTGTATATTTTTTCGATTTCTTTTATTTTCACTGTGGTCCGCCGGAACATCAACATCGAGATTATTATTATTATTATTATTATTATTATTATTATTATTATACTCTTTGGTGTTTTCACACCAGCGTTAACTGATGGTTTCTCACTGAAGTTTGTGTAACAACAAGTGTCAAGGACTTTTCTCAGTATTCTGGCTAATCTCAAAAATACTGCAGTTTGGATGGTCTCTACTTGTCCTCTGATTTCTCAGTCTTCTTGTCCCTTTATAAGTTATTAAGGGATTGTTACAAGTGTACCTATTACAATTGGCATCACCGTCACCTTCATATTCTATAGTTCTTTTTTTTAGTTCTCTAGTAAGGTCTAGATATTTATCTTTCTTTTCGCTTTCTTTTGTTTTTATGTTGTGGTTTGCCGTGACGGTAAAGTCCACAATTCAGCAGGTTCTTTTTTTCTATTTTTTTTTTTTTGACTCTCACTTAGTGCGGTCGTCTGGCCGAGATTAGATGATCTGTTTGTATCTCAAAACCCCAGAGAATATTTATTATTGTTATTATTATTTACTCTTTTGAGGGTTTTTTTTTTACATCAGCGTTAGCTGGTGGTTTCTGACTGGAGTTTGAGTGACAGCAAGTTTCCTCAAGTCTCCAGGACTCTATTCAGTATTCTGGCCGATCTTAATAAACCTGTAGTTTGGATGGTCTCGACTCGCCCTCTTATTTTCAAGTCCTCCAGTCACTGTACAAATCCTTTGGTTGCCGTACCGAGTCCACCAATTACAACTCGTATCACCGTCATTTTCCTATTCCATAGTTGTTGTTTTTTTTTCAGTTCTCTTGCAAAGTCTAGATACTTATCTCTCTTTTTGCTTTCCTTCAATTTTACGTTGAGGTCAGCCGAAATGGCTTAAGTCCATTATTTGGCAAGTTCTCTTTATTATCATCATTATTATTATAAGTTAGGTCCTAACCGATAAAATGAAACGCAGTTTCTTCCAGGCAGCGGTCACATCGATACTGCTATATGGCTGCACTACATGGACGCTAACAAAACGGCTGGAGAAGAAGCTAGACGGCAATTACACAAGAATGCTACGTGCAATCTTGAACAAGTCCTGGCGGCAACACCCCACAAGACACCAACTGTACGGCCACCTGCCCCCTATCACGAAAACTATTCAAGTTAGACGAACCAGACATGCAGGACACTGCTGGAGAAGCAGAGATGAACTCATAAGAGATGTACTCTTATGGACCCCCACACATGGCCGTGCAAAAGCAGGACGACCAGCACGAACATACATTCAGCAGCTATGTGAGGATACGGGATGTTGTCCTGAAGACCTACCTAGGGCGATGAACGATAGGGAGGAGTAGCGAGAGAGGGTCAGGGATATCCGTTCTACCAGCGCGATATGATGATGATAATGATGATGATTATTATAAGTAGTTGTAGTAGTAGTTGTAGTAAAGAAGAGTTTGTTTATTTGGGTTTGTTTTGTGATTTGGCTTTTTTTTTACACCTATAGTTGATTTTCGATGAATTTTCTTTATTTCATAAGTTATCTGTGTATTCTAGCTGATCCCAGCCATGTTCTTTTTTAGGCAGTCAAAATTCTTTCTCCAATCTTTGCTTTCTACTTTCTTTTATTTCCAGGTTTTTCGTGACTGTTCCAAGGACTCTAACTATGATTGGTATCACTGTCACTTTCCGGTTTAATAACATCTCTCAATTTTTTCCCCTTTCATGCCTTTGCAGGTTCATTCCAAATATCTGGTGTTTATTCTCTGATACATCAATGGCAACAAGTTGTTGCCTTGATGAATCAATCAGCTCCTCAGAACGAAAGAAGATATAAGCCGGATGAGCGGATAAATTTGGGACGCTGTTAGTTTTGGCGCGTTCTGACGTAATTGTAAACAAAGTGTTTATCAACAGCAATGTCTAAGAAACAGAAAAACAAATGTTTGGTTACGTGGAAGATGTTTTTAAAAATGATATTTGTGATTTTTTTTTATCAGGTAGTTCATTATTAACAGATCAGTTTAACACATTTGCTAGAAGTGTCATTTTTCTCCCCACTCCTGACCCCAAATCATTGACGCTAACGACCGGGCTGTGTTTCGCATCACGCACCATCAGCATCAGCTCTGATATTCGATATAAGTATTATAAGTGAGCAAAGCATCAGATCTGCGGTTAGCGTAATGGATAACGTAGAGGACTGTCATGGAGATAATACGGTTTCGATCTGTATAACCGATTAAAACTAATAGGCTTGGTGACTATGGTTACTGGACGAATATCAAGAAAATGGCTTGGTTTTGATGTAAAAAAAAAAATTGAATCAAACTGTCCCTCTTTGCTGAGCTTTGTTTTGTACAAGACCGAAAAACCACTGATAATTGTTTGTAAGCCATTATATCACGTCAGGTGTTTCATCATTTATTGAGTTTGGCTAAGTTTTGCACAAGGCTAAAATGAATGCCTCCTCATGAGAATTGAACTCACTAACAATTGTTTTCTCTCCTAACTCACTAACCACTACATATTACGTGTAAAGTAATTGAACGGGTCATAGAAAATTGAAATTGATAAAACGAAATAAGGAATAAGAAAAAGTAGACTATCTACAAACGGCCATTCACCCCTGTGTGAGTCATGCCAAAGTATTCGTTGTGGGTCCGCCAGTTAGGGGTGAAAGATTACGTTAAATAAAAATGACAAGAAAAAAAACCGTGGTTCCAGAACTTCTGCACCTGTGTGGAACCACCGGAAACGGATAGGTCCCTCTCCGACACGACAGACGGAAATAAGGTGGTAACCCGGATTTAAACAAGAGAATTCGAGCGACCAGCGAGGAGGGAAGTTGGGCCAAAGTTTTGCCCAAAGAGATGCCGCGCTCTTTTTTGATAGAAAATATATACCAGTCTTTCTCTCTCTTAAAGAACAACTCACGGTAGCGATCCAGCTATAGACCCTAAAAAAGATTACTAAAGTGTTCGTATTGTTTTTTCTGTATTAACCTTCACGCCCTTCAACATATGTTAAGTGACCACGTGGCATACCTGTCCCTGTTAGCTACTTATACCTACACCTATGCAACATTACAAAGTTCACCGGCGATGGGTAAATAATAGGGCAGACTGGCTTCTTTAACCTTAGTAAGACAACCAATTTAGGAGAAGGAAAAACTGAATTCAAACAAACTGTACTCGGTTCAAAGTTTACCTCGTGTCACATACTCCTCGTCGTGGAGGGGTTGGGTAAATACCATCCATATAATTTTCTTAGTCTGGCACAAAAAAACTCAATTTGCTTGACTTGACCGTAAGTTATACAACGTACAGTAATGTATAATATTAGACAACCGATTCCAATTGACCGTCAAACTATACACTCCTCTTTCAGGATAATTTCTTCTCCTCCTTCTGAGATGCTTATATTCTAAAAATGTCAGATTCTCCAGGGTGTATAGGGTGACCCGTGCCGGAAATGGATGATTCTTAATTAAAAGCTCCTGTCAACAAGATCTTTCTGGTCTACTCTAATGCCAGACTCTAGTACCGGTTAGGGTCCCAGCTCTATGTTGAATATGATTGTGTGCGAATTATTTGTATTTGATAAGAATACTTAAGATCATATAACTGTGTGCAAATTATTTGTATTTGATAGGAATACTTGATATCATATAACAGTGTGCAAATTATTTGTATTTGATAGGAATACTTGATATCATATAACAGTGTGCAAATTATTTGTATTTGATAGGAATACTTGATATTATATAACAGTGTGCAAATTATCTGTATTTGATAAAAATACTAGATATCATATAACAATGTGCAAATGGTTTGTATTTGATAAGAATACTTGATATCATATAGCAATGTGCAAATTATTTGTATTTGATAGGAATACTTGATATCATATAACTGTGTGCAAATTATTTGTATTTGATAGAAATACTTGATATCATATAACTGTGTGCAAATTATTTGTATTTGATAGGAATACTTGATATCATATAACTGTGTGCAAATTATTTGTATTTGAAAGGAATACTTGATATCATATAACTGTGTGCAAATTATTTGTATTTGATAGGAATACTTGATATCATATAACAATGTGCAAATTATTTGTATTTGAAAGGAATACTTGATATCATATAACTGTGTGCAAATTATTTGTATTAGATAGGAATACTTGATATCATATAACAGTGTGCAGAAACTCTTAAGAAACAATCACATATACAACATAAATATATATTTACAATATACGCAATTACCTAATCTCTAGGCATAGAATATTCGCAGACGGGATGACATGCCGTTAAAATCAATTAATCTGTTCTTTATAGAAATTTCTACATGAGTATAAAGTAAATCTTGCTTACATCTTGTATCGTAAGTTCGATTCCCATTACACGCTTTTATTTTATTAATCTGTCTGACTAAGTTCATTTTGGTAAATATTTAACAAGTTTCAATTAAGAGAAAAGGTTGATTCGCGCATATCTTAAATGCAATCGATCTATTTATCAGTCCGTCTGTCTGTCTGTCTACTAAATCTTAGTTGGTTTAAGTTTATACTTGATTTGTTCCATATCTATCTATCTATCTCAGTTTGCTCATATCTTCCAATATCACTATTCATATCTATCTATCTATCTATCTATCTATCTATCTATCTCAGTTTGTTCATATCTTCCAATATCACTATTCATATCTATCTATCTATCTATCTATCTATCTATCTATCTCAGTTTGCTCATATCTTTCAATATCATTATTTATATCTATCTATCTATCTCAGTTTGTTCATATCTTTCAATATCACTATTCATAGCTATCTATCTATCTATCTATCTATCTATCTATCTATCTCAGTTTGCTCATATCTTTCAATATCACTATTCATATCTATCAATATATCTATCTATCTATCTATCTATCTATCTCAGTTTGTTCATATCTTTCAATATCACTATTCATATCTATCTATCTTATCTCAGTTTGTTCATATCTTTCAATATCACTATTCATAGCTATCTATCAATCTATCTATCTATCTCAGTTTGCTCACATCTTTCAATATCATTATTTCTATCTATCTATCTATCTCAGTTTGTTCATATCTTTCAATATCACTATTCATATCTATCTATCTATCTATCTATCTCAGTTTGTTCATATCAGTTTATCTCTGTATTTATCCTGTTCTATTCGTATCTATTAATTTATTTTTGTACATATATACGCACATACATACGTACTTTCATTCATGGTGTCCGGCTGTGTCATCTTGCTTTTTGAGTTTGAGTTCGAGTCTCGCTTTAACGTTTATTTTCGGCGGACTGATCCACTTGGGAAAGGAATGAACCCTATTGTCCCTTATCTATGGGTTAAATAGTATCACTACTATTCTTCTACAAGGATGACTTTTGACATTAGATAACCTACAAAGGCTGATGTGCCATGAAACAAAAAAAAAACTAAACCAGTAGGTCAGTTGATGGACACGTAGATCTGATTATATTTCCTTATATTCATCTGCTTATCTTACTTCGGCAGTCGAAGCCCAAACCTGATTTATTTCATATTTATCCATCTACCAATTTCAGTCTATTCATGTCTATCTGTATATCCATCGATCTATCTATCTTTTGTACATGCGTGATTAGTTTGCTTAGATGAGGCAGAAGACCGGAAGTATGGGGCACCCGGTGAGATTTGAACTCAAATGTAACGGACAGTCTAGGTTGCTAACCATTATAACACAGGAGGTGTCCCTGCGTATGTGTACGTGTTTATATATATATATACATATATGTGTGTGTGTGTGTGTGTGTGTTGTCATCCACGGACTGTTTCGTTGTATAAACAAGTCTTCCTTGGGGCTAGACAGGTAGGACGTTTCAAGCTGGGATCGAAAACCGCCCAAATTCATGTAAAACTTCGTATCCTACCGCTCAGCCTCAGGTGACTTACGTCAGCTCAGGAATTATTATGCATTATATATTAGCTTTCGTTTGTATACATTTTTGCGTAACCGGATACCAAAATATTCAATTCGTTAGAGGAGCTTTGCATATAACCCGAAGAAAATATTCGAAGGATTTGACTAAAAGATAATAATCCAAGGAGAATGCAGAATATATCCAATGGAATGCTCAATGTCAATGGCTATAGAATATATTGATAATTTTAGATTAAATATATATCAAAACTCACGAGTAGACGTAAAAGAATTCAGTTTTGTAATTTCATTATAAATTTATTTCGGTCTAAAGATTGTAAATGTGACCTCTTCAGATGGAAAGAAATATATAACTATTTCTTTTTATCTGAAGAGGTCACATTTACCATACGTTAGAGCGAAACAAATTCATATTAGAATTTCAAAACAATTTTTTTCGTTTGATTTATATATATATATATATATATATATATATATATATATATATATGTATGTATAAAGTTTAAATTATTTTGAACTGCATTGATATATTGACGATTAGAATATTGCTTCTGTAACTAATTATGAAGTATTTATCAATTTAAACTTATTGTGAAGTTATTTTTTTTCATATTTTATATAGTTGGTGCAAACAACTGTCAAACTAATTTCGATATAATGTAACCTAACAAGAGTTGACATGCATAAAACCAACAACACAACCATGTATATATATATATATATATATATATATATATATATAATGACTAATTCTATTCCATTATAGTCATTGTAGTGTATTCTTGGAGAAATATTATTCTATTCTCACCATGCAGCTTTTTGAACAAATTTTCGCCGATATAATCAAACTGAACCTTAACAAGGCTGAAAACGGGAATAACAGTAATATGTATTTATAAGCGGCTTATTCACCAATGTAATCACATACCATAAAATCATTTACTTATGTAAATACTTACCTATTATTTTTTATGATCTCGGCTTTTTAATAATAATAATAATAATAACAGTAGCAGCACACAAGATGTTAAAAAAAAAAGAATACACACATTTCTTTAACTTATTTATTTATTTATTTGAACGATTTTAACTTCTTTGTAGCCTTGAAAACAGATGTTGTAGACAGCCCAATCAGCAAAGAGATCTTTTTCAGAAATTTTCATGTACCTTTTCAGCAACTTGTATTTAAACTATTTCAACCTTTTCGTAACCCGGAAAATTGTGTAGACAACCAAGTCTGCGAAAGTGCAGATTTTTAGTGTCTGGGTTAATTAATTACCCGGATTAATCAACGAGAACATCGGCAGTTAAAAAAATATAATTAACCTTTCATCTTTGAATCTTGTAAACTTCAAGTCACAACGAATTTATCAACCAAGCGCCATATTTATTAGGTTTGGTTTGGTTTGGTTTCTTTGTTTAATGGCATATCAACCTTTGTAGGTTATTCAATGCCAAAGCTATTCTCCTAGAAGAACAGTAGGGGTACTATTTAACCCATAGCTGGAAGGATAAGGGGGTTCATACCTTTCCCAAGGGTATTTGTCCGAAGGTAACGTAATAGCGTGACTGGAGTACGAACTCGCTTACTACGATTCCGCAGTCCATCGCGTTAACCATTACTCCGCGTTTGCTATTACCCCCCCCTTATCTATTATTTATTAGCAACAATATATGAATTCGCAATACAGATTTATGTCTTTAAATCTCCAATTTTAACTGCTTTTAATAATGGTCACAAATAATTTCAAACGTTTCCCGTTCCTACATTTTTAAATAACCGTAATGAGTGACGAACCTAGATTATTTGCTTAACTCACTTTGCTTAACGGTTATCGTCGCAGGAAATTGAATCGGGGATCAGAGTTCAATTCCTAGATAAGGCTGTTTGTGTTTGACTTCAAGCTAATTGCTTTGGGAAGGACACCACTCTACCTGCTCTGCTCCAGCTATGGATGAATAGTAGAGCTGACAGGGTTCTTCAGTTTTGGTTAGACATCCAGTCAGGGAGAAGCAAAAATTTTAATTCAAAACAAGTTGTGTCAAATCCAGCTTGTTGCGGAGGGGTTGGGTATATATACATACTTTGCCATGAGAAAAATATCGACAGTATAGTTTGTCGAATTTTCATTTCGAATTTTTTTTTTCAATTGATGTTGTCGACAACGCAGTCAATGGGTTTTACCTGTTTTTATTATTATCCTAATTTATATTTGAAAATGTTTTATATACAGTTAGCGACGACATTATTCGTACACATATGAATATTGAATATTTTGACTTATTTCTTAGAATTTGATAATGCCATACTTTTTAAATGTACAAAAACGGAATAGAAGACTGAATTTTGAGAAGGATAGGTTAAATTTACTAAATATGAGAAAAAAAGGAAAAGATGAAATTATTCGTACAGTATGTAAAAATCGGAATTATTCATACAGCAAACATGAAAAATAATCGTACAGCACGCAACCGATAATTATTCGTATATTATGGAAAATTATTCGTACATTATGCAAAACTGAAAAAAAGATTGAACAATTTTCACAAGTCAACTGCAGTGTTTCACATCTTTCTAACTTGCTGCAATTATTTTGAAAAGTTTGTTATGAGATTTAAACAGGTCTTTTCGGGAATTTTCTGCCATTCTTCAATGAGTGTACGTTCTAATTCCTGAAGATGTTTTGTTGACCGACGATTTATTCGAACTTTCAATTCTTACCATAAATTTTCAGCTGGATTCGAGTCAGAACTCATTGAAAGTCATGGCAGAACTGCCATTTTCTTCTTTTTTTTTTTTCTTTTTTTTTATTGAAGTCACACAGTCACTGATTTAAACGCACGTTTCGGATTTTTATCTTGCCGGAAAGATTCGGGAAAATGGATAAAAATATACAAAATTGATGGGAGTACAACTAATTTCGTCGTTAACTGTATATATATGTATAAACATACGAGGGTATTTTTTGTTTTAACGTTAGCTTAATTCATCGCTTAGTAGTACCAGATACCATAAGCAATGTGTGGCCTGTGCACCAAAATAATTGAAAAAGCTCACTGAATGCTGACCACAGAATAAAACTGAAATAATGTGAAAAGAAGAATAAGTACCTCGACCTTGCTAGGGAATTGAAAAAGTTGTGGAACATGAAAGTCACGATTGTACCAATTGTGATTGGTGCTTTTGGTACAATAACTAAAGGATTATTAAAAGGGCTGGATGACTTGGAAGTTGGCGGACGAGGAGAGACTATCCAAATGACAGCATTGCTAAGAACGGCCAGAATCCTGAGACGAGTCCTGGAGACTTGAGGAGACTTGCTGTCACTCAAACTCTAGTGAAAAACCATCAGCTA
>OY757931.1:66075861-66085861 GCA_963585895.1 Sepioteuthis lessoniana | reverse complement strand
CGCTTGTTAGTCGTGTGAACCATCCACAGAGTTATTTTTCTACCCACTTTTGTTTTCTGGTTATTGTCGTTCCGCTGGTCCTCGTGTCGTTAGTATTGTTTCTGGTGGCTGCAATCAGTCTTCCTCTGCGCTTTTCTATGTAGTCTTCGAGTCATTGGATCGATGTGTCTACGCTGTCTATATTACTGGCAAGTCCTCTTCCTCCTTTTTTGCTTTTTTTTTTTTTTTTTGGCACATATAGTCTGTCAACGTCATTTCAGTGATGTAATGCCTTATGCATGGTCATAAGTTTTTTTGTTCGATGGTCCGTTTGTTTAAGTTCTTCTCTGGTCCACTTCAAGAATGGTCCCGAATATCGTTCGAGGGGGACAGCCCAGGTATTTATCCCTTTGGCAAGGTTCCTGCAATAGAGTTTTGTCTCAAGTAATTTTCTGGTTCTTCTGCGGTACACTTTTTTAATTGTTTTTTTTTTTTTTTTCATTTCCACTTGTTTGATGGTGCCAGGTTCCAATATCCCCAAGTGTTTCTTTTTCTCCGAGCGTTCTGATTACTACTTGATTTGGTAGTTCGACTCCTTCGGTCATATGTCGTTTGCCATTTTTCATTACTAGCATGGAGCATTTTTTATGCAAAATTCCATTCCTATATCTTGACTGTATATTCTCACAGTTTGTATTAGGGCTTCCAATTCTTTTTCGTTTTTGGCAAAAAGTTTGATAATGTCCCTGTACATCAAGCATATTTACCCAACCCCTCCACTCGGGCAGGATATGACACAAGTTCAGTTTTTTTAAGCGGAGTTTAACAGGTTTGAATTCAGAGTTTTCCTTCTCCTAGACTAGTTGCCTCACCAAGGCTAAAGAACCTAGTCTGCCCTACTATTTACCCATAGTTGGAAGGAGGATTATTGGATTCATACCTTTCCCAAGGGTATTAGTGCAATGTGAAATGCAATCAGTCTCGTCCAGGATTTGAACTCGTTTCGCCGTGCCCATTTCCTACGACGATAACCATTACACCACGGGCACCTCCTGTACATCAAGTGGTAAATCTTTTCCTGCGATTTACTGAGTTTGTAACCGGCTGTGTTTTCCTAAGGATGTGGTGAGTGACATCATGGCTATCACAAATGTTGATAATGCATCTCCCTGGAATATGCCTCTTCGGATTTTTACCGCTGCTAAGCTTTGTCCTCCTGCTGTCAATTCCACTCTCCAATTTGCATGGTCTTCTCGATAAACTGTACGACTTGGTCGGATATTTAAAACATTTTGAGACAGTGTAGTAGTATCCAGCTTAGGGGGACCATATCGTAAGCCCTTTTGTTGCCAATCCAGGCCAGAGATTTTTCCGTCTCGTTAAGGGTGTGTTGATCTATATAAAGGAGTTTTTCTGTGTCTCTGGTTCTCTTGCGGTATCCTTTCTGTTCGTCGTGGAAGATTCTGCGGCTTTATAATTATTATTTTTACTAATCTTTTATTCTTTTGAGAGTTTTTAACACCAGCGTTAGCGGATAGTTTTCAACTGGAGTCTGAGTGACAGCAAATTTCCTTAAGTCTCCAGGACTCTCCTCACTGTTCTGATCAATCTTAAGAATGCTATTGTTTGGATGGTCTCCACTTGCCCTATTTCCAACTCCTCCAATCCCTGTACCAATCCTTTTGTGACTGTACCGAGTACACCATTTAGAATTGGTATCACCGTCACCTTCATGGTTTTTTTTCAATTCTCTAATAAGGTCCAGGTATTTATCGTTCTTTTCAGCATCTTTCAGTTTTACCGTTGTCAACCGGATAGTCCGGCAGGTTCTTTTTTTTTTGTTGACTATCGGGTCGTCTAGCCGAGATTAAATGATTTGTTTGCATATCAAAATCCCAGAGAATTTTGACCGTCTCCTTTTCCTTTTGGGTTGTGCATAGACCATTTGTTTGTATAGTCAAACTTAAACTCCTTTCACAATTCCCAGTGGATCACCTTACCCACCCAGGCATGTCTAAGCTTACTCTCACTTTGCGCTAATTTACGGCATTCACTTATTCGGTGGTTGATTGTTTCGTCTCTATCACCACATAATCTTCATCTGCGTCTTGTCTTTTTTTTTTTTTTTTTTTTTTTTGCTTTGACATAGTTAGTCTTTATGGTGTTGGTTTGTATTGCTGTCAGAAGAAATTCAATTTCTCTATTAAGGTTTCCTCTTCGCAGCCATATCCAAGTCTTCTCGAATGAGATTTCGCTTGTTTGTAGCTTGAAGTGTCCATAAAGTTGTTTTTCTTTCTATTTTTTCTAGTTATTTTTGTTCGTTTAATGCTTGTGTTATCTGCGTTGATTCCGATGTCTATAATCAGTTTTTCTCCGCGCTTTTTTATATAGTATTCTAGTCGTTGTATCGTTGCATCGATGATATCTCGAACATTGATTTTTTTCAGCTTGATAGTACGACTTAAAATGAATAAAGCTGACCAAAACATTGCATGTAAACATAAATCTCTTAAAGTTACACTCACATAAAAACAAAAAAACATTAGAAATATTTAAAAGATCAATATTAAAATCTTTGTATTGAAGAGAACACCCCCCCCAAAAAATGGGGGTGGGGCCTCGTGGTGTAATGATTAAAGCGATGGACTGCGGAATCGTAGTAAGCGAGTTCGTACTTCAATCGCGCAATTCCGAAAAAAAAGGGCGCTGGACTTTGGTTCCGAAAAGGAACAATGGCAGACTTGAGGCCGTAAGGCTCCCAAGTTCGGCTGGGATACTTCCGGTTGGCGAGCTGCATTGTTGACTCCTTTTGACAAGCTTAGGCTCATCAGGATCACATTGCACCATGCAGGATTCGAGCCTCGGCTCTTTCTCGACCTTGCCTTCTACTTATCCCCACTTTAATCGGCCTTCGGGCTATTGACATTGAGTCAAGCCTTGTCTGCTGGAAGACACTGGCAAATAGGGGGAACAAACGAAAAATCGTTGATTCTGCGCTAATATTAAATATATTAATCAGAAATCCTTTCTTTACGCGAATTTATCTTTTAGAATAACAATTAGTGTTAGCAACAACAAGTTCGTTGTATATTTTTACTTAACAAAAATGTGTGTGTGTGCGTGTGTGGTTTGGTTTCATGGCATATCAACCATTGTGACATTTAATGCTAAATCCTGTTTTTACATATATATCAAATTGTATACACAATCAAATGATCAAACAGTTCTATTTCTAACAATTCAGTTTAGCATAAATTAAATGGTTCCAAGTACTGCTATCTATCACCAACAATTCAATCCAACATTTGACATTTGTTTACACACAGTTAAATGATCAAGTAGTTCTATTTCTAACAATTCAATTTAACATTAGTCATTTGTTTGCACTCAGTTTGAATTTCAAACAGTTCTATTTGACCCATAGATAGGACCCTGCTGGGTGCATCCAATACGGGACAGATTGGAGCGATGGTAATAAAGGGATACTCCGCATTCTCCAAAGCTCCAGCATTACTGGAGCCTCGCCATCAGATTGTTTAATGTTATATTCAAGACACTCATTCGCTGATGCAGTCTTACCTCTCTGCAGAGATGCAGTCGATTTATTCAGCAGGTCCAAGTGTCTGGGCTTTGACAAAAATGCCATAAAGCTTCCAAAAAAGTAATAGGTTTGTTGTCTAACTAAAATGCTATTCACATCAAATCCTTAGAACCCTGGGCTCGCTATGCCATAAGCCATCCACAATCCTAGGTTCCTGATTGAAAAATCAAGGAAATATAAAATGTTGCAATCTATTATTTAACACTGTATACAACAGGGATGGAGGAATTAAGGCCGCAAAGGCATATTAAATTTTAGGTAGCATTACAAATACTGGTATAGGGATACAATAAAAAATTATCTCCCATAAGTAATTTGTATGTCCGCAAAAGACCGGTTGTTGGGTCTCATGACCGGTATAAAAATCTATTCTTGATATCTTTTCATTTACGCTCTTTTAAAAGTGAAGACGATGTCTCTGTTTCAAACAGGGGACGGTAGCAACAAAAATGTCGGCCATTTTTATTCTAAGAATTAACTGAATCGAATTTAATTGAAATCTTTGAAATTAGTGTTCGTAACAAGAGGGTCGTCGTAAAATTCTAAATTGACAATCAAATAAAAGCAATCTAAAAAAATTTAACAGATTAGTTGTCTTGCTAAGATATTATTTCCTTGATTTAACATTAGGATATATGTTTATAGGTAACTCTTCAAGGTTATGATATAAAATAATGGCATAGTATTCATTATTACGTCGGATGAAAATCCAGACCTGCAAATAAAAATGAATTTTGAAATTCCTTCGACACCTTATTTGAAAAATGTAATTAAATTTTATAAATTGCATTTAATTTTTTTCGTTTTACGATAAAGATAATAGTCAAGATTATTTAAAAAATGAACAAATGAAATAAACAAATTGTCATTCAATGACATAGAATTGAACAGCTTTTTTGTCCGGGGTTATGGCATATCATCATTTCAGGGTTATCTAATGCTAAATACTGTTCATTTATATATATATATATATATATATATATATAAGATCTTGTAAGTAAATTGTTTGTGGGTAACTTTATTTTTAAACAAGTTGTTAAGCTCATTCGTTAAATGGTTTCAATTATTGTTTGCACACAGTTAAATTGTTTCCATTATTGCTATGTAACGTTGATAGTTCTGTCAAATATCAATCATTTGTTTGCACACAGTTAAATGGTTTCCATTATTGCTATCTAACACTAAAAATTCCATCAAATATTAATCATTTGTCTGAACACAGTTAAACGGTTTCAAGTATTACTATTTAACATAAGTAATTCCATTTATCAAGTATTCCTTAGTAATATAAATAATTTGCACATGTAACGTAATTAAACGGCTTATAGAAAATTGAAATTGAAAAAAAGAACGAAAGCTAATTTCTGAGGAAAGAGAAATAGGGAAAAAACAAAACAAAAGAACGTTTGTAGTAGAAGGAGAGTCTACAAGCGACCTGTTGACCCCTATGTGAGTCTTGCCAAAACACTCGTTGTAGGTCAGCCTGTCATAAATAACTACTGAAGATTAAAATATTTTGATAAAAAAGAACGAGAGATCCTAATCTTCTTTGAAGTTTCTTTATGCAAAATGCCATAGAATTAGCACAAAATATTAAGTGCTGTGGTTGTCAATTCTTCCTCTGATCTGAAATTCTCAGGTCTCTTTTCAAGGTTTTTTACGGTTGGTATATATATATATATATATATATACATATGAGAAAAAGAAAAGTTGGCGACCGTAGTCGAGGGTGACTCTAAGGCAACCTTTTTCTTAGCTACTTACAATAGGGGAGGGCGTAACTCCTATCTTCGGATTACTCTACCTTACCCTTGATACATACTTTATAATTCTGAGCGTTAAGCAAGGAAATATCAAGTACCATTTTTTGAGTCTTTGGTATGACTCAACCTGGGATTGAACCCCGGTCTCACGGTCCATAGGACTATTATTATTTATGAAGTGTACGGGATTAGTTGGTTATTTATTTTAGTTTCGTAGGCTGTGGGTTGTTGTTGTTGGTAGTTGTCGATTATTGTAGCATCTGACACCATTGTTCTCTTCTTATCCCATTTAACTTGTTGGCATCGTTGTCTGAAGAAAGCTACCAGAGACTTCCGGAAGGATGGAAGGAAAGAGACAAGGTTACTCTTTAAATCAAAACTTTATTTCTGGGTCCAACAGCCTTTTTGGGGGTGATGAAATTCTTCCAGAAACCAATATAAATCATGACTTACAGACAAGGTGTCAAACTATATTAAGAGTTGTTTTCATTGGTTTTATGAAGTTAAGGTTCGTGTAAGGTCCGGCAGGGGTTTTTCAATAAAGGCCACTTCTAGTAGGAGACACGGTCTCCCACCAAGTCCAAGACTTGGGTGGGCATGTGTTCTGCTCGCTATGAACTAAGAGGGAGAGGTATGTTTAGTCTGAGAAGTACCGCTAAAGTCAGGCAGAGTTTCTCTTTAGCTCTAGTAAGTCTGTCTTTCAGGCATGCGCGGCCCTTAGTTCTTGCCAGGGGTGTCTGGGACCTGTTACACTTTTGAATTCATTTAATTTTACTTTCTGTTGTTTTTATTCTTATTAATCTCCACATATTATTATTATTATTATTATTCAACTTCTGGAGAAATTTTCATGCCAGCGTTTGCCGGTGGCATTTTGATAGAGTTTCGGTGATATCAAGGACTCTTCTGAGTATTCAAGCCGTTCTTAACAATGCTCTGGTTTTTCTTGCTTTTTCTTCTGAATTGTAATTATTCCAGTCTATTTTCTAAGCTTTTCGAGACCGTTCCACGGGTGACAAATTATTATTATTATCATTATTTTACAATTTTTGCGTTTTTCACACCACTGGAGTCTGATTGACAGCAAGTCTCCACAAGTCTCCAGAATTCATCTCTAGTATTCTAGCCGATCTAAACAATGTTGTCTCCACATTATTATTTTACTCTTTGAGAGTTTTGGTGGTTTTTCACTGGCGCCTGAGTGATAGCAAGTCACCTCAAGTCTCCAGGACTCTTCTCAGTATTCTTGCTGATCTGAACAATGCTGTAGTTTTGACGGTCTCCATATTATTATTATTTTACTCTTTCAGAGTTTTAGTGGTTTTTCACAGGAGCCTGAATGATAGCAAGTCTTCTCAGGTCTCCAGGACTCATCTCAGTATTCTAACCGATCTTAGTAATGCTGTGATCTGAATGGTCTCGATACTTCTCTTATTTCCAATTCTTTCTCTCTTTTTTCGATACAGTTTGTGACCGTTCCAAGTGCGACAACTTCATTTGGTATCACCGTCACTTTTCCGGTGTTTTTTTGTTTGTTTTTTGTATTTTTTCTTTTTTTTTTTTTTTGTTGTTTGTTTTGTTTTGTTTTGTTTTTTTGGTGGGGCGTTCATTTTTGGTCAATTCTAATTATTTGTCTCTATTCGCTTTCTTTTATTTTCACTTTGTGCCCCGCCAGAATCTCCAAATCAACTATACGATAAATTCTTTTTTTCTTTTTTTGCTAATTAGCTCTAGGTCCGGTCTTCAAGCCGGTATTAGGTGATCTGTTCGTATTGCATTCTTGTGTAATGTCCGTCCAGCTTTTTCTCTATACGTTTTGCCAGCGTTCATGTGGTGCATCCCTACGCTAGTATTGACATAACCGCTGCTTGAAAGAAAGTCCATTTGGACACAACTCCACACCAAAAGGCGGGTCTCTGAAACTAGTGGACAAGTTCACATACCTCGGAAGCAGTAACTCATCTACAGAAAACGACAACAATACGCGACTAGCGAAGGCATTGACAACTATTGATAGGCTATCGGTCAAACGGAAGTCGGACCTGTCCGATAAAATAAAACGTAATTTTTTCAGGCAGTGGTCGTGTCCATACTACTATATGGTTGCACCACACGGACGCTGACTAAGAGTATAGAGAAAAAGCTTGACGGCAATTGCGCAAAAATGCTGCGAACTGTTTTGAACAAATCATGGAAGCAACATCCCACAAAACAGTAGCTGCACGGCCACCTCCCTCCCATCTCTAAAATCATCCAAATCTGATACATGCGTGACACTTCTGGAAAAAGTAAGGATGCACTCATAAGCGACGTTCTCCGCTGGACGTCTTCACACGGACGAGCAAGTGTTGGATGACCAGCTAGAACATATCTACAACAGCTCTGTGCGGACATAGGTTATAGCCAGGAAGACCTGCAGATAGCGATGAAAGATAGAGACGAGTGGCAAGGGAGAGTCAGGGAAATCTTTGCCAGAGGCACAACATGATAATGATGATGATGATGATGATGATGAAAATATGCAAATATAAAAAATCGCAACGTCCTCAAAGGATGATTTTATTTATAGATTGAATTATTTCTCATTGTTATACGTTTCAGTTTTTTAAAGTAAAAATGTTATTCCTTCATCAAGGCGTGTGAATTGTTAAATGAAACGAAAAATTGAGCAAGTTTCAAACATTCTATTTCTGTTCATGACGTTTCTGTTTCATTTTTTAAAAAAAACTGAAATTTTGACTAAATTTTAAGAATATAGATAAAATCATGTCTTCTTTATCTCTATAACTTTTTATATTGTCAGATTTATTTCCTGTTTTTCATATATATATATATATATATATATATATATATATATATATATATATATATATTAGTTGATTCTATCGATATACTTAAAAGGAATTATCCAAATTGAATGCTCAATGTAATGTTTATAAAATATGTAAACATATATAAATAAGCTTATGCAGAAAAAATATCATTGAGAAACAAGAAAATCAATAAGTATATTTCATTATTTTTCAATTATATATATATATATATATATATATATATATATATTGCTCAGTCCCCTCACATGGATGAGGCACAAGGCCAGTTTTTAAGCAGAGTTTAACAGTTTAACGGAGTTTAATTCAGAGTTTTCCTTCTCCAAGACCGGTTGTCCGGTACCATAGCCATGATGAATACGCGAATTGTACATGGAATGTTCATAACATATATACATAGAACATAGGAATCCCGAAACACGAAAAACACTTACGACTTCTTAGTTCAGGTACGAAACTTTTTATTACCTTTGAGTTAAAAGTTTTTTCGACATAAGGAGAGAGGCACAATCTTTCTATGCTGACTTTTCCATCTGCCCCACCCCCAACACGTGCACACCCGCCGCAAGGCCACGGTGAGCTAGCGAAAGTCAACCCTCTTCTTCGGACGGCAAGACTCCACTCCCTGACTTTTCTCAAATTCCCCAAATCCTCCGTGCACGCTTCCGGTACATGACGTCATTCACATCCGCAAGTCACATTTTCTCTCTGGGATTTCTATTTTGACATCTCTGAATGATACATCCTCCCCGAGCCCGCGCGTGAACACCTGCGCTCATGTTGCACCTAACTAACCCATGCACTCAGCCGAAAGGTTCTCAGCCTAACTAAACCCAAAGACAAGATATATAAAACGAAATCCCTCCACCATTATATTACAGTCGTAACAAGGTTAATGAGCCCATCTCCAGCAATGCCCAGCATATTAGACCATTGCAGAGCGTTCGCCAATAACCCGGAAGACTGGGGTTCAATATCAGGTCGAATCATACGAAAAAATAAAAAAAATGATTCTATCTTAACTCTCAGCATTAAAAGGTACGGATCAAGGGTAAAGTGGAGCAATCCATGGAAAAGAGTAGAAACATCTCCTACACCTCGGTGACGTAGCTATTGAATAAGGAGCCTTGGGTCAACCTCTATTACGGTCGCCAACATTAGTTATATATATATATATATATATATGCGTGGTGCCTTCAATAAGTTTCCAGACTTTTTTGTACTGGCATTTACAATTGTCATAGACTCTTGAGAATCCAGTATGTTATTGCTACACATCTTATGAGATGACTGGTCAATTTTTATGATTTTTGGTTTAAATCAACAGCTACAGCAAGAATTGGAATACACCCTATTAAAGCCTGATTGTCACAGCTGTGAATTTCAAAAATGCAATCTGGACGTGAGGACACTTAAGAAGAACGATATGCAATAAAATTGTTTTAAACTTGGAAAAAATGCTGCCACAGAAACGTATGGAATGCTTCAGACTGCTTTTTGGCCATCTTGCATGAATCAAGCACCAGTTTTTGAGTGGCATAAGAGATTCAAGGAAGGCAGGGAGTCTGTGAGGGATGATGAGAGGCGTGGGAGGAGTAAGGAAGTCAATACACCTGAGTTCATTGGCCAAAAGGTTAGGGTTAGGGTTACTATGACGAGATTTTAAGGGAATCCAGGAAGAGATTCCTTGGGAAGAGGCCAGCACTCTTCAAATCGGATCAGTGGCATTTCTAGCAGGACAATGCACCAGTCCACAACTCCATCCTTGTCACAGACTATTTGACCAAGATGGGCGTCAAGACAATTCTTCACCCTCCCTATAGTCG
>OY757931.1:66058361-66070861 GCA_963585895.1 Sepioteuthis lessoniana | reverse complement strand
ATATGTCCATAAGTTAGGGAATCACGTTCATTGAATGCTCATTGATTGATTGATTTTAGTGGCACGTCAACTTATTCAGGGTTGTTTTATGCCGAGAGGATAGAGAATCATGTGCATTGTACGCTCAAATGGGTCAAATAGAACTAAACAGTGAACTCTTGCTAAACTGAATCGTTTGAAATAGAACTGTTTTAATATTTAACTGAACTGTTTTGACATTTAACTGTTTGTATAGAAAAACTATACTTATACTAAACTGAATTGTTTAAAATTTAATTCGGCGTTAAATGACTCGAAAAAGATTGATACACCGTAAAACCAACCAACCAACCAACCATCGCGCGTTATCATGTGTTTCACTATTGGTAATAAGTAGAGGATGACATTTGTATTCTTCAGCATTTTTTATCGGAAGAAAATTAATGTTGACATTTAATAACTTACTGATGACTTCGTGATAAAACGGGGTGTCTTCGTGGTGTAATGGTTAAGGCGCTGGCATGCAGAATCGTAGTAAGCGAGTTCCAGTTCCAGTCACACAGTTACGTTCACTTTCGGACAAATATCCTTGGGAAAGGTATGAAACCCCCCTTATTCTCCCAGCTAGGTGTTAAATGGTACCACTACTGTTCTTATACAAGAGTGGCTTTGGCATTAAATAACCAACGAAGGGTGATATGACAAGAAGAGACAAAGAAATCGAAAGAAACCTCATGATAAATACTGTTATGAGAGCTGACCCGGAGTGGTAGCACTTGATAGGGACCTATCTATGGGTCAAATAGAACTAAACTGAATTGTTTGAAATTAACAGGTTTTTTTATTTAACTGTGTGTAAACAAAAACTGTACTGATGCTAAACTGAATTGTTTGAAATAGAACTGTTTTTAACATTTAAACTGTATACTTATGTTACACTGAATTGTTTGAAATAGAACTGTTTTGACATTCACCTGTGTGTAAAGAAAACTGTACTAAACTGAATAGTTTGAAACTTATCAAAATAACTTGATTCGGCATTAAATGACCCGAAAAAGGTTGATACACCGTCAAACAAAACAAACAACCAACCTGATGACGGTTTACTGGAACCGAAACGATTTAACGTTGACTTTCCACTATAATAAATTCATCACTTTTGGAAAGTTTGTTTTTCTATTTTCTTCATAACATTACACACACACACACACACACATATATATATATATATATATATGTAGGTCCAAAGAAAGAATAAACATATTTCAAAATAGGTAGGTCCAGGAAGAGATTGGTATTTTTTAATTATTTTATTATTCATTTTGTCTTTACATATGTGTATGTTTCCAGCTTGTTGCTTTCGTCATAGAACATATATGGCACAAGGCCATGTTAATAGGGTACTCAATGAGACTTGAACTCACTCGTGTTTGCAGTTTGAAAGATTTTCAAAACACGAGTAATTTCAAGTCTTATTGAGTACCACATTAACAAGTCTTTTTGCCATATATGTTCTCTGACGAAAGCAACAAATTGGAAACATACACATATGTAAGAACAAAATAAATAAATTTAAAAAATTCAAATTTCTTCGTGAACCTACCTATTTTAGTATATATATATATATATATATAGAGAGAGAGAGAGAGATTTTCATTATATACACACACACACACACACACACACACATATATATATATATATATACGAATTATGAACTCTCAGCGAAGTATAGAATACGCTGTATCACCTGGTCAACGAATGATCTTCATCGGCTCCTATCCCCGGAAAAAGTGTGTCCTAGGTATACTTCAGTTCTAAAGATCTGGGGAGTGTGGAGTACTCCTTCATTGCCATTACTCCCAGGTCCACTTTGACCCAGAGTTGTAGTAACAGTCAAGGTTCCATCTATTCGCATTAAATGCTGATACTTGAAGTTTTAATTGTTTTTTTTTTACCATATTTAGCAAACAAGTGATCATTATTTGATCGAAAGATTAATGATTAGATTGAAATACTTGAAACCATACTTCAGTTTAAAATTATTTGTATTACATAGGAATACTTGATATCATATCACTGTAAGCAAAGAAAAAAACAACTAAAAAAAAATATGAAAATAAACATACAATGAAAACAATTCCCTAACCAATATGCATAAAATAACCCTTAACTGGTTGACATGCTGTTAAAAATCAGTTAATCCAACGTGGAGAATTTATAGATATATAAAATCATGATCAAGAAAACACGGATTTGAATGCGCATGCTCCTGTCCTCCCCACCTCTTTCTCTCTCTTCACACACACACACACACACAATTCTCTGTGTTCGTGTGTTCGAGTAAAACACTTTCGCTACCCGTTCATCCGGGCCGACTTATAGGTATGTAACACGGTCGATATTACATAAACCTAGGTACCCTAAAGAGAAGCATCAGGGTATTTCAAAGAAATGAAAAATGATTATAAACTACCCACGCTTATCTGCGTTAATTTCCCCGCGGACGAAGGAGATTATGTTGAAAAATAACTATTTGTTGCTTAAAATAAATTCTATTCTTTTTCTTTTTTTTCCCCCATCATTTACCACGGGGCTTATTGAGTTATTTATATACTATGGTCAGTTTATAACAGGAAGCGCTCGTGGTATAACGATTATCGTCCCAGAAAATGAATACGGTGACCTGAATTCAAATCCTGGACATGGCTGTATATATTTCACATTGCGCTAATACTCTTAGAAAATATATGCATTGAACTATTCTACCTCCAGCTATTGGTAAATAATAGGGCAGACTGAGCTTTTTAACTTTGGTATGGCAACCGATCTAGGAGAAGGAAAACTCTGAATTCAAACTAGGTAAACTCCGCATAAAAACGGGCCTTGTGTCACATCCAGTTCGTGTTGAAGAAGTTGAGTAAATACATCTCCCTTTCTTTCTACCTCTCTTTCCTTTCATTCTTCCGTTCAACTCCTGTTTTTACTTCTTACTCTCGTCTTTCATTCTCCCACTCTCTTCAAATCTATCCTTTTCATCTTCTCTCAAACTATACACTTCCTCTTCTTCTCCATATTTACCCCCTCCTCTCTCTCTCTCTTTATTTCTCTCTCGCTCTCTCTCTCTCTCTCTCTCTCTCTCTCTCTCCCTTTCCGTCTTTCTACCTCTTATCTTTCCCTCCTTTTCACACGTGCTTCTCCATGCTCTCTCTCTCTTTCTCTCTTTCGTTCTTTCTTTCTTTTCATCTGTTTCGCTTTGTCTATGTGTCTATCTCTCTGTCTCTTTAACTCTGTCTCTGCCCCTGTATCTCTCTCTCTCTCTCTCACACATACACTTTATATATATATATATATATATATATATTCCTTTTTTCTTCTCTTCTCACCACTTTTCTATCCTCTTCTTCTCTGCGTCTGCCTCCACATTTTCTTCCGCATCTCTCTCTGTCTCTCTCTCTCTGGAAAACTTTTCAGTTTCTATCTATCTATATATCCTTCATCTCTTTGGCATTCTCTCTCTCTCTCTTCTCTCTCTCTCTTCTCAGTTTCTATCGATCTATCTAGATAAACAGATGGAAACTGATCCTTCTCCTCTTTGCTACCTCCTCTCTCTCTCTCTCTCTCTCTCTCCTAACTAGGGATCTATTTTTTCAACCTCCCGCGCTTATCAATAGGTCTTATTTTCATCGAATCAAGCAGAAAAAAGAAGAGGTCTTCACGAGACAATAACTACTTCCATTTTTAGGGTTGTCCGCCTGCCATCTTCCTGGCTCCCCCGGCTCCCCTTTTATGCCCAGCTTCCCATGGTTGTATTTATCGATTGATGGAAACGAGCATTATTCAGATCCTTAATTTGTGTTGCTATGGTTACGTTACCCTAGAAACTGAAACTAAAAGCAATCAATGAATCAGTCAGATACGAGAAGAAAAAAAGAACACACACACACACACACACATATATATATATATATATATATATATAAATTTCGCGACCGTAGTCGAGTGTGACACGAAGGCCCCCTTCTTAATAGCTACTACACCTAAGTGTAGGGGGAGGTGCTACTCTTTTCCCTTGATTGCTCCACTTTACCCTTGATCCTTACCTTATAATCCTTAGTGTTAAGCAATGAAGCATCAAGTATCATTTTTAAAGTCTTTGGTATGAATCGACATGGGATTGAAACCTGGTCTTCCTAGTCATTGATGCACACTCTACCCACTCGAAGTATGAGGGTCCAACACTGATGTTAAAGATATGAATCGTTGGAATACCAGCATAGGAGATTTGTTTATAGTGGTGAAGGTTTTTCTAGAACCAGCTACAACTTTTAGGATAACTGAAATGAGAAGAATGGTGAATCTGTGTGAAACAGATTTTTCTGAACAATACTTTTTTATTTTTAATTAAAAGATTTTCCTTCTCCAGTATTGGTTGGCCTATTAAAGCTAGAGAGCCCAATCCACCATACCATACGGTGGGTTTTACAAGCACATACACACACTTATATAAAGTAAAAGTAAAGTTCGCGACTGTAGTTGAGGGTGACCCGAAGGCTCCCTTTTCAATAGCTACTACACTACAATGTAGGGGAGGGTGCTACTCCATTCCCTGGATTCTTCTACCTTACCTTTGATCCTTATCTTACAATGCTGAGTGTTAAGCAAGGCGGCATCAAGTACATTTTTTTAAGTCTTTGATATGACTCGACTTGAAATTGAATTCCATTTTCCTGGGCCATTTGTGAACACTCAACTCATTTGTCCAATGGCCCGATACACACACACACCTATATATATATATATAGGTGTATACATGTATGTGGGTATATAGGTTTGTGAGTATATATATATATATATATATACTCACAAACATACTATTTGTCTTGTTTACAGTGACTAACAACACATAAAATGTGGTCGGTCAGATTCGAATTAAAATATGAAAAATTCAGTTGCCATGTCAGTACTATTGTATGGCTATACCATTTAAACTTTAATGAAACGCATGGAGAAAAAGCTTGATAAAAACAACACAAGAATGCTTTATGCTGTTTTGAACAAATCAATGGAGTGTCACCCTAATAAACAGCAGCTGTATGGCCATTTACCTCCCATCTCACCAAACATCAAGTAAGACGAGCAAAACATGCGCGATACTGCTGGTAAAATAAGTTCAAAGTCATGAGTGACGTTCTATTGACTCCTACACATGGACATATCAATGTTGGCCGACCATCAAAAACTCACATTCATCAGCTCTGTGTGGACACACCGAACGTCGTTTAGAAGACCCTCCAAAGGTGTTGAACAAAAGGGGTGGATAGCAAGAGAGTAGCAAGTAAATCCGTGCTGAAATCACGTGTCGAAAATGAATAATGATTTTTAAAACTGTTCGCTGCTGCTTAAAGTTCCACGCTGTAAATCTCTGCAAATATTTAGAAGTGGTTAACAATGTTGTTCTGGGAGGATTGAGTCGGTGGCGAAGTGGCTAACGCGTTGGACTGTTCGACGTAGTAAGTGAGTTCGAATTCCAGTCGCGCTGTTTCATTCATTTTCGGACAACTACCCATGGGAAAGGTATGAACCCCCAAATCCCTCAAGCTATGGGTTAAATAGTACTCCTATAGTTCTACCGGCACAGCTTTGGTATAAGACATCTGATACAATGGTTGTCATGGTACCGAATGTGAAGAGTGCAACACCATGGAACCATGACGAACATATTGATGTTTGACATGGTTCCTTGGCGTAACATCTATTGAGATGTTTCACTTCTTGAAATACTAGGCGACTCGGCTGTTTCACATACGAAGGTGTTTAGTATTCCAATTGCATACAGTTTTTCTAGCAGTTATCCATATTTACCAACCCTTCCGCTTGGGCAGGATATGACACAATGTCAATTTTTAAGCGGAGTTTAACTAGTTTGAATTTAAAGTTTTCCTTCTCTTAGACTAGTTGCCAGAAAAACCTTGTCTGCCCTACTATTTACCCATAGCTGGAAGGAGAATAATTGGATTCATACTTTTCCCAAGGGTATTAGTGCTATGTTAAATGCAATCAGCCTCATCCAGGGTTTGAACTCGTGTCGCCGTGTCCATTTCCTATGACGATAACCATTACACCACGGGCACCTCCAGTTATCAAAGCACAAGAGAGAGAGAGAGAGAGAGAGAGAGAGAGAGAGAGAGAAAGAAAGAGAGAGAGAGGGAGAACTTGTAAGGGTCTAAGAACAGAGATACACTCGCCGCTACACTGAGTTACCTAAACCCTGTCGCTGCCCCGATGGGCTCTGAGGACCTCAGCTCTGTCTCAACTCAACTGAATTGTTAACTTCCCCATTAACTCACAGCTGACTAGTTTTTGAATTTCTCTAATTTTTACATATTCTAAAATTTAGTATATCATTATTGTGATGTAATTTACTAAGTTATGACGTCATAACATCATGATCATCACACGTGTCCCTAATTTTCATTATGCTTTTTTTTATTTTACCTCAATCAAATTTATAACAAGACATGAATCTATTTTATTTACATTTGGCCTTCCGGTCCTCCCCAACGTTATTTTGACGTCATGTGTTAAACGTCAGCTCCTCTCATCTGTACACACATTTGACCTTTAAAACTTGACTTAGATTTCCGCTTAAAGATTTTAGCTTACTAAAAGACATCTGAATAATTCGCAACCTGACGAAGTCATAAAATAATTAATACAATCGTATTAATTATTTTATATAACTCACAAAGTTTCGTATGCCATTAAACAAAAAAACGAACAAAACCAAACAAATCTTTATCTGATATCCTTACGACGTAACAGTAGTATTCTAAGATACAGCATCACACACACGGTGACTGGTAATGATTCAAAGGTGCCGAATATATATATATATATATATATATATATATATATCGTGAGTTTGCTTGAACGTATATATTTGTGTGTGTGTGTTTAAGCAGCAGATTAACTAATAGGAAAATTTTATCAAAGATCACAGACAATGGTTTAAAATTGAACTTTTTCTCAGACTTTTCATGTGACAATTTTGAGTGAAGGTTTGTTAGGGATTGTTCAAAATCTCTAACGTTGTAACCCGGGTACATGTACTATTTTTGAGTTTTGTTGGTCATTTTTGAGAATGGGGGTACATCCACGCCGAGGAATTTTTTTTACCAATGTATGAGAGCGTTCATCGCGCGCAGTTGACGTCATGTTTAAACGAGTAGTATGTCATCCACAGTTGCGATCACCTGCTCACGAACATGAAAAGACAAATAAAAACCTCATCTTTAAACCCTTGTCGGTATTCCCTAATCATATCTATATATTTATATTTATGTGTGTGTGTGTATGCGTGTGTGTGTGTGTGTGTGTGTGTGTGCGTATGTGTATCATTCGTGGCTTGGCTTCGTGAAACGAGGATCTAGAAAGAGCCAGTCCACACCAACTGCAAGCACATTCGTTTCTGAGAAGGCCGATACGGAACTGGAAGACACGGTCGCAGCGACCGCAGTTAAAGGTCTGGAATGGCCTTGATGGCAGCGGCTTTTATTCTCCGGAGCGGTGTTGTGGGAGTTTTCAAAAGAGGAGACAACATAGTGGTGTGACGCCAGGGTCATGGTTCTCAGCAAGGGTGGACTATCAGTGATGGCCGATATGAAAGACACCAAAGGATTTTTAAGCATATATATTTATATATATATATATGGAGAGAGAGAGAGAGAGAGAGAGAAAGATACAATATAACATTAGAATCAGAACAACATATTGTTACTTATAGTTTCACGATCTCACGATCAGCAAACAATTTTACATTATGGAGAAATTGAATATGATCTTATCAGGTTCTGGAGATGCGTTGTTGGTCAAAAGAAAAAACTTCCAGTGATTAAAATTGATCATGTAATTGCAGTCATTAAAGATTGTGAGGGCGAAAAAGCTTTAAAAAGCTCGAGCAAGACAAGCAACATAATAATAATAATAATAATAATAATAATAATAATAATAATAATAATAATAATAATACAAACAAATAGTATATGCACAATCCAGCACCTGTCCTAGAAAATGACACGCATAAACTCCTATGGGACTTTAACATACAAACGGATCACTTGATCCCGGCCAGAAGACCAGACCTCATAATAATCAACAAAAAAAAAAAGAAAATTTGTAAAACTGTCGACTTTGCTGTCCCGGCAGACCACAGAATAATTCTGAAGGAAAGTGAAAAGAAAGATAAGTACCTCGACCTTGCTTGAGAATTGAAAAAGCCGTGGAACATGAAAGTAACGATTGTGCCAATTGTGATTGGTGCGTTAGGCACAATAACTAAAGGATTATTAAAAGGCCTGGAAGACTTGGAAGTTGGCGGACGGGTAGAGACTATCCAAACGACAGCATTGCTAAGAAAGGCCAGAATCCTTAGACGAAGCCCTGGAGACTTGAGGAGACTTGCTGTCACTCAAACTCCAGTGTAAAACCATCAGTTAACGCTGATGTGAAAAACTCTAAAAGAGTATATAATAATAATAATAATAATAATAATAATAATAATAATAATAATAATAAACCTATCCCGGTTGACTACAGAATAAAACTGAAAGAATGTGAAAAGAAGGATAAGAACCTCGACCTTGCTTGGGAATTGAAAAAACTGTGGAACATGTTGGTGAAAATCATACCAATTGTAATTGGTACTTTTGGTACAATAACTAAAGGATTACTAAAGGGACTGGATGGACTTAGAAGTTAGCAGACGAGTGGAGACCATCCAAACAACAGCATTATTGAGATCGGCCAAAATACTGTGAGGAGTCTTGGAGATTTGAGGAGATTTGCTGTCACTCAAACTCTAGTGAAAGACGATCAGTTAATGCTGATGTGAGAAAACTCTCATAATAATAATAACGAGTCCTGTCGTGGGACATGAGGAGACTTGCTGTCACTCAAACTCCAGTGAAAAGCCATCAGCTAAAGCCGGTGCGAAAAACTTTCAAAAGAGAAATAATAATAATAATAATAATAATAATAATAATAATAATAATCGAATACGGTAAATTAGCACAGAAACGGTATAAGACCAGACACGACTGGGTGGGTAAAGTGATCAACAGGGAATTGTGCAAGAAACTGAACTTTGACTGTACGAACAAATGGTATATGCACACCTCAGCATCTCTCCTAGAAAATGAGACGCACAAACTCCGCTGAGATTTTGAGATACAAACGGATCACCAAATCTTGGCCAGTCGACCAGACCTTATGATAATCAACTAAAAAGGGGAACTTGCCGAATTGTGAACATGCTGTCCCAGCTGACCACAGAGTAAAGGTGAAAGAAAGCGAAAAGGACAAATACTTCCACTTTGCTAGGGAATTAAAAAAAAACTGTGGAACATGAAAGTGACGATAATACCAATTGTAAATAGATCTCTTGATACAGTCACCGAAGGATGATGGAAGGGACTGGAAAAGTAGGAAATAACAGGACGAGTGGGGACCATCCAAACTGCTGCATTATCGAGAACAACCAAAATACTGAGGAGAGTCCAAGAGACTTGAGGAGACAGGCAGTTACTCAAACTCCAATGAAAGACCATCGTTTAACACTGGTGTGAAAAACTCTCAAGGCGTATAATAATAATAATAATAATAATAATAATAATAATAAATTAGCACAGAAGGAGAATAAGACGAGACAACTGGATCGGCAAGATGATCCACTGGGAAATGTGCAAGAAATTTAAATTTGACCTCACTAACAAATGGTATATGCACAACCCAGCACCTGTCCTAGAAAATGACACACATAAACTCCTATTGGACTTTGATATACACACGGATCACCTAATCTCGGCCAGAAGACCAGACTTTATAATAATCAACAAAAAAAAAGAGAATTTGCAAAATTGTCGACTTTGCTGTCCCAGCTGACCACAGAATAAAACTGAAAAAATGTGGAGAGAAGGATCAGTACATCGACCTTGCTAGAGAATTGAAAAAACTGTGGATCATGAAAGTGACGATTGTACCAGTTGTGATTAGTGCTTTTGGCACAATAACTAGAGGATTATTAAAAGGCCTGGAGGACTTGGAAGTTGGCGGACGGGTAGAGACTATCCAAACTACAGCATTACTAAGAACGGCTAGAATACTGAGACGAGTCCTAGAGACTTGAGGAGACTTGCTGTCACTCAAACTCCAGTGAAAAACCATCGGCTAATACTGATGTAAAAACTCTGAGTGAATAATAATAATAATAATAATAATAATAATAATAATAATAATAATAATAAGAAGAAGAAGAAGAAGAAGAAGAAGAAGAAGAAGAAGAAGAATGGTCTCTAATAATAAGAAGAGAACTTATCAACTAGTGGACTTCATCGTTCCGGCAGATCCCAGGGTGAAGTAAAGGAAAGAGAAAAACTTGATGAATACCAAGACCTTGCATGAGACCTGAAAAAATTGTTCAGTAATAACCAATAATTGTTTTATCCCAATAAGCAATCCCAAAGAACCTAGAAAAGAGATTTTCTTGTGACACCGTACAGATTAGAGTTCTACTGGGATCCACTAGAATACTATGGAGAGTTCTAGAGAACTGGGGCCAATTACTGCCATTCAGACTTCAGCGAAGGTCAATAGTCATGACTGTTATGAAAAACTTGTAAAGAATAAAAAATAAAATAATAATCAGTGAATCAAAATTTTTTTTAAAAAGCGACAACGATAAGCTTGTATAAAAAGCAGGTGTAGGTTTTGTGGCAACAGAGATTAAACAGTTAATCACGTTATAAGCAAACTCGTTGAATATAAGAGTACATATGACTGGGTAGAAAAGGGGATTTACGGAGAATTATGCAAGAGATTTTACAAATTTTATATTCACAAATCAGTATTATATACCATTACAAGGAAGAGGCATGACACTTTCTTTACAAAAATTTATATTTGTTTATTCTTTCTTAGAGTTGAAACTTCTGTAAGCGTGAAAGAGAGACAGAGAGACGCAGACAGACGGAGGACTCAGAGGATACCTATACCGAACTTTTCTTAACCCTCGTTGAGTTTTCATATCTAAGGCCTTACGTCTTTGCTTCCCTGACGAGAGGTACCCAACCGAGGTATACTATGGGCCGCTGCACCTCTTAACACTCTTCGGAGCTCTTGACAGCCTGACAGTGATTCTGGGATTGCTTTCGAAACAGACTGTATCTCTCTGTTCTTACAGGGACGGGGGGCTCTATATCCCCTACTTAGGGCACTCGCTGGCCGCCCTCTGTGACTGACCTTATCTGACTGGTTACCCGTTTATATATAATTTCATAACGCCTACATGTTCTTCTGGTTCGTCCTACTGGCTGTCAACCCATGTGGGCTACTTCCGCTAGTTTACACAAGTGCATCCTGCGTAGAGAAATCCCTGATTGACGGCTCAAATCCCGAATTGACGGTCAAATTTCAATTTGCAACACCAGATTCTGTCCTAGATAATACTTATGAAATTCTCTGGAACTCTGAAATACAAACAGATGATCAGATCCTGATCAAAAGAAGAGACAAGTATTTAGTGAACGAGAAGAAAAGAACAAGTGAACTTAGCCGTTTCGATGGACCATAGAATGATATGAGATACAAAAAAAGCTGTGGAACATGAAAGTGGCGGTGATACCAGTAGTAGTAGGCACAATAGGAACAGTCCCCAAGAACCTAGAAAAGAGACTAGGAAGACTGAAGATAAAAGGAAAAGTAACCCTACATATAGTGTAATGGTTAGTATCGTAGGATATGGACACAGCTCCAGGAGTTCAAATCCTGAACGAGGTTGATTACATTTCACATAGCACTAATATCCTTCGGAAGGGTATGAATCCAATTATTCTCTTTCCAGCTAGGGGGTAAAGTGTAGGGCAGACTAGGTTCTTTAGCCTTGATTAGGCAACCAATCAAGCAGAAGGAAAACTCTATATTCAAAGTTGTCTAAATTTCTGAGACGAAGCTTGTTGATTTTTATCATTAAGGGTTTCCGGACTATTGTCTTCATCTTTATTGTTATTTCCAAAATGTTTCGCCCGATATGTCCTCCGGCATTCTTCAGGTGTTTGTCGAACTCGGGAACCTGCACAGAACTTCGAAGTACGTCCTTTATGGAATCCACGGGGGTCGCCTGTTCTGATTCCGTTAGCCATAACCGGGTACAAGTGTTAAGTATTCCTGTATTGTTACTCGCCTGTAATGAGGAGTGAACCTGCAACCTCCAGATGATTGTCTCCTTAGAAGCTTAGGGAACCAACGCCTACAACCGTTACGCCATGCGTCCTGCAGAAAATAACAATAAAGATAAAGACAATAGTCCCAAAACCCTTAATGATAAAAATCTATATTCAAACCTGTTAAACACCGCTTAAAAATGACCTTTCGTTACATCCCTCCCACACGGAGGGGTTGGGTTAATACACACACACACACACACACACACATATATATATAGGTTTCGATTCCAGCTGGAAGCA
>OY757931.1:66015861-66053361 GCA_963585895.1 Sepioteuthis lessoniana | reverse complement strand
TAGTCGTAGGTCATTTTATGTCCCAAAAGACTGATAGTATGACTTTCTTTACGGACCGCTGCACCCGGAATGTTTTCTTTACCTGAGAGTCAGTTCGTTTCTATTCCACCGACTGTCTGTTCGATCCAGGCTCGTAGTGGCAAACAATTCTTAGTCCATTTGTAAATATTTTTTGTTAAAACATTTTTCTCCATACACATCACATATTTTTCTTTAAATTTCATATCATTTACACTTTTTAGCCAACAAAAATTTAATGACAAAACTCTGTTATTTGCGGGTATTTCAAATAAATAATTTTTGTAACGAACCAATTCCAAACAATCTAGCGTTTACATTCATGAAAACAATTTGGAAAGATAAACCAAATTTGCTTTTTTAAAAAAAAAATCCCCCTTATTTATTGAATGGCCGTTGTGTTCATTTCTAGTGCACCCTATTCGTTTTAACTTTGAAAGTTCTATGTACTTAACTCTATTTATCTCTCAATTTATCAAATTGAGCAGCTTGAAAAAAAAATTTTATTAAATAAGAATACTTGAAACCTTATAACTGTGAGCTAATTAATAGCATTGAAAATAGTAACTTGAAGTTTTCATTATTTACTTTAAACCAAACAGATTCTTGCAAAATAAAAACCGACTTCATTATTAAATGACCCAAGAAGTGTTGACATGCCATAAATCTAACCAACTAAGCAACCAGGTGGATAGGTAGATAAGGACAGACTTAGATAGATAGATAGATAGATAGATAGATAGATAGATATTCATTATACATCTCCTCCTGCTATAATTTGTAAGATTATATCACTTCAGCAAAATTCACATACTACCTCCTCACGTTACAGAAACACTCGCGTCATTTTAGCCACTGAGCTAAGATAAATCAATAAAGTCTTTTTTTCTTTTCAGTGATGAGAATAAACAGAGGGAAAACCTTCTCTGTTTCACACTTGTTTAAATATTTTTAAAAGAGATGATTTTAACCGCATTAATGTTAATGGAGACGCTGTTGTATAACAATGCTATGAGCAGCTCCTTCCGGCCTAACAATTTTATTTCCGGTATCTTGTTCCTGGATTGAAACCAGTGTAAGCCAGCGGAGCTTCGTTTTAATTTAGCTCATGTCATTCTGTCAGAAGTAATTATGGTTTGAGTGGTTGAGAATTTGACTTCACTGAAGGGGAATGTTTTACATAGCTAGCAACTTTATCATATTTACCAAACCCTCCGCTCAGGAAGGATATGACACAAGGTCAATTTTTAAGCGGAGTTTAACAGGCTTGAATTCAGAGTTTTCCTTCTCCTAGACTAGTTGCCTCAACAAGGCTGAAGAACCCAGTCTGCCCTACTATTTACCCATAGTTGGAGGGAGAATTATTGGATACATACCTTTCCCGAGGGTATTAGAGCTATGTAAAATGCAATCAGTCTCGTCTAGGATTTGAACTCGTGTCGCTGTGTCCATTTCCTACAACGATAACCATTACACCACAGGCACCTCCTAGCAACTTTATATATAATTTTTAAGGCAAGCATAATTTTCCTGTTCGGAAGTTAGTAAGTATATCTTTATTTACTAGCCATAGCATTATATATATATATATATATATATATATATATATATATATATATATATATATATGTGTGTGTGTGTGTGTGTGTGTGTGTGTGTGTGTGTGTGTGTGTGTGTGTGTGAAACGATAAATCCAAATAAGAAAAGTTTGCCTGAAAAGTACTCGATGCTACTTCTGTAGAGCCGGTATACAACAAACTGATGCAATGGCGTAATGGTTTAGGCATCTGTTTCCTAACAAATGACTGATGTTAAATTGAAATGTCAATGTTAGATAGCAATACTTGAAGCCATATAACTGTGTGCAAACAAATGCACTCTGATATTCTCCTAGTGCACCTCCAGTCCAGTCAGCTGGGGCTGTAGAATACTCCAACTGCATCTCTGCATGGGGTAAGCCTCCCACTGCACCAATGAGTGTCCTGATTATGATATTAAACCAACTTTAGTGGGGCTTCAGTTCTGGGGCTTTGGGAAATGTGGAGTACCTTTGTATTGACATTACTGCCAGGTCCACTCTGACTCTGAGGGGTAATACCTGTAAGGGTCTCATCTGTGAGTAAAATAGAGCAATTTAATTGCAAGCAAACAAATGATTAATGTTGAACTTAATTAGTATTGAATTGCAGTACTTGAAGCCATTTAACAGTGCACTAATAAATGAACTCTGGCTTGTTCGAAACGTTACCTATAAACTATTCATTTACAAATCAAATATATTTGATACACACACACACATACAATCTGGCATTAAATAACCTTTAAGGAGGTGCTCGTGGTGTAATGGTAAAGGCAGACTGTTGTTTATCCTTGGTATGGCAACCAGTATACAAAAAGGAAAACTCTGAATTCAAACCTGTGAAACTCAGCTTTAAAAATTAACTTTGTGTTACTTCCTGCTCGTACGGAGGTGCTGAGAAATACATCCAACGCAGAAAAAATATCAATGCATGAACTTCAGAAGTCTGTTTCTTTAAGTTTCATGCGCTGTGCACAATCATCAGACGGAAAGTGAAATATTTGTTTCATCAATCGTAACTGTATGATGATGAAGTCAGATATTAAGGTAGCAGTACACGTGACGAGCACAATTTAAAAAAAAACGCACACACACACACATACACACATGCATATGGACACAGTGACCCAAGTTTAATTTTTGATGAGGCTATTTCATTTCACATAGCGCTAATACTGTAGGGAACGGTATAAATCCCAATTGGTGAGGCAACTAGTCTAGGAGAAGGAAAACTCTGAATTCAAACCTGTTAAACTCCGCTTAAAAATTGACCTTGTGTCATATCCTTCCCGAGCGGAGGGGTTGGTAAATATGGATATATAAATCCCAAAATACTCGTACAAGCTACAAGTAAATAGTAGGGCAGATTTAACTCTGATGTGACAATCAGTCTAGGAGAAGGAAAATTCTGAATTCAGATCAGTTAAACTCCGCTTAGAAATTGCTTGTGCGGAGGTATTATTAAACACACACACACACACACACTCACACACACATATCTATATATATAAACAAATGATTTTAAGAATAAGATAAAATAATAAGCTAAATAAAAACTTATGACTAAGTTTTATGTTGTTGATCTTCATGTGAGCTAGTAGCCAACCTTTGATTTTGTTAGCTCCAACTGAACAAATCTTTACTCAGTGTTGAGTCACGTGACTATAACGTGGTTCACATACTAAGACACATGGTTCAATCAGGCGCCAAATTACAAAGTAAATACTTACTTTCTCGACACCATTTCGCTACCAACCCTGGTCTTTTATTTATAAAACGATTCGAATCCGATCGAACATTTCCGGTGGAGGTAACAACAGGGCTATGACAAGGTTTATTCGTCAAGCTAGAAGCTGCTCAATGAAAAATATTGTTTTTTGTTTGTTAAGTCCGTGTTTCGAAGAATCGAGATTGTTTTAAAAGCTAAGGGAGGGATGGATTGCATAATTTTTCTTCAAAATTTAGTGATTCCATAATTTATTAAGGTTGAAAAATCTCGAATATCAATGAATCTAAATTATGTTCCGTGAGTTCGGGACGTTTGGCTATCAAATGTGATACGAATTTTTCTCCGAATTGTGCTTTGTTTATTTTTAATAGATTGAAAATAACAGAGCTAATATATTTCCAGGGTTTGTATATATACATATATATATACATATATATATATGTATATACTAATATTAAAATAGGGGGTGTCCTCGTGGTGTTAAAGCGGTGGACTGCGGAATCGTAGTACGCGAGTTCGTACTCCAATCGCGCTATTACATTCAGTTTCGGGCAAATACCCTTAGGAAAGGTATGAACCCCCTTATCCTCCTATGGGTTAAATAGCATACTGTTCTTCTAGGAGAATGGCTTTGGCATTAAATAACCTAAAAAGAGTTGATATGCCATTAAACAAAGAAACCAAACCAAACCAAACCTAATATTAAAATAGCCTATATATATATATATATAGTAATATCAAAACAGCTTATATGATGTTGAGTGGTGAGCCTATATTCTTTCAATGTGATATATATATATATATATATATATATATATATATATATATATATATATACTAACATCAAAACGGCTGATCTCTTGTTCAAAGTGGTGAGTTACCGTTTTTTTCAGTATATATATATATATATATCAAAATAGCCTATATAATATTAAGAGTGATGAGCCAATATTTTCCATTTGTAGTATATATATATATATATACCACGGCCAAGTAGTAAATACGGCCCCGCATGTTACATTAACAGGTTGGTTTCTAGCAGTCCGATGTAATGTAAACAAAAAAAAATAACATTTTTGTTTGTTTACTATCTTTTACTGTTATATTTCTGAAGATAAATGAAAAAGAAATTTGTGTCTATAAACAAAACAGGTCATATAGGCGATTGAAAATCATGAAAACAAGGTAGTTCATAGCCGTTTATAATTGTTGATTAGTAAAACACAAAAAGTATATATGTATTTTTATGTTGAAAGGAATTAAAATAACGTCTGATAAATTCCACCAACATGATTATATTATTTTCTCTGTACAAATTTTACAGTTAATTTTCTTTTTAGGTTAATTCCATATGCGGCCATAAATGTTTTTTGCTTTTTTTACACGATATCGGCCTGTTAGAAATCAGACAGTTAATGTAACATGCAGGGCCGTATTTACTAGTTGCCGTGTATATATACGAGCATCAAAACAACCAATATCAGGTTTAGAGTGATGAGCCAAGGGTATTAGTGCCATGTAAAATGCAATCAGCCTCGTCCAGGGTTTGAACTTGTGTCACCGTGTCCGTTTCCTACGACGATAACCATTACACCACGGGTACCTTCCCTTTTTTTAGGATATGGCAAAAGATCAATTTTTTAGCGGAGTTTAACAGGTTTGAATTCAGAGTTTCCCTTCTTCTAGACTAGTTGCCTCAACAAGGCTGCCCAACAATTTACCCATAGCTGGAGGGAGAATAATTGGATTCATACTTTTCCCAAGGGTATTAGTGCTATGTGAAATGCAATCAGCCTCGTCCAGGATTTGAACTCGTGTCGCCGTGTCCATTTCCTACGATGATAACCATTACACCACGGGCACCTCCTGAATATATATAATCACAGCCTCAGCTCCCTAAACCTTGCTTTCGTCGTGGGGTGTGCCGATCACGTAGCGTATCTTGAGGTGGAAAACTTGGCGGTCCCCATCCCTCTCCAGATCTACAACAAATTTGATTTCAGAGTGGGTTTTTTGTTTTAAATCAGTTGCCACAACAAAATTAAAGAACTCTATTTGCCCATTCATGGAGGGAGAAAATTTGGATGTATACTTTTTTCGAATTCAAACAGTGTTGTTCAGGATTTGAACTCGGTTAGGTGAAATCACTTCCTACGACGACAACCGTTATGCCACAACTCCTTTATAATGTGCATTGTACCGTTTAACAAAATGGCGTTTATTGAAGTTCTTGGATATTTAATTTGTATAATGATTTTAAAAAGCAGGTTTGAATAAATAATTGTTCTGTTTCGTTCATTTATAATTTTGTTATAATTTCACATATAAAAGTAATAACTTTCTGTATAACTTTAATAAAGAAACCAAAAAAGTTATTTTGATTTATTGATATTAAATGAAGAGCTACAACTAACAATGTTTGTTAAGGCTTAGACTCTTTCATTGCCTTTAAAGAATATGCCGCCTACACAGACGCATGCGCGAGTATGCAGACAGGAAATAGAAAATTATATTATCATAATTATGTTGTATTTTATTTCATTTTATTTTACTTAATTTAATTTTATTATACTAGACGGTTGGGAACACGTTGAAACAACAGACCATGATTATATTTATGCTTCTATTTAGATAGATAGATAGATAGATAGATATGAATAGACTTGGATAGATAGATAGATAGATAGATAGATAGATTCTCATTTGCATTTCATAAAAATCTTCGTTATATCAAGAGTTTCCATAATTAAAAATTGATGTCCAGCACAAATAGAGACCCGACAAAACAATCATTTCCTTGCAAATTAGATTAGAGATTGTTTTACTCTCGTATAAAATCCAGCTGTGATGGGCTATTTTTGTTGGGTTACGGTTACATATAAAAATATTAGAATTATATATATATATATATATATATATATATATATAGAGAGAGAGAGAGAGAGAGAGAGACTGTTGTTATTGTTGTTGATATTGTTGTTGATGATGCTGTAAGCTAAGTAAAACTGAAATTCTTGAAATAAATACAAGTCTCACTCAACTAATGTTCGAGGACACAAACTGCTAAAATAAAATTAAAAAATGGATATTATAACTTACAATATAATCATATTTGATTAAATACGGTCGCCACTATCTATAATACTGAAATGCGGATTCACGTGATTTGCTTTAATTTGAATATTTTTCAACAATTATTATTATTTTTATTATTATTGTTATTAGTATTTAGAGGGAGACAAAAAAACGGGACAAAATGGCGGCGTACAGATCAAAAACGGAGCCAGAATGACAGAGAAGTGAAATGAAAACGAGGCTGAAATCTTTATTGTCTCTATGCAAACAACTCCACCGACTTGCAACCCGGCTAATCATAACTGCGTCCCTTGTACACAGAGAGGAAAGAAGGCTTGTTCACCACACAGAACTGTCACACAGACACAGCTATTACTTTCTCTCATAGTCATAAAAATACTAGCACAAAATCAATGACAAAAAAAGGTCTATTGAATGGAGAGAGAATGAACTAGCCGATGTTATCCACCACGTTTATCAACTTATATTAAAATGACAGACAAAAAAAGCATTTGAACGTTAAATTAATAATTCATCTTTTAGAAAACAACTGCTGATTTTCAAAACCTGAAAAAAAAAACAAAAAAAAACAGGAATGAAATGAAATAAAATAGATAAAAAAACAATCTAATAGTCCCGAACTGAAAATATCAGCCCTTCAAAAATCAACAAAAAAAGTGGTTTCTGGCGATGATGTGTGAGCTTTGTTTCTTTACTATCAACATGCTACTCCTTGCATCGAATCCATTAAAGTTTTAATATTTTATATGCAAAATTCAATAAAATCATTTTATACGTCACGCATCGTCTCCTTTGGGAGGTGCTGATTGGACACAGTCGAAAGGGCCTGGAAAATGAGATTTTTTCTATCGAAATATAACAAACTAGTTTCGGGCATTTTTATCGTTTTTTGTCTGTATATTGAAAAGGAAAAGTATTACATCTCTAAAAACAGTCATTCATCTTTTAATCACTGTCATATCTCACATCTATCTATCTATCTATCTATCACAGTGATTTTTGTTTCTTTTATATATATACATATATATGACAAAATATACATATAAGTAAAAACACTGAATAATCATATATATATATATATATATATATATATGTATATATAAAGAGAGAGAGAGAGAGAGAGAGAGAGAGAGAGATGGACTGAAAAGTTCAAATGGTGACGTCATATCTGCTGTTAATAACTTGTTTAACCAATCGGATTGAAGCACTGACAAACCGTTGGAAGAAGTTCGTGAACCACAATGGGGAGTATACAGAAAAATAATTTCATTTGGTCACATTCCACGAGAGTATCTTAGTCAGCCTCTGAACTTTTCAGCCACACTTATATATATATATATATATATATATATATATATATATGGGGGGTGTTGCGCTCAATTCTACAACAAACCTCTACTTGGATATATATATATACGTACGTATATATATATATATATATATATATATATATACGTTTGTAAGCATGTATGCATAGAATAGATATATTCTGATATACCTAGAAAAAAAAAGAAACAAAAAAACACTGTGATAGATAGATAGATAGATAGATAGATAGATCACCTTGGATGATGTAATGCTTACCAAACTTGACAAACAAACTCCATTCCTACGGCCTAGTGCCACATCTAAGCAGAAAGCTTAGGGAGTTACTTTATGGATAGAACAGGTTTGGATAGATAGATAGATAGATATAACAAGAGCAGATTCAGAAATATTCTTTCACCGTAAAAATTATTTTTATCTGAACATTCCACGATTAGTTTTTGTTTTTTTTGGGGGGGGGTTAAGTGAGGAGAACTTTTGCATCGCAAAAAATAAATATAAAATAGGATCAGTAAGATTGTGCTGCGTCAATAATCCTAAATGAAAGAGGTGATTATTCTATGAAGTTGTATTCGAAATCTGGGCCTATAACTAGGCTCGAACACCTCCCACCGCTGATAGAAATCTCGTAACCAACCTATCACCCACGCAAGCTGGCCCATATCTAACTATATATGTATTCTCTGTAGCGTATATAAAAGCACCCTCCCCATGTCTCCGCCCCCATTTGAGATATTCCTATTGCCTATTCGTTCAACAAATAACGCCAGAAACAAGCTGCAGAATACGAGGCAAGATAAACAGATACCCACCTAATTTTATTTGAGATAAATAGAACATACCAGTATTCGTAGGATGTACAGTCGCACTGGTAGTTGCTGATTAAGCTCAAAGAACTAGGTTGGTGACTACTAGGTAATAGGTTCCATCATATATATGACGAGCTAATCAATTTCAACGCTTGATTTAGCTATTTTTCAAATGAGCACTTTCTCTTTATCCTGTAAAAATAAGCTAGATTCTGCTTTTTATGATTTATCTGCCACGAGGACAAAGATTACCGTCTACTACACACAGAAAGTTACAAAACTTTAGTGTTTTAATGGTTAGTTTCATAACACTATAAATTAATTGACAATACAAATAAATAATGAAACTTTTGAAAACACAACAACGAAAGGTTTATTATAGTAGTCAAAGTGAGAAAGGGTTCTTTTTGGTGTCGCCAGTTTGTATGTTTGTCCTTGAGTTTGTAGGAAGCGTGTTTCACTGTAGCAAGTAGCTCGTGTGACTGACCGCAAGGCTCGTTCTTATGTGTGTGAAGCTAGTAGCAGCGTGTTCTTCAGGGAAGGCTTTCCATGTGGAATGTCCATAGGAGAGGACGCGAAAGAGGTCTGTCTTGGCTGCCAACTAGGTGCTCTCTGACCGTCGGCCGACTGCCCAAAAGGACTAGAAAAATAGTTCTAAAGAGAAAGAAGGAATCAATGCGCTCTGCCCCAGATTGGTCAATGAGTGGCCGAATCGCATGGCGGAGGCACATATGCCCAGGGCCAACTAGTAAATACAGCCCCGCATATTACATTAACAGGCTGATTTCTAACAGGCCGATATAATGTAAACAAACAAACAAACAAACAAACAAAAACATTCATGGCTGCATATGAAATTAACCTAAAAAGAAAATTAACTTTAAAAATTAAATTAAAGAATTTTAAAATTGAACTGAGAAAATTATATAATCATGTTGGTGGAATTTATCCGACGTTATTTTAATTCCTTTCATCAGTGAATGCATAATAATCTTTGTGAATCCACGAGAGTATCTGAGTCAGCCTCTGAACTTTTCAACCACACTCGTATATATATATATATATATATATATATATATATATATATATATATATATATATATATATATATATGGGGGTGTTGCGCTCAATTCTACGACAAACCTCTGGTTTGGTTTGGTTTCTTTGTTTACTGGCATATCAACCTTTGTAGGTTATTTAATGCCAAAGCCATTCTCCTAGAAGAACATTAGTGGTACTATTTAACCCATAGCTGGGAGGATAAGGGGGTTCATACCATTCCCAAGGGTGTTTGTCTGAAAGTGAACGTAATAGCGCAACTGGAGTACCAACTCGCTTACTACGATTCCGCCATCCATCGTTTTAACCATTACACCACGAGGACACCCCGACAGACCTCTGCTTATATATATATGTATATATATATACATTGCTTTTATAATTTTCAATTACTAATACGACCTGTTTTGTTCATAGACACAAACTGTTTTTTTGGAATTATTATAATAAAAGGTTGTAAACAAAAATAATGTTATTTTTTTGTTCACTTCACATCAATCTGTTTGAAATCAGCCTGTTAATGTAACATGCGGAACCGTGATATGCCTTATTCCACGTAATTAAAGACGTGACCTGTATACTTTTATTTATAAAATAATACCCTAAGTACTCCTGATTTTTTTAGCCCAGTCGAAGAGGAAAACAAACAACTATGGATACTTTAAGTGACAAACTGAAGATATTGCTTACGAGAAAATCTCAACATGGTTAAGAAAGGGAAAACTCAAAAGAGAAACTGAATCTTTATTAAAAGCAGCACCAAAATAATGTGAGTCTAGTCGGCAGGAATTGTAGAAACGCCGACTATAGATAAATCACACAATTTTCTAAAAGTAATCCTGAAGCAAACGGCTGAAATGCACTTGTTTTTAACGTCCGTGCTGTGGATATGTAAACAATGATGTACACAGACACTCTCTGACTTTAACATTAGGGCGAGAGAAGCCATATCGCCCGTCCTTGTCTATTGGACGATGCAGAACAATACTAGGAACCATTTAATCTTATTGACTTAAATTGTTGACTTAAATTATTGACTTGCTAAATTTAATTGTTAGAACTAGAACTGTTTGATTACTTAACTGTGTGAATTTACAAATTGAGTTCATATATCTTATATTTGATATTTAAAAAAAAAACAGAATAAAAAGACAGAATTTAGGATTAAATAACCAACAATGGTTGATATGCTATAAAACTAATCAAAACTTTACCTGATATTTTATCAGCTTTGTATAGTAAGAAACCAAATCAAGAAACATTATATATATATATATATATATATGAATTATACATTATTATTGTATTATCTAAATTAATCTGGCGTTTTAAGTCGAAAAGTATTTAGAATTTAAAAAATAAAAATAAAAAAAATTAATTTACTATAATTCCAACCGGCAATAAAATAAAAAAAAACCGAAAGTCGGCTAAATGAGGAGAAAACTCTTCACCCCTCTTCTATCCCCTCCCACTCTTCTTTGCTGTGTCTATTCTGAATTAATTAATCCATAAGATCTGAAGAAGCCCAGTTAATTTTTTTGGTGTTTTTTTATTTATATCAAAAACCCATAACAGGATGGAAATAAATTTATAATCCTAATGTGACTGGTTTTGTTTTTTCTTAAAAAAATCATTTAGATTTAAATGTTCACTGTTGAATTTTTTTTTTTTAATGGAATTCCTCCCAACTCCGGTTTCACTGGACCGAATAATACTATATATATATATATATATATATATATATATATATATATATATATATATATATAATCTAACTCTGCGAATAGGAATATATATATGTATATATATATATATATATATATATATATATATATATATATAGCCTGGCTTAATTTCGTAAAAACACGTTTCCATACGTAACTATAACACATACACGCAAAAACACACACCCACATACACTTACACACTGACAACCACATATAAACATTCATACGAAATCCCAACAGTTTTTGTCTGTAGTTTTTCGCACCTTTTCGATTTCGATTCATTTCATTTTCTTAACTGCTTGATGATTGTTGTTTTGCAAAAACCTCCATGAAACCCAGGGGTTACAGTCTATATTCCATGAATTATATATATATATATATATATATATATATATATATATATATATTTCTGTTACTGGCACTTTCATGTTTTTATTTTATTTCTTTTTATTTTTTTCCTTAAAAATCCTGTCTGATGATTATGGATTTGGGGGGGGTTAGTTTTTTTCATCTTATGAAACTGCTAGTAACGACTGAGTGAGGAAATGATATGTAAAAACTATTTTAATTTTTATACTACTCTGAATGCCGTCGTTCGCTACCGTAACATAATTTCTGGTAACGTAACATATCTATTCTGGTAACTTAGTTTATGCATTTACTAAATCAACTTTATTCTTTGCTATCCAAGTGTTTTGAACTGACCATTTCATCGTCTCTGCTTCCATGAACACCTCACTGCGAGAGCTACACTTGGAAGATTTTTGCTTGATGAGTGGAGAGGTACGTCTCTGATTCGCCGTAACTATTTTAATCAAATAGCGTCCTTTATTTAAATGTTTATTTGGCAAATCTTTTCAGTTTATTTTGGCGTTTTGAGACGTCGGAGTGTCATACCGAATTGTTCCACTTAATGTCCTTCATCTTTTGTATTGATTTTATAGGGTTGAATTGAGATATTTTCATTGTGATGTATTGTATTTATTTTATTGGGTTGTATCGAGTTATTTTCATTGTGATCTCTTCAATTGATTTTATTGGGTTGTATTGTGTAATTTTTATTGCGATATTTTGTATTTATTTCATTATGTTGTATTGTGTCAATTATATTGTGTTCTTCAGTATTGATTGTCTTGTGTAGTGTTAATTTTATAGAGATCTTTTTATAGATATCATATTATATTGTGTTTATTGTATTGCGTTGTCTTGTATTGATTTTCTTGTATCGTAATGTGTTTATTTATTGTTATCTCACTATTGATTTCATTGTGTTGTATTGAGTTAATTGTTTTGCGTTCTGTTGTATTGATTGTATTTCGTTATGTTGTGGTAATTGTATTGCGTTCTGTTGTATTGATTGTATTACGTTGTATTGTGGTAATTGTATTGCGTTCTGTTGTATTGATTGTATTACGTTGTATTGTGGTAATTGTATTGCGTTCTGTTGTATTGATTGTATTACGTTTTATTGTGGTAATTGTATTGCCTTCTGTTGTATTGATTTTATTACGTTGTATTGCGTTCTGTTGTATTGATTGTATTACGTTGTATTGTGGTAATTATATTGCGTTCTATTGTATTGATTGTATTACGTTGTATTGTGGTAATTATATTGCGTTCTCTTATATTGATTGTATTACGTTGTATTGTTGTAATTGTATTGCCTTCTGTTGTATTGATTGTATTACGTTGTATTGTGGTAATTGTATTGCGTTCTGTTGTATTGATTGTATTACGTTGTATTGTGGTAATTGTATTGCGTTCTGTTGTATTGATTGTATTACGTTGTATTGTGGTAACTGTATTGCGTTCTGTTGTATTGATTGTATTACGTTGTATTGTGGTAATTATATTGCGTTCTATTGTATTGATTGTATTACGTTGTATTGTGGTAATTGTATTGCGTTCTGTTGTATTGATTGTATTACGTTGTATTGCTATTTTCATTTTTCCTTTGTATTCTTGTGTCTGATGTTATTATATTGTAGTATGTTAACTTTATTAAGATCTCTTGTATTGATTTTATTATGTTTTATTGTGTTAATTTTATTGCCGTCTTTTGTGTCGATTTAATGCGTTCTCTTTAGCTGATTTTGATTGTTTTTTTTAATTAATTTCGTTGCGTTTTTAATCGTCATGTGTTAATTTTATTTTTTTTCATTAATTTAACATATTTCCATTATTTTGCGCTTTCGTGTCATCACTTTGTGGTTTTTCCTCGATGAGGAGTGTGGTATTTTCTTTGACAGAGATTATCATATTTTTTATATCGATTTTCTTCTTTAACTTCTCGCAACAAATTGACTCTTAATATCATAGCGTATTCTTCCTCTTCTCAGAGGTTTTCTTAGCTGTCTAATATCAATTTTGCCGCATTGAGATAAGACGATTAAGTTTTTTGTTTAACACAAAAATGAATAAATAAATAAGCTAATTTGCCAATTTCTGTTTTCATTAAAATCAAAAGATTTTTTTTTTTTGGATTCCACTTATTTGTTATTTAAGTTTATTGTGGGTTTTTTTTCTACTCCACAAATAAAACACTATTTATTTTTCTTATTTATACTACGTGCATTCATTACCGGCTATCAACACAAAATACCAATTTTTTAATGAAAAGTTTTTTTTCTACTAAACCAAAAGAATCAGCATTTATTTATTTATAGTCAAAAACTATACAATCAAAACGAATATTATTAGGTATTATTATTACTAATCTCCATACTATCAAAACTTTGAAGTATATCTTTAAAATAAGTACACCTTTAATATATACGAGGATGATTCAATAAATAAAGGGATTTTTTGAAGAAAAAAAAAGAAGAAAAATAACTTTTTTCTGATCTTTTTTTTATATAGATTTAAAATCGGCATTGTTTGAAATTGATTCTAATTAAAAATTGTTTTCATCTCATGAAAATATTTTGTTGTCGAGCAATTCAAAATGGTGGCAAATCAAATAGAGTGCTCCAGGCTTGAACAGAGGTCTGTCATTAAATTTTTGCTGGCTGACAAATGCAAACCATGTGAAATTTAGAAAAGAAGGTGTGGTGTGTATGGAGAAATATGTTTTAATCCAAAAAAAATATTCACCAATGGTTTACAACATAGTTTTCCACAAGAGATCCAAAGTCGAGAGACAGTCCATGTAGAGGAACACACTAACGACCCGGAAAGACTCCTCCCCAACGAGTATCCTGGATATAATACTAAACAATCTGAATGATAGGTTCCGGCAATGCTGGAGCTTTGGGGAATGCGGAGTACCCCTTCATTGCCATCGCTCCCAGGTTCACTCTGGCTTGGAGTGGTAGCACGTAATAGGGTCCTAACTATGGGTTAAATAGAACTAAACTACGTACTTATGCTAAACTGAATTACTTGAAATAGAACTGTTTTAACATTGAATCTGTACTTACGCTAAACTTAATCGTTTGAAATAGAACTGTTTTGACGTTTAACTGTGTGTAAACAAAATCTATACTTATACTAAACTTAATTGGTTGAATTAGAACTGTTTGGCTGAATTGAATAGTTTTAAATAGAAATGTTTTTGGCAATTAAAATGTGTACTCATGCTAAACTGAATTGTTTGAAATTGAACTGGTTATTTGTATAAAAATGGATTTGGCATTAAATAACCTACAACGGTTGATATGCTAGAAAACCCAACCAACCAACCAACCAACCTACTCGGAAAGAAAAAATTCCGAACACAGTCGTAAGTAAAAATCATTCTAACAATGTTCTGATACATTACTCTTGATATCCTTTTAAAAAGGGTCGAACTGTAAACAATTCTGGCTAGTACTATACCCTTAGGCTTGTTAGTGCCACACCATTAGGCTTGCTAGTATAGTGCATCCATATAATAGTATCGACAAGACCGCTGCTTGGAAAAAACTGCGTGTTGCCACGAGGACTTGTTCAATATTGTTTGCAGCATTAATCGTTCGTTAACACTTAAAGTTTCAAGTTACTATCCTTAATGCAAATACTTTGCACAGTTATATAGTTTCAGAAATTCTTATCTAATTTTTAAACGGATTTTTTTCACCCATCATGTCACAACAGATACTATCATTCCGAAGCTGAGTTGATATGGGAGTAATAGCCATGTAGGAACATTATGGCAAGTTGCACTTTACTGTCCAACTCTACACTCCTCTTTTTTTCTTTTTTCTTTTTTTTTTTCTTTTTAGGGAGACTCTTACTTCTCTGCAATGGATGCAGTTAGTGTATTCTAATCTCTGTCGATGGAGCAACAATACCGTAAAATTTGGTTATAAATAATGACTAATACTATCTGTTTTAGTTGCATAATGTTCCTCAAAAAATAATAAAATCCTGATATCTTTTGTTCAGAAGAAAACAGATACTTTATGAAAATTCATTTGTGGGCGATATTTACAATAGCAATTACAAAAGAATTCATTTACTTGTGATGCCTCCAAAAGTATCAACCCGGATATCTCCAATTCTAGAGGTAAGAAGTGAAGCGTAACAGAACCGTTTAAAGATGTTTACAGATGCCACTTCCGAGAACATTCTATTAAACACATTCCGGTCTCAAAAGGAATATATTGCCCAGTCGACTGGGACTATAGAATACACCGACTGCACCTCTGCAGAGGAGTAAGACCCCCCCACTCCAACGAGTGTCCTGGATATGATACTAAACAATCTGATGGTGAGGTTCCAGCAATTCTGGAGCTTTGGGGAATGTGGAGTACCCCTTCATTGCCATTGCTCCCAGGTCCATTCTGGCCCGGAGTGGGGGCACCTGATAGGGCCCTATCTATGGGCTGAATAGAACTAACGGCATATTTATGCAACACTAAATTGTTTGACTAAACTGAATAGCTTGAAATAGAAATGTTTTTGACAAACCGTACTTACATTTAAACTGCGTGCTTATGCTAAACTGAATTATTTGAAATTCAACTGTTTTTGATATTAAAACTGTACTTACACAAAACTGAATAGTTATATATAACTGCTTGAATAGTTTGAAATAGAAATGTTTTTGACAAACTGTGTACTCATGGTAAACTGAATTGTTTTAAATGGAACAGATTATTTAAATAAAAATGGATTTGGCATTAAATAACCTACAAAGGTTGATATGCCGTAAAATCCAACAAACCAAACCAAATCAAAAGGAATATAGGTGTGACCCAAATAAATACTTCGAGGAGTCCTGAGAAACGACAGACATATAATAAGAAAAAAAGAAAGTTTATATTACAAGTATATATTCTAATAAACATTACCCAGTCGGCTGCAGAATATACCGACAACAACTCTACAGAGAGGTAAGACCACCCCCTAACGAGTGTCCTGTTTATGACACAAAACAATCTGATGGTGAGGTATTGCTGGAGCTTTGAGGAATGCAGAATACCTCTTCATTGGTTCACTCTGGCTCGGAGTGGTAGTACCTGATAGGGTCCTATCTATGGGTCAAATAGAATTAAATTGCGTGCTTATGCTAAACTGTATTACTTGAAATAGAGCTGTTTTGATATTTAAACTGCGTACTCATGCAAAACTGAATTATTTGAAATAGAACTATTTTTGACATTGAAACTGTACTTAGGTTAAACTAAATTGTTTAAATTAGAACTGTTTGACTGAACTGAATAACTTGAAATAGAACTATTTTTGACATTAAAACTGTACTTAAGTTAAAATAAATTGTTTAAATTAGAACTGTTTGACTGAACTGAATAACTTGAAATAGAACTATTTTTGACATTAAAACTGTACTTAGGTTAAACTAAATTGTTTAAATTACAACTGTTTGACTGAAATGAATAACTTGAAATAGAACTATTTTTGACATTGAAACTGTACTTAGGTTAAACTAAATTGTTTAAATTACAACTGTTTGACTGAACTGAATAACTTGAAATAGAACTATTTTTGACATTGAAACTGTACTTAGGTTAAACTAAATTGTTTAAATTACAACTGTTTGACTGAACTGAATAACTTGAAATAGAACTATTTTTGACATTGAAACTGTACTTAGGTTAAACTAAATTGTTTAAATTACAACTGTTTGACTGAACTGAATAACTTGAAATAGAACTATTTTTGACATTGAAACTTTGTACTGCCGCTAAATTGAATTGTTTGAAACTGAACAGATTATTTGTATAAAAATGGATTTGGCGTTAAATAACCTAGGAAGATTGATATGCCTTAAAACAATCCAACCAACCAACCAAATCTAATAAACAACTGTACAATTTTCATATATTTCATAAATTTTAATTTTTACATATTGATTAAGTATTTAACCGCACGTCGTGTCACAAAGGTATCAACTTTGTCACGACCCTCAAGCGGATCCCCTTATTCAATTTGATATCTCCAATCGATGAGGGAGCCTTGAAAATTCCAGAGTGCCAGGAAGGTGAGTTACGATGGAAAGAGAGTCCAACACCAGAGAAATCAAATCCTCCAAAACCAATGGAAGAAAGACGAGCCATCAAATCATTACAGAGTGATGAAAACATTATAATCCTACCAACAGACAAAGGCAATGCTACAAAGGTGATGGGTAAGGTGGAATACCCCATCAAATTGGTAAATTTGATTACTAATGTTGGCTATTGCAATGTAAAGAAGAACCCAACCCTGAAGGGAAAAAGAAGCTCTCACAGATCCTCAGTAAGAACAAAGATCTCATACCACAAGTAAAATACAGACAGCTAACGTAACATTACATCAAGCTCAATATTCGTAAGGATGGTATTCCATATAGCCCAATTGTCAACAACAGGGGTTCAGTATGTCACCCATTGAACCGCTTCCTTGTGGAGATAGTCACCCCCGGATGGGTAAATCCTTATCATATGTCAAAAACTCTACCCACTTTGTGTGAAAAAATCAGCAATGCTCCCAATCATTCAAACCAGTTGATAAGTCTTGATATAGTAAGCCTATTCACGAACGTAACCATTGTAATATAATAGCCGAGGGATTTGGGTTCATGCCTTTGGGTTTAGTTAGGCTGAGAACCTTTCGGCTCAGCACATGGGTTAGTTAGGTGCAAACTTGATGCAGGTGGTAACGCGTGCGCACACACAGAGCGGACATGTCACTCAGACATGTCACAATAGCCTGAGATGATAAAACAGGTGACAAAGTGCGGGTGACGTCACGCACCGGAAGAGCGCGGAGGATTTGCGGAAGTTTAAAGAAAGTTTAGAGTTGAAATTAGACGCCGAACAGAGACGGTCGACTTTCACGAGCTCGCAGACGCGAGGCGAGTTTGCGTCCTATGGGTGCCTCACGAGATGGGGGCCAGATGAATAAGACAGCATAGCAAGATTGTGTATCTCCTCCTTATGTCGAAACCTTTAATAAAAAGAAGTCGTTACGTGTTTTCGAATTTCGAGATTCCTATGTTCTATCGTTATGAACATTATCTGTCTATTTCGCACATGGTGTTAATTGTGGCTATGTAACACCACTGCAGGGACACAAATAGTAGTACGGGATAGGTCGGCGGCAAATCCTTCGCAAGAAGAACACACCTGTATCGCAATAGATAATCTGATGTAGATGTTAACGTTCATGTGGAAACGACCTCCTTCGGAATGGGGTCTGACATGTACCGACAATAAGAGTGACTGGCTATAAAATCACCGTTGTCATCAATATTGCCAACGTATACATGGAATATTTCGAAGAAATGGCATAATAGCATCACTAAAGCCATCAATGTGGCTTAGATGCGTAGACGGCCTTCTCAGGAAAACGTTGAAATACTACTGGATCAGGTGAACTGAATCTGATCATCTATACCAGTGGTTTTCAAACTTTTTTTGCCACCACCCCCTCTATCGCCGGACAAAAATGCCAGCTCCCCCTTCTTCCAACGAACGCCAGAACGACGGTAATGTTAAATGTCATAAGAACTGGTTGATTCTTCAATCACAAACAGTTTGAAGAGTATAAAAATCAATCTTAACCAACAATAATGGTTAACATTTATGTTTCAATCACAAACACCTTGAATTGAACATGAAATAAATTGTAAAACAGAACGGGTAATCATTAACAACTACCCTGCTTAGAGTTAAAGTTTAACGTCGCAGCGAGTAACGGGAAGTAAACAAAGGGGAAAGCGGTGACCAGGGGAAAATTTTCCTTTTACAAAGAGAGTTCTGGATACAGACGTGACACGTGCCGCGACCTGCCGATAAACATAAACATATCAAGTTACACGCCCGCTTTAGGACAATTATATCCGAGTACGACCGGAACTGACTAAGCCCTTTTTCTTTCTAACGACCTTGACATCTCGTTATAGCTAAAAGAAAAGGATGAATTAAAATTAATAACATTTACAAAGCACTTCGGCCAAAAATAACCTGATAAGACTGGAACTAATAGTCGTCGCCAGCCTATAGCAGGTTAGAAAAATACTTTATGGCTACACTCATTTTTTATCAAAGAATTTTATATTCACGCGGCTGGAGCTGTGTGTCACGTAATATCAGCAAGCCCTTTTTCAACGCTTGTCGGCGCGCTGGCGAGCGCCCCGGGGCCTGTTCTGGACTTCGGTCCGGAGCGTGGCCCTGGAAAAGGAACAATGGCAGACTTGGGGCCTTTAATTAGGCACCTAGTTTCGACTAGGCTACCTTCGGGTGGGCGAGCTGCATTTTTTGTCTCCTTTGTCCCCCTTGTACGGCACTAGACCAAGCGTCTAGTTTAAGCCGTAAACTGGCATACGTGCCCGGACTCACATTTGGGTTCGTGAAACTAAGTGAGCCGATGAGCAGCACTGACAAGCAGGGTTCGAGTCTCGGCTCGTTCCTGACCTCCCCTCCCCTTTATCCCCACTTTAATCGACCGTCGGGCTTTTGACCTTGTGTCAAGTCGTGTCTGGTGGGAGGCAGCGACAAATAAACGGCGCGCTTTTTGGCGCTCTTTTGTGTCCTGTGGTGGGGCGCTCTCGACCGGCTGTGATTGCGTGCTGCACAGTTCGTTCGGGTGTGTTCCACCACTGGATACATCACCTCTGGCCTCAGGGGCCGCCCCCCCAGGCTTTAATCCTCTTCGGAGAGGTTGGGTTTATCGCCCGGCGCCTGAGGCGCCCCGAATAGGGGAATGCCGACGGGGTCCGAGGCATTTTTGGAACTGCCTGCCGCGTTGGGCTTCAGCCCTGCGATAGGACCCACCTTAAAAACGGCCTTGTGCCATATTCGTACGCTGGTGGGGCGTAGGATAAATAACGGCGCGCTTTTTGGCGAAGCTCTTTATGGAAGAATCCTGCATTTTGTGCGGTCGCATTCACCTTAACTTCCGGCGTTGATCCCACTTCTCGTGGTAGATCTGCCTTTCACCCACCTACAAAAGGTATGCACAAAGGTCCTTTTTAGGACCATAAGAGGTCCCTGTCTGCGGGTCAGAGCATCTCTGGCGGTCAGTAATGACCAGTCGAAGTAGACGGCCAGGCGGCAAACACGAAGACGGATTCTAAGACCAACCGGTCTTAACTCTCGCTCGGTTCCAATGTCCGATAAGCTGCGCAGCGCTAATGGCATGGTCCAGCCATTAGCTACTGCTTCGCTATCTGCGCAGCGCTAAGATAACGCCCATCTTAGCCTCGGCCTTCTGGCCTGTCCGCTCGTCCGCACGGCTTTGACCCGACAAAGCCTTCGCTCTTGTCCGCACGGCTTTGACCCGACAAAGCCTTCGCTCTTGTCCGCACGTCCGCACGGTTTTGACCCGACAAAGCCTTCGCTCCTGTCCGCTCGTCCGCACGGCTTTGACCCGACAAAGCCTTCGTTCCCGTCCGCACGTCCGCACGGCTTTGACCCGACAAAGCCTTCGCTCTTGTCCGCTCGTTTCACGGCTTTGACACGACAAAGCCTTCACTCCCGTCCGATACGTCCGCACGGCTAGGGGGCCCAGCAAGGCCCTAGCCTTTCCTCGACCTCGACGCTCTTGCAAGGTACAACGCAGTCCACGTAACGACTCGCTGTTACGGACTGTTCTACCACTGCAACACCTGACTCACGTATGACCCGCTGTACGAGCCAGCAACCGGATCGATACATCCTTGGTTAACCACAACATACCGTCATAACCGGGGATATCGATCTACCAACCTCGACCGACCTCAACTGCCCGCGACGACTGTCCAGCTGTACCCAACGACTCGACCGACCTCCAACGACCCTCGTCGAACGCCCAGCTGCGAACATCTACAACGCGATCATACCAGCTACCAACATCACCCAATCTAGCTGAAGGCCACATACAACCGCCACGGACATTTACATATACGCTTGTAAATACGACAAAATAAATTGTCACTTGTTATTATTGTTACCTTGCCTTTGTTCCTTCCTATTGCTTTGGCTGTTCTCATTCACATAATTCATTTGCGGGGTCGACATACTTATCGGCTCCGCAACACACGTACATCGAGTTGCAGCGACTGGGGGACGCTTAATTAAATCGCCCCGTTTTTCCGGCCTTTCTACCAACACCAACGTCACATTTTACTGTAATTGCCCCAACGCCTCCTTCATAATTTCAACGCCCCCATCCGACTGCTTACTCGCCAGCGCCCACTTTGAAAACCACTAATCTATACAGTACACTATGGAGAAAGAACAAGACAACAAATTATCTTTCCTAGATGTATTAAAACTTGCGTGAAGCAAGGATTTAGGTCATTTGTGTATCGAAAGCCAACTCTCACAGGACAGTACCTTAACTTCAATTCCTACCATCCATATAATTGCCCAGTCAGCTGGGGCTGTAGAATACACTGACTGCACCTCTGCAAAGGGGTAAGACCCCCCTTACGAGTGTCCTGGATATGACACTAAACAATCTGATGGTGAGGTTCCAGCAGTGCTGGAGCTTTGGGGAATGCAAAGTACCCCTTCATTGCCATTGCTCCCAGGTCCACTCTGGCCCGGAGTGGTAGCACCTGATAGGGCTCTATCTATGGATTAAATAGAACTAACAGCATACTTATGCTAAAATGAATTGTTTGAGTAAACTGGATGGCTTGAAATAGAAATGTTTTTGACAATTAAACCGTACTTACATTTAAACTGCATGCTAATGCTTAACTGAATTATTTGAAATAGGACTGTTTTTCGACATTAAAACTGAATTTACACTTAACTGAATTGTTACATATAACTGCTTGAATAGTTTGAAATGGAAATGTTTTTGACAATTAAACTGTGTACTTATGCTAAACTGAATTGTTTTAAATAGAACAGATTATTTACATAAAAATGGATTTGGCGTTAAATAACCAACAAAGGTTGATATGCCATAAAACCCAACAAACCAAACCAAACCAACCATCCATATAATGAAAAGAAAGGAATCGTTTATTGCCCGCATCATTGAGCAAAAGCCATTAGTTGTGACATCGGTGTATATCAAAAAGAAATGAATAGAAACTATAATTGGCGCGCTTCAAACGCCCCCAAATGTTTGGAAAGGGAATTAGAAAACTTGGAAATCAGAGGAAGAATCGAGATAATCCAGACTACAGCATTATTGAATACTCAGGTGAGTCCTGGAGACCTGAAAAGGCTTGCTGTCACTAAAACTCCAGTGAACTCCCGTGTAAAAAAAACCTCCAAAAGGGATACAACCGGAATATAGAAATTAAATTTGGCTCTCTACTAACAATGAAACCTTGGAAAAAAGAAAGAACGGAAGTGGTAGAAATACCAAATCAGGAAAGAAACAGAAGGTTTGAAGAGAAGAAAAATTACAAGTTCTTAAAAATGTTGGAAGGGATCACCATCAAACAGAGATGCCCGTCGTGTAATGGTTATCGTCACAGGATATGGACACGGCGATACGAGTTCAATTCCTGGACAAGACTGATTGCATTTCACATAGCACTAATACCCTTGGGAAAGGTATGAATCCAATTATTCTCCCTCCAGCTATGGATAAATAGTAGGGCAGACTAGGTTCTTCAGCCTTGGCGAGGCAACTAGTCTAGGAGAAGGAAAACTCTGAATTCAAACCTGTTAAACTCCGCTTAAAAAATTGACCTTGTGTCATATCCTGCCCGAGCGGAGGGGTTGGGTAAATAGGATCAAACAGAGATGCAATAAAAGAAATTTAAAGTGTACTTCAGAAGACCCAGAAAACTACTAGAAAGTTGGCACGACAGCAGAAATCTCATCAACGGAACACACACCTTGGCCGTCCTGTTTGGAACATACGCTGGACCATTCTTAAACGGGACAAAGCTGGAACAAATGGATTCAAGAATAAGGAAATTGATCAAAAGGCACAATGCTTTTCACCCGAGAGTTAGCATAGACAGACTCTATGTGTCAAGAAAAGAAAGAGGAAGAGGACTCGCCACCATTGAGGATTCCGTTGATGAATCAATACAAAAACTCGAGGGGGATATTAACAAGAGGATAGAAAAACTAATTACAGAGGCAAATGATAGCAATGGCCCCATAAGAAAAAACAGGAAAAAAAAACAAGAAACCAGAAATTGGAAGAAAAACAACTATATGGTTATTTCAAGCGACAAACTGACATGGTTGTACACGAAACCTTGGACAAGACGAAGAAAGGGCAGCCTCTTAAGAGTTGCTTGGTCGGGTTTTATGGCATATCAACCGTTGTGGATTATTTAATGCCCAATCCTCTTGCCCAGTCAGTAGGGGTTGTAAAATACACCGACTGAAACTCTTCAGAGGGGTACAACTCCCCTAACGAATGTACTGGATATGACACTAAGCAATCTGATGGTGAGGTTCCAGTAATGCTGGAGCTTTGTGGAATGCGGAGTACGCCTTCATAGCCATCGCTCCCAGGTCCACTTTGGCCCAGAATGGTAACACTTGATAGGGTCCTATCTTTGTGTCAAATAAAACTAAACTGAATTGCTTGAAATAGAATTGTTTTTATATTTAACTGTATGTAAACAAAAAATCGCGTACTTATGCTTAATTGAATTATTTGAAACAGAACTGTTTTGATATTTAACTATGTCTAAACAGAAATATGCTCATACTAAACTGAATTGTTTGAAACTTTTATCAAAATGACTTAATTTCGCGTTAATTGACCCAAAAAGGGTTGATACGCCACAAAACCAACCAACTCCTTTTATACCAATGTTTATAAATCATTTATTTAATATATTTTGTCGATAATATTTTTTATACGAGCCTGAGCCCATTTGTTTGCACAAAGTTAATTGCTTGCAAAGATTGCAATGTAACAGTAATGATTTAACATCAGTCATTTATTTGCACACGTTTAAATGGAATACATACATGATTTGTAAGAGAATTGTCTGTCGGTGATTTCATTTTTGAATGAGTAAGAACTCATTTGTCTTCACACTAAGATTGCTATTGTTTCTACACGGTTAAATGATTTCAATTATTACAATCTAACACTAATAATTCTATTCAAGATTAATCCTTTATTTGCTCAAAGAGATATGATTAGAAGTATTCTTATTTAGCACAAATTACTCTCTTTCAAATATTCATTCATTTGCTCACAGTTAATGGTTCCAAATATTGCTATGCAATACCAATAATAATTTAATTTAGGCACACAGATAAAGGGTTTCAAGTATTTTTATTTAATACTAATAATTTTATATAATATTTCTCATTTGTTCACACACAGCTAATGGTTCCAATATCGCTATGCAATACCAATAATAATTTAATTCAGGCACGCAGATAATGGGTTTCAAGTATTTTTATTTAGCACTAATAATTCTATTCAACATTTTTCATTTGTTTGCACACAGTTAATGGTTCCAATATTGCTATGCAATACCAATAATAATTTAATTCAGGCACGCAGATAAAGGGTTTCAAGTATTTTTATTTAGCACTAATAATTCTATTCAACATTTTTCATTTGTTTGCACACAGTTAATGGTTCCAAATATTACTACGTAATACCAATAATGTAATTTAGACCCACAGATAAATAAAAATACTTGAAACCCTTTATCTGTGTGCCTGAATTAAATTATTATTGGTATTGCATGGCAATATTGGAACCATTTTGGAGGTGCCCGTGGTGTAATGGTTATCGTCGCAGGATGTGGACACGAGGACACGAGTTTAAATCCTGGACATTTCACATAGCACTAATACCCTTGGGAAAGGTATGAATTCAAATACTCTCCCTCCAGCTATGGGTAAATAGTAGGGCAAACTAGGTTCTTCAGCCTTGGTGAGGCAACTAGTCTAGGAGAAGGAAAACTCTGAATTCAAACCTGTTAAACTCCGCTTAAAATTGACCTTGTGTCATATCCTGCCCGAGCGGAGGGGTTGGTAAATAGGATAAAGAGTTTCAAGTATTTTTATTTAACATTAATAATTCTATTCAACATTTCTCAATTGTTTTTGCATAGTTAAACGATGCCAATTATTGCTATGAATCTCTAATTCAATAAAACATCCTTCATATGTTAACGCACAGTTAGATAACCTCACAGTAATATTTTTAACAATTCTATTTAGCTTAAGTCATTTTCCTGCACACAGTTTAAATGTCAAACAGTTCTATTCGACCCATAGATAGGACCCTGGCAAGTGCTACCACGTTGGGACAGAGTGGACATGGGAGTGATGGGGATGTAGAAGTAATACTTCGCTTCCCCTAAAGCTCCAGCATTACTGGAACTTCACCATCAGATTATTTAGCGTCATATACAGGACACTCATTGGTGAAGTCTTATTCCTCTGCAGAGATGCAGTCGGTGTATATACAGCTCTCGCTGACTTGGCTGTCTTGAGAGAAACTGGATCTCTTTGCATAGTTGCTCAACATAATACCATAAGGACCAAGTATATAATCGCGAAAATTAATAATACGCCACTGAATGGGTTAGGAAGGTAATCTACTGGAAATTGTGCAAGGGATTAAATTTTAACAAATGGTATTTGCCTAAACTGGAATCTCTCCTAAAAAAATAAGACACTTCAAATTCTCTGAGATTTTGAGATATAAATGCATCACCGAATTCTAGTATTGCGTATTGACCTTTGATAAACCCGCCAGTTAGAGATTTCGAAAGCAGGATGCACCTGTGTAAACAAAATGATTACCGGAAAACAAGCAACGCGTGGGCGTAATGAATATTATATAAGCACAAAGTTTCAATTCCCGATAGGAAAGGTGGTCATTCAATAGAAGCAGGCGGTCAGAGCAGAAGCCGCTTTTGACATGGTCCGGGGGAGGGGCAAGTGGCCTCTCTTTGAAAAATGAGTTAAGAAGATATGGTGTCAATATAGCAGTCCTGTATCCGAGTCCCCCCCTCTCTCTCTCTCTCTCAGCATCATTTGAACCCTTTCGAGTATTAAAGAAGAAAGCTGTATAGTTGGTTGGTTTGTTGGTTGGTTTTACGGCGTATTAACCCTTTTCGGGTCATTTAACGATTAAATTAAATTTGAAACAATTCAGTTTAGTATAAGTAAAGTTTTTGTTTACAAACAGTCAAATGTCAAAGATTTTCAGTTCTATTTCAAACAATTCAATTTAACATAAGTAAACAATTTAGTTCAATTTAAAAACAGTTCTATTTTAAACAGTTCAGTTTAGCATAAACACGCAGTTTCAATGTCAAAAACAGTTCTATTTCAAGCAATTCAGTTTAACAGAAGTACACATAGTTCTACTCGACTCATAGATAGGACTCTATCAGGTGCTACCACTCTGGGCCAGATGGCAATGAAGGAGTACTCCACTTTCCTCAAAGCTCCGGCATTGCTGGCATCTCATCATCAGATTGTTTAGTGCTATATCAAGTATTCCTATCCAATACCAACAATTTTCACATAGCAGTAGGGTTTCAAATAACCAATGATTATAATCCTTAGTAAATGATGGAACAGTTCTATTTGATCTGTGTGTGTTATATTTTGACCTTTTGACCCGGCCAAAAATGCACCGGAAGGAGGTGACACATTCTAATGGCAGTTATGAGAGGAAATCGCGTGGGCGGAAATTGGCTGATGAAATGGGACGAGCTAAAAAAATTCCCATGGTACACTCATAGACTGATGCACCGGAAGACTGTGACCTCTGAACTGAATGACAGTTATTTCCGCTTGATGACGATTAAACATTCGATTTCAAAGATCGAGTGGGCGTCGAACGATTATATAACCCAGTCGAGTTCCGGGCCAGTTGAGTGGCAGTAGAGTTGGTGGGGGAGATAGATGAGTTGTGGTAGGGAAAACCACACCAGGCCGAAGGGGCTTGGGGACTTGATGAGTTGGGGTCCAGAGAAGATGCTGATAAGATGCAATAAACAAAGCCATCACCCAGCAGAGTAGGCCCTGGGCCTCCGGTTGAGCAGCCCTGGAGAACGAGAAAGACACAACGCTGACGGCCATAAGTTTGGGGTCAAAATATTTCAGTTATGTTCGATCTCCAGCTCCCTCTCACACGCACACCTTGAGTAACCCTTTTCGAACCCTTACAAATAAAAAGTTAGCGACCATAGTCGAGGGTGACCCGAAGGCTCCCTTTTCGATAGCTACTACACCAAGGTGTAGGGGAGGGCGCTACTCCATTCCCTGGATTGCTCCACTTTACCCTTGAACCGTACCTTATAATGCTGAGTGTTAAGCAAGGTGGTATCAAGTTCCATTTTTAAAGTCTTTGGTATGACTCGACCTGGGATTGAACCTAGGTCTCCCGGGCCATTGGCGAACACTCTAACCGCTGGGCCAATGTCCCGTGAGAGGTAAATATTTTTCTAAAGAAGTCTTCCTGCGTCTGTTATTCATTGCGTCAGTATGTATCCAGTATATATATATATATATATATATATTTCTGCATGAATCAGCAGATGACAATACAACATGTGACCCTAAAAGTCAAAACCACTCCGGGTCAGAGAAGACGTGAAAGTAATTGGAATTAAGGGGTAATCCACATTCTCCAAACTTTAAGACAAGCACCTCACTATCTAATGCAAATTAATATGATCACCTGGAGATTCGGAGTTTTGTTATTCTCAACACAATTGATCCTCAACTTCCGCCAATAAGTCGGATGTTTGTTTACCAGGTGATCAATTTAAAGAACACGGTCGGGTCAATCACATAGGCGCAAGAGCTTGACATGACCAGCATGTTGATCGGTTGCCCAGTCGGCTGGGGCAGTAGAATACACCGACTGCACCTCTGCAGAGGAGAAAGACCCCCCCATCCCAAATGAGTGTCCTGGATATGACACTAAACAATCTGATTGTGAGGTTCTAGTGATGCTGGGGCTTTGGGGAATGTGGAGCACCCTTTCGTTGCCATTGCTCCCAGGTCCACTCTGGCCCTGAATGGCACCTGAGAAGGCCCAATCTATAGGTTTAATAGAACTAAACTGCATACGTATGCTAAACTGAATTGTTTAGATTAGAACTGTTTGACTAAACTGAATAGCTTGAAATAGAAATTTTTTGACAATTAAACTGTGTACTTACATTCATACTGCGTACTTATGCTAAACTGAATTGTTTGAAATAGAACTGTTTTTGACATTGGAACTTACTTACCCTTAACAGAATTGTTTAATATAGAAGTGTTTTGATACTGAACTGTGTGTAAACAAAATCTATACTTATACTAAACTAAATTAGTTGAATTAGAACTGTTTGAATTAAATGAATAGCTTGAAATAGAAATGTTTTTGACAATTAAACTGTGTACTTACGCTGAACTGAATTGTTTGGAATAGAACTTATTATTTCTATAAAAATGGATTTGGCGTTAAATAACCTACAAAGGTTGATATGCCATAAAACCTAAACAACAAACCAACCAGATTGATCGGATCGGGCCTCACTGACCACCCGTTTAGTCTACTGAGGTTTAAAGTGGAGTGTTGAGGGTCACATGACACGTCGGTTATCGGGTCACGGAATGTTCAGCCATCAAGATCCTGTCCTCAAGAATTATGAGTAACCACCTACGGCCAACCGGGGGTCTAGTTGGGTGGGGGTTCTGACCCCTCAGCAGAGGTGCAGTCAGTGAATTCTACTGCCCCAGCCAACTAGGCGGGAGAGCTATGGAAAACTGAAGAGAACAAGCAGTTAGAGAACAGCTAAAAGAGGCAAAAATCCTAAGAGTCATCTTCCAGGGAGGATTCATTGTCACTCCTAATTTCCTAGTTCTTATTACAGAGTACTGGTTGAGGGTTTGCCAATGGCCCGGGAGACCGGAGTTCAATCCCACGTCGACTCATACCAAAGACTAAAAAAAATGATACTTGATGCTGCCTTGCTTAGTTCTCAGCACTATAAGGTAAGGATCAAGGGTAAAGTGGAGCAATCCAGGGAATGGAGTAGCGCTCTCCTCTACACCTCGATGTTGTAGCTATTAAAACGTGGGGCATCGGGTCGTCCTAGATTACGGTCGCCATCTTTACTCACTTACTGTTTTATTAAAAAATGAGTCGCATAGAAGTGTGCCTTGGGAAATCCATCTCTTTTCTCCTCATCTATGGGGGAATAATTGGACAGACTGGGTATTTTAACCTTGGTTAAGCAACCAGCCTTTAAGGAGGAAAACTGAATTCAAACTAACTGTATTCCGTTTAAAAATTGTGTCAACCCCTTCTCATGGTGGCGATGTTCGGTCAAGATATACAGACATACGCATTTAACGATTGAGTACAGGGTCTCAAATGCAGGGTTTAAGAAGTAAAATATCCTCATCATCATGTTGCGCCATTAGCACGGATATCCCTGACCCTCTCTCGCAACCCTTCTCTATCGTCTGTCGCTTCCGGCAGGTCCTCAAGGTACCATCACGTATCGGCACAGAGCTGTTGTATGTAGATTCTAGCTGGTCGTCCTGCCTTTGCTCGTCCATATGAAGGGGCCCACTGGAGTACATCACTTATGAGCTCGTCCCTATTTCTCCAGTAGTGTCCCGCATGTCTGGTTCGTCTAATTTTGATAGTTTTCGAGATGGGTGGTAAGTGGCCGTACAGCTGCTGCTTTGTGGAGTGTTGCTTCCAGGACTTGTTCAATATTGATCGCAGCATTCTTGTGTAGTTGCCGTTAAGCTTTTTCTGCATACGTATAGTTAGCGTCCATGCAGTGCATCCATACAGCAGTATCGACACGACTGCTGCTTGGAAGAAACTGCTTTTTATTTTATCGGTCAGGTCTGACTTCGATATGACCAATAGTCTATCTATAGTTGTCCATGCCTTTGCTAGTCGCGTGTTGATATCTGTCTCAGTTGATGAGACGTTGCTTCCTAGGGAGGAGAACTTCTATCTGAAACTAGTAGACAAGTAAAAAATTGATACCGGTGAAAATGTGGCTTCTTAAGAGGAACTGTCGTATAGACCGTCAAATTGACTAAACCGTTTTGCGATTATGTTGAAAGACTCAAGGAGCGAATTAACTTGCAGAATCAATAATCAATAAAACCGAGTTAACTCGGGATCAATAGTCAATTGTGTAAACAACCAGATTCTGACTTACATAATAGTGTGCCTCACCAACCTAGCGGATAAGGTCACTGAATCATGTAGCTAGAAAAGCAAAGGAGGTAATAGGTTTATATCAACCACCTCATGTAGATGGATGATTTTAAATTTTTGCCAAGAATGAAAAATAATTACGATCCCTAGCCCAAACTATTATGACCCAGTCGACTGGGGCAGTAAAATACACCGACTGCATCTTTGCAGAGGTGTAAGACACCCCCCCCAATGAGTGTCCTGGATATGACACAAAAAATCTAATGGCAGGGTTCCAGTAATGCTAGAGCTTTGAGGAGTGCGGAGTACTTCTTCATTGCCATCCCTCCCAATTCCACTTTGGCTCGGAGTGGTAACATCTGATAAAGTCGTATCTATGGGTTAAAAAGAACTAAACTGTGTACTTGTTGCTTGAAATAGAACTGTTTTGACTTTTAAATTGCATGCTTATGCTAAACGGAATTGTTTGAAATTGAAATGTTTATATGTATAAATATTATTTTGGCATTAAATAACCTACAGTGGTTGATATGCCATAAAATAATCTCAAACCAAAGCAAACCAAACTCTAAGAATACTTGAGATTGTTGTCCGACAACTGAAGTCGTCACGTGACCTGCAATATTCCACTTTAACCCTTAGGGAACTAAACAGGCAGTCGCAGTGGCCTGTTTCGATCAATAGGATGTTCATGTTAAGCCCTTGCACCTATACGGTTGGTCTGCCCATATTCTTCAAATTGATCAATTTTCAAACAAACACACAACCCATAAGGCAGAAGCTGAGGGTCAATTGTGCTGAGAATAACAAGACTTTGAGTCGCATGGGGACCAAATTAAACTGTATCTGATGGTAAAGCTCCAGTCTTGAAGTTTTGAGAATGTAGAGTACCTTTTCGTTACCAAAAACAATTACTGTACCAGTAACAGTGGGTGTCCTAGGTATGACCAAGAAAGGGACAGAACAAAATATTAAAGATATACCTGGCAGTCATAGTTTTCATGAAATACAAAAAATTACACTTTGCAGAACTGTTCATCTACTTATGGGAGTACAATCAATGTGATTGAAAAATATCACTCCAAAGAGGTCGCAAAATCCACAAATACATCATCATCATCATTATGTCGTGCCATCAGCACAGATATCCCTGACCCTTTCTCGTCACCTCTCCCTATCGTTCATCGCTTCCGGTAGATCCTCAGGGCTACACCCCTTATAATCACAGAGCTACAGTATGTAGGTTCGAGCTGGTCGTCCTGCTTTTGCTCGGCCATATGAAGGGGCCCATAGGAGTACATCACTTATGAGCTTTTCCCTGCTTCTCTATCAGTGTCCTGCATGTCTGGTTCGTCTAACTTGGATAAATACATAGAATACATATAACTACCTTCGTTCACCCTAGGCCTTGGGTAACGTTTCGGAAAGAAATTGTAAGAAACTGAAAATAAAGTTGAAAATTGAATAATAATAATAATAATAATAGTAATTGACAATAACTAGTAAACAAAAATGGGAAAAAAAAAACAATTCTATGGCCGCTTTAAACGACTAATAAACACCATCTCACACGAGAAAACCTGGACCTGGCTAGGAAAAGGAAACCTTAAGAGAGAAACGGAATCCCTCTTAATAGCAGCCTAGGACAACACCATAAGAACCAATTATATCAAAGCGAGAATAGACAAGACTCAACAAAATAGCAAATGTAGACAATGCAGTGACAGAGACGAAACGATCAATCACATAATAAGCGAATGCAGCAAATTAGCACAGAAGGAGTATAAGACTTAAAATGACTGGGTGGGCAAGGTGATCCACTGGGAAATGTGCAAGAAATTGAAATTTTACCACACTAACAAATGGTATATGCACAATCCAGCACCTATCCTAGAGAATGACTCCTTTGGGACTTTGATATACACACGGATCACCTAATCTCGGCCAGAAGACCAGACCTTATAATAATCAACAAAAAAAAGAGAATTTGCAAAATTGTCGACTTTGCTGTCCCAGCTGACCACAGAATAAAACTGAAAGAATGTGAAAAGAAGGATAAGTACCTTGACCTTGCTAGAGAATTGAAAAAGCTGTGGAACATGAAATTGACGATTGTACCAATTGTGATTGGTGCTTTTGGCACAATAACTAAAGGATTATTAATAGGCCTGGAGGACTTTGAAGTTGACGGACGGGTAGAGACTATCCAAATGACAGCATTACCGAGAACGACGAGAATACTGAGAAGAGTCCTGGAGACTTGAGGAGACTTGCTGTCACTCAAACTCCAGTGAAAAACCATCAGCTTATACTAATGTGAAAAACTCTAAAGGAGTAAATAATAATAATAGAACTAAAGAAGCCATGAAACATGAAGGTGATCGTAATACCAATAGTAATCGGAACGATCTCTAAAGGCGTGGTAAGGGAGCTGGAAAAGTTGGGGATCGGACTACTGCATTAATGAATACTCAGAATACTGAGAAGACTCCAGTGAAAGACCATCAGCTTCAGCTGATGTGAAAAACTCGCAAGGAAAAATAATAATAATATGACTACTGGGTAAAGCTAAAGGAAAACGAAAAGAAGGATAGGTACCTAGACCTTGCTAGAGAACGGGGAAAGAACTATAGAACATAAAGGTTACAGTGATATCAATTGTAATTGGCGCACTCGACACGGTCACCAATGGATTGGTATAGAGACTGGAGGATTTGGAAATAAGAGGACGAGACCATCCAAACTACAGCATTGTTGAGATCGGCTAAAATACTAAGAACAGTCCTGAAGACTTGAATAGACTAGCGGTCACTAAGACTCCAGTTGAAAGCTATCAGCTCACGCTGGTGTGAAAAACTCTCAAATGAGTAAAATATTAGAATTAAAAAAAGCTGTGAGACATAAAGGTGACAGTGATACCAATTGTAATCGGGGAACTCGGAACGAGCTGCAAAGGCTTGGTTAGTGAGTTGGAGAGTGCTGGCGTCTTTAATAGACTTGCTATCACTTGATCTCTGGAAAAAGAATGTAACTACAAATGAAGTAAGAACTCAAGGAATACAAATAATGGTAAAGAATACTGCAGAAAGTGCTAGAGTTCTGATAAGAGTTGATGTCACTTGATCTCAAGTCAAAGTCACCATTTTACAACTAAGAACTTCAGTACAAATTATTTGTATTTGATAGAAATACTTGATATCATATAACTTTGTGTAAATTATTTGTATTAGATAGGAATGCTTGTTATCATATAAATGCAAATTATTTGTATTAGATAGGAATACTTGATATCATATAAATGCAAATTATTTGTTTTAGATAGGAATACTTGATATCATATAACTGTGTGTAAATTATTTGTATTAGATAGGAATACTGATATCGTATAAATGCAAATTATTTGTTTTAGATAGACATACTTGATATCATACAACTGTGTGCAAAAAAGCTATCAAGAAAGAGCTACACAAAAAATATAAATATGAACGTACAATAAACGCGATTCCCAAACCTCTAGGCATAAAATAACTCAAGAGCGGTTGACATGCCGTTCAAATCAATCAATAATAATAAAATAAAAGATAAAAAAAAGAGTTGGACTCAAAAGGGAAGAAGCAAAAACAACAATAACCCAACAAAAAAAAAAATATTGACAATCCACAGAGTACCAGTTCTTTTCAAATCACTAAAGTTAAGCAACAAGGACTCTTCTCAGTACTTAGATGAGTGACTACTAAGTAATGACTGGTGCCATACACAATCTGAAGTTCTGCGAGACAGACTAAACAAATCTTAGTAAATAAGACCAAAACGGTAAAAAAAAGCAGTCCCGTTCCTACCAGACTGCTGAAATTAAGCAGCCATGAGTCTGGTCAGTACTTAGATGGGTGACCACTAAATAACAGCAAGTGTCGTAAACAACCTGAAGCATGTCAGCCAGACAAAGCAAACCTTTGTAAATTACAATTACGCTTTAAGAAAAAAAGGGGCGCTTACTGCTGTATGATAGTTAACTAGTCCCGCAGACTGTCACAGTAGAAGTGAGTTCGATCCTTACCACTCTTTTGTCAGTCTGTATTTAGCTTTATATATATATATATATATATATATATATATATATATATATACATTTTAATGACTCTGGGACACTTTCTGTAGAATAATAGCTAGCTAGGTTACTGGATCATTGTTTGAGAGTTTGATTCTCACTGGGTGCACAATACTTCCGACTTTGAGCAAAATTTATATACTTATAAAGGTCAACCTACTTGGGGCCTTCAATACGTTTCCAGACATTTTTGTACCGGCATTTAAAATTGTCGTAGACTCTTGAGAATTCAGTATATTATTGCTATACATCTATTCGAGATGACTGACCAATTTTTATGATTTCAGCTTCAAATGAACAGCTACAGCAGCAATTGGAATACACCCTACTAAAGCCTGATTGTCACAGCTCGTGAATTTCAAAAATGCAACCTGACACTTTAGAAGAACGATATGTTATAAAATTCTGTTTTAAACTTGGAAAAAATGCTGCCACAGAAACGTATGGAATGCTTCAGACTGCTTTTGGAGAATCTTGCATGAATCGAGCATCAGTTTTTGAGTGGCATAAGAGATTCAAAGAAGGCAAGGAGTCTGTGAGCGATGATGAGAGGTGTGGGAGGAGTAAGGAAGTCAGAACACTACAGTTGATTGGCCAAAGGGTTATGGTTAGGGTTACTATGTTGAGGTTTTAAGGGAGTTCAGAAAGAGATTCCTAGGGAAGAGGCCAGCACTCTTCAAATCGGCTCAGTGGCATTTCCACTAGGACAATACACCAGTCCACAACTCCATCCTTGTCACAGACTATTTGACCAAGATTTGCATGAAGACAGTTCCTCACTGTCCCTATAGTCCAGACCTTGCTCCCTGTGACTTTTGGTTATTCCCTAAGCTCAGAGGCTGTCGTTCTGAGTCAATTGAGGAGATGAAAGAGGCTGTGACGAAGGTCATTGACACGTTCACACAAGAGGACTTCCATGGGGCTTTCCAGAAGTTGTTGGAACGGTACAACGAGTGCATTGCATCTGAAGGAGATTACTTCCAAGGGGACCAGAGTTTCATGTGTGTACTATCAATAAAAGTGCCCACCCGAAAAAGTCTGGAAACTTATTTAATGATCCTGGTACCATAATAGTTCACAATCTCATCTTGCACTTGTTTTGTGGTTTCGATCCTTACTCTGTACAGCCAAGTTAATTAAATATCAAAAAACAACAATAAAGATAACATCAAAACCTAGTCAAGTCTCTTTCTTTCTTTCTTTCTCTCTCTCTCTCTATATATATATATATATATATATATATTTATATCAAAAACACATAACAGGATGGAAATAAATTTATAATCCTAATGTGACCGGTTTGTTGTTTTTTCTTAATGAAATATATATATATGTGTGTGTGTGTGTGTGTGTGTGTGTGTGTGTGTGTGTGTGTGTGTGTGTGTAAAGAACAACTTCCGGTTTTTCAACAGTCTTTACAGCAGTAGAGATATCCAATATTTGTACATTCATTTATTTAAAAACAAACGTATCAACCGCAATTGTAAGTTTCACCGTTTCACGATCATCAGACGATAAGAAAAGCTTTTTCTCGTTCGAATTCTCTGTATGTATTACTTGATCCTCCATTTTTTATTCCCTTAAAATCTGTTACATCATGGAAAATAAAGTCGTCACACGAGAAAATTTGGACATGGCAAAGAAAGGGAAACTTTAAGAGAGAAACGGAATCTCTTAGGAGAGCAACATAAAATAACGCCATAAGCAAGAACAGACAAGACACAACAAAATATGTGGTGATAGAGAGGAACGATCAATCACATAATGAGCAAATTAGAGCAAAAAGAGTATAAGACTAGACATGACTGGGTGGGATCCACTGGGAATTGTGCAAGAAGTTAAATTTGACTATACGAACAAATAGAATATCATATTTACCAACCACTCCGCTCGGGCAGGATATGACTCAAGATCAATTTTTAAGCGGAGTTTAACAGGTTTGAATTCAGAGTTTTCCTTCTCCTAGACTAGTTGCCTCACCAAGACTGAAGAACCTACTCTGCCCTACTATTTACCCATAGCTGGTGGGAGAATAATTGGATTCATACCTTTCCCAAGGGTATTAGTGCTATGTGAAAATGCAATCAGTCTCGTCCAAGATTTGAACTCGTGTCGGCGTGTCTATTTCCTACAACGATAACCATTACGCCACGGGCACCAAATTGTATATGTACAACCCAGAATCCATCCTAGAAAATGAGACGCACAAAATTCTATAGCATTTTGAGACACAAACAGATCATCTAATCTCGGCCAGACGACCTGACCTAGTGATAGTCAACAAAAAAAAAAAGAACCTGAAGAATCGTGGACTTTGCCATTCTGACTGACAACAGGGTAAAACTGAAGGAAAACGAGAAGAGAAATAAGTACCGAGACCTTGCTAGAGAACAGAAAAAAAAACTATATAACATGAAAATTATGACAATATCATTTGGAATTGGTGCACTTGGTACAGTCACAAAAACATTGGTTCAGGCACTAGACGACTTGGAAATACGAGGTGCATACGATAAGTTTCCAGACGTTTTCATATGGGCATTTACAAT
>OY757931.1:65848707-65991207 GCA_963585895.1 Sepioteuthis lessoniana | reverse complement strand
AAGTAGTGCATCCATATAGCAGTATCGACATGACCTGCTGCTTGGAAAAACTGCGTTTTATTTTATTGGTCAGGTCTGACTTCCATATGACCAATAGCCTATCAATAGCTGCCCATGCCTTTGCTAGTCATGTGTTGATGTCTGTCTCAGTTGATGAGACACTGCTTACTAGGTAGGTGAACTTGTCTACTAGTTTCAGAGAGCTACTGTTTAGTGTAGAGTTGTCACCTCATATATATATATCTAATCATCATCATCATGTCGTGCTGCGAGCACGGATATCCCTGACCCTCTCTCGCAACTTCTCCCTATCGTTTATCGCCTCTGGCAGGTCTTTCGGGCTACATCCCGTATCCTCACATAGCTGCTGTATGTAGGTTTGAGCTGGTCGTCTTGCTTTGCTTGGGCATATGAGGGGGTCCACAAGAGTACATCACTTATGAGCTTGTCCCCTGCTTCTCCAGTAGTGTCCTGCATGTCTGGTTCGTCTAACTTGGATATTTTTCGTGATGGGAGGCAGGTAGCCTTATAGTTGGTGCCTTGTCGGTGTTACCACCAGGACTTGTTCAATATTGCTTCCAACATTCTTGTGTAATTGCTGACTAGCTTCTTCTCCAGCCGTTTTGTTAGCATCCAGGTAGTGCATCCACATATATCTAAATATTTCATGTATAAAAAAAACAAAAAAAAACAGGGTAAAATCACTCATTTCAAAGTTTCAGACTTGAATACAAGCTGCCCTGAAGTATATATATATATATATATATATATATATATATATATATATATACACACACACGAATTCTGTTATATACCACCAACTGCCTCTTTTTATGATCTTCAAGTGAAGACATTCAAGTCTTCTTACTATTCTTCATATTTCCAGGGTTAAGATGGTGGAAAAAAAATCTTATATTAGCCCAAGGGTTTTCGACCATTTTCCTGGTCATCTTCAGAAGTTGTGTTAACTATTTTGTTGCTTAAAAAATTGCTAGTTCTATATTTATTCGGAGTGGCTTTTTTTTTTTAATGATAAATTATGGATGGGTTGGTTCATTCTGTTAGGATGGGCGGTTACTTGTTGAATACATTTAATATATCTATACTTGTGGTGAATTCTATTTATAGTGGGTTTTTTATTGTAGGTGTTTTGAGTATTTCTTAACGGTTTTAATTGTTATTTTTATGTATGATTTTTGTATTGTTAATTAGAATTTTTCTTATGTCTGAGTATTTGAGTTTATCAGTGTCTTTATTATGCTTAGTCATTATATGCTGTTTTATGGCACTAACTCTAATTAACAATACTAAAATCATATATAAAAATAATAATAAAAACCGCTTACAAATTCTCAAAGCAATAAGTTTAGAAAAATAAAAAAACCCATTACAAACAAAATAGCATTCACCACAAGTATAACATATTAAACGTATTCAATCACTAACCATCCATCCTAACCAACCTCATGTATAATTCATTTTATGAAAAAATATAAATATGAATAAATATAAAACTCACAATTTTCCGAACAACAAACATTTTGACACTACCCCTGAAGATGACCAGCGAAATGGTTGAAAGCACTTGGGCTAATATTGAGTTTTTTCTCCAACACATTGACCTGGAAATATGAAGAATAGTGAGAAGACTCAATTTGTCTTCACTTGAAGATCATAAAAAAGAAGCTGTCCATGGTATTTAACAGAACTTGTCCAGATAACAATTTTCTGCCTAAATATATATATATATATATATATATATATAATATATATATATATATATATATATATAGGATGACCCCACCAAAAAAAAAAAAAAAATAGAACCCATATATTTTTGACTGAAATTCATAAATTTAATTCTAGCCTTTTCTTTTTTTTCAGGATATGAAGTAGATTCTGTGCATGAAAAATTGGACCATAGTATTCACCAACATGTCCAGAAGTTCGAGTGTACAAAATTAGAATTACTTTGCTTTATTTTTGTAGAAGTAATAAAAAAGTTTATGGGTTCTGTTTTTCTTGGGTCACCCCATATATATATATATATATACACACACACACACACACACACACACACATAAATAAATTCAAGTAAAGAGAGGAAGAAAGAAGAAAAATGCAAAGAGAGAATAAGTTGAAGGGAAAGAGAAATTGAAAAAGGAAAAGTACATGAAGAGACCGTGACATGAGAAAAGTATGGAAGTTATAATGAAGGAGAAGAAAAGAGTGAAGTGTTGGCAGAGACGTGTAGTCTACCTGGTTATTACCTGTCGGGAAAAAACACAACACACATAAATATAGAAGGAGGAAGGAAAGAAATCAAAGAAGAGAGAGAAAGAGTTTTGTCTACTTAGTTTTTACCTGTCACTCCCATTTCAAGAAAACACAAACACACATTTGGAAAAAGTGCACACACACACACACACACACACACACACAAGAAAGGAAGTTATAGCAAGAGAGAGTAGTCTCCCTAGTTATTACTGGGGGAGAAAAAAAAAACACATGCACACACAAAGTATGGAAGTTATAGGGAGAGAGAAGAAAGCGAGTGGAGAGAGAGAGAGTTTAAGTAGTGTAGTCTACTTAGTTATTACCTGTGGAGAAAAAAACCAAAAAACTTACACATACACCAGTATGGAAGTTATAGTGACAGAGGAGAGAAGAAGCAAATGAAGAAAAGAGAGAGAGGTTAAGTAGTGTAGTCTACCTTGTTATCATTTGTGAAGACCCCCCCCCAAAAAAAAGAAAATTCACACATACACAAGTATGGAAGTTATAGTGAGAGAAGAGAGGAGAAAGAGAGAGATTTTAAGTAGTGTAGTCTACCAAGTTATTAACTGTGGAGAAAAAACAAAAAAAACATAAACACAAGTATAGAAGTTATAGTGAGAGAAGAAAACAAGTGAAGGAGAAAGAGAGAGGTTGATTGGTTGGTTGTTTTGTTTTATGGTGTATCAACCCTTTTTAGGTCATTTAACACCAGATTAAATTTCAAACAATTCAGTTTAGTTTTTGTTTACAACAGTTTAGCATTAGTACAAAATTTCAATGTCAAAAACAGTTCTATTTCAAACAATTGAGTTTAGCATAAGTACACAGTTCTATTTCAAACAGTTCAGTTTTGCATAAGTATGCAGTTTAAATGTCAAAACAGTCCTATTTCAAGCAACACAGTTTAGTTCTATTTGACCCATAGATAGGAGCCTATCAGATGCTACCACTCTCAGCTAGAGTGGACCTGGGAGCAATGACAATGAAGGGGTACTCCGCATTCCCCAAAGCTCCAGCATTACTGTATCCTCACAGCATCAGATTGTTTAGTGTCATATCCAGGACAGTTGTTGTTGGGTGGGTCTTACCCCTCTGCTGAGAGACAGTCAGTGTATTCTACAGCCCCAGCCAACTGGGCAAGGTTAAGTAGTGTAGTTTACCTAGTTATTACATGTAGAGAAAAAAAACACAAAAAAAACAAAAAAAAAAAAAACACCCTTAACCTCATTAGATTTATCAAAGTTTCTATGGGTTTGCGTTTTTTAATTTAAAGAATGTATTTTTTAGAAAATGATATATACATCGTAGGTCGGATAATGCCTCATGTTATCATAACAATGGGATTTCACATTACTCTGGAGGCAGATCTAGTTTCCATGACCAATAAATATAGATTTATATATAAATAGATATAAAAGTCACGTCATGTTTTGCATATAAGTAGATTATTTAGTTCATAAATCAATGAGCCAAGGTTGTGTCATAAATTTTGGCTGTCTTTTGCTTTGGCACCAATTCCAGTGTTGCCTTCCTGATTCTCTTTGGGGCTAACATCCTCCTGTCTGTTTAGGTTTTTCGTGGATTGGTCTCCTTTCCTGACATCCAGACAAATAACCACCACGGTAGACCAGGGTGGTCTAGTCAACAAAAATTTACCGTCAAAACAAATGAATGCTCAATTTTGTGTGCCAATACTGAATACCGCTTGTTGTGTTTTGGGTAAAGCACCCTCACCAATCTGTCAGTAGAAGGAAAAAAACCTTTGACCTATTGCCAAAATAATTATCGTCTTGTCTTTCATAAAGTCATCATTATTTGATATTTGTAATGGAGAAGTCTGACACAAGGACTCATTTAATGATCACTGACTGAGAAACCAACAACCATAATTAATTGTATATAAGAAGCATTTGTCTATAATATGTACTCCTAACTTTTGGCTATGAAATTCAGGAAAAAAAAAAAAAAAAAAATCTCTTGCGTGCGAGGGTGGTTCAAAAAGCTTGAAACCAAACCAAGAAAGAACGGCCATAGTTGAACATTTTTGCTGTGGCAACACACTACCACTTCTAATAAAATTAGAAAATCTAATTCAGATTTCTGTATTAATTTCTGAGCAGGTGAGGCTCAGACAAGGGTGACAAAGGTGCAACAAACCTAAAAATTTTAAGAAAGACCCTTGTCGTATTTACCAACCCCTCTGCTTGGGCAAGGTATGACACAAGGTCAATTTTTAAGCAGAGTTTAACAGGTTTGAATTCAGACTTTTCCTTCTCCTAGACTAGCTGCCTCACCAAGGCTGAAGAAATCAGTCTACCCTACTATTTACCCATAGCTGGAGGGAGAATAATTGGATTCATACCTTTCCTAACTGAACTTGCATTGCCGTGTCCATTTCCTATGAGATCAAGAATAAGGGGGAAAAGAAGCAGTCGGTGTATTCTACAGCCCCAGCCAACTGGGCCATAGGACACTTATCATGGGTGGGGTCTTACCCCTCTCCAGAGATGCAGCCGATGTGTTCTACAGCTCCAGCTGATTGGGCAAGTTAATTCTTTGTATAAAACAGAAGTGTTTGTTAGTTTGGACAATTGATTTAACTTTCTTTTGGTCACATAACCCTGAATAGAAGTTAATATTTAGTTCTTATGTATAATACGCACCCAGGCTATGGGCTGAAAATTTGGAAAAATAGTGCATTCGATACATAGATAATTGAAGTAAAAGTAAGTAAAGTTGTCTCCCTTTAGTCGAGGGCAACCCAAAGGCTCCCTTTTCGATAGCTACTACACTGAGGAGTAGGGGAGGGCGCTACTCCTTTCCCTAGATTGCTCCACTTTACCCTCAATATGTACCTGATATTGCTGAGTGTTAAGCAAGGAGGTATCAAGTACCATTTTTAAAGTCTTTGGTATGACGCGACCCGGGATTGAATGCAGGTCTCTCAGTTTATTGGCGAACACTCACTAGGCCAACTTGTGAGAAACTGAATGATCACTCTACAGAAAGTGCTTGTAATGGGATTAGTAATTAAAATAATCTGCAGATTAGTACTGAAGATTAATACATAGTTGTTAAAAATCTTATAGATTATCAAAAATATAAGCAAGCTAAAATCTGCTTTCAATGGTCAGAGATAAATACTGATAAAACCATATACAATTGTCATTCAATAAATAAAATGAATTTTACCTTGAGAGTTGGCTATAGGACGCACTATCTACAGTTGTACCTTTTCAAGGCAATCAGTAGTAATGGGTCCTTTCATGGTCCAGAAGACTGTCAACATGACCTTATTTACTGACCTCTGAACCCAGAACTTTTTCTTTGAGAATCAGTGTGTTTCCATTTCATGGATGGTCGTTTTGATTCATGCTTGAAGTGGAAAATCCATATTTAGCACACTTGTAAAACTTTTTTGACTAAAAAATGCTTCTCTTTATACATCGTGCATTCTTCTGTAAATTTCACATGGTTTATACTTCTCAGCCACCAAAAATTTGATGCCAGACCTCTGTTCATACCTTAAGCAAAATGTTCGATTTGCCACCATTTTGAATAGCCCCAAAACAAATTTTATGAGATTAAAATAGTTGTTGCTATAAACCAATTCCAAATAAAGCAGATGGTTTGGTTTGTGGTATATCAACTGTTCTTGGTTATTTAATGCCAAATCCTGTTTTTATGTATATATCAAATATATGATTTGTAAACATATTTTGTTTACACACAGCTAAATGAACAAACAGTTCTATTTTAAACAGTTTAATTTATCATAAGTAATTTATTTGCACTCATTTTAAATGTCAAACAGTTCTTTTTGACCTATAGATAGGACCCTGTCAGGTGCAACCACTCTGGGCCAGGGTGGACCAGGAAGTGATGGCAATGGAAGAGTACTCTGCATTCCCTAAAGCTCCAACATTACTGAAACCTCAGCATCAGATTGTTTCATGTCATATCTAGGACACTCGTTGGGGGAGATCTTACCCCTCAACAGAGGTGCAGTCGGTGTATTCTATAGCCCCAGCTGACTGGGCAATTGATGAAGTATCTCCTGAAATATGGAAGGAAAGCAAATTTGATGGAGAAGTTTTAAACAAAATTAGAATGCCTTTTAGAGAAATTGATCCACAATTCTCAGATACTGACTAGTCACTGAATCATGAAAGGCGTATGTACAAAAAATCTCACAGCAACACTTTTGGGTGTAAATTTCTCCCAGCTATTTGATTCTATACGCAGAGAAAAGATGGATCAAATACTTCTAACATACGGTTTTCAAGAAGAAACTGTTACTGCTATAATGATGCTTTACAAAAATACGATAGCAAGGTTCTCTCATTTAATAGTAACATTGTGTTCTTTGATTTATTCATTGAAACCTTGCAAAGAGATACACTGACACCATTTCTGTGCTTAATATGCCTAGATTTTCAATCCCAGGTTGAGTAATACCAAAGACTCAAAAAATGGTAAGTGATGCCTCCTTGCTTAATACTCAGCATTATAAGGTAGGGATCAAGAGTAGAGTGGAGCAATCAAGGGAGAAGAATAATATCCTCTCCTACACCTTGCAGTAGATAATGAAAAGGGAGCCTTTGGATCACCTTTGACTATGGTTGCCAACTTTACTTATATACTATGAAAGTCAATAGATCTAATGAAAGAAAATTGTTTCACACTAAAAAAGGCAAGAGGTAGATGATATCCAGAAAAAAAAACAAAAAAACTATTACTTGTGCAGATGATCTAGTGCTTCTTAAAAATACACCAGCTTAAGCTGAATCTCTGCTGTATAGCCTAGAACAGGCAGCAAGAAGCATCAGTCTCTACATGAACTTGGATAAAACAGAACTCATGGATTTTAATGAAAATGGTACCGTCTCATTAAATGGCAACCCTCTGAGATAAGTAGATAAGTTCTGTAGCTAACGAGGTATATGCTGGTTGGTTGGTTGGTATTTAATGGCATATCATATATCATCATGATCATGTTGTGCCGCCAGCACGGATACCCTCTCTTGCCACTTCTCACTATCGTTCATCGCCTCTAGCAGGTCTTCAGGGCTATATCCAGTATCCTTACATAGCTGCTATATGTATATTCGAGCTGGTCATCCTGCTTTTGCTCGGCCATATGTGGTGGTGGGGGGTTAGGTAGGTTATTTAATACTAACTCTTTTTGTTTCATATACATGAGTTATAAGCAAATGCTTTGCAGGTAAATATTTTTGTTTTTAAACAAATTAATAGAGCGGAAGATAAAGATGAGACAAATCTCGCTTCACAGGTGTATAATTTGTGGATGGTCTTGTTTTGTAGATTTATCTTAAATATTTTTATTGAATGACACACACACGGTCTGATGATTACATGTGGAAAGTGACAGTTTCCAAGCACTACTGACTGTGTCTACGCTGTCTTCGATTAACATTAGTAGTTATGTTGACAGTTTAATATCCAAACCTTCTTTGTTATCAGATCTAATTAGAGTTTTCGTAGATCCTTGAATGTGGTCTTGTTTTTTATTTTTATTTGCATGGTCTTATCTAATAAATTTTTTTATGATTATATTTGTGATGATGAAGGGTTTGATATTTTCAGTCATTTTTGTTCAGTTGTTGGTTGAATTTGATTTTGAATTGGTGCAGTCTTGAATATGGCAGCTGTAGTTAGAATGTGTTTTGGTTTTTCATGGTTCACTTTGGTGTTTGGTTTTGAATTAGTGATATGGGTTTTTCCAGAGTCATCTATTCTAGGAATTGCTGGGTGAATCTTTGAGAACTTTCCTTTATTGTACTCATTTTAGTTGGAGATTTGAATTCTGTAGATATTTTTTGCCAGTGGTACGGGTGTTTGCTGAGAGCTCTTTTTGTTTAATTTGTCTTTGTGTTTGACAGTTTTCAGCTGAGTGTAGTTTCTTTAACTGTTTTTGGAAATTTGGCCAATCGCTTGGTCCAAGTCACAGTAGTTTTTCAATCAGAGCTCAGTAGAAATCACTGCTCTAATGTGTAGAATAAACGATGATAATAACAACACTTACCAGCTCAGTGGTTCCAACTAGTGTCCAGCTAGCAGACAAAAATAAAATGGGATGTAACTCAATATTATCCCATGACATTACTGAAAGAAATTGGTATATATATATATATATATATACACACACACACACCAATATGTCCATTCCAGGGCCAGCAACCAATCACTGGACAGGAAATGGACTTAACCACATGTGCATAATAGAGTGTTCCAATGACTATAAAATCTTTTTCCCTTGAGTTCTGGTCTTTTTACCACACCTTCTACATGTTGGACATTATCTGCAGCTTTTCATGCATCTATGTTTCTTATGTAACCCGTAAATAAACTAAACCTAAAAAGACACCTGAGGAAAGCAAAAGGGATATAATGGTCGAAAGGTTAGGGCACTAACAACAATCAAAATGAGGATACTCATCAGAATCTATTAGAGATGTCAAACCTATGGCCCACAGGTTGGATCCGGCTTACAGTGCAATTTTATTTTAAAAAAGTATAATTTTTTAAATTTTGGAAGTTGTTTGAAATGTGTATTTATAGAGGTTATAAAACAATTTACCTTTAAGCATTAAAAGTTCGAGGTTAACAATACATTTGGGCAACTGGGTGGTACATATACTAAAATTGAAACGATACAGAGAAGATTAGCATGGTCCCTTCGCAAAGATGACACGCAAATTCCAACAGCGTTCCATATTTTTCTATCGGGCCATTGGCCTAATGAGTAGAGTGTTTGCCAATGATCTGCGAAACCAGGGTTCAATCCCAGGTCGTGACATACCAAATACTAAAAAAAAAAAAAAGAACTTGATGGCGTCTTGCTTAACACTCAGCATTATAAGGTACGGATCAATGGTAAAGTGGAGCAATTCATGGAAAGGAGTAGCGCCTATCCCGAGACCTTGGTGTATAAGGGAGACTTCAGGTCACCCCTCGACTAAGGTCATCAACTCGACTTTTTATTATATGAATTGCATATTAATGGATTAATTTTTTTTCTAACATCTCTCCAAAGAAAAGTGAAGTTGGCGATTGTAGTCAAGGGTGACCAGAAGGCTCCCTTTTCAATAGCTACAACACTGAGGGGAGGGCGCTACTCCTTTCCCTGGATTGCTCCACTTTACCCTTGATTCATACCTTATATTGCTGAGTGTTAAGCAAGGAGGTATCAAGTACCATTTTTAAAGTCTTTGGTATGATGCAACCTGGGATTGAACCCAGGTCTCCCTGCCCATTGGCAAACACTTAGCTAATACCTTACGTTCTTTTATTTCTTTATTGTTAATAAAGTTGTTATGATACATATTGACTACTTTGTTGATTTACTTTGGTCTAAAAAAAAAAAAAAAAAAAAAAAAAAAAAGGCTTGTTAAACTCAAAGACCAAAAGGAGCCATTACATCTTGAGCAAGAGGCACAGCGAGTCAAAAGTGTGTGTGTGTGTGAGGGGGGGCACGATTTTGATCAACCAAAATGCCAAATCAGCAAAACAGCTGATAAGCTGGTTTTTCCATAACCTCAAAATGATGATGCATATAGTTTGGTTTGGATTCTTTGTTTAATGGCATATCAACCTTCTTGGGTTGATGCCAAAACAATCCTTGTAGAAGAACAGTTGTGGTACTATTTAACCCATAGCTGGGAGGAAGAGTGGGTTCACATCTTTACCAAGGGCATTAATCCAAAAGTAAGTGTCATAGCACAACTGAAGTCCAAACTTGCTATGTCACAGTTCAGTACTTTACCTATTACACCATGGCGACTTCCCAAAACATTCTGTCTATTGCTTATGACGGTCAGTAACTTAACGGTTACCAAACCTCAAACTATATAGACTTGGCTTTGAAAATATAAGCAAAACAATTCAAAAGTCATCAATCATTCTCTCATTTTTCTTTTAAATGGTCACCTTAAAGTCGATAGTCCATTCTGTGTTCATGTATCCCTTTCTAATTTGACATCAGTTAGTTTTTTTTTTTCATAAGATCCTAAATGTTATAACAAACTTTTGATTCAGGTGAGAGATGGTTTCCTTTTTACAAAAAATCCTTGGTTTTAGTTTAAACAGACCATTTGCATAACTTCAAAGGTTTTCTTTGAAGGATAGCTACCAAGATAATTGGTAATTTTATTCATTCTTCTATTTATTTATTTATTTATTTGTCCAGCTACACTTTCAGCTGACTGGGTGATTCTTTTATTTATTTCTTCATTTAAAACCATCTTAAACCAAGTAGTGTCGACCCCTAACCCTGCAAGAAATGCAGGAGAATATGACAGCCGAAAAAATAAGACAACAGAAATGAGAAAGATGAAGAAACTAGATGGAGAGTACATAACAGTATAATAACATCCCATCTTCATCCTTGAAATTCAGATGAGAATTGTTCAGACAATTGAATATATTTTTCATAATCTTGCCGTTGTTAACAATATTTGGAACGTTAATGACGCACTTCAAAATTATGGTTAATGAGGGTATTAGTCTGAATAATTCAGGAAATGATAAAAATAAAAATCATCTTCGAACATGACGAAACACTGACATTAAGCAAGAGCTAAAATGAACAGATGTGACATTTTGAGTAGCAATTTAAATATTTTTTTTTTAAAAATACGATTGAATGTGCATGAGAAGTTCGTTTGTAGGAAGAAGAGGAGAGTGAATCAAATGAATCGGACACCTGTCTCGATTCCAACTACATGTATCCACAGTGTTTCATCAGCTCTTAAGTAAAAATCCATGAACATTTGGAAATATGATATCATTTTACAATTAATTTGTAACCACGTTGATAATAATTATCTATTTGTACCAGATGTGTGAATAAGTTTATAAATAGTAATCAATATATATGTACGTGTGTGCATATCCTCCAATATACAAAGAGAGATACATTATAATAAATATGCACATACATATACATTTATACACACACACACACACATATATATAAATGCAAATTATAGTACACAACATACATTATATATATATATATATATATATATATATATATATATATATATATATATATACACACACACACATTATTGCAAGTACATACACATACATACTTATATATATACATTATAGTACACACACATTCATACATACACACATTATAGTACATCTGCAATATATATATATATATATATATATATATATATATATATATATATATATATATATATATATATACACACACACACACACACATTATAGTTAAACCCCATATATATGTATACATACACACACACAGTGCACACACAACCCATATACATACACACATATGGAAATAGTACCCCCCCCATATATATATATATATATATATATATTAATATATAGACTTCAGTAAAAGTTTATTTTTTACTTTCTTAATGAGACGGAAATCCAATTAGCCTGTTTTATTGATTGAATTCTTTTGTAATCTAATTTGAAGATTATTATTACAAGAAAAATTTGTTTTCAATATTATATTTCACTTTAGGTAAAAAAAAAAAAAAAAAAAAAAAAGAAGGTTCTTGAAAACCCCCCAAAACTAAAAAATAAACTTTTAAAAATTCTTGAAATAAATAAGAACAAAAACGAAACACAAAAGAGAACAAAATTTAATTTGTATAAATCGATTGTAGATTCTTAAAAATTCATGTAATGTCAATTAGATTCTTTTTAACTTTATTTTTCTTTTTTTAGATTTTTTTCTTACAAGAAGAAGAAGAGTTCTATTGGCTGTTAATTCCTAAACACAAAAGCACAACTTTTCTGAAATGTCATCAAAGCTTAAATGTTAACATTCAACGTGAAGTCTTGTCGGAAAAATAATCGCCCAAGGACAAACTATTGATCAACAAATGTGTTTCTTCGAGATCTTTTGGTGAAAGAGAAAAAAAAAAAAAAAACAAAGAAAAAGAAAAAGAAAAAAAAGGAAAAAAAAAACAAAAAAAACTTTATTTTACATTAATCAAACTCCTCTGTATAATAATTTGACAACTATTGTTGCTAACTTATTGAAAATTTGTTAACATACCGGAAATTCCTTGAATTCTCGGTTTACCTTTTAGTAAATGAAATATTGCTACCAAGGTATTGACCTTATCGAAATTTAATCTCCCTGATAAAATAAAATGTGAATTCTTCCAATTTGAAGCTGTGTCAGTATTACTGTATGGCCACACCACTTGAATTCTAACAAAATGCTAGAAGAAAAAGTTAGATGGTATAGAAGTCACTGCTCTAATGTGCAGAATAACAATGATGATAATAATAACACTTACTGGCCCAGTGGTTCCAATTAGCATCCAGTAGGCAGACAAAAATAAAACAGGCTGTAACTCAATACAGACCATGATATTCATTGAGTGCCCCATCTATGTTGCAGTATGACACATGGCCTTTTTTATTGAGCAAACCAGGTGCAGGACCATAGCCCATACATACCTGGCAATTCCAAAATTTCCTCGAGCCCAGTTGGCATTCCCCTAAAAAGGGGTTCCTCAGGTGCCAGGCAATAAACTTAACCCTTCTGGAGAGAATTAGAGGGTTATTTTGTAATCATAAAAGCAAGCTAACTCACAAACGTTTATAATATGCAGATTAGTAAAAAAACAAAGTGTAATTATGTATTTTAAAGTTGAAAGGAATTAAAATAACATCGGATAAATTCTACCAACTTGATTATATATTCTCTGTTCAATTTTTAAAGTTACTTCTCTTTTTAAGTTAATTTCCTATGCAGCCATGAATGGGTTATTTTTTTTGTTTATATTGCATTGGCCTGTTATAAATCAGCCTGTTAATTTAACATGCGGGGCCATATTTACTAGTTAGCCGTGGTCTGACCCATTCTTTAGCCCTCATTAGGCGTAAAAATTCAAAGAGAGAGGAAGAGAGAGAAAACAGAATCTATTTTTACAATGAAACAAAAAAATAACTGATTTTAATGGCATGTCAGCTTGTCTAGAGATAATTTATGCCAAGTGGTTAGGGAATCACATTCACTGTATGTTTATATTTATGTTATTTATACAGCCGTTTCTTAAGAGTTTTTTTGCACATCGTTATGCAATTAAAAGCATTCCAATCTAATACAAATATGTGGTGTCTTCAATAAGTTTCCAGACTTTTTTGTAGAGGCATTTAAATTGTTGTCGACTCTTGAACATTCACTATGTTATTGCTATACATCTTATGAGATGACTGACCAATTTTTATGATTTCACGTTCAAATGAACAGCTACAGCAACAATTGGAATACACCCTACGAAAACCTGATTGTCACAGCTGGTGAATTTCAAAAATGCAATCTGGATGTGAGGACACCTTAGAAGAATGATATGTAATAAAATTCTGTTTTAAACTTGGAAAAAAGGCCACAGAAATGTATGGAATGCTTCAGACTGCTTTTGGAGCATCTTGCATGAATCGAGGATCAGTTTTTGAGTGGCATAAGAGATTCAAAGAAGTCAGGGAGTCTGTGTGGGATGATGAGATGTGTGAGAGGTGTCCCTATAGTCCAGACCTTGCTCAAGGAAAAACTTGGAGGCTGTCATTATGAGACAATTGAGGAGATGAAAGAGGTTGTGACGAAGGTCATTGACACGCTCACACAAGAGGACTTCCATGGGGCCTCCCAGAAGTTGTCAAAACGGTACAACAAGTGCATTGAGGAGATTACTTCGAAGGGGACTAGAGTTTCATGTGTGTACTATCAATAAAAGTGACCATACAAAAAAAGTCTGGAAATTTATTGAAGGAACCTCGTGTATATATATATATATATATATATATATATATATATATATATATATATATATATATATATATATAGTGTGTGATGAACAAATGTAATAAAAAAAAAAAAAAAAAAAAAAAAAAAAAAAGGCATATTTTTTTAATTCTACTTTTTAAGCACTCAGTTAGTTCCAGTCTTATGTTGTGAAATCTTTTTTTTTGTATATGATTATATGTGTATTAATATATTAAAAGAAACAAATTTCATTAACTGTTTTTCTTGATAAAGTAATCTCTCCGCTACCGCCTTCAAACAACTTTAAAATAAAATGGATTAGGTATTGGCTATAAAAGTAATTTAAAGAATATGGTTGGGTTGGGTTTTATGGCATATCAACCTTTTTAGGTTATTTTATGCCCAATCCATGTTTATACAAATAAACAGTTCTATTTCAAACAATTCATTTTAGTGTAAGTACAGTTTAAATCTTGAAAACAGTTCCATTTCAAACAATCTCATTTTATCATAAAAAAACTGTTCCACTTCAAACAATTCAGTTTCGCATAAATATGCAGTTTTCATGTTAAAACAGTCCTATTTCCAGCAATTCAGTTTAGTATAAATACACACCTTAGTTGTATTTGACTCATAGATAGGACCCTATCAGGTGCTACCACTCCAGAACAGAATGAACTGAGGAGCAATGGCAATGTAGGGTACTCCACATTCCCCAAATCTCCAAAACTGGAGACTGACCATCAGAGGGTTTTGTGTCATATCCAGCACACTCATTGTGGTGGTGCATGGGGCTTACTCCTCTGCAGACATACAGGTGGTGTATTCTAAAACATCAGTCAACTTAGCTGTCAGTTACCTAGATCGTGTCCCCAGGCATTGTGGTTTGCCATCCATGCCCAACAGAGAGGTGCAATCAGCATATTCTAAAGCCTCAGCCGATTGGGTGGTGGCCTTTTGAAGAGTCGATACGTCACAAAAGAAGTGCCCGTGGTGTAATAGTTATCGTCGTAGGAAATGGACACGGCGACACAAGTTCAAATCCTGGACGAGACTGATTGCATTTCACATAGCACTAATACCCTTGGAAAGGTATGAATCCAATTATTCTCCCTCCAGCTATGGGTAAATAGTAGGGCAGACTGAGTTCTTGGTGAGGTAACTAGTGTAGGAGAAGGAAAACTCTGAATTCAGACCTGTTAAACTCCGCTTGAAAATTGACCTTGTGTCATATCCTGCCCGAGCGGAGGGGTTGGTAAATATGGATACATCACGAAAGAAGCAAAGAAAACTGAACTAGTAATATAACATATCCATGCACTAAATGTGGATTTCTTTTTTTAGCATTCAAATATTTTGAGCTGCGTTAAAATCTCCGAGTGACATGATGTTCTTGGGCTATATGCTGATGCAGCCTGGCAATCATGATATTACAAATAGCACATGTTCCAGGGGAGCTTCTGCCCGGGGAGAACCTGATTCCTTGCCTAAAAGGAATAAGGTTTATACCTCAATGCCTGAGGTGTCACTGTGGGTAATGCCAATGGAACTGAGCCATCACCTGCAACAGTTTCAACTTAAAAGCTTGTTTCTTGTGGGGCATTCTACATTAAACTGACCTAGTGACACATCCAATACTGCAGCAGGGTCAAATATTTGCTTGGACCAGAGGTGAGGGTAATCTTGAAGTAAGTAATATCTTGGTTAGGGAGATCATTTCAAATTGACCATAAATTTTTCAATTAGATATTTAACAAACATTTGAATAAACAAAGCGGCACCCAATTTGTCTGCAGCATTCCAATAAAACAGTGTTTTAAGGAAGGCTTTGTTTATTATAAGTAAGTAAAGTTGGCGATCATAGTCGAGGGTCACCCGAAGACTCCTTTTCGATAGCTACTACACCAAGGTGTAGGGGAGGGCGCTACTCCTTTCCTTGGATTGCTCAACTTTACCCTTGATCCATACCCTGTAATGCTGAGTGTTAAGCAAGGAGGCATCAAGTACCATTTTTTGAGTCTTTGGTATGACTTGACCTGGGATTGAATCCAGGTCTCCCAGGCCATTGGCGAACACTCTAACCACTAGGCTAATGTCCTTGTTTATTATATTTCAACATAAATTGGTTGGAGTCCATTTCCATTTTAGTAAAATATGTTTTATGAATAATATAATGAATTTATATCAGTAGTAAATTGACCATTATTCTCTATCACCTCTCGTCATTTATTAGGTAGCTTGTTGATTCCTCTCAAGTAAAAATTCTGCTGGTTTTGAGCTCAAGAAGTTTTTCACAAACGTTTTCACCGGATCTTGTGAAAATTTTTGGTTTTTCAGAGCATTTTATAGAGCAGGGGTAGGTAAACTTTTAGGTGGGAGAGCTGCATCAATGGGTTATGAATTATCAAACCTTTGATAATTCATAACGTAGCCCACATTGAATCACACAGGAACATACATATATATATATATATATGTGTGTGTGTATGTGCATTTCATATATATATATATGTTTTTGTACATTTATATAAATAATGTGTTCAAAATTATTACTTTATGTATATCATATATGCAGATACATGTATATATAAACTATTTATTTAAATACAAAGATATAAAATATATATATATATATATATATATATATATATATATATATATATATATATATATATATATATATATGCATGTAGATATATTTGTGTGTGTATATATATGTATATATATATGTGTGTATGTATGCGTGTGCAAAAACATTTATGTTTGGACATATATAAGCCGAGAGAAAGAAATATCAAATACAGAAATTTTTGAACCAGTCGAATGCTTCCAATGCTCTTGTAACATGCAAACTCAAGCAGAAACCACAACGTAATAATGTTATAGAAAATCTTGAAATAAATGATGGCTGAAAGAGACACAAGCAATTTATTAAAATGCATTTCCATCTAACTTGTCATTTTATCATATTACTATATATATATATATATATCTATCATTACTTTACATCTTGAGCTGCATCTTTTAAAATCAAAACATTTAGTCTCGATTCAAGTACAAGTGTAATTTTTTATTTTTTAGAGGCTCCCACAAGCCGCACAGAACAGTGTTAGTGGGCTGCAGTTTCCCCACCTCTATTCTAGAAAATAAAAAAGACAGAAATCACTAAGTGCAATATAGTGGATGGGGGTTGAAAAGACTGATATTTTTTCCCCAAGTGCTTCTTGCTGAATGTGGCCTTGAGTTTTTTTTATCATTAAGGGTTTTCGGACTATTGTCTTCATCTTTATTGCTATTTTCACGTTTCGGCTGATATGTCCTTTGGCCTTCTTCAGGTGTTTGTTGAACTTGGGAACCTTCATGGAACTTTGAACTATGTCCTTTATTGAATTCATGGGAGTCGCCCGTTCTGATTCCGTTAGCCCTAACCGGGTATAAGTGTTAAGAATTCCTGTATTGTTACTCACCTGCAGTCAGGATTGAACCTGCAACCTCCAGATGATTGTCTCATTAGAAGCTTAGGGAACCAACGCCTATAACCGTTACGCTATGTGTCCTGCTAGGGGAGGGTGTTTCCGCAGAAGATTTTCATTCACATCTCGCAGTGATAGAGAGCATAAGTCTACATATAACTTTTCTTCCATTGTTCCATCTTTGAGGTAGGCAGCAGAGATTCCTCATTGACAGTTTACTGCCTTTGTGCTGAACATTATCATGGAAGATCCATTTTTCTTCACATGTAATGATATTCTTGAGAAACGGGTCATTTTTCTGTCTTGAAAGAAGACATGTTATGAAAAATATGCAAGTGCCTGTGATGTAATGGTTATCATCATAGGAAATGAACACGGTGACACGAGTTCAAATCCTGGACGAGACTGATTGCATTTCACATAGTACTAATACCCTTGGGAAAGGTATGAATCTAATTATTCTCCCTCCAGCTATGGGTAAATAGTAGGGCAGACTAGGTTCTTCAGCTTTGGTGAGGCAAGTAGTCAAGGAGAAGGAAAACTCTGAATTCAAACCTGTTAAACTCCGCTTAAAAATTGACCTTGTGTCATATCCTGCCCTGCTCATTTTTCCTATCTTTTTCAAGTGGCAGCAAATTTTGGATTGAAATGTGTTGAGGTCAAGTGCTAATTCTCAAGAACGTTTGCCAAGATTATATTCCAACAATTCTCTTGAAGCATTTTGATCAAGGTTTGATGAGCTTCCTCATCTGGATCCATCTCCCAATAATGTATTGCTAGAATGAAACTTTGAAAACTAGTCTAAGATTTGGCATTTAGTCATGACCGCTTGGCTATACACACATTTTCTAAAAAATAAAAAAAAAAACCCTCATGAAATTAATATTTAAGGAAGAAGTAAGTCCCTGAGGTGTAATTTGGTTTGGTTTTATGGCATATCAAACATTATAGGTTATTTAATGCCAAATTCATGTTTATACATATAAACAGTTTAATTTCAAAGAAATTCAGTTTAGCATTAGAACCGTTTTTTGTTTACACTTAGTTAAATGTAAAAACAGTTTCAAACTATTCAATTTAACAGAAGTACACAGTTTAAATGTTAAAAACAGTTCTATTTCAAACAATTCCGTTAGGCATAAGCATGTAGTTTAAATGTTAAAAACAGTTTTATATCAACCAGCATAAATACGCAGTTTAAATGTCAAAACAGTTCTATTTCAAACAATTCTGTTTAGCATCAGTATGCAGTTTAAATGCTAAAAACTGTTCTATTTGACCCATAGATAGGATCTTATTAGGTGCTACCACTCTGGGTCAGAGTCGACTTGGTAGCAATTTTAATAAAGGGGTACTCTGCATTCCCCAAAGCTCTAGTATTACTGGAGCAGAGGCACAATAACTAAAGAGCTGAACTGTGACCACAAAGTAAGCAAGTCCTCTTCCCCCCCCTGTAAGGAGGTCAGGTTTTTCTTTTGTTACCTTGTGTTCACAATTTAACACATTTCTTTAATTAAAAAGTCCCAACTAAACAAAATTTCCTATCAAGCAAATGTTTTAAGAAAAAAAAAAAAAAAAAAAAAAAATCCATTTTTATTTTGAGATACGTTTAATTAGAAAAAAAAAACTGTCAACAAAGTTCACCAGTTACATTCATTATGTTTCCCAACTCTCAACCAGACGTAATTTGGTTTAAATGACAGCTGTTTGTCCAGAATAGCACGCTGATGAAATGTCTGCAATAATGTACATATATATATCATCATCATCATCATCATCATGTCGTGCCGCTAGCACGGATATCCCTGACCCTCTCTCGCCACTTCTCCCTATCGTTCATCGCCTCTGGTAGGTCTTCAGGGCCACATCCTGTATCCTCACATAGCTGCTGAATGTATGTTCGAGTTGGTTGTCCTGCTTTTGCCTGGCCATATGTGGGGGTCCATCACTTATGAGCTTGTCCCTGCTTCTCTAGCAGTGTCCTGCGTGTCTGGTTCGTCTAACTTGGATAGTTTTCGTGATGGGAGGCAGGTGGCCGTATAGTTGGTGCCTTGTGGGGTGTTGCCACCAGGACTTGTTCAATATTGCTTCCAACATTCTTGTGTAATTGCTGTCTAGCTTCTTCTCCAGCCGTTTAGTAAGCGTCCAAGTAGTGCATCCATACAGCAGTATCGATACAACCGCTGCCTGCAAGAAACTGAGTTTCATTTTATCGGTCAGGTCCGATTTCCATATGACCGATAGTTTATTGATACCTGTCCATGCCTTCGTTAGCCGCGTGTCGATGTCCTTTTCAGTTGATGTGACGCTGCTTCCTAGGTAGGTGAATTTGTCACCTAGTTTCAGAGGGGTTCCGTCTTGTGTGGTGATGTCGCCTGTTTGATGATAGCACATATATTCCATTTTGTGTGCATTGACATGGAGGCGTAAGACTTAAATTCACAATAAGAATTATCGTTATAGGAAATGTAGTTCAAAATGACTTTTTGCCACATCTTGCCGGCAGTGCAAAAGCTAGGTAGATACTCTTCAGGTCTTGGCAAGGCAAATAGTCTAGAAGAAAACTCTGAATTGAAATTGGTCTTATTCTGCTCGAAAATTGACCGTGCGTCACAGCTTTTTTTGCGGCGGAAGGGGTGGATATATACACACATTCGCCATTAGAAGAAGTAAGTTTGAGTCACTTGTTTCATTTTTATTTTTTTATTGAACAATTGCATTTAAAAATTACGTGCTCGATTCATTACAGTTACTATTTCCACCATACTTATTGAATCTTTCATTTCCAAAACAACTAACCAAGATCCAATAAATAATTTTTCTTATTTCAATAAAAAAGAATATGAAGCAAATGACGGAAACTTACTCATATCTGTACGGTGAATGTACGTATTATACTTTTATAGTTTTTTTTTTTTACATTACAGCAGAAATAACGGAAATTTTTTTTGTGTTATTCTGGACAAGAACCAAATAACTTTTTACAGTAACATAAAGCAAAAACAATTTTTGTTGTGTGTGTAAAAGCACTGATCAACTGCTGAGCATGACATTAAAATAATTGATAATACATCGAAGGAATTGATATGTTAGAAAAAAAAAATCATAATTGCTTCTATGACCCCGCCTCTAGCTACAAAGATTTATTTTCAGATCATGAAAATAATTATTGTGATGATTAATGCAGATTATCATAGATTTTCTATCCCAGTAGAAGTATTAGGTTATTTTTACACGTAGAAAACATTTTATATTAAGAGAATCTCTAATGAAAATCTTAATTCAACTAGGAGAATTTGGTCTTGAATCATAAAAATAGAAAAGGTTGCGAGTTTATTTTAAATACATTAAGCAAGAAGGAAGAAATATTAATATAGCATGACTAATAGCCATTTTAATAGACATTAGATTTTAAAATATAAATTATAAATGAAATCTAAAGAGACACGTGCGGTAAAAAATCTTCGCTTACCTTATTCACACGCACCGCCGGTGTTAACTAACTTCTGTTCCTTTCCAAATTTATTTCCACCTATTATGATTTAGTTAGAGCACCTCATGTCGCGCAGTCGATTGTGAGGAAGCTCGATTCTTACAAAGTCCCCCATACTTCTGACCTTGGGCCGCAACTAAGCTGAGCTATGTGAATAAATATATTACGATATAACTCCGGGCTTCTTAAACTTTTTCTATGATGCACCCCTTGTAACCAAATTAACCTTGCCCTGTCGGCTGGGACTGTTGAATACACCGACTGCTTCTCTATAGAGGGGTAAGATCCCCACAACAACTGTGCTATATATGACACTAAACGATCTGATGCTGAAGCTCCAGTGATGCTGGAGCTTTGGGGAATGCGGAGCACCCTTTCATTGCCATTGCTCCCTGGCCCACTCTAGCCTGGAGTGGTAGCACCTGATAGGGTCCTATCTATGGGAAAAATAAAACTAAACTGCATACATATGCTAAACTGAAGTGTTTGAATTAGAACTGTTTGACTAAACTGAATAGCTTGAAATAGAAATGTTTTTGATAATTAAACTATCATCATCATCATCATCATCATATCGTGCTGGCAGCACGGATATCCCTGACCCTCTCTCGCCACTCCTCCCTATCGTTCATCGCCCTAGGTAGGTCTTCAGGACAACAACCTGTATCCTCAAATAGCTGCTGAATGTACGTTCGTGCTGGTCGTCCTGCTTTTGCGCGGCCATGTTTTGGGGAACCAGACATGCAGGACATTGCTGGAGAAGAATTAAACTATACTAACATTTAAACTGCGTGCTTATGCTAACCCGAATTATTTGAAATGGAACTGTTTTTGACATTGAAGCTGAACTTACACTAAACTGAATTGTTATATTTTGAACTGTTTTGACCTTTAACTGTGTGTAAAGAAAATCTGTTCTTATACTAAACTGAATTAGCAGAATTAGAATTGTTTGAGTAAACTGAATAGTTTGAAATAGAAATGTTTTTGACAATTAAACCGTGTGCTCATGCTAAACTGAATTGTTTGAAATAGAACTGATTATTTGCATAAACATGTATTTGGTGTTAAATAACCCAGAAAGGTTGATATGCCATAAAAACCAACTAACCAACCATCTCAAATTAATTGAATATTAGATTACAAAGCATTACTTATTTATAATTAATAAATATTAATTAATTAATATTAATATTAATATATTAATTAATATTAATGAATAATTAACACGAAGAAAAATTCAGTAAATTCTAAATGCAAGCACACCTTTAATTCTTAAGTAATTTTTCCAATGTGAAGGATGGGTTTGTAGGAATTTATGGGGAATAAGAAAGATTTGTTGATTATAATTTCGTTTCGTAAGTTGTAGTAGTAGTCGTTGTGGTAAGTCGTTGGTGTTTGTCGGTTGTTGGTTTTGGATTTAAGTATCTAACTCCTTTGTTTTCTTTCTCACCTTATTAACTTGTCATCTTTGATCATGGAAGGCTGCAAGAGAATTACGGAAGGAAGGAAAGAAGGAAGGAAAAAAACGAAAATACTTTATTAATTCCATCTTTATTTTAAGGTTTTTAATGACGATTCTGTGGCGAAGTGGGTTTTCCTGAACAAGTAGAAATATGTCACGTTTCCCAGACAAGACGTTGAAATCTTTTAGAGTCCGGAGGGTAGTGAGTTTAATGTCGATGGTTATGTTCAGTGTTTTACAATGAGATATGTTCATCAGTGTTGGCTTGGCAGCAACACACACAGCCTGTTGCGAAGCCCCGTGACTTAGTGTGCTACCTTGCAAGCAGCCGAGTGAAAGAGGGTCCTTTCAGTCCGAGCGGTGAAGGCTGAAGTGAGGACTTCTCTTTGGTGCCAGTAAGTTTAAATTTCAGACATGCGCGGATTTCGCTTCCTCTCAAAGGTTTCTGAAAACTGCAACATTTTTCTATTTATTTTATTTTTTCATTAAAAAAAAAATTCGATCTCCACTCATTTAATAATCTCCATAGATAACATCCCTTGCCTGCAATATATTACTTCTAATAGCCGCTAGGAGGCGTCACTAAAGTTGCAAATAAAAGAAGGATGCACCAAAAATAGAAACCTTTTTCGCTGGTGGTTTTAACAGAGTGCAGTCGCTCCCTCGTATACACACGAAGATATGTGGGGAGGTGGAGCTTGCGCCCTTAACAGACCTTCTGTCGTATTGCGCATGATACCATGCCTTGATTTTTTGTCTTCACACAATAACTTCTTTTCTATCTCATACTCACATAATTAAGGATTTTTAACTTATACCAAAGGACTGGGGGATTAAAAAAAGAAATAAAAAATAAGATAAACAAATTAGAAAATAACGTTTTCCCCAGAAAGCCTCTGACAGGATGCGAAATCCGCGCATGGCTGAAAGTGTTATATATTGACCCTTGACCGAATCGTCAATCAGAGATGCACCTGTGTAAATAAGCAGAAGAAGACGCGAAAGCAAGTGGACGTTATGAAAGAATATAGGCAGGTGCCGGCGGCAGTTGAGTTAGTTGGTGACAGGAAGGACAGAGTGAGGGCCAGCTTACAGGCTGAGGGCTGTGGCCCTCAGCGACCCCCGGTTAAGCAACCCGAGCCAAGATGCGGAAGAAGTGCTGCTATGGTCAGGAGAAGAAGTTGGGTCAGTATAACAGTCTGTCCCTGTCTCCACTCATCTCTCACACACCACAGAAACATCGAGAATAAAGTGTGAGAGATACATATTTCTATAAAGAAGTGTGTTCGTTCGTTCATTGAAGTTCTTAAATCAATGTTATGATTATGGCTATACAACAAAAGATAAACTTCCTGGCACCAAACAGAAATTCCCTCTTACAAAACGTTCACCACTGGTACTGGACGGACTTCCTTTCTCTCAGTTGCTGGTAAAGTAACATACGTGCTCGCTGAGTGGCTTAGTGGCAGGTTATATATCCTGATAGCAGTCGTGTCTCCTAAACATAGTTCATTGAAAACACTTACTGGACATACCGTAAACTTCGACTTCGTTTCTCTTCGAAAATGAGTCTAATAGATTTCAACGCTTTGTTCGGGTGACGCGACTATTTCTACTGGTCCAGGAAAACGTTGAACGTCACAGAATGGTCGCGAACCCTGAAATAAAGTTTGAGTTAAAAGGTATCCTTGTTTCTTTCCTTTCGTCTTTCATTTTCTCACAGCTTCTCACAGACAAAAGATCACCTGTTAATGGGATTAGAAGAAGAAGAAGGAATCAGATAAGAAATTCATAACCATTCCCAAAGATCTCAACAATCGATAACAACGACTACGAAATAAAATAAAACATTCTTAAACCCCATTGGACTTTAGAACATTCCTTCATACAACTTGTGATTGCTTACGTGGTGGGGTCGGTTTGGTTTCTTTGTTTAATGGCATATCAACTCTTTTTAGGTTATTTAATGCCAAAGCTATTCTCCTAGAAGAACAGTAGTGGTCCTATTTAAACCATAGCTGGGAGGATAAGGGGTTTCATATCTTTCCTAAGGGTATTTGCCCGAAAGTGAACGTAATAGCGCGACTGGAGTACGAACTCGCGTACTACGATTCCGCAGTCCATCGCTTTAACCATTACACCACGAGGACACCCCCGTGGTGGGGTCGGCATCGGGGGGGGGAATAATCCAAACTGATTGCAAAAACGACAAATGAATATATACACTAGGAGGTGGGGTGGGAGGCATGTGACTTTTGTTATAAAAGCTGCCTTGGACCAGTCAAACGGACCAGTTTACTGGTGACAGGTTATTGCAAACCTCTGTCTAGTTTCCTTCTTCTACTGAAGTCGTTACCACAACTTCTTGGCAGAGCAGATACGTGGTGCATTCAATAAGTTTCCAGACTTTTTTGTACAGGCATTTAAAATTGTCGTAGACTCTTGAAAATTCAATATGTTATTGCTATACATCTTATGAACAGCTACAACAAGAATTGGAATACACCCTACTAAAGCCTGATTGTCACAGCTGGTGAATTTCAGAAATGCAATCTGGACATGAGGACGCTTGAGAATAACGGTATGCAATGAAATTCTGTTTAAAACTTGGATAAAATGCCACAGAAACGTATGGAATACTTCAGACTGCTTTTCGACCATCTTGCATGAATCGAGCATCAGTTTTTGAGTGGCATAAGAGATTCAAGGTAGCTAGGGAGTCTGTGAGGGATGATGAGATGAGTGGTAGGAGTAAGGAAGTCAGTACACCACGGTTGAGCTCATAAGCGATGTACTCCTGTGGACCCCCGCTCATGGATGTGCAAGAGTGGGACGACCAGCACGAACTTACATACAGCAGCTATGTGAGGACACGGGTTGTAATCCTGAAGACCTGCCGGAGGCGATGAATGATAGGGAGAGATGGCGAGAGACGGTCAGGGATATCCGCGCAGGCGGCGCGACATGATGATGATGATGATGATTGGCCAAAGGGTTAGGGTTACTATGTTGAGGTTTTAAGGGAGTTCAGGAAGAGATTCCATCGGAAGAGGCCAGCACTCTTCAAATCGGCTCAGTGGCATTTCTACCAGGACAATGCACCAGTCCACAACTCCATCCTTGTCACAGACTATTTGAGCATGATGGGGCATCAACACAGTTCCTCAGCCTCCCTACAGTCCAGACCTTGCGCCCTGTGACTTTTGCTTATTCCCTAAGCTCAGAGGCTGTCGTTATGAGACAATTGAGGAGATGAAAGAGGGTGTGACGAAGGTCATTGACACGCTCACGCCAGAGGACTTCCATGGGGCCTTCCAGAAGTTGTTGGAATGGTACAATAAGTGCATTGCAGCTGGAGGAGATTACTTGGAAGGGGACTAGAGTTTCATACATGTACTATCAATAAAAGTGGCCATACGAAAAAAATCTGGAAACTTATTTCATGATCCACGTAGCTCATCCCTTGTTACTAGTTGCCCTTAGTCTCTGCCCCTGGTAAGGTTTGTGAATTGACCCCAGTGCGGGTGGGTGGGGGTTGTCGCAAGGGGCATTCCTTTGCAACCTCTAAACCTTACGCGACCACTTGGGTAATCCCTCTTAAACTTCGGAATAAGTTTTTTCAAACAAACTCTTTAAAAGCTCTTTTTTCTAACTCATGTTATTTCTATATTCGTTTTACTCGTAATAAATTTGCTCTGGAAATAATGTTGTAAATTCATCGTGAATGGAAATGTTCAAAATGTAGCTTACAGTTCCTGCTTTTGTATCATTATTCAATGTGTGGGAAAGATCAATAACAATTTACAATAAATATAAATAAATAAGTTGGCAACCGTAGTCTGGTACATGGCCACTTATTTATGGGCAATACTATGTATATTAAAAAGTAAAGTTGACGACCTTAGTCGAGGGTGACCGGAAGGCTCCCTTTTCAATAGCTACGACACTGAGGTGTAGGGGAGGGCGATACTCCTTTCCCTAGATTGCTCCACTTTACCCTCGATACGTACCTTATATAGCCGAGTGTTAAGCAAGGAGGTATCAAGTACCATTTTTAAAGTCTTTGGTATGACCCGAACAGGGATTGAACCCAGGTCTCCCAGACCATTGGCGAACAATAAATATAATAAACAAAAAGAAAAAAAAACCTGCTAAGATTAAGAATTTTTTTTATACCAAATAAATTCCTCTTTTTTTATCTCCCAAGTATTAGTTGTAATTGCTGTCAAACTTTTTCTCCAGCCGTTTAGTTGGCGTCCATGGAGTGCATCCATATAGCAGTATCGACACGACCGCTGCTTGGAAGAAACTGCGTTTCATTTTATCGGACAGGTCTGACTTCCATATGACCGATAGTCTATCGATAGCTGTCCATGCCTTTGTTAGTCGCGTGTCAATGTCAGTCCCAGTTAATGAGACACTGCTTCCTAGGTAGGTGAACTTGTCAAAAAAAAAAAAAAAAAAAAAGAAAAAAGCTTGACGGCAACTACACAAGAATGCTGCGAGCTATATTGAACAGGTCCAGGACGCAACACCCTACAAAGCAGCAGCTATACGGCCACCTACCACTCATCACGAAAACTATCAAAGTTAGACGAACTAGACATGCAGGACACTACTGGAGAAGCAGGGACGAGCTCATAAGTAATGTTCTCCTATGGACCCCCCTCACATAGCCGAGCAAAAGCAGACTGACCAGCTCGAACCTACATACAGCAGCTCTGTGAAGATACGGGATGGAGCTCTGACGACCTGCCAGGGAGGAGTGGCGAGAGAGGGCCAGGGATATCCGTGCCGGTGGCGAGACAAGATGATGATGATGATTAGTTGTAAAAGCTGACTCCTGTACTACAAGATAATTGTTTGCTAGTTTTTCTGTTTATTTTTTTCTTCCAAGTTTCCTATTTCTTATAAGCAGCTATACTAAATATTAAGTTAAAATACATTGGGCGGGAAATATGGTTTGGTTTGGTTTGGTTTCTTTGTTTAATGGCATATCAACTCTTTTTAGGTTATTTAATGCCAAAGCCATTCTCCTAGAAGAACAGTAGTGGTACTATTTAACCCATAGCTGGGAGGATAAGGGGGTTCATACCTTTCCCAAGGGTATTTGCCCGAAAGTGAACGTAATAGCGCGACTGGAGTACGAACTCGCGTACTACGATTCCGCAGTCCATTGCTTTAACTATTACACCACGAGGACACCCCCCTGGAACTATGATATTGCTGTTAAATAAAGCAATCATCATCATCAAATCATGCTGACATCATGAAGTCCTCTGACTCTCTCTTACCACCAGTTCCTATTATCCATTGTTCCAGTTAGGTCTTCTACACTGCATCCAGTGTCCACACAGATCTATGTAAGTCTTTGCAGACCGACTAATACTGGTTGTAAAACAATTGGAAAACAAGTACATCTATATTCGGGCGTCTCAAATGGTATTATTCTAACTTGGCTTGCTGACCATTGTTAGTGAGTTTGATTTTCACTGAGTGTCTTATATTGCTGTCCTTGTGCAAGACTAAGCTAAATTTAGCAAATGACAAATGCACGAGGACATATTAAACCATAAAACATTTCCTTCGCTAGAAATCTCCGATTTATTTTTCTCTTATACTCGAATAATTGTAGTGTTAAGTTATGTTACTCAGATACGACACATATAAGAAGGAAACCTTTGATTGTCAATACCATGGCTCACTCGCATAACAGGGTTTTTTTAAAATTTGGTTTCAAGATTAAATATTTTACAAAAAAATATTGTTAATTGAATATTTATTATTTAGAATATTCGGACTGTTGTCTTCATCTTTATTGTTATATTCACAACGTTTCAGCCTTTTTCCAGTGTTTCATGTCGAACTCGAGAACCTACACTGAACTTCGAATCAAACTTATTATTTAATCCACAGGGTAGGTTGTTCTAACTCCGTTAACCATGACCGGGTTAAGTCATAGCAAACATTCTTTGTTATTTACCTCTTGGTGGGATCGAACCTGCAACCACCAGATGATTTCACTTAGAAGCACTTTAAACCACACGCCAATATCCGTTGTGCCATGTGTCCTGCTGGTTGCTTTAGAAGATTAAAAATTTTCAATTTTCATCTTAGAAATTTAGACCAATAAATATTGTATCATATAATAATACCCACTCAAACAAAGGTCTGGCAATACTAAGATTTACATAACAAGAGAAGATAACACATCACTCAATAAATCCGGGACTTATAAAACAACTACTTTTTGGTAAAATTCGACTCTATTCATCAACATAGTCTCCTTCTGGAATGATACACTGATTCCAATATTTCTTTAACAATTCGATGCATTTTTTGGAGAACGATTTGTATTTGGCCTTAAAATACGCCTCAGTTTCCGATATCACTTCTTTATGGGAGCCAAATCTATTTCCCTGGAGCATTCTTTTGAGGTCTGCAAATAGCCTGTAATCACTGGAGGACAAATCTGAAGAATAGGGTGAGTGCGGAAGCAGTTCGAAGTGCAATTCATGTAGTTTTGCCTTTGTTAAGATCGACTTGTGACACGGTGCATTGTCTTGTTGAAAAGCACTCTCTTCTTCATTTGCAACCGTTTCTTGGCGATTTCTTTTTTCAAACGCACCAATAATGCTATATAATATTTGCTATTGATAGTTCTTCCTTTCTCAAGGTAATCGATGACCAAGATAGCTTGCGCATCCCAAAATACGGAAGCCAAAACCTTGCCAGCTGATGTTTGCGTCTTTGGTCGCTTTGGACGGCTTTCATCTGCTGCTGTCCAATCAGCTGACGGCCAATTTGACTCCGGAGTGAAGTGATGGATCCATGTTTCATCCATTGTCACATATTTACGCAAAATCTCCTTTTTGTTGCGTTGAAACAGTTGCAAACAACGCTCTGAATCGTCGACGCGTTGTTGTTTTTGAGCGACAGTGAGCAAACGTAACACCCACTTTGAACACAGCGTTCTCATTAACAAATGTTCATGCAAAAAAGCGAAAACACTACATTCTGATATCTTCAACTCCTCTGATATCTCACGCAACTTCAATTTACGATCGGCCAAAACGAGTTTTGTGGAGTTTTTTTGGTGTTTTCCAAGACAACTGCCGAATTTAGGTGACCTGAACATTCAGCATCATTTGTGTCTGTACGACCGCGTTTAAAGTCAGCATACCACCTTTTAACCATTGGGGGTGTCCTCGTGGTGTAATGGTTAAAGTGATGGACTGCGAAATCGTAGTAAGCGAGTTCGTATTCCAGTCGCGCTATTAAGTTCACTTTCGGACAAATACTCTTGGGATGAACCCCCTTATCCTCCCAGCTATGGGTTAAATAGTACCACTACTGTTCTTCTAGGAGAATAGCTTTGACATTAAATAACCTAGAAAGGTTGATATGCCATTAAAACAAAGAAACCAAACCAAACTTTTAACCATTGTTTCCGACGGAGCAGAGTCCGAATAACACTTATCAAGCCATTACTTTGCTTGAACTGTATTTATCTAATCAGAAAGCAATGCTTTATCAACTCACAAAATTTAGATTTTTCCATTGTTTTGAAAATTTGCTACGGTAAGTAAGTTGTAAAGTTGGTGACCATAGTCGAAGGTGATCCGCAAGTTCCCTTTTCTATAGCTACTACACCGAAGTGTTGGGGAAGGGCGCTACTCCTTTCCCTGGATTGCTCCACTTTACCCTTGATTCTTACCTTATACTACTGAGTTAAGCAAGGAGGCATCAAGTACCATTTTTGAGTCTTTGGCATGACTCGACCAGGGATTGAACCCCGGTCTCCCGGGTCATTGGCGAACACTTAAACCGCTCGGCCAATGGGCCTGTCATCATCATCATCATCATGTCGTGCCGCTAGCACGGATATCCCTGACCCTCTCTCGCCACGTCTCCCTATCGTTCATCGCCTCCGGCAGGTCTTCAGGGCTACATCCCGTATCCTCACATAGCTGCTGTATGTATGTTCGAGCTGGTCGTCCTGTTTTTTCTCGGCCATATGTGGGGGTCCATAGGAGTACATCACTTATGAACTCGTAGCTTTACTTAAATAACTGTAATTTGTAAACTAATAATCCGATTGGGCTAAAATTTTGACCTCTGCCAATTTGAAGGTTAGTACTTTATAAAAATCGTGTTTTTTAAAAAAATGTTTGAAAAATTAGTGGCGCTTAGTCAGGCCCGGGATTTATTGAGTAGTGTTATGGATCTCTTCAGTTAGAACGGGAATTTTGTTAATAATCATTCAATTTTAATTTCATTCATTAAAAATCCGTTACAAAGAATTAAAATTCTATGCATAATACTTTAATTTTACTTTTTCATTAATTTCCTTTCTTTAAAAAAAAAACTTTTACAAATTACTTCTTATTAAACAACCTGTAGTGACTAGAAAAATAAGAATAAAGCAAATAAAATAAAATGAAATAAAGTAGTGCAGAAATTCCCAGAATTCGACAGAAAGTGGGGACGACGCAATGCCCGGAAAAGGAACCGTCCTCGTGAAAAGGAGAAATTCGACCTCACTGCAGCCTTACCTTTGATACGAGATTGACATTCTTTCCCTCGGCTGCTAGCAGACAATGTACGTATCTACCCAAGCCTCATACTTGGTGTAAGACCGTGTCTCCTCAAGTAGCAACTTTTATTAAAAACACCGTTGGACATGACCACCCCTAATTTGGACTTATCAACCACAGGAGAAGACTAGTATATTTTAACACCTTGTCAGGTTGTCTGGGGGACGCGACCATTTCATTTGTATTCAAGAAGAATCCCCACACCCACAGAATAGTTGTTGAACCCAGAAATAAATTTAAAATTTAAAAGGTATCTTGGTCACTTTTCTCCTTCCTTCAATAATTCCTTTGCTGCCTTCCACAGACACAGAAGAAACCAACGAATTAAGATGGGGATAAGAAGAAAACTAATGGAGTCAGATATCTCAACCCCAAAGACTAAAAACTAAATAACCATAAAATCTCCATAACCCCTAAGAACCATTTTATTCCTAAAAGCATTTCCTAACCTATTATAAAAGGGGATATTTTTGAATTCAGTATTTTTAATAAAAGGATTTGTTTAAAGTACTATTGTTTTGAAATGTTTTCTTTCGTGAAAAAAGGATGATTTGCGTTGTTAACAATGCCGAAAAGCTCCGGATATTTTTGGTCTGAGCCAGACTGTTCGTTTGTTTAAATAACCTGTCTGTTTCAAACAGTTCGTATTAGAACAACACATCTCTAGTCAGCTCAGTCGGCTAGGGTTAAAGAATATACCGACTGCATCTCTGTAAAGGACTAAGACCCCCCAAAATTGTCCTGGATTAGGCATCAAAGAATCTGATGGCGAGGCTCCAGTAATGCTGGAGCTTTGTGGAATATGGAGTACCCTATCATTACCATTGCTCCCAGGTTCACACGGGCCCAGTGGTTGCACCTGATAGGGTTCTTTCTACAAGTCAAATAGAAATGATCGACATTTAAACTGATTGCAAATAAACGACTTATACCAAATGGAATTGTTAGAAATAGAACTATTTGATCATATAACTGTGTGTAAACAAATGAATGATGTTTAATTGAATTGTTAGTGATGCATAACAATACTTAGAACCGTTACGCTATGTATCCTTCTGGAGACATAGCGTTCCCTAAGCTTCTTGGGAGACAATCATCTGGAGGTTGCAGGTTCAATCCAGACTGGAGGCGATTAACAATACAGAAGATATGCGAAGAAGAAGTCCTCTCTCTGAGTATATGTCTCTCCACCCATCTTTCACACACCACAGAAACATCAACCCTTTCGAGAATAAAGTGTGAGATATATATTTTTATAAAGAAGTGTGTTCATTCGTTCATTGAATTGCGTAAATCGTGGGTATACAACAGTTTTGGTCTTGTGCCATAACTAAGTTAATCTCGGTTAATGACGTTGGCATAATAGGTTAGCAAGCTAGATTAACAGACCATTGTCGTGTCCTGGATATGACAATAAACCATTTGATGGTGAGGCTCCAGCCCTGAAGCTTTTGGGAATGTGGAGTATCCCTTCATTACCATTACTCCCAGGTCCGCTCTTATCCGGAGTGGCAGCAACTGATAGGGTCTTTTCTATGGGTAAAAAAAACAAACTGTTTTTCATTTAAACAGTGTTCAAATAAATGACTAATGTTAAATTGAATTGATAGAAATTGAACTGTTTGATCATTTAACTAGGTGTAAACAAATGACTGATGTTTAATGAAATTGTTTGTGATGTATAGAAATATTTGGAACAATTTAACTGTGTGCAAACGAATGAATTAATTTGAATTTAAAGAATATACCGACTGCATCTCTGTAGAGGACTAAGACCCCCCAAAAGGGTCCTGGATTAAACAATCTGATGGTGAGGCTCCAGTAATGCTGGAGCTTTGTGGAATATGGAGTACTCTATCATTACCATTGCTCCCAGGTTCACACGGGCCAAGTGGTTGCACCTCTACAGGTCAAATAGAAATGACCTGTAGAGTTAAAGAATATACCGACTCACAAGCGTGTTAGATAGAAATACTTGTTAGCACTTCACTGTCGGCAAACAATTGATTTATATTGAATTGAATTATTAGTGTTAGATTGCAAAAATTAAAACTATTTAACTGTGTAGAAACAATAGCAATACTAGTGTGCAAACAAATTAGATCTAACTCATTTAAAAATAAATTTACCTACAAAGTATGCGTGCAAACAAATGACTGATGTAAAATTGTAACTGTTATATAGCAATACTTGAAACTATTTAATTGTGTGCAAAAAAAGGGAGCTCAGACTCATTTAAAAATGATATCAACAAAAAGTGATTACAAATCATGAATACTTAATATATATGTATAAAGAGGATTTTTAATTGAGTAGCGTAGAATGTTTTATGTGCCATAAGACCTAACCCAACCAAACCAAACCATTGTTAGTGAGTTCGATTTTCATTGGGTGCTCTATACGTTTGGGCTTGAACCACTTCTAAGCTTAGTTTAATAAATGATTAATAAACCTTTTTAGGAAGACAATAAATGATTATCTCCCTAAAAGAATTGGCGTTTCCGTTGGGTGTCTCGCGGGGGAAGCGTCACTTAATCGTAGAAACCAATTCTCGACCCTTTTCCCCTCTTTTCTTTGATCAGGAGAGATATAACTCGTACTCGGCCAGGGAACAGTAAATACTCGTGGCTATTTTGCTTTCCATCATCAAGAAAAATTTTTCTTTCCATTTTTGTATCCCTTTCATATACTGCTTGTCCAAGGAACGAAATATATATATTTCTAGCTGTTGGGACACGTTTATGTATTCTTTCTTCTTAATACCCTTGGTGTACATATTTTGTATATATTAAAGTACAAATTCATTTGTCATTCCTTACATTGTATCTATTGTTTGCGTATCATGGATATGTAAATGCTAAGATTGGTCCTGCATGAGTGGAGACTCGATTAGATATATTCCCGACCATCAAGCATACCAGTACCCATATTCGTACTATATAATTTTCACAGATGGTATTTTATTCATCCTCCCACAAAGAAGTCCCTTTCTGGCCTTAAAATATTGTCTCTTGAAAAAGATCAATTTAGCGCGCTTTTTAAGATTGGATACAGTTGGAATTCGGGTAGCCATCTTGTTTCTGGTTGAGTGATACCAGATACTCCTTCTAAGTGACAAGGCTGCATTAATTCTAGACTGATATTTTGCCATTGTTTATATATGACTTAGTCGTCTCTGATTGGCTGATTTACGGCCTCTAGCTCAGTCGTCTCTGATTGGGTATTCTACAGATTGGGGAAAGTCTATAAATATTTGCTGACAATTTGTAGACGGCCGACACATATCCCGTACTCCTACTCAAATAATCCAACAGATATTCATTTTTTGAGTGTCTGAAAATTCTAAGATAAAAAGAAAACCACTGAAAAGGATTCCTATCAGGATTGTAATGTGTTTAGCGGGAAGCATGAATTTTACAAATAATACGTGACGAACTTGTAAAAAAATGTTGCTTAATATTGAAGCAGATGAGTCTTCCGGGCACTGTGGTAATAGATTAATGCTAAAAGGCATTATAGATAAAACAAATAAGAGAAGAGTGAGTTGAATAGATTCTGTTTTTTATTTATTAATTTTACTATGAGCAATAATCTACATTTTATATTTTTATGTGAGTAGTAATTTTTGTTCTTGCACAGTGTATGTAAATGTTTTAATATTCTTCGTTTAATTACTTACTTGAGAGTCAGTCCGGAGTTCCTTCGAGGATAAAACTTCGTTATCAACGTGAAAATAGCGACTGACATTTTGGGTTCAGTCTTCTTTGACTACTGGACCGCAATTGACTTACACGATGGATTGTTGGTATTCCGACCGCTTAGGGCATTGTGGCAAAATATGTTGAAGTTAATTTTGGAAATTTATGACACATTCGGCTTTTTTCTATTTTTAGATTTGGCTAAATACTTAGTTTAGGGACCTTTAGAGATGCAAGTTCTACATTCGTTACATAAGTGATTGGTGGAATTTGTTATTGATATGTAGTGTATAATTTGCATGGATTAATTAAAAAACACCAAGGAAATGAAAGCGTTAGATATATAACCCTCCTCTCAGTAGGACAGTTACATGCAACAACTCCAAAAAATCCTTTATACCCTGAGAGTTTCTATATTCAACCAAATTATTAAAAAATTGAACAAAAACATTAAAAAAGCGTCAAAAAATGAAAGAGTCAGATATATAACCCTCCACTCAGAGGCACAGTTGCATACTACACAAAAATTAAAAGAAAAAATCCTTCATACCCCCAAATGTTTGGATCCAATCGCTTTCATAAAAAAAGCAAAAAGCAAAAATGACATTAAAAAATTGCCATGATGATTAAAGAGTTCGTTACATAACAGTCCTTTTAGAAGGACAGTTACATTCAACCCAGTCTTTATACAAAAACAAAAGCAAAAAACAAAACGAAAAAACCAACAAACAACAAAAAACAAAACAAAAAAAACCCGGATACTTTGGAAAAATATAAACTGACAAACGACGTACCTCAACACGAAGCCCAACCAAGAAGAATTCACCGGTGACATGCTTCGTCTAATTTTACCTGCATACCTAACGTAGCAGTACCTCTGACTAGCAGTTTCTACATTTACAGTTACCAACGTACCTATATTCTTCACCGAATTATACAACTCTGGGTTTGTTTTATTTTGGTGCTAACAACATGTCAAGAAACTTTCTCTCTCTCACACATGCACACACACACACACACACACACACACCTTATAAGAGACTAACTCTCCCTCTAATGCATCTTTGCCGGAGCTCCACTACTCTGGGTGAGTATGTGTTGTGAGGATTAATTAAAAAGAAATAAAATGAATAGATTAAAAATGTAGCAGTTTCCCAGAATGCTTCCGACAGGAAGCGAAATCCGCGCATGTCTAAAAAATGGGTTTTCTGGAACCGAAAGAGAAATTCTCTTATTAAGCCGTTCCCACTGCCATGGAAAGGACCTTTTTCTCTCGGCTAGTAGCAGTGAGCGCACGTGCTGATTGGGTCCTGGAACCTTGTAGCCAGTCGTGTCTCCTGCTGGCAGTCGCATCTGCTAAACATACCTTTCTGAACATACGTACCACCCTCGAATTTGTAATCTACTGAAAAGGACTCTAATATATTTCAACACCTTGTCTATGAAACGTGAGCAATTCAATTGGTCCAGGAAAACGTTCTCGCTACAGAATGGTCATGAACCCAAAAATAAAGCTTTGAGTATAAAAGTATCCTTGTCTCTTGACTTCCGTCCTCAATTCACTTACAGCTTCCCACAGACAAAAGAAGATGACAAGTTAATGGGGTAAGAAGAAGAAAAAGGCGTCAGATACGAAATTCAGAATCATCCCAATAGAGCCCAGCAATCCACCGACAACTTACACCTCGAATAAATAGCAAACCTTCTCAGCGCCATAAATTTAGATAAATTCAAACCATTAGCGATGTGAAAAAATACTGTGAGTGAATAATTTGAGTGATATAATAATGTAGGGATTACATTTCTTTTGGTTTTGTTTCCTTTTGTTTTATGACATATCATGGCTATCTAATGTCAAATTCTCTTTATACATATATATTAAATATATATGATTTCGTTCGGTTGGGTTTTATGGTATATCAACCATTGTAGGTTATTTAACGCCAAATCCTCTTTACACATATATATTAAATATATATGATTTCGTTCGGTTGGGTTTTATGGTGTATCAACCATTGCAGGTTATTTAATACCAAATCCTTTTTATACATATACATTAAATATGTATGACTTCGTTCGGTTGGGTTTTATGGCATATCAACCGCTCGGGCAAGGTCAATTTTTAAGCGGAGTTTAACTGGTTTGAATTCAGAGTTTTCCTTCTCCTCGACAAGTTGCCTCACCAAGGCTGAAGAACCAAGTCTGTCCTACTATTTACCCATAAAATACCATAGCTGGGAGGATAATTGGATTCATACCTTTCCCAAGGGTATTAGTGCTATGTGAAATGCAATCAGTCTCGGCCAGGATTTGAACTCATGTCCATATCCTACGACGATAACCATTACACCACGGGCACCTCCTAAAACCATTGTAGGTTATTTAATGCCAAATCATCTATATACACATGTATTGAATATATATGATTTGTTTGGTTGAGTTTCATGGCATATCAGCGATTATATGTTATTTAATGCTAAATCCTTTTTATACATATATTATATATATATATTTCTAAACATATTTTGTAGACAATATTTTTAAGCGGTAATTTTTTTCACGCAGTTAAATGGTTTTACTTATTTCTATCAAATACGAATAATTCTTTTTTACTATTAACCATTTGTTTGCACACAGTTTAACGTTTCTAAATATTGCTATGCATCACTAACAATTTAATTAAACATCAGTCATTTGTTTACACACAGTTAAATGATCAAACAGTCATATTTCAAACAATTCAGTTGAGCATTAGTACACAGTTTAAATGTCAAACAGTTCTATTTGACCCATAGATAGGACCCTATCACTTCAGGCCAGAGCAGACTTGGGAACAATGGGAATGAAGGGGCACTCTGCATTCCCTAAAGCTCCAGCATTACTGGAGCCTCACCCTCAGATTGTTTAGTGTCATATCCAGGACACTTGTTGGGGGAGTCTTACCCCTCTGAAGAGATTCAGTCAGTGTATTCTGCAGCCTCAGCCAACTAGGCTATAAATTTGGGAAACTTTTAACATTTTAACAGTTCTATTTCAAACAATTTAGTTTAGCATAAGTACACAGTTGAATGTCAAACAGTGCTATTTGACCTATAGATAACACCCTATCTGGTACTACAACCTTGGACTAGAGTGGACCTGGGAGCTCTGGCAATGAAGAGGTACTCAACCTTCCCCAAGGCTCCAGTATTAGTAGAGCTTCTCCATTAAATTGCTTAGTATCATATTCGGGACACTCTGTCGGGGTGGGGGGTTCTTACTCCTCTGCAGAGATGTAGACGGTGTATTCTACAGCCTCAGCCAACTGGGCTTGTTACCTCTCATGTACGAAATAGTTCAACTAATGATGTTACATATTGGCCCCCGGCCGAGCTGTCAAAATAAGAAATGCATCTGTGTAAATAACAGGTCGATCCGGTCGAAGATATTCGGGGATAACCTTGACTGTCGACGGGTTGAATTGAGTGCAAATGTGACGCTCGCAAGAAGTAGGTGAACGTTAACTTATTATATAACCCGGTGCGACAAGAAGTTCCGGCCAGTTGGAGTAGATGCTGGAATGAGAACCATGTCCCAGAAGAGGCTGGGCTCCCAGGCCCCCGGTTTAGCAGCCCAGGAGAACGGGAAAGAAATGCTGCTGTAGCCAGAAGAGTTCGGGGGTCAATATGTTGCAGTTCTGTTCAGTCTCCGACTCACCTCACAGATAATACCTTTCATAACCCTTTCGAACCTTTTCGAATAAAGTGAGAGGTATATTTTTCGAAAGAACTGGGTCCGCTCGTCCTTATTGTGTTGAATATGTTTCTGTATGCATATGTGTATATAGTTGTATCACGGCTATACAACAATGACCGCAAGGTGGCATGTTCAAAGTACTATACAAAAGAAAGGCGCGGCAATCCCTTCTTTCTGCCTCGACAATTAAAGAGCATACAGGAGTTTGTCCGTTCCTATCCAAACTGAAAAACATTGGGTCACATAGCACGCGATATCATGCCTAAAACGTATAAGGCTTCCTTCAACACTAATATTCTCTCATAAGTACATAATTAAGGACTCTATGCCAATAGATAAGACTCTTTCATCATAATAGGACTTTTCACAATCATTTACTCTGTGCTACTTTGGTATCCGATCTAAACTTCCTATTTTAATCAAAAACAAGAAAAGTTACACTTTTGTCTTTTTATTATCAAGAAACAAAGTTAACGGCTGTCTTGGTGTACCATACCCAAGATACGGATATGTGAAACGTACATAGAATGTTCATAACATATATACATTGAACATAGGAATCCCGAAACACGAAAAACACATAACGACTTCTTAGTTCAGGTACGAAACCTTTTATTATCTTCGAGTTAAAGGTTTCGACATAAGGAAGAGAGATGCACAATCTTTCTATGATGACTTTTCCATCTTCACCCCCCCCCCCATCACGTGCGGCGCCCGTAGCGCACAAATTCGTCTGGCCTCAGCGAGCCCCGAAAGTCGACCCTTCCCGTTCGGAGTCTAGTTCTCAACTAACTGACTTTTTTCAAATCCCCCAAAATCCTCCGCGCACGCTTCCGGTGCATGACGTCATTCACATCCCCAAGTCCTATCTGGGATTTTTATTTTGACATCTCTGAACGACACATCCTCCCCGCGTGCGCGTTTACACCTGCGCTCAAGTTTGCACCTAACTAACTCATGTGCTGAGCCGAAAGGTTCTCAGCCTAACTAAACCCAAAGGCAAGATATATAAAACGAAATCCCTCGGTCATTATATTACATTGGTTTTGCTTGATAGGGTTGAGTCCATTGTTTGGCGTCTGAGATGCCTAAAAAACAGTAATACCAACTGGATCAAGCATTTTTTGTGACGGCCACGCATGATTCTCGATTAGTTTGTGCCCCCTTACCCCCAAATTAAATTACCTTGTTAAATCCGGCCGGCTGGGGCAGTTGGGTAAATATCAAACACTTGTCTTGGTTTCGAGAGAATATCTGGTTAGAGAGTCTGAAGCCTGAATTAAATGCTGTTCGTGTGTTGGAAGTTCAGGTCTTGAATCAACAAGGCACATGTGGCTCCAGTAAGGACTTCTGTTTTCATAGTCGATCTGCGGGCCCTTCCGTGATTTTACCTGCTTATTGACATCAGAATATCTAAAGAACTCTTAAGATTTTAGCTAAAGTGTTTTAGAACGTAATCGAAGACAACTCATTTAAATTACCATCATTTAACTGTCAACCATCAGCCAGATTATGCTGATCCAAACACTGCAGCAAACACTCAGACAATAAAAAGAAGCGGATGATATTTAAAAGTTTGTACTTTGAAAAAAAAATGACACGAGTAAAAGAAATAACGTTCCAATTGCATCTTCATTATTTCTATTAGCGAATAATGAGAGAAAACTTTTACGATGTATTTTTTGCTTTTCTTGCTGATTTTCGTTCAATCCTCCGATAAAATCAGTTTATCTATTTAAGATTTGCATCATTTAAATCTTTTTTAAATATACAAATGTATAAAATTTTATCATTATCTTAGAAATAAAGATGGATTTGACTCTTGTATAACACCTTGGCTATATAGATTGCACACCTAAGTAGAATCTAACTCTTGTAGATCACCTTGGCTATGTAGAACACACACCAAAGTAGAATCTGATTCTTGTAGATCACCTTGGCGATGTAGAACACACACCAAAGTAGAATCTAACTCTTGTAGATCATCTCAAGGTAGATCGCATACCAAAGCTTGTAGATCACCTTGGCAATGTAGATCACATGCTAAAATAGCACCATCAATTCTTTGTATTCATTCTATTAAGTTTGTTTAATTAATAAAATTTTCTTGTTAGTGAGTCATCATTTTTTTTTTGCATTGTCACGCATGAGGAAATATTGAATCACGATAAATTACCTCTTCTACAATATTGCCCAGTCGGCTGGGACTATAGAATATACCGACTGCTTCTCTGCAGAGGGGTAAGACTCCCCCAACGAGTGTCCTGGATATGACACACAACAATATGATGGTGAGGTTCCAGTCATCCTGGAGCTTTGGGGAATGCAGATTAACCGTTCATTGTCATCGCTCCCAGGTCCACTTTAGCCCGGAGTGGTAGTACCTGAACTAAACTGCGTACTTATGCTAAACTGAACTGTTTGAAACTTTACTTACGCTAAACTGAATTGTTTGAAATAGAACTGTTTTGGCACTTAACTGTGTGTAAACAAAATCTATACTTATACAAAACTGGATTAGTTGAATTAGAACTGTTTGACTAAACTGAATAGCTTGAAATAGAAATGTTTCTGACAATTAAACTATGCACTCATGTTAAACTGAATTGTTTGAAATAGAACTGATTATTTGTATAAAAATGGATTTGGCATTAAAAACCTACTAAGATTGATATGCCATATAATCCAAACAACCAACCAACTCTTCTTTATGAAGGTGAATTGTTTTCTTCACACTCAAATTACTGTAGGAGGTGGTTATGGTATTCAGATACGACAACCATACCAAGACAATCTTCAGTCGTCCATATCACAATGGTGATCCCAGAGATTGGCTTAGATTGAATTAAGAACTCATGTAATTAGACAACACTGGGAAAATAGAGGAAACAGTAAGTCATTTGGCGAACAGTACTCGAATGGAGCGGTCGTATTTCACCTTTGCTCGTCAAAGTCACGATGAGCGAGAAAATGATGCGTCGTCGAAGAGGCAAAATACGTGCAAGTAAATAGTGTTTGCTCAGTTTGTTTTTCTTGCAATGAAAACCTAAGACAGTTGGGGTTACGGCAAGGAATAGACAGACAGACAGACAGACAGAGCGATTCTCAAAGTGACCCGAGAATAATAAAGATAGCAGTTGGTAAATGACAGAATAAAACAACTCAAAGAACTAGGTGAGAACATGAGCAATGACCAAACTTAAAGATATAAGATAACAAATAATAACATATGCATTGGAAAACTCTAAAAAAAGGGAATCTAATATATGGTTATACGACCTATTTTACCATCTCGATTTAGTAACAACGATGTATAACATTTTATTATTATTTTTTTCTTCTGCCGGGGTTAAGAAGAAATAAAAGAAGTCAATAACATAAAAAATAATATAAAACAAATACAAAAATAACAATTTCTCAGGAGGCCTTTGACAGGATGGGTTTCCTGGCGCCAAAAAGAAAGTCTCTCTTTGTTACTGCGGGACATCGAGACTGGACGGACCTTTTTCTCTCGGCTGCAATTAGGGAGCCTGAGTGCTGGTTAAGTAACGGGGCCTAACGTTGCGCTAGGTCTCCTGCAAGTAGCTGCAAGACACTGGACAGATCCTCAACTTATAATTTGCAAAATTCAAATCCCTTTTTTTCCTAAACAGCTAATTATTTCAATTGGTTCAGGAAAACATTCCCACCCCACCGAATAGTCGTAAACCCTCAAAATAAAATTTGATTCTAAAGGTATCTTTGTCTTTTTCCTTCCGTCTTTAATTCCCTTACAGCTTCAACAGGTGAAAAGGAGACAACATGAAAATAGGGTAAAAAGAATAAGGAATCAGTTTAAAATCCTTAGAATTTCTCAATAAAGGTACAATTAACCACAGCCACGATAAACCTCCTATTCAGCCCCATACTTTTTCCGATTTGTCACTGGCCTAATATATTCGTTATAGTTGGTGGTTATAGCAGTAAACAGAAAGAGAAGACAGAGCGACACGAGGCGACCTGAACAGAAACAAAGATGGAAGCCGTGAGAACATTGAGTTGAACAACTGATGGGTTGTGGTGAGGAGGTGGGCGATGACCAATAAGGAAGATAGAAGATGAGAAATTATAACGTGCAAAATGTAGACCCCCTGAAAGCATTTTTTTTAAAAAACACATTATCACAGCCTTGTTTTCCAGGTGGATATTCTAAATAAGTACTTAGGAAAATGAGGAAGTTCCGGTGGCGTTATGGCAAACGAGTTGGATTGCGGTCTCGAAGTCAGTGAGTTCGAATTCCAGTTGCACCGTTTTCAGGGAAAGTTGCGCCGTTCTCAGGGAAAGTCATGAATCTCAGCTATTGGATAAATAATATCACTACTGTTCTTCTACATGCAGAGCTTTGATATTAGATAACCCATGAAAGTTGACATGCCATTAACAGAAGAAAAATGTACAAGAGGAATTATGGGGTACATGTAAAATCCGGCCGATGCAAGCCAAACGAACTTGAGTTGGTAAATCAAATCTATAGTATCCACCCTTTCTCTCTAATCTTTGTCTTCAAAATCAAACAAGTCCATTCTAATATACCATCTCTTGAAAGTTTAGATCAATCATGCAAGAAATATAATTTTTGTGTGCAGAAATAAAAAAAAACTTCTTAGAGTAACCGTCAAAAAATAAAGATAAAAAGGCTATTTAAGAACCGTGGCTCACCGGAAACTTAATATGGAAATTTTTTGATCGGGTGTATTTCAAGAATGGATGCATGGGGGTGAATCATAAAATACAGTACGCTTGTTGTGTTGCATATTTACTTTTGACAGAGCCAGATGTTCCAGCTGTGTAAACAATATGATTATAAGACGTACCGGTTTAGATAAACGGAAGCACGTCAGGTGGTCGACAACCGGAATACGAGGACGTCGTGAAATTATATATACACGGCCCATACTAAATACGGGAAATCTTGTAGGAGTCAGTCAGTCTTCAATCTAGAGTCTTAGGTCTAGATACGGAGAGTGACCGGTAGGCGCCCGGTGAGGCAACGGCTGCAGCAGCTTCCGGTTGAGTATATTTTGTCAAAGAGCGGAAAAAGTCCCAAGTGAAGCTCTGAATGTTGCACGATGCGGCTAAGAAGATAAGGGTCAATATAGCTGTGTCCAAATGTCTACATCCTTCGGGTCCTTGGTCTGTCTTTCTCACAGTTAATTTTATACCCTTACGAGATTAATAAAGAGAGTAATATTTTTTATAAAGAAGTGTCATGCCAATTCCTTCATCTTTACTATGGTTCATCATTCTTCCCAGCGGAAGTTTATAACAGTTGGTTAACTCGAAGGTAACCAAAGTTAAGCTAATAAAAACGAAGAGGTTGTCACATGATCTCGATGATGAAAGAAATGAACAAACACACATTTGAAGTTTAGTTTCTACATTTATCGATTTGTTAATAATAAAAGCTAGCTATCGTCACAAATTTCCAAACTGTCTTTCATTTAAAGGAGGAAAATCTCAATACTTTTTTTTACAAATATCAGAGCCCCTAAAAAGAGCCTTCTAAAAAATATAACTACAAAATGTCCTCTCGGTGGTATACCAAAAATCGAAAGGGGCACCCGGTGAAAATCGAAGTCACAATGTTTTGCTGAACTCGCTCGCTCTTACAGAACAGAAGGCTTTTCATTTTTCGATTGCTAATATTAGCCTCGACTAGCACAAGGCCTAAAGTATGGAGCACTTAGTGAGAATCAAATTCAATAATTATTTTCTGCTAATCTAGCTCGCTAACGTTTACACCCCGTCAGGTGTCCAAACAGTCATTTGCTATGCTTATTTTCTTTTAACACAAGGCTAAAAGTTAGTGACATTTCCTGGTCCTCGGTGACCTGGAGTGGTAGTACCTATTAGGGTCCTATCAATGGGTCAAATTGAACTGTTTCACCATTTAACAATGTAAAAACATATTATTCATGTTAAACTGAATTGTTGGTGTTACATAAAGTTGGCGAAGGTAGTCGAGGGCGACCAGAAGGTTCCCTTTTCAATAGCTACAACATCGAGGTGTAGGGGAGGGCGCTACACCTTTCCTTAGATTGCTCCACTTTACCCTTGATACGTGCCTTATATTGCTGAGTGTTAAGCAAGGAAGCATCAAGTACCATTTTAAAAGTCTTTGGTATGACGCGACCTGGGATTGAACCCAGGTCTCCCGGATAATTAGTAAACACTCTACCCACTAGGCCAATGTTACATAAAAATACCGTATAACGGTGCAAACCAATTAGTAATCTTGAATAGAATTATTTGTTTTGCAAAGCAGTACTTGAAACCATTCAACGGTGTGCAAAAACTGAATTATTGGTATTATATAGCAATACTTAGAACCATTTAACTGTGTGCAAATAAAACTATTGGTATTCGAGCGCAATACTTGAGGCCATTTAAGAGTGTGTAAACTAGTGATTAATACTGAATAGAATCATTCCTGCTCGATAGGAATGATTGAAACCGTTTAACTCAAATAAATCATATCAAATAGAATTATTAATGGTAGACGGTAATACTTGACACCATTTAACTGGGTGCAAACAAATTAGCTCTTACCGATCTAAAAATAAAAGTACTTTAAACTATTCACTTGAAAATCATATAAGTATATCCATTTAACTGTGTGCAACCAAATGATTGATGTTAAATTACATTGGTAGTGTTACATACTTGACACCGTTTAACTGGGTGCAAACAAATTAGCTCTTACCGATCTAAAAATAAAAGTACTTTAAACTATTCACTTGAAAATCATACAAGTATATCCATTTAACTGTGTGCAAACAAATGATTGATGTTAAATTACATTGTTAGTGTTACATACTTGACACCGTTTAACTGGGTGCAAACAAATTAGCTCTTACCGATCTAAAAACAAAAGTACTTTAAACTATTCACTTGCGAATCATACAAGTATATCCATTTAACTGTGTGCAAACAAATGATTGATGTTAAATTACATTGTTAGTGTTACATAGCAATAGTTGACACCATTCAACTGTGCGCCAACAAATGAGCTGTGGCTCGTTTAAAATGTTATCTCTAAACCATGCGTTTCCCTGTCGTAATTTACAAAACCTTTTGGTTAGATGTGACACAAGGCTGTATAAATGAGGCTCGAACTCACTTACCAGTCATATATTTGATATCTGTATGTATAAACTTGATGTTGCATTAAATACCTTACAAGGGTTGATTTGCCACATAACCCAACCAACCAAGGCAAACAAACAATTATAGAACGCAAGGCGTCCCAATACTCGGTTGTGCAAAGCCAGAAATGTAAGGCATCAAGTTGATTTGGTTTGGTTTGGTTTTATGACATATCAACCATTGTTGATTATTTAACGCCAAATCTTTTATTTTACATATATATTAAATATATGATTTGTAAACCAATTTTGTAGATATACACAATTACATTATCAAGCAGTTCTATTTCTAACAATTCAATTTAGCATAAGCCATTTGTTTGTACTCAGTATAAAGGTCAAACAGTTCTATTTGACCCACAGATAGCTGTTATCAGCTGCTACCATTCCGGGCCACCGTGGACCTGGGAGCGATGATAATGAAAAGGTACTCCGTATTCCTCAAAGCTCCGGCCTTACTGAAGAGTCACCATCAGATTTTTTTAATGCTATATACAGGAGACTTGTAGGGGGATCTTAGATCCAGTTGGTGTACTCTACAGCCTCACCAACCACTGAGGCATCGAATGAGAATCGAAAATAACTGACAATATTCTGCGAGCCGAGTTTATAAACCTTTACGCTTAGCACAAGGCCAGAAGTTGGGAGCACCCAGGGAGAATTGAACTCATATTTTTCTCCTAGTGTTGCACGTTAACCTTTATACCACGTCAAACAGGTGCTCAGTCATTTGCTTAGCTTAACTTCTTTTAGTATAAGGCCAGAAGTATGGGGCATCCAGTAAGAATCGAACCCACTAACATTACACTGCTTGCCTAGTTCGCAAACATTTACATAACGCAAAGCACCCTAACAGACATTTCTTAAGCTTAGTTTCTTTTATCACCAGGCAAAAAGTATGAGTCACTCTGTGAGAATCGAAATCACAAACAATATTCTGCTAGCCTAGCTCGATAACCTTTACACAACGCAAGTGTCCAAGTCATCTGCTTACCTAAATTTAGCAGAAGGCCAGAAGTGTAGGGCACCCAGTGAAAATTGAAATCACTAACAGTAGCCTGCAAGTCTAGAGTGCAAATGACATATAGCTTAGGTTTGGCACAAGGTCAAAAGTATGGGCCACTCAGAGAGGAGATGGGGCAAAACAAACAACAATAATAAAACACAAAACTTTACACTGAATAAGTTTGAGCTCACATTTTTGGATGGTACATGGGTTAACATGGAGCGACCCCGGTTATGTAAAGGTTAACAAGCTAGACTAGCAAACCTTAACGAGTGAGTTTGATTCTTATTGGGTGCTCCTTTCACATGGCCTGAAGCCACATCTAAGCCGAAAGCTTAGTAAATTACTAACCAGTCGTAGCTGGGCGCCTTGGGGGGTTTGATAGCAAGCTTGGCTAGAAAACTATAACGAGTGAGTTCAAGTCTCATTGGGTACTCAATTCATACGGCCTTCAGTCACATCTAAGCCAAAAGCTTAGTAAGTAGCAACATGGCTTAAAATAGATAGATATTACGCTGACTCCTGATTCACCAGTCGCTGTTGATTTAACTGAACAGATTGTGACAAGAACAGACCGTCCTGTCAAATGGCCGAAAAGTTTAGTGTTAAACGGCCTTTTTAAAAATTTAAGTTCTGATTTCCAGTAGCACCTTTCCTAGAGAATGTTTCTCCCTTCTGAAGGAACTATTTTCCTTTCACTAATTATGAAAGAACCTTATTGTATTACTATTTAACATGGTTCAATTTTAATTTTCAGTACAAAAACTGAGTACCCTTTTTTTCATCCTTGTTACAGGTTCAAGAACCCGTTTAGAGATAGCCCAGTCCACTGGGGCTGTAGATTACACCAACTACATCTCTGCAGAGAGGTAAGACCCCCCCACCAACGAGTGTCCTAATTATGACATTAAACCATCTTATGGTGAAACTCCAGCTTTGCAGTTTTGGGGAAATGGGGAGTACCTCTTCATTGCCTTTACTCTCAGGTCCACTCTGACCCGGAGTGGTTATACCTGATCGAGCCCTATCTATGGGTCAAATGATTGTAGCCCATTGTAGATTTTCTAAGTACTTGGTTGAGTCACATCATTGCTATGACCATTTGCAGAGGTGAGAGTTAGTCCCTTTGGACGAAGCCTCTTGGGATTTTTGCCACTGCCAGGGTCTAACTTCCTACAATCAACTCCACCCTTCTGATTGTTTCATATTTTGTACATTTTTAAATACTATATTACACACTGGCCCAGTCGGTTAGTTGCTGTAGCATACACCGACTAAATCTTTGCAGAGGGGAAAAACCTCACCCCAAACGAGTGTCTGGGATATGAAATTAAACCATCTGATGGCGAGGCTCCAGTTTTACAGAATTGGGGAATGCGGAGTGCCTCTTCATTGCCATTGTTCCGATGTCCTCTCTGGCCAGTAGTAGCACCTGATAGGGTCCTATCTATGGGTTAAATAGAACAAACTAAAGGTGCAAACGAATGACTGGTGTTAAATTGTGATTGTTATGAAACCATTTAACAATGTGCAAAAGATCTGAGGCTCATTTAAAATGTGTTTACAAATCACACACACACACACACATATATATATATATAGGGTTTGGCATTAAATAACCTACAATGGTTGATATTCCACCAAACCAAATCAAACCAAACCAAACGAAACTGTTTAGGAAGAGGTGCTCTAATTGTCTCCCTTGGATGGTTGGGCGTGCTCATTTTGCGACCCATGGACATGCGACAATATCAGAATTCTTAACTCGTCCTGCTGGTTCTTTGAACTGTAGCGTTGTTGTATTGGCCCACCTTTATACAGTAAAACCAGTATAGTCATCATTTTACTGTCCATCTTTACCAGGTAAACCTATTTCAATTTCTTACCCCTTTCATATATTATCTGTTGGGGTACGTTTGTGTATTTATGGGGTATAAGAGGTTTGGGTGTGTCGCGAAAGATTATGAAGTTGGCCACTTTTTCTTTCATCCCTACTCATTTGTTTCTTTCTGTTTGGTTGTTACCGCTGAAAAATGTAATGAATGACTGAAAAGAGATAAGGATACGTTTAAACTAAACTTTTATTCCCTGGTTTACAACAATTTTGTGGGAAGGAATGTTTTTCCCGTGTCAATAAAAGAGCCGTCTGTCCAGTCGAGACGTGTAAAGGAATCCACGGAAGAGTTTTTTTTGGCACCAGGAAGCTCATCTTTTCAGGCATGCGAAGATTATCCTTTCTATCAGACACCTCCTATGATATTGTTAATTTTTGTTCTTATTTATTTTATTTTGCGTTTATTCTATTTCTATTCTTTATGTTCTTGTTTTTATTCATTTATTTATTATTCAATCCTCACGTATTCCTTTCAGTATTTCTTATATATATATATATATACATATATAAATTTTTATAAATATTTCTATAACTCTGGTGGTGTGAAAAAAAAACAGAATTTACAATTTGTAAATTAAAAAGATATATTAAAAACCGATATCTGACAAAAAAAAAAATTATAATAAAAAAAAAAAGACCAAAAACATTCGTGCAGCTTGAAAATAATCAACCAGTACCGCAATGTCTAGTCAAAAGAAAAAACACCGAAGCTAATACGTAAAACTGCTCAATACACTTAGTAGAGCAAAACTAGAATACTTAAAAGAGCCAGAAACTACCTACCCAGGTTTCATTTACCCGATCTTCAGGATAATTCTGACTAAAGAGGATTGGCCCAAACGACATTTCATTATTAAAGTGACAACCAGAAAGATTAAAAAAATAGCATAAAAATACCACATTCTATAGGCCAAGGAGACAGGCTTTTTTAATGCATCATCATCATCATCATCATCATCATCATCAACATGTCGTGCTGGTAGCACGGATATCCCTGACCCTCTCTCGCCACTTTTCCCTATCGTTCATCACCTCAAGCAGGTCTTCTAGACAACATCCTGTATCCTCACATAGTTGCTGAATGTATGTTCGTGCTGGTCGTCCTGCTTTTGCTCGGCCATGTGTGGGGGTCCATAAGAGTACATCACTTATGAGTTCGTCCCTGCTTCTCCAGCAGTGTCCTGAGCAATTCATTCAGGTTATGATAAGAAGTTATAGCTAACTTTTCCTCCATACACAGGAGCCAATATATATAAATATATATATATAACTAAATTATCCAGTCAGTGTCCAAGGACAGTAGGTGTGGATTATTCTTTACATAGAATATATGAGGGTAATCATATAAATCTATGAGAGTGCTCAATGTATGGCTATTGTTAATTCCCTTTTTATTCTCTTAGGTATAACAAAATTCACATTCAGAGCGTATATAGTACAATTAAATGGAGACTCAAACTCGGTTCTTTAACTGCAGACATAGAGTAAAATTTAAATCGTCTTGATTGGGAATCACTGTAAATAAATAATCGCAAGGCCTATGATAAAGAAATATTAGTAACTAGTAGAGATCAGCCCAACAGCAGATATCACCTAGACAGGGAAAGATAAAGATAGATAAGGGCCAGATGAACGCAGAATATTAATCCAAAAATGAGGGCCCGTGATTCTGGAGTGGTTAATTCCCCTTGACCATTTTTAGGGTAAATTAAAAAACACTTGACGACTATAAAAAATGTCCCCACCTTATCCGGTTTAACTATCTCGATCCTAATTGAAACAAGAGGAATATCTAGGATGGCAACAGCTGAGTTAATTAACAGACATATTAGAAATAAATGTAAATCATATATGAGATAGCCATTAGTTAAACGATCTTAGTCTGTTTAGAAAAGCACACCTGCCAAGAAGGAGAAACCACCAACAGAACACAAAATTAGAAGGGACTGACCAGTAGATTAATTCCACTCCTGTTTCTTAATCGTTCTAACATTTAACATGTTAACCCCCTCTGCTCACGCCTATGAATGAAAGAATTTGTAACTTTGTAATTTGATTTCCACCTTATTTTTTAATTTTTATTTTTTTTATTGTTTATTTTTTATTTTTATCTTTATTTCTGATTTTTTAATTTATTTTTTTTAATTACCTTATTTTATCTTCTGAATACGAACTGTAACTCCACATTCGCTACTCTGCGACAGGACAGAGCATGTAAAAGAGTCATTTGACGAGACGGAGAATATACGAATAATATTCTCCGCCGAAATAAATTTATTATGACGGCTTAACCGAGTTTGAGTCTCCATTTAATGGTACTATATATATCATCATCATCATCATCATGTCGCGCTGGTAGCACGGATATCCCCGACCCTCTCTTGCCACTCCTCCCTATCGTTCATCGCCCTAGGCAGGTCTTCATGACAACATCCCATATCCTCACATAGCTGCTGAATGTATGTTCGTGCTGGTCGTCCTGCTTTTGCTCGGCCATGTGTGGGGGTCCATAAGAGTACATCTCTTATGAGTTCGTCCCTGCTTCTCCAGCAGTGTCCTGCATGTCTGTTTCGTCTAACTTGAATAGTTTTCGTGATAGGAGGCAGGTAGCCGTACATTTGGTGTCTTGTGGGGTGTTGCCGCCAGGACTTGTTCAAGATTGCACGCAGCATTCTTGTGTAATTGCCGTCTAGCTTCTTCTCCAGCCATTTTGTTAGCGTCCATGTAGTGCACCCATATAGCAGTATCGATGTGACCGCTGCCTGGAAGAAACTGCGTTTCATTTTATCGGTTAGGTCTGATTTCCATATAATCGATAGCCTATCGATAGCTGTCCATGCTTTCGTTAACCTCGTTTCGATGTCCTTTTCGGTTGATGCGACGCTGCTTCCTAGGTAAGTGAATATATATATTATAATGTTTGGAACTAATTCTTCCTCGCAACTTTTGTAATGTTATCATTATAATTAAACGCAAAACCCTGTTACACTCTGTTATTATGCGGCAATGGTTCAAACGATCTTTACAAATCGAACTGCATTTCACTCTGCCCAAGAATGTGAACCCTGTCTTTCAACAAAGTAATTCAAGTATATGTACATATTTTTATTTTTTAAGTAGAGGAATTAATATTGTGAATATGGTTATATGGCCGCGCAATTATCATGGCTCGTTGATTTGGCGTCACTTGTGTGCGATATGAACTGGTGGTTCAGTTGTAGAGTTTCGGCGCTGCAATCTGTGGTCGCTTGTTCGATCTCTAGTGGTGGAGATTACGATATACACTGCTGATGAAACTTAATAAGGTCGAAACAGCTGTCCAGTGTTTCCGTATATCGTGCGTAGGTGTTTGGCGAATTTTCTGGTCGTGGTAATTCAATTCACTAAGTAATTCAATTTATAAATTTCAGTATTGCTGTAATGCCACATATATTAGGCGCAACTCCCAATGCCTTGAGGTTAGGGTTAAGCAGCATGTTCCCAGAAACATCCGTAACTGAACAACACCCAGACAGTCAAAACTGCTCGATTCTGCGATCATTTGAAAGCTATAAATAGTTTTACGGTTAATTATAATGATGAGTGTTTTGGTGTCTAGCATAGGGCTAGGACAAAACAACATTTAGTTGTCCGAGAGGCCCTTTACATCTTACTTTATTGGCCAACTCTGAGCAAGCAAAATCCGAAGCACTCCTTAGATTTACGAGGAGATAATTGTTGCTTGACTAAGAGTGATTTTAATTAATGTGGGCGAGATGCTTTTTTGACTCCTATGCATCCCTTGTATAGCACTTGACCACATGGTCTAGTTCAAGCTATATTCTGGCACACGTGCCCGGATCTAGATTTTGGTCCGTGATACTGCCTGACTCATTAGACCCACATTGCACTTAGTAGGTCAATGACCAGCAGGGTTCGAGTCTCGGCTCGTTCCTGACCTTCCCCTCCCCTTTATCCCCACTTTAATTGGCCTTCGGGCTTTTGACGTTGTGTCAAGTCCTGTCTGGTGGGAGGCAGTGACAGATATAATCGCTGATATACTATTTCTAATATTGTTCTTGGTCAGTGTGGACGTGATTAAATATCCTCCCGACTTCAAATCAACCTAATATCACTATTCAGTGTGAATACATTTGCGAGGCTTGTTACCTTTTATAGAAATATATATATATATATATATATATGGTAGGTAGGTTCTCTCCCTTGGTCGATTTAACTCTCTAAAGGCCATGTATAACATTTAATTGGTAAATACACCTTTTAAACCAACCAATCACTGGCCCGTATAATTTGGCGCCAGATAGTAAGATATGTACAGCCATCTTTCAATCGATATCTATAAAGAAGCGGACGGTAAAATTATCACTGTTACGGTATTAGCAGTGAAAGCCTGGAGAGGTTATGAAAGTACGTTAAACATTAGCATATTCAACAACCTCAAGGATTTCAGTCAAGTGGGCTAATATATGTTTTATTTTTTTACATAGTATAGCTGCAATTAGAATTATTTGTTTGTAACTGAAAATATTGATACAAACTGTATTTTCTTTATACATGACTGAAATATAATATTATATTCTTTAAAATGTTCAAGTTGAGTTCCATGTTCTTCCTGCAACTAACTTTTATCTGTTATCACCTTAACCGCTATATTATGCGGGCTAATTCACCATACTTTTACCTCCATGTCCAAAATTCGTTATCCAACGAAATTACTTCTGATACACCCCTGTACGGATCAAATCCTTACAAGGAAGTTGGCGTTGTTTACACTTCTTAAATTTCTTGCTAACCACTACATTTGAATTCTTGTAAAATGTGAGCAATCACCTTGTTCAATAACTTCTGTACAGTCATATTAACAAACGTCCAATAATTCGTCTGCCAGTTCGTTAATTTCTTCCCTCCTTTCTTTCTGGCATCAGTTCAACTACCATCACCAAGACGCTTGCCCACGCATGCGCAGCTCATCTCCAAACCGGTTCACTGTGGATTTATGGCCCCTTACGCCATATTGACATGACGTGGACGTGAAAACTATGCCGAGTTAGAAATATTGACTAAGAAAGACGACGACGACGACGACGAAGAAGAAGAAGAAGAATGGGTGTAGCGATATACAAACGATGTCTATCTTTCTTCGTTTCAACCTACAATGAAAAATCGAACGACTTGCTTCTAATTCCTGGGGCGCATATGGTGTTCCGTTTGTCGTTCTTTCACATTAATCTTTTCCCTCGGATATGGTTCAACCTTTAACTTCAGTTTCTCTTGAAACTAGTGTTTCTTTGCTTTGAATCCCCCTCCCTCTTTCTGGTCGTACTTTTGGTAAATCACATGGTTTTATGTAAAGCTTATTTCTTTCAATCTTTTCTCGATTTTATTTGAACATTTTTTTTTCCTCATCTGTCTCATCTCGTCAGTTTTTTGCTCTCTTTCATCTCACGCTTATCTTTAATTTCTTTGGTTTCTTTCTTGTTTTTCGAGTTTTCTTCCTTTCTTTCCTATTATTTCTTCTTCTTATTATTATTCTTCTTGATTTCTTTCCTTGATTTTTATTTTCTTTGTAACTTTCTTCTTCTTCTTTTTCTCTGGATTTCTTTCCTTGCTTTTTATTATAGTTTCTTCTTCTTCTTCTTCTTCTTCTTCTTCTTCTTGGGATTTATTTCCTTGAATTTTTTATTTTCTTCTTCTTCTTCTTCTTCTCTGGATTTCTTTCCTTGATTTCTTCTTCTTCTTCTTCTTCTTCTTCTTCTCGGGATTTATTTCCTTGAATTTTTTATTTTCTTCTTCTTCTTCTTCTTCTTCTTCTCTGGATTTCTTCTTCTTCTTCTTCTTCTTCTTCTTCTTCTTCTTCTTCTTCTTCTTCTTCTTCTTCCCTTGATGTTTTGTTTTCTTCGAACTTTACTTTCTTTTTCCTTCTTTTGTCCTCTTTCATACTTCTTCTTTCCCACCGGCTTCATTTCTTACCTCATTTCTATTATCTTTTTCTTCAAATCTTTCTTTTCTCTTTTTCTATCCGCTGTAATATTTCTTCATAATTCCTTCCTTTATGCTATCCTTTTTCCTTCCTTCTTTTTTTTTAATTTCTTCTTTTTCTTCCTATTTCATTTCTTCATTATTTTCCTTTTCTTTTTTACGAATCTTTCTTTTTCCTTTTTGAATATTTGTTTTTTCTCTCTTCACAATTTATTTCTTCATGATTCTATTTATTTCATTTTGGTTTTCTTTGAATATTTTTCCTTCCTTCCTTCCTTCCTTCTCTAACCATTAATTAGATTGTAAATTCTTTATTTTTCTTCTTCATTTCGTTGCTTTTATTTAAACGTTTTTTTCAATTCACATATTCTATTTTTCTTCTTTTTCTTTTTCACCCAAACCCACTTTCTTTTCTTTATTTTTGTTTTCTTTCCTTCTTTTCTTTCGATTACTTTCTCTCTTCTTTATTTTAATTTTTTTCTTCTTACCTTTTTTCTCTTTTCTGTTTTTCTTTAATTTCTGTACTTTTTTCATTTTTTTGTAAAAACAATTCCTTCGTTGTCAGTTTTTTTTCCCCTTTTTCTCTTTCCTTTTTACCTACCTTTTATTTCCACATTTTTCTTTCTTTCATTTTGACGCATCTTTTCTTTTTCTCCCTCTTTATTTATCAACATAGTTCCCTTCTTTTTCTGTCCATTTCTTTTTCAGTCGTTCATTTTTCTTTCTTTCTTTTTCTTTGCTTTTTCCATCTTTTTACACGCGTTTCTTTTTTCTATATTCACTTCTCTCAGAATTTTTCATTCTTCTTTTTCATTCACTGGGTTTTTTGGAACGCTTGATGATATCTATGCATTTCTTTCGTTCTTTCTTTCTTTCTTTCTTTCTTTGCGTTAGGTATCCCAAATCGTCAAGAATATTTCTATTCTATATTTTTTGTTATATTTATTTCTTTATTCGGAACCCAATTTCCTTTGTTAACAACGATTGACATACATGAATTTAGATATGAATAACTATACAATCCGAAACACATTTATATGCAGACTCCCCCATGTATATATATATATATATATATACACACGCACACGCACACACTTGTCTAGTCAGTTGGAGCTGTAGAATACACCGACTGCACTTCTGCAGAGGGGTAACCCCCCCAACGAGTGTCCTTGATATGACATTAAAAAATCTGATGGAGAGGTTCCAGTGATGCTGGGGCTTTGGGGGAATGCAGTGTACCCCTTCATTGCCATTGCTCCCGGGTCCACTCTGGCCTGGAATGGTTGTACCTGATAGAACTCTATCTATTGGTCAAATAGAACTAAACTGCATACTTATGCTAAACTGGATTACTTGAAATATAACTATTTGACTAAACTGAATAGCTGGAAATAGAACTGTTTTTGTCAATTAAACTGTGTACTTATGCTAAACTAAATTGTTTGAAATTGAACTGATTCTTTGTATAAAAATGAATTTGACATTAAAAAACTTACAAAGATTGATATGCTATAAAACCCAAACAATAAACCAACACACACACACACACACACACACACACATATATATATAGGACAACATTTACGTATTGAACGCCCTTAATGTGACTCCATACATAAACAGACACATTTTTGGTCACTTGTAATGATATTCTTGAGAAACAGGTATTCCTCTCCATAAAAGAACACCTGTCATTATGGATACGGGATCTTCTTCACACTAAGATTATGAGGAAGCCAAACGCCCAGCTTGCTCACTTTTCCTATCGTTTTCAAACGGTAGAATATTGTGGATAGTGAAGCGTTGAGGTCAAATGCTAATTCTCGACTATTTTTGAGAGGATTGCATTTTTACCAATTCTCTTAAAGTGACTTGATGATGAGCGTCCAGGGCTGGCTTAATCTCACAATGACTTATCACCAGAACTTTTGGTTGGTTGGTTGGTTGTTTAACGGCGTATCAATCCATTTTGACTCATTTAACGCCGAATTAAGATTTTTAAAAATCGAGTCAAAAGTAAAAAAATAATTTCAACAAATTAATATATTTTACAAATTAATATATCTTAGAAATCTTAAATTAAAAAAAATCGTTTATAAATATGTATTGTATATGTATTTAATTTGGCTGTTTAGAACAAAGTTTTGGAATGAATTTGTTGCCTATTTTGGTAGTATATATATATATATATTGTTTAGCCACTCACACTTTTGAGTACATTCCAATTTCTTTTATAAAATTAAGTAACCTGCATTATGTTATTTTCGTAGAGAGTTTTTTCAGAACTTTCGGACTTGGCAGTCAGTAATAACATCTTGGTCATAAACACCACACATTTTCTCAAGTATTACGGTAGCATTTTGTTATTCTTCAACTCTCTCAAAATGTCGAATATTCATTTGCTGTCTAAAGATTTTTGGGGTGTGGAATCACATATTAAATTGTAATGTTCACTCTTTCAATACTGAAAAAAAGAATGACCCATGAGGGCACTCTTGAATCAGGTTTTAAATGCGAAGTTACCAGCTGTTTAAAAAAATATTTATGCCTAGACCAAACGGATCTGGCTGCTGCTGTCCCCTACATAATACCTCATAATTCCCTTAGCCAACGTGGTACGCTTGTTGGCCGAGCGGTCTGATACTAAGTTTAACGTAAAGTTGGACGGGTTTCGATCCCGGCTTCTTGCGTCCTACGTGTCTAGCCACACTGAAGAGTTCTGATAGAACGAAACAGTCGGTCTGTGGATGACAATATATATATATATATATATATATATAAGATGAAGGTGCCTGTGGTCTAATGGTTATCGTCGTAGGAACTGGATACGGCAACACGAGTTCAAATCCTGGACGAGACTGACTGCATTTCACATAGCACCTTGGGAAAGGTATGAATCCAATTATTCTCCCTCCAGCTATGGGTAAATAGTAGGACAGACTGATTCTTCAGCCTTGGTGAGGCAACTAGTCTAGGAGAAGGAATACTCTGAATTCAAACCTGTTAAACTCCGCTTAAGAATTGACCTTGTGCCATCTCCTGCCCGAGCAGAGGGGTTGGCAAATAGGATATATATATATATATATATATATATAAGATTTATTAATATGCAAAATTGGAATAACCAATTAGTAAAAGTGTCCTTGAGAAGGCAATGAAAATAGAAATAAGGAAAATTTTGAGGGACTAATCTTTATGTCAAAGAGTAATTTTTCTTTGATCTCGTCAAAGAATTTTTAGGCTTTCTTTGATAAGGGCTGATTCTTACGTTTCGGAATGGTAGACACTATCAAAACACTAAATAAGGTGAAAAAAAAATGAAAGAATGGAATATTCTTCTTTTCTTTGTTTTCTTTGTTTACACTTAACTGTATTTTCGTGTTTATTTATTTCCACCTCATTCTTTTTATTTTCTTTCTTTTCCTTCACTTTTTTTGTGTTCTATTTCTTTATCTTTTTCTTCCTTTTCCTTCTTTTTTATTCGCTTTCTTTTTCTTATCATTTTCTTTCTTTTTCGTTTGCTTCTCTTTTTTCTCCATTTCTCCTTTTTGCTTTCTCTTTCTTTTTGTATACTCTTTCTTTTTTTCATTCATTCATTTTCTTTCTTTCTTTCTTTCTTTCTTTCAATTTTGTACTGGGTTTATTTCTTTTTTCCTTTCTTTCAACACGACAAAAAATCGCGTCTTTTTATTTCTTTTAAAGTCATACATATTCAGCGAAAAACTTTCACTTATTTCTTTTTTCTTTGTAACCCTTTTTAAAATTACATTGTCCCTCATTTTTCTTCATTTCCAGCCTTTCACATCCCCTACCCTCTACCTCCGCCCCAGAAAATAGAAATGAATAGAATAAATGAAAAATCAATTGATACACTTAAAAAAATCACAGTTCGAGTTCCACTCCCTCCATCGCGAATTAAACGTGCACTGAAAAAGATAAATAAACAACAAAAAAATTTCGTTTCCCATTTTTCATTTACACAAAACAAGATGCCTTTGTGGTGTAATGGGTAAAGCGATGGACTTCGGAATGTTATATTTTGACCCTCGCCCCGGCCCAAAAATGCTATTCCAAGGTGATACACCGGAAGGAAGTGACACATTCCAATGGCCAGTAATCGAAAGAGATCGCGTGGGCGGATTAAGGCTTATGATATGGGACAAGGTGAAGGTCCCATTGTGCCACTACAGTGATGCACCGGAAGAGAGTAACCTCTGAACTGCATGACAGTTATTTCCGCTTGATGACGATTAAACATTCGATTTCAAAGATCCAGTGGACGATCGTGTGAGCGTTGAATTATTATATAATTGAGTTGAGTTGGGTGCCAAAACAGTTGCCAGTAGAATTCCAGACAGCTAGAGACCAGATGTGGTAGGGGTCCAGAGAAGATGCTGATAAGATGCCATAAAGAAAGCCAGCATCCAGCAGTGGACCCCAAGACCTCTGGTTGAGCATCTAAGAGAACATGAAAGACACAACGTGACGGTCATAAGTAGTGGAGGTCAAAATATGAAGTTTATGTTCGGTCTCCAGCACCCTCTCACATGCAACCCTTGAACAACCCTTTTCAAACCTTGCAATAAACTGAGAGGTATATATGTTGTTAAAGAAGTCTTCCTGCTTCCTTTCTTCATGCGTCTTTCTGTGTGCGTCTGTCTTTACTATTATTGAGTCGTTATGATACGGCAAATGAGTATACAACAGGAAGCGTAATACGTAAGTTCGAACTGCAAGCGCGTTATTGCGTTCACTCGATAAAATACCATAGGCTTACTCACTCTTTCATTTTGAAACAGGAACCACAACCACAGTGTTTAACCTGCCAGACAACTTGCACGGTTAAACACATTCTTATAGAATGCAGAACTTTCACTGTTATCAGAAAGCGATTTTTCAAAGTAAATAACTTAACCGATCTGTTCGAGAACGTCAAAATAGATGACATTCTGTCCTTCTTGAGAGAGACAGAGTTGTACCAAAAAACATGACAACTTAAAACTGGTTAATCTTGTGCAAATGAAATCCTGCTAACAGAAAATTCTACCTACCGTAATATTCGTTTTGAAATCTTTGGTTGAATATGTATGTATATATAGACAGAATTTGGCGTTGAATGACCTACAAAGGTTGATATGCCTTAAAACCCAAACAACCAACCAAAAACAACCATTGGAAAAGGCATGAAACCCCTTATCCTCCCATCTATGGGTTAAATAGTACCAATACTGTCCTTTTAGAATAATGGATTTGGCATTAGATAACCCGAGAAGATTGCTATGCCATTGAATAACAAACACATTTACACAGAGCAGACGATTGCTCATAAGATAAAAATGTTCATTTCTTTTAAATGAATCAGGTAAACAAAAAAAAAAAAATACTTCTTAATCAAAGTTCTTTCTTTAATATTATCTTTTTAAAAAATGTGAGATCTTTTTTTATTTATATGCATGCAAAAGTTTCCAGCGCTTATTACTTGGTTAAAAGAGATTGAACCACCCTATTGGCGTGACTTAAAACAAACTGGCCATGTTCTTTTCAAAGGTGTTAAAACTTCCCCCAAAAGGGCTGTCCTGCGTATGACACGAAACTACATCATATACCGATGTTCTAGTTCAGGATGGCCCAGTCGGCTGGTGCAATAGAATACACCGACTGTTTCTCTGCAGAGCGGTAAGATACTCTAACGAGTGTCCTGGATATGCGGAGCCTCCAGTAATGCTGGAGCTTTGGGTAATGCAGAGTACGCCATCATTGCCATCGCTCTTAGCTCTATTTTGGCTCGGAGTGGTAGCATCTGTGTGCTTGTGCTAAACTGAATTGTTTGAAACAGAACTATATTTTGACTTTGAAACTGTGAACTAATGCTAAACTGAATTGTTTGAAATGAAACTGTTTTGACATTTAAACTGATTACTTATGTGAAATTGAATTGCTTGGAATAGAACTGTTTTTACATTTAACTGTGTGTAAATAAATAACTGAGTTTAATTGAATTGTTTGTGATACATAGCAATATTTAGAACAATTAAACTTTGTTGACTAAAATGAATACTTTGAAATAGAACTGGTTTTGACATTTAAACTGTGTATTTATGCTAAACTGAATTGTTTGAATTAGAACTGTTTGTATGTATAAAATGGATTTGGCATTAAATAACCCACAATGGTTTATATGCCATAAAACCAAACCAATGACTAGATGTGTAAAGAAAAGACTATTTATTCTGAACTAAATTGTTTCGAATGAAAGGTTTTGTTTTGTTTCTTTGTTTAAAGGCATATCAACCTTTGCAGGTTATTTAATGCCAAAGCCATCCTTCTAGAAGAACAGTAGTGATGCTGTTTAAATCATAGCTTGGTGGATAAAGGGGTTCATACTTTTCTCAAGGGTATTTGTCCGAAAGTGAAGGAGCCAACTGTTTGGATTGGTTTCTTTGTTTAATGGCATATCAATCTTTGTAGGTTATTTAATGCCAAATCCATCCTTCAAGAAGAACAGTAGTGTTACTATTTAACCCATAGCTGGGTGGATAAGTGGATTCATACTTTTCTCAAGGGTATTTGTCCGAAAGTAAAGGGGCCAACTGTTTGGATTGGTTTCTTTATTTAATGGCATATCAATCTTTGTAGGTTATTTAATGCCAAGGTGTAGGGGAGGGCGCTACTCCTTTCCCTGGATTGCTCCATTTTACCCTTGATCCTTACCTTATAATGGTGAGTGTTAAGCAAGGTAGCATCAAGTACCATTTTTTTTAGTCTTTGGTATGACTCGACCGGCGATTGAACCCAGGTCTCCCGGGCCATTGGCGAACACTCTAACCATTTGGCCAATGACCTTGTAAGTCAATAGTTTGTAGGTAATCTTATTCTTAAATGATTTGCACACGAGTATCATTATCATTTGTACACATATGAATAGTTCTAAATATTCTAACACAAATAATTCTATTTAGTATTAATCATCTGTTTGCACTCACTTGAACGGTTTCAAATATTGGTGTCTACCATAAATATTTTTATTTGCACACAGTTAAATGGTTTCATGTATCGTTATGTAACACTATGAAATTTAGGCACGAGTTAAAGAATTTCAAGTATTGCTAATCAACACAAATAATTCTATTCGTCATTACTCATTTGTTAGCACAGAATTAAATTGTTTCAAGTATTGCTATGTATCACTAACAATTCAATTAAACATCAGTCATTTGTTTGCACACTGTTCGATCTGTAACAATTCGATTTAACGTGCGTCATTTCTTTGCATCTAGTTTGAATGTCAAACAGTTGTATTTGACAAAAGATATGACCTAAACGAGGGCTAACTTTCCGGGTCAGAGTGGACCTGGGAGTGATGGCAATGAAGGGATACTCCATATTCTCTAAAGCTCTAAGGCTGGAGCCACATCATCAGATCATTTAATGTTATATCCAGGACACTTGTCAGAGGTGAAGTCTTACCCCAATGCAGAGATGCTGTCGGCGTGTTCTCCAGCACCAGCCGACTAGGTTTAGTATCTGTTAGGGTCACATCCTTAAGTCAAGTTGATCTGTTTAAAAATTATTAGTATTCGATAAGAATAATTGATGCTATATATATATATATATATATATATATAGTTTAAGTTAAGAATAGTTTCTTATTACTGAAATTATTAACTAAGGATTATTATTAGTTACTTGAAACCATAATACCGTGTACTAGCAAATGACTATTAATAGGTATAGATAATTACTGGAAACCATATAATTATAAGTATTAGATAGGAATACTTGAAACCATACAACTGTGTGCAAATTATTTGCATTTGATAGGAATACTCAGTGTCATTATCTGTGTGCAACAAAAAAAAATCAAAAAACAACAAAAAAAACAAAAACAAAACCAAAAAACACTCAATAAACAACTACACCAAAAACATAAATCTTCGATGAACACAATTCCCAAACCTCTGGGCATAAACTAACTTAAAACGAGTTGACATGCCATTGAAATCAATCAATAAATCAATTAATATCAGAGGTATACATTTTCGTTTTGTAAATTTTTTCTTTCTTTCTTTCTTTCTTTCTTTCTTTCTTTCTTTCTTTCTTTCTTTGCACTTTCTTTCTTTCTTTCTTTCTTTCTTTCTTTCTGTCTTTGCACTTTCTTTCTTTCTTTCTTTCTTTCTTTGCACTTTCTTTCTTTCTTTTTTTGCACTTTCTTTCTTTCTTTCGCAGGTTTTTTGCAGGAAACTTTTCTACACACCAAAAGGATATCTATACACAGGAACGGCAAAATCGCCAAACAGTCACTTGTTTTCGTCTCAGTTCTTTATTATTTAGTTTGAAATACATCAAACCAACACAAGAATACATGCGTTGTATAGTCACTATAAAACTATACAAATATACAGATGCAGGGAAATACGAAACACTGACGACTCTCCGTTGTTCAGGTACGAAACGTTTATCAACTTCTTGACTTTAGTTTTTCGACACTAAGAGAGAGAGAGAGAGAGAGAGAGAGAGAGAGAGAGAGAGAGAGAGAGAGAGAGAGAGAGATAATTTTTCTATGCTGACTGTACTATCTGACCCAACCAACGCGCTGCGCATCCCGTAGGGCCCAGCTGGACTGGCCCGGCCCAGAGTCGGAACTCAACTAACGTCTTTTTCAAAATCACCAAATTCTCAGCCCATCGCTTCCGGGCATGACAACATTCACACCCCAGTCCCATTTCCTATGTGGGTTTTTATTATGACATTTGTGATTGTCATATTCTCTGCGCACGAGCGTGAAATGTACCTAATGTTTGTGCACCTGCACTAAGAGCCGAATAGTTCAAAGCCCAACCAAACCGAACGATAAATATAATTAACGAAAAATGATTAATATAAAAAAATCATTCCGTAATTATATAACACATGTAAGCAGGTGTTTTACCCCCAGAATGAGCAGTTTCTAGGAAGCTCTTAAGTTTCCTCTACCGACTTTTTCAAAATGACCGCCATTTTGTACAAAAAACCCCCTTAAAATGCTGATTATTCGTTTATTATAGCTTTTAGAAATAACAAGTGTAAATGATAACATTAAAAGCTTACAATAATCTAAGGCCGAGTTATGATATTCAAGATGGCGCTGGAAACGACCGCCAACCCGCCAAATCCATAAAAATGCTCCCCGTTCGTTGATTATTTATCATAGACGTAGTTTTCTAAACGGCTTTTTTTTTGCAATATTGGGTGTGTTTACGACATAGTAAATATCTTGCAGAGTTTGATCTTTGGAAAGATCTAATTTTCAAAATAGGGTCCGTTTTTATCGTTATCTAGGCATGCCAACAGTATGGATTCCCTAGGCAATCTTTCCCAATCGGTCATCACTCTTGCCAAATTCCTTTAGGCGGCATCGAGTGTCAGCACAGAGCCGGTGAATATAAGTCTTATCTGGTCAGCCAACACTGGTGTGTCCATGTGTTGGAGTCCATGGGAGAGCGTGACTTGATCGTATTTTTTGAATGGTCTGTGAAATGGGAGGTAGGTGGCCGTACAGCAGTTGTTTTTTTTTTTTGGTTGCTGCTTCCAGAATGGCATGCAGTATCTTTGTGTTGTCCTCATCTAGTTTTTTCTTCAGTCGTTTCGTTAAAAGGCGCTGACATAAAATAGTACTGACACAGATACAGCTTGGGAGGTTTGGTTTCGTTTGGTTGGGTTTTATTGTGTATCAACCGTTGTTGGTTATTCAATGCCAAATCCAATTTTTATGCATATAAACAATAACGAGGACCATTAAATAGGTTTCCAGACTTCTTTCGTATGGGCAATTCTATTGAAAGTACACACATGAAACTCAAGTCCCCTTCGAAGTAATCTCCTCCAGCTGCAATGAACTTGTTGTACCGTTCCAACAACTTCTGGAAGGACCCATGGAAGTCCTCTGGTGTGAACGTGTCAATGACCTTCGTCACACCCTCTTTCATCTCCTCAATTGTCTCATAACGACAGCCTGTGAGCTTAGGGAATAACCAAAAGTCACAGGGAGCAAGGTCTGGACTATAGGGAGGCTGAGGAACTGTCTTAATGCCCATCTTGGTCAAATAGTCTGTGACGAGGATGGAGTTGTGGACTGGTGCATTTCCTAGTGGAAATGCCACTGACCCGATTTGAAGAGTGCTGGCCTCTTCCCAAGGAAGAACATGGTAACCTTAACCCTAACCGTTTGGCCAATCAACTCTGGTGTTCTGACTTCCTTACTCCTCCCACACCTCTCATCATCCCTCATAGACTCCCTGCCTTCCTTGAATCTTACATGCCACTTAAAAACTGATGCTCGATTCATGCAAGATGGTCGAAAAGCAGTCTGAAGCATTCCATACGTTTCTGAGGCAGCATTTTTTCCAAGTTTAAAACAGAATTTTATTGCATATCGTTCTTTTAAAGTGTCCTGACGTCCAGATTGCATTTTTGAAATTCCCCTGCTGTAACAATCAGGCTTTAGTAGGGTGTATTCCAATTGCTGCTGTAGCTATTCATTTGAAGCTGAAATCATAAAAATTTGTCAGCCATCTCAGAAGATGTATAGCAATAACATAGTGAATTTTTAAGAGTCTACGACAATTTTAAATGCCTGTACAAAAAAGTCTGGAAACTTATTCAAGACACCACGTAAAATACCTGTTGGGTTTTATCTGATATGAGTTTATTTACTGCTAAATGAAAAAAGAACCGAGGTGAACATTCTCTAAGTGTGATAATTCCACAATCTTTGCCAGGGATTGTAAGTTTTGATTATCTTCTATTTAATTTACAGACTGCAGAGAAGTTAAAAACATCGAGAACTGCAAGAAAAATTGGTGATACGAACAAAAGCTTCGAGGAATAATGAAAAAAAAATCTATCGCAAAAGCTAAAGTAAAATTAATGAACTAATGTTGCTATTACTATGAGGTGATTAACAAACTGATGTAAAGTAGTCGTTCGTTACTAAGATTAAGGAGGGACATCGCCCCTCAGGGGGGATCTGAGGGTTTGAAGGGGGATTTGAAATGCAGCTTTATAGACTGAAACAGTTGAATTATTGATTTTTCTGTAAGGCACAGTGCTGTAATGCACCTTTGAATTAATATCAGAAATGAGGATTGGTTGGTTGGTTATGGCATATCAACCCTTGTCGGTTATTTAATGCCAAATCTCATATATATATATATATATATATATATATATGGAGAAAAGGCAAATATTTTTGGTAGATCTGACAAGATGATGCAGGCACACCCTGTCTTGTCAAAAAATTTGGCTTCATTGAAATATCTAACTGAAAAAGAAAATTAAAAATATGGAGGCGCTAAAAATTAAAAAAAACATATGGAGGCACTGTAGGAGAAAAAACATTTTTGTTGTGATTTTTCACCCCAACATGCATGTTAAAATTTCCCCTTTTTACTTCCCTTCCATTCCTCCCTCTAAAGACCTCCCCCTTCCTCATACTATCTCTCTCATTTTTTCACGGAAATTAAGTCAAAACGAACAACCCCTACCACCACCACTCAATCCAAGATCTATTCCTTTTTTTCCCTTTTCTGTCTTCTATCTTTAGACCCTACCCCCTTTCATACTCACATTTATACACTCTTATCTCTTTCCTCTTTTTGCAAAACTTTAGAAAAAAAAATTATTTTTCTCAGTTGAAAAGTTCTTTCAATAAATAAGAACGAAAGATTCTGAACTGATTTCGTTGTTTGTGTTTTTAGTATATCCACTGTTCCAGTTATTTTTATTATATATATATATATATATATATATATATATATATATATATATATAATTTGTAAACAAAAGGTTTGATAGATTTTAAGCTAGCTAGAGCTCACTTGTTTACTCACAGTTAAAATGTTGTTATGTAATTGCCGATGGATTTCGTTTTATATATCTTGCCTTTCGGTTTAGTTAGGCTGAGAACCTTTCGCTTAGCGCATGGGTTAGTTGGGTGCAACATTAACGTAGGTGTTCACGTGCGCGCGGAGAGGATGTGTCAAAATAAAAATTCCAGATAGGAATTGGGACCAAGGTATTTTGGTGACGTCATGCACCGGAAGCGTGGGCTGAGATTTGAGAAAAAGCAGTTAGTTGAGTTCCTGCCTCGGAAGAAGAAAGTTGACTTTCAGAGCTGGGCGAGGCCGGACGACTTTGTGCACTACGGGCGCCGCGCGTTGGTTGGGTTGTGGGCTGACGATGTAAAAGCAATCAGCATAGAAACATTGTGCCTCTCTCTCCTCATGTCGAAAAACCTTTAAAGTCAAAAAGGTGAATAAAAGTTTCGTACCTGAACCAATTTCGTAAAGTTTAGTGTTTTTAGATTCCATCAGTCTATTTCGCACATCCATATATCTGGCTATGTAACAATGTTTCAAATATTGTCTAATACGAATTATTCTGTTTATTATCAATTAGGTGTTTGCACACAGTGGAATAGTTTCAAACATTTCTATGTAACAATAGCAACCTAATTTAATATCAGTCATTCCCTTACACACAGTTAAATGGTTTTATATATATATATATATATATATATATATATATATATATATAGTTTGTTGTAGGACCCCCCACCAAAATTTTAAGTAGGTAGGTCCACGAAGAGATTTGTATTTTTAAAATTTATTTATTTTGTTCTTACATACGTGTTATATATGTGTATGTTTCCAGCTTGTTACTTTCGCCAGAGAACATATATGGCACAAGGCCTTGTTAATGGGGTACTCAATGAGACTTGTTCGCACTTTGAATTGCGAACAAGAGTGAGTTCAAGTCTCATTGAGTACCCCCATTAACAAGGCCTATCTCTTATAAGATCTCTTAGAAGATAAAACCGGAATCCTCCCAAGGCTTGCCCATTCAGCTGGAGCCGTAGAATACACCGACTGCTTCTCTGCATATGGGTAAGGCACCCCAACGAGTGTCCTGGACAGGACACTAAATAATCAGATGATAAGGTTCAAGTAATGCTGGAGCTTTTGGGAATGCGAAGTACCTCTTCATTGTCTCCTGACAATTCAGTATGTTATTGATATGCATGTAATGAGATGACTGGTCAATTTTTATGATTTCAGGTTCAATTGAACAGCTACAGCAGCAATTGGAATACACCCTACTAAAGCCTGATTGTCACAGCAGGTGAATTTCAAAAATGCAATCTGGACGTCAGGACACTTTAGAAGAACGATATGCTATAAAATTCTGTTTTAAACTTGGAAAAAATGCTGCCACGGAAACAGATGGAATGCTTCAGACTGCTTTTCGACTATCTTGCATGAATCGAGCATCAGTTTTTGAGTGGCATAAGGAAGGCAGGGAGTCTGTGAGGGATGATGAGAGGTGTGGGAGGAGTAAGGAAGTCAATACACCAGAGTTGATTGGCCAAACGGTTAGGGTTAGGGTTACTATGTTGAGGTTTTAAGGGAGTTCAAGAAGAGATTCCTTGGGAAGAGGCCAGCACTCTTCAAATCGGCTCGGTGGCATTTCCAGCAGAACAATGCACCAGTCCACAACTTCATCCTCGTCACAGACTATTTGACCAAGATGGGACATCAAGACAGTTCCTCAGCCTCCCTATAGTCCAGACCTTGCTCCCTGTGACTTTTGGTTATTCCCTAAGCTCACAGGCTGTCGTTATGAGACGATTGAGGAGATGAAAGAGGGTGTGACGAAGGTCATTGACACGCTCACACAAGAGGACTTCCATGGGTCCTTCCAGAAGTTGTTGGAACGGTACAGCACATGCATTGCAGCCGGAGATTACTTCGAAGGGGACTTGAGTTTCATGTGTGTACTATCAATAAAAGTGCCCATACAAAAAAAGTTTGGAAACTTATTGAAGTATCCTCGTAATAAGTGCTTGAACATTCCGGTCTTATAAAATATTCCCAAAACAAACTAGATTAAACCATTTAAATCCATTGTCTAATTTTCAGAGCCATGCAGTGAAAAATATGATGAAATAATGTTGTATAACAAAGGTTTGGTTTGGTGGGTTTTATGGCATATCAACCTTTGTAGGTTATTTAACGCCAAATCCATTTTTATGTAAATAATCTGTTCTATATAAATTCAGTTTAGCATGGGTACATAGTTTAATAGTCAAAAACATTTCTATTTCAAACTATTCAACCAGTTATATGTAACAATTCAGTTAAGTGTAATGTCGAAAAACAGTTCTCTTTGAAATAATTCAGTTAAGCATAAGCACGCAGTTTAAATGTAAGTACGGTTTAATTGTCAAAAATATTTCTATTTCAAGCTATTCAGTTTACTCAAACAATTCAGTTTAGCATAAGTATGCGGTTAGTTCTATTTAACCCATAGATAGGGCCCTATCAGGTGCTACCACTCCGGGCCAGAATGGACCTGGGAGCAATGGGAATGAAGGGGTACTCCGCTTTCCCCAAAGCTCCAGCACTGCTAGAACCTCACTATCAGATTGTTTAGCGTCATATCCAGGACACTCGTTAGGGGGGGTGCTTTACCCCTCTGCAGAGGTGCAGTCAGTGTATTCTACAGCCCCAGCTGACTGGGTAATTGTATAACAAAGAAAAGACGACAACACTTATGTATGAAAAAGAATATGATTCTTGTTTTTATAACTGAAAAAGAACGAAGGGTAGAGCAAAAGAGTGGGTTGAAGACGTTGAAATGCACGTACAGGAACTGACGTAACGGATCTTTGGTGAAATCTCTTCTCTTTAGATCAAACTCTTCCTGGGCATATAACATCCCGGACACCCGCGCAATTAATATGCCCACGTCTCCCTCCGGCATGTCACCCACTCAAATTCTCGTGGTCATAATTCTTTCAGCCTGCCGTCTCCACAATTCACGTGGACACGGTTCCTTCTTGCATGAAACCAACGCAATTTCCACGGCATTTCCACCGAGAACACCTGCGTCCTGTTTACTTTAGGTACCAGGTGCATTTCCTGTTGTTTTCGTTCAAACAGGGTTTGATTTCTGTCGTTACATCGACAGAAGTCAAAGATGTCTTCAAGTCAATATCTAACAATTATCCAGTCAGGAGCAAAAATAGTCGGATTCATTGACAAAAAAAAAAAAAAAAAAAAAAAGATCAATGAACAAACAAAAAAGGAAAAAGAATTAATTCTTAGTTGCCCCTCTCCAAGATTCTATACCACCATAAATCATTTCAAGGATGGATTTCACTAAATTAAAGCAATAATCTCAAGCAAATTGGATTCTACTTTCTAAAAGAGCAGTTTATAGATCATTTTTGGTGAATGGAACCTTCTTGTAGACCACTTTAAAATTTCAACTATATATTTTCAATTGGACTTTGACCCGGACAGTTCCCTTGCCATATCATTTATTTTATCGGCTTTTTCTGAAGAAAATAGTTAATTCCCATTGCTCTGAGACAAGATAGATTATCGTCGTAAAAAATCACTTCATCATCTCTAAACCAATTTAAGGAATATATTATGGTAACAGAATTGAACTATTAGAAAAATGTTTTAAAAGGATCACTATCCTGTTTCCTCTCCTTTTTCTTTCTATTTTCATTGTTTTTTCTTTTCCCCTTTCCCTTCTATTTTCATTGTTTTTTTCTTTTTCCTTCTATTTTCATTGTTTTTTCTTTTTCCTTCTATTTTCATTGTTTTTTTCTTTTAACGTCTACTCTCATTATTTTTTGCCTTCTATTTTCATTGATTTTTTCTTTATCATTCAATTATAATTTTTGAAAAAAATCCTATTGTTCATTGTTTTTTCCTTTCTTTCTATTTTCATTAATTTTTCTCTTTTTCCGTCTATTTTCATTGTTTTTTCTTTTAACGTCCACTTTAATTGTATTTTTCTTTTCATTCTATTTTCATTGTCTTTTTTTTCTTCTATATTCATTGTTTTTTTCCAACTATTTTTATTGATTTTTTTAACTTTTTCTTTCTGTTTAATTTTTTCTTTTTCCTTCTATTGTCCTTGTTTTTTTTATTCTTTTTCCTGAAAATTTAATTGTTTTTTCCCTTATTCCTGACATTTTACTATTCTTATCTTTTTCTTTCTATTTTCATTGTTTTTTTTCTTTTAACGTCTACTTTCATTGTTTCTTCTTTTCCTTCTCTATTTTATTTTATTTTTTAAAAACTTTTTCTTTCTATTTCATTATTTTTTCTTCTATTGTCATTGTTTTACCCCTGAAAATTTCATTGTTTTTTCCTTATTCCTGACATTTTCATTGGGTTTTCTTTTTTCTTTCTTTCTTCAACAATTTTTCCTCTTTCCTTCTATTTTTACCGTTCTTTCTTTTTCTTTCAATTTCATTTTAAAAATTTTTCCTTCTATTTTATTGTTTAATTACTATTTTCATAATTTTTTCGTTTTATTTTCATTGTTTTTTCTTCTTTTCCTTCTATTTTCATTGTTTTCTTTTTTTCCCTCCTATTTTTATTAAAAAAAATCTCCTACTGTTTTTATTGACTAATTACTGTTTTCATAATTTTTTCTTTTCGTTCAATTTTCATTGGTTTTCTTCATTTTCCTTCTGTTTTCATCGTTTTTTCTGGTATCTATTTTCATTGCATTGTCTTTTTCCTTCTATTTTCATTGTCTTTTTCGATCTTTCTATTTTCATTTTTTTTCTTTTTCCTTCTATAATATTGCTTTATTTTCTCCATTCAATTGTTTTTGGTTTTTGCAGTTTCCTTCTATTTTTCATTATTTTTATTTCTATTTTCATAGTAAATTTCTTTTTCTTTTTCTTTTCATAATTTTTCTTTTCTTTTTATCATTTACATTTTTCTTTTTCATTCCATCTTCATTGGTTTTGATTTTTCCTTCTATTCTTATTCGATTTTTGTTTTTTCGCGCCATTTTCCTTCGTTTTTGCATTTTCCTTCAATTCTAATTGGTTTTCTTTTTCTTTCAATTTCCATCCTTTTTTATTTTTTCTTCTATTTTCATTGTTTTTTTCTGTTCCCTTTCTTTTCATTCTTTTTCTTTTTTCTCTCAATTTTATTGTTTTTCGTTTTTCTTGTTTTCATTGTTTCTTTTTCTTTTCATTGTTTTTTCTCTTTCTCTTTATTTTCACTGTTTTTCTTTTTCCCTCTATTTTATTTTTTTCTTTTCCTTCTATTTTCATTGTTTTTTTCTTTTATTTTTATTGCTTTTTCCTTTTCTTTTCCTTGTTTTTTCTGTTCCTTTTCTTTTCATTCTTTTTCTTTTTGCTCTCAATTTTATTGTTTTTCGTTTTTCTTGTCTTCTTTTTCCCTCAATTTAATTTTTTTTCTTTTCCTTCTATTTTCATTGTTTTTTCTTTTTTCTTTTCATTGTTTTTTCCTTATATTGTCATTGTTTTTTCTTTTCCTTTTCTTTTCATTCTTTTTCTTTTTCCTCTCAATTTTATTGTTTTTCGCTTTCTTGTTTTCATTGTTTCTTTTTCTTTTCATTGTTTTTTCTCTATTTATTTTCACTGTTCTTCTTTTTTACTCCATTTCATTTTTTCTTTTCCTTCTATTTTCATTGTTTTTTCTTTTATTTTCATTGCTTTTTCCTTTTCTTTTCCTTGTTTTTTCTTTTCCTTTTCTTTTCATTCTTTTTCTTTTTGCTCTCAAATTTTTTTCTTGTTTTCATTGTTTCTTTTTCTTTGCATTTTTTTTTCTCTTTCTCTTTATTTTCACTTTTTTTCTTTTTCCCTCAATTTTCTTTTTTTCTTTTCCTTCTATTTTGATTGTTTTTTCTTTTTTCTTTTATCTTTATATTTTTTTCTTTTTCCTTCTATTTTTCATTTGTTTTTCTTTTCCCCACTATTTTCATTGATTGTTTTCTTTTTCCTTCCACTTTTAATCTCTTGTTCTCTTTTCTTCTATTTTCACCGTTTATTTTCATTGTTTTGTTATTTTTTCATTCTATTTTCATTCTTTCTTTTACTTTTCTCTTCTATTTTCATTATTTTTTCTTTTTCCTTCTATTTTCATTGTTTTTTTCTTCTGTTTCATTGTGTTTTTTTTCTTTTTCTTCTATTTTCATTGTTTTTCCTTTCTTCTTTATTTTATTCGTTTTATTAAAATAAATCAATCTCCATCATCCTTCCACTTTTTTACCTGCTATTTTCATTCATTTTTTCTGCTATTTTCCCTCTTTTTCTTTTTCTTTAAAAGAATCAAGTGCCTTCATATTTTCACTCTTTTTCCTTCTATTTTCATTCATTTTTTCTGCTATTTTCCCTCTTTTTCTTTTTCTTTAAAAGAATCAAGTGCCTTCATATTTTCACTCTTTTTCCTTCTATTTTCATTCCTTCATGTTTTTCCTTCAATTTTAATTCGTTTTCTTCTTTTTACTTTTTTTTTACAACTCTTTCTTTATCTTTAAAAGAATCTATCTCCTTCATCGTTCCACTTTTTTCCCTCTGTTTTCATTCATTTTTGAAAATTATTCCTTCAATTTCAATTACATTTTTACTTTAAAAAATTTATTTTTATCATCTGTTTACCTTTTTTGTTTCTATTTTCATTCATTTTTCTTTTTCTTTAAAGAATCAATCTATTTCATCTTTCTACGTCTTTTTCTTTTAATTTAATTCTTTTTCTTTAAAAGAATCTATCTTCTTTAACTTTTCACTCATTTTCTTTCTATTTTCATTCCTTTTTAATTTTCTTATTCTATTTTCATTCGTTTTTTACATTTTTCCCTCTAATTTCATCGCTTTTTCTATATATTTCTATTTTTCACTCTTCTTTTTTCCCTGTTGGCTGGCCCCGTACAATACGCTAACTGCATCTCTGTAGAGGAATAAGATACCTACCCAACGAATTTTCTGGATATGGCTCTAAACTAATTGATAATGAGGCTCCAGTTCTACAATTTTGAGGGAATCTGAAGTACCCCTTCATTGCCATTACTCCCAGGTCTACTCTGATTCGGAGTGGAAGTACCTGTTAGGGTCTCATCTATAGGTCAAATAGAACTATTTAATTATTCACTATACTTGAAACAATTTAACTGTGTGCAAACAAATGATTTATGTTAGATCGAATTATTAGTGTTAGATAGCAATACTTGAAACTATCTGAGTACAAACAACAATAAATAGCAATTTTTGAAACCATTTAACTTTGTGCAAACAAATGATTAATATTACATAGAATTATTTCTGTTAAATAGCAATTTGTTTGGAACAATTTAACTGTATGGAAACAAATAAAGTCTTGCTCGCTGGGAAATAAAGTTACCTATAAACTATTCACTTGAAAATCATATATAATATATATCTGTATAAATAGGGTTTGGTATTAAATAACCGTCAAGAGTTAATATGCCATTAAACTAAATAACCTAACCTAATCTGGATAGATAGATAGGTAGACAGATAGATCTGAGTTATAAAAGTAAAGTTGGCGACTTTAGTCGAGGGCGACCAGAAGGCTCCCTTTTCAATAGCTACTACACCGAGTTGTAGGGGAGGGCGCAACCCCTTTCCCTGAATTGCTCCATTTTACCCTTAATACATAGCTTATATTGCTGAGTGTTAGGCAAGGAGGTATCAAGTACCATTTTTAAAGTCTTTGGTATGACGCGACCTGGGATTGAACCCAGGTCTCCCGGTTGGCAAACACTCTACCCACTCGGCAAATGAGCAGGTTAACTAAATTATTGTAGTAGATAATACATAATATATGTATAAACAGGATTTGGCACTAAATAACCATCAAGAGTTGGGATGCCATTGAACCAAATAACCAAATCTTACGCAATCCTGATAGATAGATCTAAGTTATAGTAGTACATTATATACAATATATCTATAAAAAGGATTTGGCATTAAATAACCATCAAGGGTTGATATGCCATCAAACTAAATAGCCTAATCTAACTTAATCCTGATGGATAGATAGATAGATAGATAGAAGTAAAGTTGGCGACTGTCCTCGAGAGCGACTCGAAGGTTCCTTTTCGATAGCTAGTATACCAAGGTGTAGAGGAGGGCGTTACTCCTTTCCCTGGATTGCCCCCCTTTACCCAAGATATATACCTTGTAATGCTGAGTGTTAAGCAATGAAGTAGCAAGTACCATTTTTTAAGTCTATGGTATGACTCGACCTGGGATTGAACCCCGATCTCCCGGTCCATTGGCGAACAATCTGAGTCATAATTGTATACAATGTACAATATTTGTATAAATAGGATTTAGCACTAAATATCTAATAGGGGTTGAAATGCCATTCAACCTTAACCTAACCTAACCATATTTTTCTTTAAAAGAAGGGATCTTCTTCATCTTTTCACTTATCTTTCTTCTATTTTCATTCTTTTCTTTTTCTTTCCTTTGTTCTTTTCGTCTTTTAAAATTTCTTTCTCTATCATTCTGTTTTTTTTTCTTTTCTTTTTCCTTCACTTCAGTCTCGTTCCGTTATTTTCCCCATTTTTATTTTTACTTTCTTTTATCCATTTTGTGCCAATGTACATTATTCATTCTCACTAACCCTCATTAATAGACCGTCTCACACTCTCATCTAATCAAACCAATCCCAGCACCACAAAATGAACAATCTGTTTCAGATTAAGACAAAAAAGAAAAAGAAAAAAGAATAATGAAGAAAAATAAATAAATAAAGAAAGAAAGAAAGAAAGAAAAAAGATACCAGGACCAACAAGTATAATAATATACTCTTTATAATTACGAACCGATAGCTAATAGGAAGAAACAAAGACGCCATGTTTGGTTGAAGAAAACTTCTCGATCCTATCATCGCTCATTAAAACAAACATTGTACGACCGTCCACATATTGTTATTCTATTTTTTCCCTTTTTTAAAAAAAAATTCATTCGACTCGTTATTTATACGAATTTATACATAGTTTTTGTACGAATACATTTTAAAAATATTTTATTTCCTTTTTTCTATAGACGTTTTTTTTTCTTCTGAAACGCCACAAGCAATAATTTGTCGAGTTGACAGCGACGGGGTGTCATGGCGACGGCAATTATGGCGGCTGTTCTTGCTTCCTGATTCAAATACATGGCGGAATCAGCTATTCGCTGAAGGCCTCTTAGATGCGGCTTTCATGATTGTTACAGTGGCTTAATATAAACTGTTAATTACTCGATGGCGGAAGAAATTAGCCAAAATAAAAAATAAAAAATTGTGGAAGAAAAAAAAAAAAAGGCTGTAAAGAATTTAAAAGAAAGCAAGAAAAAAATATTAAAAAAACTGAAAACGATTTCGTTAATGAAGAATGTTAGGTTTGGTTGATAGAACGGAAAAATCTATTTGCTACCTTCTGGTGAAAGGATAAAAAAAAAATATGTGGAAGTATGCGAGAATGAATGAAAGAAGGAAGGAAGGACAGGGAGAAGGCAGAAAGGAAAGAGATGAAGGAGAAAGGATATATCGAGAGCTTTAACAAAGGATTGAAGAAGAAGGAGAGAGAGAGAGAGAGAGAGAGAGAGAGAGAGAGAGAGAGAGGTAAAGAAAAGGAGAGGAAAAATAGAGAGAAAAACAAAAATGTATGAGAGAGAGAGAGAGAGAGAGAGAGAGAGAGAGAGAGAGAGAGTGATAGATAGATAGATAGATAGATAGATAGATAGATAGATAGAGTGAGATATAGAATATGGTGATATAGGATGCACAGAAAGAGAGGGAATTAAAGAAGAAAATCATGCTAATGACGTGGTGGTGGTAGTAGTAGTTGTACTAGAAGAAGAAGAAGAAGAAGAAGAAGAAGCAAAGGAAGTGATAGTAGTTGAAGAAGAAGAAGAAGAAGAAGAAAAGGAAGTGATAGTAGTTGAAGAAGAAGAAGAAGAAGAAAAAAGGAAGTGATAGTAGTTGAAGAAGAAGAAGAAAAAAGGAAGTGATAGAAGAAGAAGAAGAAGAAGAAGAAGAAGAAGAAGAAGAAGAAGAAGAAGAAGAAGAAGAAGAAGAAGAATTATTTAATATTGAATGAAAGTCAATTTTTGGACATGCATTGTCCATCACGCTTTTTTTTCTTTCTTTCTTTCTTTCTTTCTTTCTTTCTTTCTTTCTTACACCTTCCGCCTAGCCTTTCTTTTTTCCCCCTTTACATCAAGCTTTTCTTTCTTTCTTTCACACTCCGTTAAGCCTCTCTTTTTTTCCATCATTCCCTAAACATTTTGCAAGAATTTATGCTATAAAGACCTCCCCCCTAAAATAAAACCCCAAACAAAAACCCAACAAGAAGAAGAAACCTAAAAAAAAAACAACAAAAAAACATAAAAATCACAATTTCTTTATAATCACACCCGAGGGTTCATTCGGTGCGATTTTTAGATCAAATATTTTGCCGACAGATATTCTCTAAGGTTTTGCTTCAAAAGATTAACGCTAATAGCCTCTCCCACTCCGACACACAAAAAAAGATTTAAAAAAAGAAAGAAAGAAAGAAAGAAAGAAAAACAGACAAATAAACACAAAACCTTATTTAAATAACAACAGTAATTAAAAACTCCCACGAATTATTCGCGCTTTTATTATTATGTTTTTTTTTCCACTGCTTCGTACGGTCCCTGTCATTTTGGTATCCTTAAATACACATCCTTAATTCTTCTTTCTTTTTCTCCAAAACTCTAAACCCTCTTTTACCCAGTTGGCAGGGGCTGTAGAACACACCGACTGCATCTTTCCAGAGGTGTAAGCCCCCACCCCTACACCAAACGAGTGTCCTGTGGCCCAGTCGGCTGGGGCTGTATAATACATCGACTGCGTCTCTGCAAAAGGGTAAGATTCCCTCATCCATAAGTGTCCTGTTGCACCAATTTGCAGTAACTGTAGAATACACCGACTGCACCTCTACAGAAGGGTAAGAACCCCCCCCCCCAATGAGTGTCCTGGATATGATACTAAACAATCTGATGCTGAGGTTCCATTAATGCTGGAGCTTAGGGGAATGCGGAGTAACCCTTCATTGCATTGCTTTCACGTCCACTCTGGCCCGGAGTGGTAGCACCTTATCAGGTCCTATCTGTGGGGCAAATAGAACTAAACAGCGTACTTATTCTTGACTGAATTGTTTGAAATAGTACTGTTTTGATATTTAAACTACTTTGGCTAAACTGAATAGCTTGAAATAGAAAGGGTTTTGACAATTAAACTGTGTACTTATGCTAAACTGAATTATTTGAAATAGAACTGTTTATTTGTATAAAATGGATTTGGCATTAAATAACCTACAGAGGTTGATATCACATTAAACCCAAACTAACAAATCTAAATCCTCCTAACCAAAAACAGCTCACCGCTCAGAATAATATTGTTTTATTCCACTTCCTATAATTTTTGAAGAGTTGGACCCCTCTCAAAACGACTATTAATATTTGGGTTGTTTTCTTATCAAACCTTCATGGGTAATTTAATGCCAAAGCAATCCTTCAGAAAGAATAGTAATAATATTATTTAACCAATAGCTGAGGGGATAAAAGGGTTCATACCTTTCCCAAGGGGTATTTGTCCGAAAAAGTTACTGTGCGACTGGAGTTCGAACTCACTTACTCCAATATGAATATATACTCTCGTCTTTGTGATTATTGTCTAAGCGGTCTTTCTCGGGTGGTCGTCGTAGTCAGTAAAACTCTCATGATTTTTATTCTATCTACTTGGCCTGTTTCACAAAAAACAATGCCCTAGGTCAGAGATGACGAGCTTTTAGTTCTGAGATCTCTGTCCACATTGGCAATAATTAAAAAAAAAAAAAAAAAAATAGAAAGAAAATTCCCTTATATGCTTATAGGTTTTTAAAGAAATTAGCGAATTATCTTTTGATACATTTTTATTGAAATAATCAAAGCACGAATACTTCGAGGGAGTTCTTAATTACTGTTGTTATTTAAATAAGGTTCTGCGTTTATTTGTCTGCTTTTCTTTCTTTCTTTTTTTAAATCTTTTTATTGGGAAAAGAGGATAAAATGTATAAAATCATTCTTCAAAGAGACTGTTAACGAAATTAATAATTTTTAATGCTTTACTGATTTAATTTTGTTTGGCCTGGTTTTAAGGCATATCAACTCTTGTCGGTTATTAAATGCCAAATTCGGTTTATACATATATATTAGATATATATGATTTGAAACATAAGTCAACAAAGTTAAATGGTTCCAAGTATTGCTATGTATCACTAACAATTTAATTAAAGAAAAATCATTTTACACACAATTAAATAATGAAATTTCTATTTCTTACAAACCAACGGAGTGTCCTCGTGGTGTAATGGTTAAAGCGATAGACGGCGGAATCGTAGTAAGCGAGTTCGTACTCCAGTCGCGCTATTACGTTCACTTTCGGGCAAATACCCGTGGGAAAGGTATGAACCCCCTTATCATCCCAGTTATGGGTTAAATAGTACCACTACTGTTCTTTCATGAGAATGGCTTTCGCATTAGATAACCTACAAAGGTTGATATGCCTTTAAACAAAGAAACCAAACCTAACAATTCAATTATAGTTCCAAGTATTGCTATGCACCATTAATAAAGTTAAGTAAACATCTGTCATTTGTTTACACACAGTTAAATAATAAAACAGTTCTATTTCAAACAATTCAATTCAACGTAAGTCATTTGTTTGCACACAGTTTAAATTTCAAACAGTTTTATTTGAGCCAAAGATAGGACTCTTTCAGGTGCTACCACTCCGAGGCCAAAGTAGACCTGGGAGTAATGGCAATGTAGGGGTACTCCGCATTTCCCAAAGCTCTAGCTTTACTTTGCCCAGTCAGCTAGGGTGGTAGAATACACTGACTGCACCTCTGCAGAGGAGTAAGACCCCCCCTAATGAGTGCCCTGGTATATGACACTAAACAATCTGATGGTGTAGTTCCAGCAGTGCTGGAGCTTTGGGGAATGCGGAGTACCCCTTCATTGCCATCGCTCCCAGGTCCTATCTGACCCGGAGTGGTAGCACCTGATAGGGCCCTATCTATGGTTTAAATAGAACTAACAGCATACTTATGCTAAACTGAATTGTTTGAGTAAACTGAATAGCTTGAAATAGAAATGTTTTTGATAATTAAACCGTACTTACATTTAAACTACGTACTTATGCTTAACCGAATTATTTGAAATAGAACTTTTTTTTCGACATTAAAACAGTATTTACACTTAACTGAATTGTTACGCATAACTGGTTGAATAGTTTGAAATGGAAATGTTTCTGACAATTAAACTGTGTACTTATGCTAAACTGAATTGTTTTAAATAGAACATATTATCTACGTAAAAATGGATTTGGCGTTAAATAACCTACAAAGGTTGATATGCCACAAAACGCAACAAACCAAACCAAACCAAACCATCTAGCTTTGCTGGACTGTTACCATCATATTGTTTATTGGGGTGTCCTCGTGGTGTAATGGTTAAAGCGATGAACTGCAGAATCGTAGTACGCGAGTTCGTACTCCAGTCGCGCTATTACGTTCACTTTCGGGCAAATACCCTTGGGAAAGGTATGAACCCCCTTATTCTCCCTCCAGCTATGGGTAAATAGTAGGACGGACTAGGTTCTTCAGCCTTGGTTAGGCAACTAGTCTAGGAGAAGGAAAACTCTGAATTCAAAACCTGTTAAACTCCGCTTAAAAATTGACCTTGTGTCATATCCTACCCGAGCGGAGGGGTTGGTAAATAGTACCATCATATGGTTTAGGTGCCCGTGGTGTAGTCGTTATCGTCGTAGGAAATGGAGACGGCGACACGAGTTCAAATCCTGGACGAGACTGATTGCATTTCACATAGCACTAATACCCTTGGGGAAGGTATGAATCCAATTATTCTCCCTCCAGCTATGGGTAAATAGTAGGACAGACTAGGTTCTTCAGCCTTGGTTAGGCAACTAGTCTAGGAGAAGGAAAACTCTGAATTCAAACCTGTTAAACTCCGCTTAAAAATTGACCTTGTGTCATATCCTGCCCGAGTGGAGGGGTTGGTAAATATGGTTAAAATCTTTCAAAAACTCAGAGGTGAGGATGGAAGAATGAGATAATAAAAAAGTAAATGGATCTCTGTAAAAGCAATAAGAATATTTCATTTCTTTGTACTCACACACAAATATATATATATATATATATATATATATATATATATGTGTGTGTGTGTGTGTGTGTGTGTATTGATTTCATTTTATTTTATTCATTATTTTCTTCAATCATTATTTAACAATACTTAATGAACGTTGAAATGTTTAATATTATTTACGTCTCACCTGTAAACACTACTTGTTGCGCAACGTACTTCCTCTCCCAAAGGCCGATTTCTTTATTTCTTTCATATTCTTTATTTTTGTTCACATGAGGTTTGCGTTTTTTTGTTTCTGTGGGTGAGGTAGCTTGGGATGAGTGTTTTAATTTGCGCTTGGTGCAGTCAGCCGTGATTTGTTTTTGTTTTCTTTTTGTCTTTTATTTCCTAGTTGCTTTTTATCTTTATTTATTTATTATTTTTTTTTGTGTTAATCGATTTTATTGTGCTTTTGGAGTTCTGCGAGGGTAGGGAATAATATAAAGTCAAAAGTGCTTAGAATATTTTAATTAATGAACTGGCGGAAACTTACAACCAGTCCAATAGTAATATTTCAGTTTGGCACAAGGCCAAATGTTATGTGAGATCAGACAATTCTTTATAGCCACTGCGAAACTAAAATTAATACAGTCTGTGTGAGAGCTGGCAATTAATCTTTCTTTCATTAATTTAAAGGCATATCACCTTTCGCGGGCTGCTTAATGCCCAAACCAGCTTTACTGAAGAACCACACTGATACTGTTTAACCCATAACTGGAAGGATAAAGGGGGGGGGTCATTCTTTTTCTAAGGGTATTAGTCCCAAATTAACCGTTATAGCGCGACTGGAGTTCGAACTCGCTCACTCACGTAGTCCAGGACTTTAGCCATAATGCTACGGAGATTTCCTCCCACCAGTTAGCTGATATAGCGAGCTCAATACCAGGCAATTAATAGTTTGTGCGATAACAAGCAATTGATATAGTTTGTGCGAGACCAGCCAATTAATATAATTTGTGTGAGAACAGGCAATTGATATAGCTTGTACAAAACCAGACAAGTGATATAGTCTGCTTGAGACCAGGCAACTGATATAGTTTACGTATGACATCCATCGCTTCCGGCAAGTCTTCTTAACTACATCCTGTGTCTGTACAGAACTGTTGTAGATAAGTTCCTGTTGGCCGTCCAACACTTGAGCATCCGTGTGAAAATGGTTTGGTTTGGTTTGTTGGGTTTTATGGCATATCAACCTTTCTAGGTTATTTAACGCCAAATCCATTTTTATGTATATAATCAGTTCTATTTAAAACAATTCAGTTTAGCATGAGTACACAGTTTAATTGTCAAAAACATTTCTATTTCAAACTATCCAAGCAGTTATATATGACAATTCAGTTTAGTGTAAGTACAGTTTCAATTTCAAAAATAGTTCAATTTAAAACAATTTAGTTTAGCATAAGCGCGCAGTTTTAAATGTAAATACAGTTTAATTGTAAAAAAACATTTTTATTTCGAGCTATTCAGTTTAGTCAAGCAATTCTAATTCAGCTAATTCAGTTTAGTAAAAGTACCGATTTTGTTTACACACAGTTACGTGTCAGAACAGTTCTATGTTAAACAATTCAGTTTAGTGTAAATACAGTTTCAATGTCAAAAAAACAGTTCTATTTGAAATGATTCAGTTTAGCACAAGCACGTAGTTCAAATGTAAGCACGGTTCAATTGCCAAAAAACATTTCTATTTTTGGATATTCAGTTTAGCATAAGTATGCCGTTAGTTCTATTTAGCCCATAGATAGGGCCCTATCAGGTGCTACCACGCCGAGCCAGAGTGGACCTGGGAGCAATGTCATTGAAGGGGTGCTCCGTATTCCCCAAGGCCCCAGCATTACTGGGGCCTCACCATCAGATTGTTTAGTGTCATATCCAGGACACTCGTTAGGGGGGTCTTACCCCTCTGCAGAGATGCAGTCAGTGTATTCTACAGCCCCAGCCGACTGGGTAACCGTGTGAAGAGGTCCATAGGAGAACATTGCTTACGTGTTCATCCTTTCTTCTCCAGCAATGTCTCGCATGTCTTGTCCGTCTTATTTGGATCGTTTTAGAGATGGGAGGCAGGTTGCCGTACAGCTGCTGTTTTGTAGGATGTTTCTTTCATAATTTGTTCAATATAGCTCGTAGCATTCTTGTGCAATTCCCGTCTGGCCTTTTCTCTACACGCTTTGTCAGCGTCCATGTGGTGCATCCATATAGTAGAATTAGTACGACCGCTGCTTGGAAAAAATTGCGTTTTATTTTATAGGATAAGTTTGACTTCCATACGATCTATAACCTATCACTAGCAGTCTTTACGTTCGTTATTCGCATATTGATGTCATTTTCAGTAGTTGAGATGCTGCTTCTGAGGTAGATGAACTGTCAAATAGTTTCAAAGAATCGCCATTTTGTCTGCGTTCACATAGAGGCCAACGCCACCTGCTGCCTGCTCCAGACTTTGCAGCAGGGATTTGGCTTGGGTAAGTGTATTTGCCAGTAGCACTATATCATATGCGTTGTCTGCGTCTGTTATAGTTTGTGCGGGGTACCGTCTGCTTCTGGTCTTTTTCTTTTTAGAGTAAAAACATTTTCTTTCACTAGTTTCCTCAAATTCAAAGCAATATTCTTCATGAATAGAGTTGAAACTTTCCGAATGGACTTTAATTGATCCTCTTTTATAGATGGAGGCTTCTCAGAGACCATTTTAAAAATGTTTTCACAATGAATTTTCTGTTGGATTTAGATCCGGTCTGTTCTTGGGTTATGTCGTTGATTTTATATCAAGTAAAGTAAAGTTGGCGACCGTAGTCGAAGGTGACCCCCAAGTCTCCCTTTTCGATAGCTACTACACTTAGGTGAAGGGAAAGGAGTAGCGCCTTTCCCTTCACCACTTTACCCTTGATCCCTACCTTATAATGCTGAGTGTTAAGCAAGGAGGCGTAAAGTACCATTTTTTTGTAGTCTTTGGTATGACTCGACCTGGGATTGAACCCTGGTTTCCCGGGCTATTGGCGAACACTCTACTCATTAGTTTTAACTCCCTTTTTACTCAGTGACGAGATAAATTATTGGTCTGAAAAATGACTTCATCAATCACCAATTTTCTATCGGTAGTATAAAAAAATTATCGACGATTTCAATGTATACATTGGTTGTTGGGGAAATAAATGGTTTAGTTTTGGATGGGTTTTATAGAATATCAATAATTGCTGGTTATTTAATGCCAAATCCTCTTTTTACATTTATTAAATGATTTCTAAACTCATTTTTGCAGATACACTTTTAAACAAGCCTAAGCTAATTCTTTTGTACATAGTTAAATGGTTCAATGCATTTCTTACAAACACTAATATTTCTATTTACTTTTAATCATTTATTTGCACACAGTTAAATTATTCAAATTATTGCTATGTATTACTAACAATCCATTTAAATAGTCATTTGTTTACATACTGTTTAAGGATAGAACAGTTCTTTTCCTAACAATTCAATTTAGTATAAGTCATCTGTTTGCACTCAGTTTAAATGTTGAACTGTTCTATTTGACCCATACATAAGACCCTACTTGAAGATACCTCTCTGGGTCATTGTGGACCAGATAACAATAGCAATGAATGGATTCTGCATATTCTCTAGAGATCCAGGCCTGGAGCGTTGCCATTAGATGGTTTAATATCATATCTGGGACACAGTTTGGGGAAGTCTTACTCCTGTGCAGAGATACCGTCGATGTATTCTACAGCCCTTACCGACTGGGCTGTGGAGTAATAATTGGCATTTCTTCTAGTTCTTAAAAGGACATACAAACGATATCTTTTCATCAAGCAATCATGTTCATGTTTCATCTGATTGGCATCAGACAAATATTTCAGCACAATCACCTTGTCCAATGTTGATTCTTTATAATTGAATATCACTTTCATCCAACTGCCAACACACCATGATTGTTTCTCTTTAACATACATCATTTTCCTCTGTTTTTATGGTTTGGTTTGTTTGTTTAATGGCATATCAACCTTTATAGGTTATTTAATGCCAAAGCTATTCCAGAAGAACAGTAGTGGTACTATTTAACACATAGCTGGGAGGATAAGGGGGTTCACACCCTTCCCAAGAGTATTTGCCTGAAAGTGAACGTTATAGCGCGACTGGAGTACGAACTCGTTTACTAAGATTCCGCAATCCATCACTTTAACCATTACTCCACGAGGATACCCTCTCTGTTTTATGTTAGTGTTGTTTTTTTTTGGCTTTTCTCTCTATGAATTGAATTTCATTTAATCGATTTCAAACAGTTGTCACAAACATTGATTCCTATTTCATGATTTTTCTGTATTAACCGTCTTGGTTACTGTTTTAGGGTCTTATTGACATGTTTCCTCATTTTTTTTACTGATGTAATTCCAACATTTTCAGGTTAGAAAACTAACCTTTCTTTATCATTGTCCAAACTTGGTCAGCAAGTCTTTGACTTGTTGTCTTGAATCTAGGAAATTCTTCTTTCTTTACTCTTTTTTTGTAGGGTTACTCTTAGAAGAACAGCGAAGTCCAAGTTTGTAGTCTTCCCTAGTCCATTTTCTGCTCTGAAGTCTCTGATTCAAGTGGTTTCTTTGTCTGTCGTTTGTGTGCTTAAAAAAGCCAACATTCGCAAGAGGCCAATACGATCCCTCATGTTGGCTATCAAAGGAGCACCTACCGATCATGACACCCAAACCTGTTGTATGGGTCATACGCTGAGTTGTTTCTATTTGTCATTTTTTCATGGTAGATTATTGTCAGTATACCAATCTCAGGGATTGTTTATTATCTGCGATCCTAACGCAGATGTGACAAAGAACCCTTATAAGATGACTCTTAAATGGGTCTCGGAGAAAAAATGAAGATAAAAAAGAAAAACAATAAAAAAATAGAATTCAAAAAATCCAAATTTTCCTATTTGTTAAGTCTTAACTTAGTTCTTAACTCCTTCGTGAGTTTTTCACATCAGCATTAGCTGATGGTCTTTCACTGGGGTTTGATAGACAGCAAGTCTCCTCACGACTCCAGAACGTTTCTCATTATTCAGGACGTTTCTCATTATTCAGGACGTTCTCAATAATGTAGTAGTTTGGATGGTCTCCACTCGTCCTCTTATTTCCAAGTCCCTTGAATAATCCTTTGGTGACTGTACCAAAAGCACCAATTACAATTGGTATAATTGTCACCTTCACGTTCCTCAGTTTTTTCAATTCTCTAGCAAGGCCCAAGTACTTATACTTCTTTTCATTTTCTTTCAATTTTACTCAGTAGTCAGTCGGAATAGCAAAGTTCACAATTTTGTAAGTTCTCTTTTTTTCTTGATTATTATAAGATCTGGTCGTTTGGCTGAGAATAGGTGATCCGTTTGTATGTCAAAATCCAAGAGGAGTTTATGTGTCTCATTCTCCAGGAAAGATTTTGGGTTGTGCATATAGTCCTTGTTCGTATGGTCAAATTTAAATTTCTTGCACAATTCCCAGTTGATCACCTTGCCCACCCAGTCGTGTCTAGTCTTATAATTCTTCAGTGCTAATTTGCTGCATTCGCCTATGTGATTGATCATTTCGTCTCAATTACCACATAACCTACATTGGCTATTTTGTTGCGTCTTATCTATTCTCGCTTTGATATGATTGGTTCTTATGGCGTTGTTTTATGCTACTATTAGGAGAGATTCTTAAGGTTTCCTTTTCTTAGCCACGTCCAGGTTTTCTCGTTTGAGATGTTGCTTATTAACCGTTTAAAACGTCCATAAAGATATTTTTCATCCTATTTTTGTTTTTTAGTTATTTTTGTTCTGTTAGTCTTCGTATTGTCAGTATTGTTTCCGATGGCTGTAATCAATCTTCCATCGTGCTTTTCTATGTAGTCTACGTTGTATCGATGCGTCAACGCTGTTTTCAATATTGGCAAGTACTCTTCCTCTTTCTTTTCTTGATACATATAGTCCGTCAACGTCATCTCTGGGATGTAATGCCTTATGCATGGTCATTATTTTTTTTTGCTCCATTTGCCTAAGTTCTTCTATGGTTCACTTCAAGAATGGTCCTGAATATCTTACGAGGGAAACAGCCCAGGTATTTATTCCTTTGATAAGGTTTCTGCTACATAGTTTTGTCTCGAGTAGCTGTTTGATGGTGTCAGCTTCTAAGATGCCTAAGTATTTGTAGGTTTCTATTTTCTCCGAGCATTCTAATTTTAATTTGGTAGTTCCATTCCATCCGTCAGGTGTCGTTTGTTGCTTTTCATTACTAGCATAGGACATTTTTCTTTGCCAAATTCCATTCCTATGTCATCACTGTATATTCTCACTGTGTGTATTAGAGTTTCTAGTTTTTTTATTTTTTATTTTTTTGCAAACAGTTTGATGTCATTCATGTACATTAAGTGATTGATCTTTTCCTGCAATTTACTAAGTTTGTATCTGACTGTGTATTTTCTGAGTATGTGGTTAAGTGGCATCCTGGCAATTATGAATAGTAACGGTGATAGTGCATCTCCTTGAAAAATACCTCTTTGGATCTTCGCTTCAGCTAAGCTTCTTCCTCTTACTGTCGAATCCACTTTCCGGGATTTCATTGTTTTCTCGATATAAAGTTTATGACATCATCTGATATTTTGTACATTTGAGGCAGTTTATTATCCAGTTTTGCAGGAGTATATCATATGCCTTTTTGTTGACAATCCAGGCCATAGCTAGATTTTCCCGTCTGGTCTTTCTCTCGTTGAAGATGTGCTGATCTATGAAGAGTAGCTCTCTTGTGCTCCTGGATCCATTGCGGCACCTTTTCTGTTTCTCAGAGAACAATCCACGGCTTGATAGCGAGTAGTAAATCTCTTCCCTTATTTGTGCTGTTCATATTTTTTACATCATAGGTAGGCAGATTATGGGTCTGTAGTTATTTGGGGAGGTTCCTTTGAGGGGTCTTTCTGGATCAATATGGTCTTTACTTTGGTCATCTATTCGAGTACGTGTGTTCCTTGTAAGCATCTGTTCATTTTGAGTGCTAGTCTGTCGTGAATTTCTTGAAGCAGAATCCATGTATTCCATCATGGCCTGGCGTTTTCCAATTTGATATTTTTATAGTGTTGTCCTGAGTAAATCGATGTGTATTTCCGCTTTCGGACCTTCTTTAAGTTCTAATTATTTTGCCATATTGCTTATCCATTTGGCCTTTTTGTTATGTTCTCTTAGTTGCCATATTTTACTCCAAAATTGTTCGGTTTCTCTTGCATCCGGTTGTTAGTATGTTTTCGTGTCATCTCCCCCAAATTGTTGGTAGAATTTTCTTTCGTTGTTTTCGAATGTCCTGTTTTATCTGTATTGTTTTACCCTTTCTCGATATCTTTTTTAAAGATCTTCCTTCTTTCGCCAGTTCTTAGTGGTTTATTTCCAATAGTTGCATTGTTATTTTTTCTTGTGATGCCTTTTCCTTTTTGTCCCTCCATATTCCAACGTTTTTCCTTTGTTTTATCATTTTAGTCTGTTTTCGTATTTACTCCTTTGAGAGTTTTTCACAGCAGCGTTATCTGATGGTTTCTCACTGGAGTTTGAGTGACAACAAACCTTCTCAAGTCTCCAGGACTCTTCTCAGTATTCTGGCCAACCTTAATAATGCTGTACACTTGATGGCCTCTATATGTCCTCTTATTTCCTAGTCTTCCAGTCCCTTCACCAATCTTTGGAGATTGTCTTGAGTGCACCAACCACAATTGGCATCACCGTCCTCTTCATTTTCCATAGTTTCTTTTAAATGCTCTTCTCTTTCTCATATTTTTCTCGGTGGTTTGCCGAGACGGTAAAGTCCATTATTCGGCAGGTTCTCTTTTTTGTTGTTGATTATTATTATTATCATTATTATTATTATTAGTATTATTTACCCAACCCCTCCGCTCGGGCAGGATATGACACAAGGTCAATTTTTTAAGCGGAGTTTAACAGGTTTGAATTAAGAGTTTTCCTTCTCCTAGACTAGTTGCCTCACCAAGGCTGAAGAACCTAGTCTGCCCTACTATTTACCCATAGCTGGAGGGAGAATATTTGGATTCATACCTTTCCCAAGGGTATTAGTGCTATGTGAAATGCAATCAGTCAGGTTCAGGATTTGAACTCGTATCGCCGTGTCCATATCCTGCGACGTTACCATTACACCATTATTATTATTATTATTATTATTATTATTATTATTATTATTATTATTCCTAGTGGATTTCTCACACTACAGTAAGCTGGTTGTTTTTAACTGAGTTTGGGTAACAGCAAGTCTCCCCTGGTCTCTCTTTTGTAAACTCACAAATATTATTGTTGGTAAATATTTCTTAAATCTAATCGATAAACATTTTCGAAAAGAATGCTGCAAGCATTATTGAACAAGTCCGGGAAGCAGCACCCCACAAAGCAGCAGCTGTACGGCCACTTACCACTCATCACGAAAACTATCCAAGTTAGACAAACCAGACATGCGGGACACAGTTGTAGAAGTAGGGACGAACTCATAAGTGACGTACTCCTGTGGACTCCTTCACGTAGACGAGCAAAGCTAGGACGACTAGCTAGAAACTAGCTGTGTGCCGATACGGGATGTGGCCTTGAGGACCTACCGGAAGCAATGGATGATAGAGAAGAGTAGCGGGAGAGGGTCAAGGATATCCATGCTGAAGGGGATACATGATGATGATGATATATATATATATATGTATATACTCTCAGGCACCCTGGTGGTGTAATAGTTAGCAAGCTAGACTAGCAAACCTACACGAGTGAGTTTAAGTCTTATTGGGTACCCTATTCAGTCGGCCTTGTGCCACATCGAAGTAAAGGGCTTTGTAAATTACAACATGCATCCACACGCACAGACACACAGACACAGACATATATATATATATATATATATATAAAGTAAGTTGGTGACCTTAGTTGAGGGTGACCCGAAGGCTTCTTTTCAATAGCTACAACACTGAGGTGTAGGGGATGGCGATACTCCGTTCCCTGGATTGTTCCACTTTACCCTTCATCCTTACCTTAAAATGCTGAGTGATGAGCAAGGAGATATCAAGTGTTATGTTTTGACCTTCGACCCGACCCTAAAAAATGCTATTCCAAGGTGATGCACCGGAAGGAAGTGACACATTCCAATGGCCAGTAATCGAAAGAGATCGCGTGGGCGGATTAAGGCTTATAATATGGGACAAGGTGAAGGTCCCACTGTGCCAATACAGACTGATACACCGGAAGAGAGTGACCTCTGAACTGCATGACAGTTATTTCCGCTTGATGACGATTAAACATTCGATTTCAAAGATCCAGCGGGTGATCGTGTGGGCGTTTAATTATTATTTAACTCAGTTGAGTTCGAGTCCAAGAAGCAGTTGCCAGTAGAATTCCAGACAGCTAGAGAGATGTGGTAGGGAAAGCCACACCCGACCGAGGAGGCCCTCGGAAATCCCGATGGAGTGGACCCCAGCATCAGGAGAACAAGAAAGACACAACGTGACGGTCATAACAGTGGGGTCAAGATATTGCAGTTTATATTCGATTTCCAGCTCCCTCTCACATGCAACCCTTGAACAACCCTTTCGAACCCCTACAAATAAAGTGAGAGGTAAAATATTGTTAAAGAAGTCTTCCTTTCTGTGTCTTCCTTCATGCGTCGTTTATTCGTGCGTCATTATCATGCTTGTGTCTGGTTATCATTGCGTCGGTATGCATCCAGCATATATATATATATATATATATATATATATATGTTTCTGCATGAACAGCAAATGTGAATATAACACAAGTACTATTTTTCGAGTCTTTGGTATGACTCGAGCTGGAATTGAACCCCAGTCTCCCGGATCATTGGCGAACACTCTACTCATTAGATGTCTATAAATGAAAAGATGAAGGAATAACTGAAAGTGAGATAAAAGTAAAAACAGGAAAGACAAATCTGCAGACAAAGAGACAGACCCCCCCTCATACACAAACACCATCACAACTACCACCACCACAACTACCACCATCACTACTACTACTACTACTACTACTACTAATAATAATAATACACAAACGCACATACATTACAATTTGCGCGCTGATATTTGGATAACAGGCATTTCTATCTATCTGCTGGCTCTTCATCAACATGAAATGTCCATTTATTGGTCTGTGTGTACGTTTGTGCAAGTATGTATGTATGTATTAAGTTAAAGATGAAGGAGAAAATGAAAATGAGACAAAAGTCAAAAAAGAAGAAAGATATATCGGCAGACAGATACCCTCCCCATATATATATATATATATATATATATATATATATATATATCCGTGTTAAAGAGATAGCCCTGAAAAATCTTCCTGTATGCATTGATCTCCAATAATATCAATAAATCATATTTCTTGTAATATATTGAAAAAAATCCATGAATAAGAAGCTGGTTTTTCAAGAACACGAAGGAAAAAAAGCAAAAAAAAAAGCAAGAGAAAAAAGGACGAGAATATTTGATAAAAAACACCTTAGTAGAGAGAGAGAGAGAGAGAGAGAGAGAGAGAGAGAGAGAGAGAGAGAGAGAGAGAGAGAGAGAGACACTGAGATAGAGATACGGAGAGAAAGAAACAGAGAGAGGGACAGAGACAGAGACAGACAAAAACAGAGGGAGGGTGAGAGAGAGAAAGAAACAGAGACATAGACACAGAGAGACAGAAAGAGAGATGGAGAGGGAGAGTGACAGACAGAGAGACAGAGAGAGAGAAAGACAGAGAGAGAAAGGAATAGAGTGAGAGAGAGAGAGAGAGAGACAGACAGACAGAGACAAACAGACAGACAGACAAAGAGACAGAATGAGAGAGAGAGAGAGAGGGGTAATAATAGATAAACGAGACAAAATTCTTGTGAGGCTGAAAAGCAGTGTGAAAGAACAAGAGAAACAAACAAGAGAGAACACGGAGTATCCATTCATTACTCCCAGGTCCACTCTCAGTCATTATACCTGCTACAGTACGATCTATAGGTCATTTACTTATGTATGAAAATCATTAGTATTGGATAATGATTCTTGAAACCATTTAATTGTGTGCAAACAAATAATTAGTATCAAATATAATAATGAATGTTTAATAGAAATACTTGCAACCATTTTATCCATTTTGATTGTATGCTATTCCACGAGAAATGATAAAATCTTAGAATCATTGGTTTAGATGAAAGTTGGCTTTTACGGACATTGGCATAATGGTTAGAGTGTTCGCCAATGGCCCGGGAGACCTGGCTTCAATACCAGGTCGAGTCATACCAAAGACTCAAAAACGGTACTTGATGCTACCTTGCTTAACACCCAGCATTATAAAGTAAGGATCAAAGGTAAAGTGGAGCAATCCAGGGAAAGGCGTAGCGTCCTTCCCTACACCTTGGTGTAGTAGCTATTTAAAAGGGAGCCTTTGGGTCACTCTCGACTATGGTCCCCAACTTTACAACTTTACTTATTAAGGGTGTAATTATTTATGAGTGATACAGTAATATTTAATTATATGCATTTTGATTGTACAATGTTCCATTGGAAATAATGAAGTCCCGGTATCTTTGGTTTAAAAGAAAATTAACTTTATACTAAAAATAGTTGGGAGTGTTTTAATTTAGCACTTAATAGTATCCGTTTTGATTGTTTGCTGTTTCAGTAGAAAAAATAAAATCCTGGTATATTTGGCTTAGATTGTTGGTTGGTTGTTTGGGTTTTATGGCATATCAACCTTTGTAGGTTATTTAACGCTAAATCTTATTTTATGCAAATAATCAATTCTATTTAAAACAATTCAGTTTAACATGAGTTAACAGTTTAATTGTGAAAAACATTTCTGTTTCAAACTATTCAGTTTATTCCAATTCAGCTAATTCAGTTTAGTATATTGCCCAGTCGGTTAAGGCTGTAGAATACACCGACTGCTTCTCTGCCAAGGGTTAAGACCGCCCCCCCCCTAACGAGTGTCCTGGATATGACACTAAACAATCTGATGGTGAGGTTCCAGCAATGCTGGAGCTTTGGGGAATGCGGAGTACCCCTTCATTGCCATCGCTCCCAATTCACTCTGGCCCGGAGTGGTAGCACCTGATAGGGCCCTATCTATGGGTTAAATAGAACAGCATACTTATGCTAAACTGAATTGTTTGAGTAAGCTGAATAACTTGAAATAGAAATGTTTTTGACAATTAGACCGTACTTACATTTAAATTGTGTGCTTATGCTTAACTGAATTATTTCAAATAGAACTGTTTTTCGACATTAAAACAGTATTTACACTTAATTGAATTGTTACAAATAACTGCTTGAATAGTTTGAAAGGGAAATGTTTTTAACAATTAAACTGTACTTATGCTAAACTGAATTGTTTTTAAATAGAACAGATTATTTCCATAAAAATGGATTTGGCGTTAAATAACCTAGAAAGGTTGATATGCCATAAAACCAAACCAAACCAAACCAAACCAAAAAATAGTTGGGGTGTTTTAATTGATGGTTCTCTACTTTAGCACTTAATAATATCTGTTTTGATTGTTTGCTGTTTCAGTAGAAACAATAAAATCCTGGTATATTTGGCTTAGATTGTTAGTTGGTTGTTGGGGTTTTATGGCATATCAACCTTTGTAGGTTATTTAAGGCCAAATCTAATTTTATACAAATAATCAGTTCTATTTCAAACAATTCAGTTTAGCATGAGTAAACAGTTTAATTGTGAAAAACATTTCTATTTCAAACAATTCAGTTTATTCAAACAGTTCAAATTTAGCTAATTCAGTTTAGTATAAGTACAGATTTTTTTTACTCACAGTTAAATGTCAAAACAGTTCTACATATAACAATTCAGTTTAGTGTTAGTAGAGTTTCATTGTCAAAAATAGTTCAATTTCAAACAATTTAGTTTAGCATAAGCACGCAGTTTAAATGTAAGTACAGTTTAATTGTCAAAAAAAATTATATTTCAAGCTATTCAGTTTAGTCAAACAGTTCTAATTCTAACAATTCAGTTTAGCATAAGTATGCAGTTAGTTCTATTTAACCCATAGATAGGGCCCTATCAAGTGCTACCATTTCGGGCCAGAGTGAACCTGGGAGAAGGTGTGCTCCGTATTCCCCAAAGCCCCTGCATCACTGAAACCTCACCATCAGATTGTTTAGTGTCATATCTATAACACTCATTGGGTCTTACTCCTCTGCAGAGGTGCAGTCAGTGTATTCTACAGCCCCAGCCGACTGGGCCTAATTTTTTTATTGTAATAATGTAGAAATAATTTTCTTTTGACTAACATCGATTAAGCACGAAACTTTCAGATTATAAACAAATGTTTTGGGAGAAGTTACCTGTTTAATTTTTAAAGGTAGGTCAGTCTGCTACGTTGCTTTTACACAAAACAGCACATCCCTCAGATTTCCAACTGTACATATCCACCTAATTTTTTTTGTTGTCTTGGGCCACCTTGCAGCCTTTGGATATTCTCTATTTTATCAGTCCAAATACGAGGTGTCTTCAATAAGTTTCCAGACTTTTTTCATATGGGCATTTAAAATTGTCGTAGACTCTTGAAAATTCACTATGTTATTGCTATACAGCTTATGAGATGACTAACCAATTTTTATGATTTCAGGTTCAATTGAACAGCTACAGCAGCAATCGGAATACACCCTACTAAAGCCTGATTGTCACAGCTGGTGAATTTCAAAAATGCAATCTGACACTTTAGAAGAACGATATGTAATAAAATTCTGTTTTAAACTTGGAAAAAATGCCACTGAAACGTATGGAATGCTTTTGGAGCATCTTGCATGAATCGAACATCAGTTTTTAAGTTGCATAAGAGATTCAAGGAAGACAGGGAGTCTGTGAGGGATGATGAGAGGTGTGGGAGGAGTAAGGAAGTCAATACACCAGAGTTGATTGGCCAAACGGTTAGGGTTAGGGTTATTCTGTTGAGGTTTTAAGGGAGTTCAGGAAGAGATTCCTAGGGAAGAGGCCAGCACTCTTCAAATCGGGTCAGTGGCATTTCCACCGGGACAATGCACCAGTCCACAACTCCATCCTTATCACAGACTATTTGACCAAGATGGGCATCAAGACAGTTCCTCAGCCTCCCTATAGTTCAGACCTTGCTTCCTATGACTTTTGGTTATTCCCTAAGCTCAGAGGCTGTCGTAATGAGACAAATGAAAGAGGCTGTGACGAAGGTCACTGACACGCTCACACAAGAGGACTTCCATGGGGCCTTCCATGGGGCCTTCCAGAGGTTGTTGGAACGGTATAACAAGTGCATTGCAGCCGGAGTAGATTACTTCGAAGGAGACTAGAGTTTCATGTGTGTTCTATCTATAAAAGTGCCCATACGAAAAAAGTCTGGAAACTTATCGTATCCACCTCGTATCTGAGCAGTAGATTAAATGGCTGTTTTGTTCGTAAATCCAACTACTTATAATAAAATATTGTCATTGCTCAACTTTTTCACCATTTCCACCTTTGAGATTATTTAGTAGCGGTCAACATTTTAAAAGTAAATTAATTGGTCAACAAAAGTAAATTAATTGGTCAACAACGAAGACAAAAATAGAATAAAATGACTGAGATAGGGTCCTGTTTGATGTAAACATAACCTAGCAAACTGATCCCACTCTAAAAATAAATTAAACGGACTATTTTTCTCTAAATATTTGCTTATCATCTGAAAGTTTGGTTATTCTGATGTTATTTGACGTTTATTTCGACATTATATGGAAGTTAATTTTGCAAAATGAATTATCACAAAAATTTTTGTTACAACCATACTTGTCCGCTGAATGGAGTATTATTATATTGGTTTAACGTCTTTGTTTAATGGCATATCAAATTTCATGGCATTTAATGTCATCAACTTTCATGACATTTAATGGCATGTCAACTTTACATCCTTGTAGAAGAAAAATAGTCGTACTATTAAATCCATAGCTGGGGTTGGGATGAAATGGTTTATATTTTTCCCAAGCGTATCGGTCTGAAAGTGAAATGTCATAGACTAGAGTTCGAGCTCGCTTACTACGTAAACGATTACGTTCACTTTCAGACTAATACCTTTTGGAAAATATGAACCTTTTCCCTATCCACCAGCTATGGGTTAAATAGCACCACTTCTGTTTTTCTACAAGGGTGGTTTTCGCATTAAATACCCCATTAAGGTTATTCGTCTAAATTTTTGAGATGAAGATTGGTAGTGTTTATCATTTAGTATACTCGGGCTACTGTCTTCGCCTTTATTGTCATATGTACAACGTTTCGGTCGATTCATCCTTCGGCCTTTTTCAGGTGTTTTAGGTAGAACTCGGGAGCCTACTCGTGTTATGATTAACGGAATTAGAACAATCTACTTCCATTGATTAAATAAAGTTCTTTGTTGGCTTCTGAGGTCAACATGAAACACATGAAGAAAGCCGAAGGGCGCATCGTTGTGAATGTGAAGGTTGATATGTCATTAAAAAAAAATAAATAAATAATAAAAAAAGAAAAACAAACCATTACGTCACTGTAATATTGGACAGCAGAATTAAATTGATCCATCTACATATATGTTCCATAAAAAAAAGAGAACAAATATTATGAAACGCGAGTCTAATGTAACTTAAATATACCTCATATAATTAAATTGGACAATATATCAATTATACGATAGGAATTTTAGGGCCATTGATTTAATGATTTAAGTGTTCGCCAATGGTCTAGGTGACGGGGGTTCAATTCCAGGTCCAGTCATACCAAAGACTAAAAAAATGGTACTTGATGCCACTGTGCTTAACTCTCAGTATTATAAGGTAAGAATCAAGGGTAAGGTGGATCAATTCAGGGAATGGAGTAGCGCCCTTTCCTACTCCTTGGTGTAGTTGCTATTGAAAAGGGAGACTTCGGGTTACCCTCAACTAAGGTCGCCAACTTTACTACTTACATCCCGATAAAGTTTCAAGATTACTGAATAACATCAAGCAAAGGACGTGAGTAGTTTCAAGAAATTGAAATATAAGATTAAATAAAATTTGCAGTTTTTTTTTAAAAATCTTATTAGTTATTTTTTTCACACGTTTTTAATCAGTTTTTTCTAAAGTCAAACTAATTTTTTATTCAATGTTTGTTTATAAGTCGTGTTGCATTATGGGATATTGAAGATAGGCTTTGCAAGTTTTTTTCTGTTATATTACCACATTCTTTTCTGCAATGTGCTTCAGGCGTTTTTTTATCACTTGTTCTCGCAAGCATTTTCATATTTAGCTTTTTAATGTTGTTTGACTTTATTAGAAACTGATAAAAAATAAGATGAAATAAACTTTTTTAAAAGTAGCCATAAAATTGATTAAAAATACGTGAATTTATCCAATCCAAGTCCTTGTGTTGTAATAGTTTAAGTGCTTGACTGCGACATCATAGTAAGTGAGTTCGAATTCATGTCGTGCTATCATGGGTTAAATAGTACCACTACTGTACTCCTACGGGGTCCGGAAGCAAAATATGGAATATTTAAAAAAAAATGTTTTTTTTTAGTCTGATTAGTACAGTTTTTGAAAAGAAAAAAAAACGTGATAAATCTAAACTTTCATGATTAGCTCTATTATTCAAGGATTTTTTCATTAAAATTCAGCTTAACATTAGTGAGCAAGAAAAGAAACGACAAAGAATCTATGATTTGCTTAACGCAGAAACCAAGCTAAAAAATATTTCCGAAATAATTGGAGTTTCTTTATGGCCTCCATCAAGCCCAGACTTTAATCCCCTTGATAACGCTTTATGGAGTGTTTAAAAAAAAACAAAACAAATGCAACTTCCCATCCAAATATTGGTTCCCTTAAGATTGTTATTGAAGAAGAATGGAATAAAATATCTGAAGAATTTATTTTGAAGGCGTCTTGATACAATAATTGAAAACAAAAATAGTGGCCATATTGAGTAAATTTACTGTTTTGTGTCTGTCTTTATTTTGTTGTTTATTTTATAAAATCAAAATTAATCTTGTTTTATAATAGAGTCGTTTATTATTATACTAAAATATTTCTAATTTTGCTTCCACACCCTGTATCAGGATAGCTTTGTCATTAGATAACTCACGAAAGTTGATATGCCATTAAACAAAGAAACCAAAGTATTTCAATTTAACAATAATCATTTGTTTGCACACAGTTATATGCTTTCAAATAACTGATAATAATAATAATAATAATTATAATAATCCCCAGTAAACAATTATTGCCCCAAAATAAGTAATATTACATTAAATAATCCATGAAAGTTGCTGTGCAATTGAATTAAAGAACCAAACCAACCCTTTCTTTAAATAGTCGGGCAAACTCGGCGCTTTAACATTGACAGTGCAACCTGTCTATGATGTGCCGTTTTTTCTAGTTGGCAGCAACATATATATATATATATATATATATACAAATATGGTAATATAAGTGTTATATAAAAAGCATTAAGAAGCTAGTTTCACTCATCATTACTAATGGAGAGATGTTCATACACACTGAGTGTCCACATTCTAACTTTGGTTAATTGCAAATGTTATTATGAATACCTCTTATACATTAGAATTAATATGCCACACACATACACACACACGCGCGTGTGGCAGACTTCCGTGTAATGACCAAGTCGTGGTGAAATCAACTTTTTGGAAGTTAATTCCAATATCAGTTTGGAGAAGGAAGCTTCAGCATCAAACTTCTGCTGGGTTGGTTGCCCAGTCGGCTGGGGCTGTAGAATACACTGACGCACCTCTGTAGAGGGGTAAGACACCCCACCCCCGAGTGTCCTGGATATAACACTTAACAGTCTGACGGTGGGGTTCTAGCAATGCAGGAGCTTTGGGGAATGCAGAGTACCCCTTCATTGCCATCGCTCCCAGGTCCACTCTGGCCCGGCATGGTAGCACCTGATAGGGCCCTATCTATGGGTTAAATAGAACTAAACTGCATACTTATGCTAAACTGAATTGTTTGATTAAACTGAATAGCTTAAAATAGAAATGTTTTTTAACAATTGAACCGTGCTTATATTTGAACTGCGTGCTTACGCTAAACTGAATTATTTCAAATCGAACTGTTTTTTGACATTGAAACTGTATTTACACTAAAATGAATTGTTTAATATAGAACTGTTCAGACATGTAACTGTGTGTAAACAAAATCTATACTCTTACTAAACTGAATTGCTTGACTAAACTGAATAGCTCGAAATAGAAATGTTTTTTACGATTAAACTGTACTCATATTTAAACTGCGTGCTTATGCAAAACTGAATTGTTTGAAATTAAACTGTTTTTGACATTGAAACTGTATTTACACTAAACTGAATTGTTATATATAACTGCTTGAATAGTTTGAAATAGAAATGCTTTTGACAATTAAACTTTGTACTCATGCTAAGCTGAATTATTTTAAATAAAACTGATGATTTACATAAAAATGGATTTGGCGTTAAATAACCTACAAAGGTTGATATACCATAAAACCCTACAAATCAAATCAAATCTGCTGGGTTGGAGGCATTCTTTGACAGGAATAGTCTATGAGAAGGTACTCTGAAATAAAATCTGCAGTTTGCATAGTCACCTGTTATCTGACTATTATTGTCAATGGGCTGTAGCAATGTAGACCCAGAGAGTGGCATCAGTGTCGTACAAGCGTATGCCATTATAATTCAACGACGCATAAATGTTTTACTACCTTATTATCTTTCGTATCTTGAATGTTTTTCCCCAAGATAAAAATTATTGATTAGGATGTTTGAATCGTAGTTTTGGTGGTAAAAACAGCTATGATCAGTCAATATGTAGAAAGCAAGGCTCTTCGAATAAATTGAGCTCTCGGTAACTGTCAAGCGGTTATATGTAAACAAAACAATAGAGATACATAAGCGTTTAAAATTCCTTCACTTACGCTAGTTTTCTTGTGTCTGTGCGGTAGAATCTTCGGTTGGCGTATGAGTCAGCCGGGTTTCGATCCCAGTTTCAAGAATCTCGCGTGTCTTACCACACTAAAGAGTTGTGATACAACGAAACAGTCTCTCTGTGGATGACTGTGATACAACGAAACAGTCTGGCTGTGGATGACAATATATACGCTCCCTCATGGAGGTTGAGCACTCTGGCGAAGAAATTTATGGTTGCCGTTTGCACAAGGCAAAGCTCTTCGAACGAACTGAGCACTCTGGTATCCAGTAAGGTATAAAATGTAAACAAACGAACGCTACTACTTAATACCGTATAATTCCCTAGCTGACGTGGTACGCTTGTTGGCTGAGCGGTATGATGCTAAGTCTAATGTAAAGTTTGGTGGGTTTCGATCCCAGCTTCAAGCGTCCTACGTGTCTAGCCACACTGAAGAGTTGTGATACAACGAAACAGTCTATCTGTGGATGACAATATATATATATATATATATATATATATATATATATATATTAGAAGAATATATTTTTTAGATGCATCAAGAGTGGTCTTCGGTGATGTACTGTCTTCATAGCCGATTTCGTGTTCTCGGACATTATATCGGCTTCAACAGTAACCCCGACCTGGGTCTGGAATTTCCTGGTCGCCTACTTGAAAGCGTTATGCAACGTACCTTGGCATTGTGAAATGATGGTTGGATGTATAATTGGTTAATAATCAGGAGAGAAAGAACCAAGTTTGTTTTACTTCCTTTGTTTATGTGCTAATTTTACTTGATATCAGATTACCATTAAAAGCCATAGATGGGGTCAAAAATCACAAAAAAGTCATGTTTTTTAGTTCGGCCAAATTTTAGGTCTGTCGCCTCATGAAAAATTTAATACCCCGGGGTGAGGAGTGGGGTTGTTTCGAGATTTTTAAATAAACAGCAGCGATTCTTTTTATTTAGAGTCTGTCAGGTTCTATCATTTCAGGTCAGAGTAGACCTGGGAGCGATAGCAATGAAGGGGTACTCCATATTCTTCAGATTTCTAGCATTACTGGAGCCTTACCATCAGATTGTTTAATATTATATCTAGGACACTGGGGTATTTTTTAGTCGGGTCTGCTCTGCAGAGATACAGTTGGTCTATTCTACAGCCCCAGTCGACTGCGCTGACAATTGGTCAAATAGATTTGTTTGAAACCACATAACTGTGTGCAAACAAATGATAATTATTATCAAATTAGAATAGTTGCTTGAGGTCAAATAATTTAGATTGTTGGTATTTGATAGGAATACTTGAAACTGTTCAACTGGGCGGAACAATTTGTTTTCGATAGAAATAATTTGTATCCTTCACTTGTATGCGAACAAATTATTGACTAATGAAAAAAGAGAAATTTGAAAAAAATGCAATGGAAGTTTGTAAACATAGTTATAATTACAATCAAACAAAGTGAGTCTCCATTATGTGATGGCTAACGAGCAAGACTGTGGTCTCGAAGTAAGCGAGTTCGAACTCAAGGCAGCGATATAACGTTCACTTTGAGAACTTCAGAGAAAGTATGAACCCCCTTATCCTCCCCAGCTATGGGTTAAATAGTATCACTGCTGTTCTTCAAGGAAGGCTTCGGCATTATATAACACATCAAGTTTGATATGCCATTAAATAAAGAAAAGAAACGAAACCATTACAAATGAATCAAATTCCCGCATTAATTTACCCATAAGAAGTTGATATGCCGTTAATTTATAATTACTATCAAATATTCACAAACGAATCAATTTTGGCATTAAATGACCCATAAGGAGTTGATATGCCATTAAAGCATAATTACAATCAAACATTTATAAATCAATCAAATTTTGGCTTTAAATTAACCATAAGGAGTTGATATGCCGTTAAAGTAGGATTACAATAAACCATTTACAAATGAATCAAATTTTGGCATTAAATAAGCCATAAAGAGTTAATATGCCGTTAAAGTAGGATTACAATCAACCATTTTCAAATGATTCAATTTTGACATTAAATAACCCACAAGAAGATATGGCATTTAACATATAGACGAAACCAAACTAAACCTTTACTCTGAATGGCCTTTTGGCCCAAAAGAATATTCTTGTCGTAACATAGTCCACTTACTCGTCCAACGTGAGTCTTTGTGGTTGATTTCTGCCCCCCCCATCAAACTCCAGCTCTATGGTTGCTATTTGGGAATTACTGAGAACATGCCACAGGTCATAACGAACCAACTGAAAGCATTATCGTTTGAAGACTTCCAACTTTGTTTCTCTGAGAGGGAAAAGAAAAAAAACGTATTCGTTGGTGTGTGGCTTCACAAGGGAATTATTTTCAGGGAGATAAATTTGATTGGTAATTAAGTCGATAACAAGAAATTTTTACCCCATCAATCTTTTTATTTGATAAACCAGCTCCGCAGGTTTCACGAGAAGAAAAGTATATATATATATATATATATATATATATATATATATATATATATATATATATATTAGTGGGAACTAGAAATAAAAAGAGAAAACCGGTACAAAATGATCGAAAGTAAACCATGCCACAATTAATTAAAAGTAGAGCAGAGAGAGAGAGAGAGAGAGAGAGAGCTAAAGAAAAAGAGAAAAACAGAGAGAGAAACAGAAGCAGTATGAGAGAGATCGAGATTGAGAGAGAGAGACAGAGCGAGAGACAGACGGACAGAGGACTCTACACAGAGAAAGGAGGGATAAATAGGAAAGAAAAACAGAGAGAGAGAGACAGAGAGAGAGGGGAGGGTAAAGAAAAGGAGAGAGAGAGAGAGAGAGACAGACAGACAGACGGATCTGCACAGAGAAAAGAGGGATAAACAGGAAAGAAAGCCAAGAAGAGAAACAAAGATTATGAGAGAGAGAGAGAGAGAGAGAGAGAGAGAGAGAGAGAGAGAGAGAGGAGGTAAAGAAAAGGAGAGGAAAAACAGTGAGAAAAACAGAAACAGTATGTGTGAGAGACAGAGAGAAATAAAATATAAATAGATAAAAACAGAAAGAATGTTGAAAAGAGAAAGTATATGTGAATGTGTATGTATGTATGTATATAGATGTGCGTTTGTCTGTGTGTGTGAGAGAGAGAGAGAGAAAGAGAGAGAGAGAGTGTGTGTGTGTTAGAGAGACAAAGAAAATTAGTCAGAAAATTTGGGAGAAAGAGAAAAAAGAGAAAAAACTGAGTAAATAAAGAAAACCAACAAAGAAAAAGAAAAAAGGTCTCGGAGAGAGAGAGAGAGAGAGAGCGGGGGTAAAGAATATTGAGAAAAGAAAGCCAGTGGTAGAAATAAAGAATGACGAAAGGTAAGTGAATAATCGTGAAATATTTTGAAAAACAAGATAACAAACAAAAACAACAAAAAACAAAAACAAAAAAATAATCCCCCCACCACAAAAAAGAAAAGAAAAAAAGAAACGAACAAAAAAAAAAAGACAAACAAAAAACAAAACAAAAACAAAAATTCAGCAAAAAAAGGAATAAAATCCGAATTCGAAAGACACCATTGCCAGAAGATTCCATGCATAAAAAGAAAAAAAAATTGTGGCCAACCTTATGACGTATCTATTGTCTATAGAACGTCACCAGGGGGCGCTTCGTTGAGTTATAGCGTCCTGCTGACCGCCTCTTAGTAAAATGGCGTCACTTTTTTAAGTTCTAATTGAATACAAATAGTATTCACTCCTAGCTCGATGACAGCGCTGCCTCCGTATCGATTGTATATAAAGGATAATCGCTTTTTGAATGACTGCATACAATTATGAGTGGGTGGGCGCGCACGCGCAGTGTGTTAACGCGCGTATGCGCAATGTGTGAGCTCTTGTGTGTACGAGCGAGCAGTTGGCGATGTGGTTTTTTTCTTCATTTTTTTTTTGAAGAGTTATGCGTAAATGCAAGACGTGATGAATAGGCATTAAGTAATATTTGTCTGTATTGGTAATTCTGTGGTTGCGTTTGGTAACAGTCACAGAATAAGCCAGAAATATTAAATGGAGTCAAAGATTGTCTACATTACAAAATCTTGATGGGAGGAAATAGCAAATTTTATGGCAAATTATAATTGAGCTAGACTTAACGACCACACTTCTAGTGATAAAAAAAATCGACATTTAGCGCGAACGCAAACCCCATAAAATTACCCCTCAAGCGAAAATTAACCTGAACGTGCTTTATTTTCTGAGGTAACACATATTAAGTGTATTTTGGCGTTTTTACTGAGTTGGTTAATTTCTTCGTTGGTTAATTTCTTTTATGGCAATTCAATTCCTTATGGGTTATTTAATACCGAAAGTATATTTTTAATGTTCCATATTTCAATTGTACTTTTTCATTAGTCTATTGTCAGATGTTTATACACAGTTCGTTTCAAGTATTCTCATTGAATACTAATAATTTTCAGATCTATTTGAACCATAAATAGGGTCATAACAGGTACTACAACGACAGGGCAGAGTGGATCTGGGAGTAATAGCAATGAAGAAGTGTCCACACTTGTCATTGCAGCAGAACTGAAACCTCACCACTGGATGCAGTTGAATGTCACATCGAAGAGACCGTTTTTTTTGTGGCGGGGTGGGGAAGAGAAGCTTACTCCTCTGTAGAAGATGCAGACGTTTGTAATAGGTTATGAACGAAATGAGAAAAGATATGGTAATTTACAAAGCTTTAATTAGCATAATGGTTAGAGTGTTCGCCAATGGCCCGGGAGTACAATCCCAAGTCGAGTCATACAAAGGACTCAAAAATGGTACTTGATGCTTCCTTACTTAACACTCAGCATTATAAGGTACGGATCAAGGGTAGTAGAGCATTCAAGGGAAAGAAGTAGCACCCTCCCCTATACCTTGGTGTAGTAGCTATCGAAAAGGGAGACTTAGTGTTAACCTCGACAACGGACAACTTTACTAAGCTTTTTGCTTAGGTGTGACACAAGGCTGTAGGAATGGGGAACCAAATTGAGACTCACTAGTTTTGCTAGTCTAGCTTGCTAACCATTACACCACCTGAGGTGCCAAAAAAAAAAAAAAAAAAAAAGAATAAATGTGAATAAACGTTAGTAGAATGTACGTGTATATATGGTTGAAAAGATGAGATGATACTTCTCTATATAGTATGGACTATTCTTTTGGAGTAAAAGCATTGATGGTGATAGCCGGTGAGTCAGCCTCCCAAGTGAGGGCGGTCGGAAGGTACGACTTCTTAGTGAGAGCGACATGAGCTCGATCGAAGCTGCTTGACATGCGTGCTTGGTAGTTGACAGGGTTGCCTGGCATTCGTGACGGGCGACTGAGATCAATACACTCTTTGCCTCAGTGGTTCATCCCCGCCATGCTTTACTTGCTTTGAAGGGCCAAGTTTATTGCTTGGTGTCTGAGGAGCCCCATTAGGGAATGCCGATGGGGCTATGAATTTTTGCCTCTGCCTCGCATGGGTTTTCATTTGTGTGAGGCCCCCACTAAAAAACGGCCTTGTGCCATATACCAACATGGTTGGGAGTTGGTTAAAGGAGGGTAAAGAAAAGGAGAGAGAAAAACAGAGAGCGAAGGTGGCTAAGATTCACTTGGCCTTAGGGTTTCCACCTCCTGGCTTTACCTGCTTTGCAAGACTGAGTTCAATGCTTGGTGCCTGAGGCGCCCTATTAGGGTAATACCGACTGGGCCAAGAATTTCTGCCTCTGCTTCGCATGGGTTTTGACCATGAAATGACCTTTTGCCATGTTCTGACATGGTGTGGTGTCAGATAAATACACCGCCTTCCATCCAGACAATCGAGCAATATACCACTGTTAACACATCCTTATACGTTTTGGAAAATAAACCCTTTTCATTGTAAGTTTTGATTCGAGTTATTTTTTCAGTAACCCATCCCAGTAACATTACAATAGTGGCGACGACCTCTCTTCTACCGTAGAACGAAAACTGCTGCTTTTGAAAAATGGAAGAATTAATAGCGGTAGCGAAAGCACTAGTGGAAAGTCTAAAGATTGGTTTGGTTTAATAGCATATCAACCTTTGTAGGTTATATAATGCCAAAGCCGTTCTCCTAGAAGAACAGTAGTGGTAATATTTAACCCATAGCTGGGAGGATAAGGGGGTTCATACCTTTCCCAAGGGTTTTTGCTCGAAAGTGAACGTAATAGCGCGACCGGAGCTCGAACTCGCTTACTACGATTCCGCAGTCCATCGCTTTAATCATTACACCACGAGGACCCCCCCCAGAAGCCAAAAGGTACAATTACAAATTCAGAGACTACAGCAAGAACAATCCCAAAATAATATATATATATATATATAAACTGATGATAACGATCCAAGTGGAAGGAATGATTTATTAACGGGTCGGCACTATAGCGTTTCGGTTCTACTGAACCATCATCAGGACCATGAGACCATATAGAATTTATGTACGTTGTTTAACGAGAAAGATTTCGTAATTTGTTTAAATTACGAAATCTTTCTCGTTAAACAACGTACATAAATTCTATACAATATTCCTAATAAGTCAAATGACGTAATTTAAACATCAAACGCTGATTTGCCTGTTAAACGGCTAACTTATTCTTACTATACATATTTTCCCATAGGTTTTTGTATTTCACATTTCTAATCATCCATCGTTAACTTAAGATTATTAATATCACCTCTCATGGTCCTGATGATGGTTCAGTAGAACCGAAACGCTAAAGTGTCGACCCGTTAATAAATCATTCCTTCCACTTGGATCGTTGTCATCAGTTTTTCTACTTATTGTCGGATTACAATCCTTTATTTACTCTTCATATATATATATATATATATCATCATATCATCATCATCATATCGCGCTGGTAGCATGGATATCCCTGATCCTCTCTCGCCACTCCTCCCTATCGTTCATCGCCCTAGGTAGGTCTTCAGGACAACATCCCGTATCCTCACATAGCTGCTGAATGTATGTTCATGCTGGTCGTCCTGCTTTTGCACGGCCATGTGTGGGGGTCCATAAGAGTACATCACTTATGAGTTCGTCCCTGCTTCGCCAGCAGTGTCCTGCATGTCTGGCTCGTCTAACTTGAATAGTTTTCGTGATAGGGGGTAGGTGGCCGTACAGTTGGTGTCTTGTGGGGTGTTGCCGCCAGGACTTGTTTAAGATTGCACGTAGCATTCTTGTGTAATTGCCGTCTAGCTTCTTCTCCAGCCGTTTTGTTAGCGTCCATGTAGAGCAGCCATATAGCAGTATCGATGTGACCGCTGCCTGGAAGAAACTGCGTTTCATTTTATCGGTTAGGTCTGATTTCCAAATAATCGATAACCTATTGATAGCTGTCCATGCTTTCGCTAACCTGGTTTCGATGTCCTTTTCGGTTGATTCGACGCTGCTTCCGAGGTAAGTGAATTTGTCTACTAGTTTAAGAGGGGTTCCTTCTAGAGTGGAGATGTCCCCCGTTTGGTTATAGCACATATATTCCGTTTTGTGTGCATTAACATAGAGGCCTATGTTTGCTGCTGCTCGTTCCAAACTATGCAGTAGTGTTTCAGCTTGGTCAGGTGTATTTGACAGTATCGCTATGTCATCGGCGTAGTCGGCGTCGGTATTTGTTGTTGCGGGGTACCTTCTGCTTCTTTTCTTCGTCAGTTCGAAGCCATTCTCTTTGATTTTGTCAATCGATGTTCTAAGTACGTAGTCTAGACAAATGATAAAGAGATACGGAGCCAGCGTGTCCCCTTGTAGTACTCCTGCTACAATGTCGAAGTATTCTGTGTCTCCATCTGGTGATCGTACTTTTACTTTGATGTTTCTATAGAGAATCGTTATTGCCGCAACGGTTTCTTTAGGTATGCCGTACGCTAGTAGGATTTGTTCCATCTTTCCTCTGTGAATGGAATCGAAAGCCTCGGTAAAGTCAACAAAAATTAATGTCGCTTGTAGGTCTTTTTTTTGCCCGTACACCTTCAAGGATTCTACGGATGGTTAATATTTGTGAGGTCGTGGATCTATTTCTTCGGAAGCCATTTTGGTTTTTTCTAAGTATGTTGTCGATTTCGGGTTCTATGCGGTTTCGTAGTAGGGCATTGTAGATTTTGGCTGCTATGGATGTAAGTGTTATGCCTCGGTAGTTTTTGGCTAATCCGAGGTCCCCCTTTTTAGGGAAGGGGAGTATGCATCCTTTCATCCATCTATCTATCGGATTTTGATTCTATACTGCGTTGCAGTGTCGGAGCAGTATGTCGTCGAATTGTCTGGTCTTCCATACTTCCGGGGGAATTTCGTCCAGCCCTGCAGCTTTCTTATTTTTAATTTTTCTGAGAACCGAGTCGAGTTCTTCATGTGTGAACGGTCCTAGTTTAATGTCTAATTGTTTGCTAATTATTCTGGTGATTGGTTCATGTGTTATTTTCGGTGGGTTTCCTAGTAAGTTTTCGAAGTGCTGTTTCCACAGTTTTATTCTTTCTTGTTGGTTTGCTGCTTTCAGTTTTGCTTTGGCTGTGTTCTTTCTTCTACTCACTTCGTTTATTGTTTGCCAGGCTATCCTAGATTATCTATCTTCCACCGAGTCTCTAATCTTATCTATCTGATTTTGAATGTATTCTGTCTGTTCCTTTATATATACGCCTGCTAATTGATATTGTGCCGTTTTTAGTTTTAAAGCATTTGTGTTTGTTGGTTTTTTTTGATAGTTTTTGGAGGCTGTTTTCACTAGTGCACGTTTTTCTCTCACCGCTAATGTTTCCCAAGGGACTCTATATTTAGTTTTGAGTTTTGTTGGAATGTATTTCGCTGCTGCCTCGAGGTGTGCATTGACGAAATTTTCGTATTCGTCGTTTGGTGTACTTTTTTCCGTCTTTTCTTGTAGTGTTTCGAATCTGTTTCTTAATTCTAATACGTATTTATCTCTTATATCTCTGTTGTTCAATAGGGCCCAGTCATAGTGTTTGGTGGTCGCTGTTCGTTTGGCGTTTTTTCGTAGGCTTAACCGTATTTTCGCCGTGACTATTCGGTGATCGGTGGACACACCCTCAAAAGAGGAGTATGCCTCGCAATTCATTGCACTATTTTTCCATTTCTTGTTTATAAGGACGTAGTCTATCTGAGCTTTAGTATTGTTTGCGTACGTGTATGTCCATAGTTTTCCCTCCCTTTTTTGGTAGTTTGTATTGAGGCATGCTAATCTATTTTCTATCATGAAATCTATTAGATGTTGACCATTCCTATTTGACGTCTGTGACATAAAAGAAATCGAGTGAAGAAGGAAATTCGAGATTTTTTTTACATTAGAGGTTATTGCAATTTTTTTTATGGAATTAAAGTATAATCCAGAAGAAGGTATTTTCCCATCCTATTTTAGAAAGAATGCCGCCCTATACGAAAAAGAATAGTCCATTCTAAACAGCGGGGTATTATCTCTTCTCTGGAACACACACACACATACACACACACACATACACACACACACACACACACACACACACAAATTTGTTAATCTTGATCGGTTTTTGCTTTTGACCGTCATTAGCGAATGTTTATTCTTTGACTGATTACACTTCAGTACTCAAAGTGAATAAAAAGTGCCACACTGGCTACACCTGAGAATCAAACAGGAATTTTAAATATTTAAAATATTGGCTTCACCTGTGAATCAAAAAGAAATTTTACACATTTGAAATGTTGGCTTCACCTGTGAATCAAACAGGAATTTTTGATATTAAAAATGTTGGCTTCACTTGTGAATCATAGAAATTTTAAATATCTGAAATGTTGGCTTTTCCTGTGAATCAAACAGGAATTTTGAATATTTTAAATATTGTCTTCATTTGAGAATCAAAAATGAATTTTAAATATTTGAAGTGTTGACTTCACATGTGAATCAAAAAGGAATTTTAGATATTTGAAATGTTGGCTTTACCTGTGAATCAAACAGGAATTTTGAATAATTGAAATGTTGGTTTCATCTGTGAATCAAACAGGGATTTTGAATATTTTAAATATTTTCTTCATTTGTAAATCAAAAAGAAATTTTAAATTTTGGCTTCCACTGGGAATTAAATATGAATTTTAAATATTTCAAATTTTGGCTTCATCTGTGAATCAAAAAAGAATCTTAAAGCTTAACGATTTAAACCTACGACTTTGCACGATTTTAGTTTTTCATGTTTTTTCTCAAAGATATTAACTAGAAGATCAGTTTCTCTGTCTCTCTTGGTGCATATATATATATATATATATATATATATATATATATATATATATATATATAAAAGAGAAAAATGAAATTGCCCAGTCAACTGGGGCTGTAGAATACACCGACTGCACCTCTTCAGAGGGTAAGACACTCCCAATGAGTGTCCTGGATATATGACACTAAACAATCTGATAGGGATGTTCCAGTGATGCTGGAGCTTTGGGGGAATGCAAAGTACCCCTTCATTGCCATCACTTCCAGGTCCACTCTTACCCTGAGTGGTAGCACCTGATAGGGTCCTATCTACGGGTCAAATAGAATTAAACTGTGTACTTGTGCTAAACTGAATTACTTGAAATCGAATTGTTTTGATATTTAAACTGCGTACTTAAGCTAAACTGAATTGTTTGAATTAGGACTCTTTGACTAAACTGAATAACTTAAAATAGAAGTGTTTTTGACAATTAAACTGTGTACTTATATTTAAACTGCGTATTTATGAATTTTTTGAAATAAGACTGTTTTTGTATGCTAAACTGAATTGTTTTATATCGAACTGTTTATTTGTATTAAATGGATTTGACATTAACTAACCAACAAAGGTTGATATGTCATAAAACCCAACCAATATATATATACGTGGTACATTCAATAATTTTCCAGACTTTTTTGTAAAGGCATTTAAAATTGTCGTAGACTCTTGAAAATTCACTATGTTATTGCTATATGGGATGACTGACCAATTTTTATGATTTCAGGTTCAAATGAACAGCTACAGCAGCAATTAGAATACACCCTACTAAAGCCTGATTGTCATAGCTGGTGAATTTCAAAAATGCAATCTGGATGTGAGGACATTTTAGAAGAACGATATGTAATAAAATTGTGTTTTAAACTTGGAAAAAATACCACAGAAACGTATGGGATGCTTCAGACTGCTTTTGGAGCATCTTGCATGAATCGAGAATTAGTTTTTGAGTAGCATAAGAGATTCAAGGAAGGAAGGGAGTCTGTGAGGGATGATGAGAGGTGTGGGAGGAGTAAGGAAGTCAACAGACCAGAGTTGATTGACCAAAGGGTTAGGGTTAGGGTTACTATGTTGAGGTTTTAAGGGAGTTCAGGAAGAGATTCCTAGGGAAGAGACCAGCACTCTTCAAATCGGATCAGTGGCATTTTCACCAGGACAATGCACCAGCCCACGACTCCATCCTCGTCACAGACTATTTGACCAAGATGGGCATCAAGACAGTTCCTTACCCTCCCTATAGTCGAGACCTTGCTCCCTGTGACTTTTGGTTATTCCCTAAGCTCACAGGCTGTCGTTATGAGACAACTGAGGAGATGAAAGAGGCAGTGACGAAGTTCATTGACTGGCTCCGAGAAGAGGACCTCCATGGAGCCTTCCAGAAGTTGTTGGAACGATACAATAAGTGCATTGCAGCCGGAGGCGATTACTTCAAAGAGGACTAGAGTTTCATATGTGTACTATCAATAAAAGTGCCCATATGAAAAAAGTCTGGAAACTTTTTTAATGATCCTCGTATATATATATATATATCATAATTGAAAAAAATATTTCCAAACGCATTACCTTTTTGGAAAAATAGAAATGAATTCAATAAAATAAAAAATTCGAACACTCATGACGTCACATCCATTTTGAAACTGAACGCTATTAACGTTAATAGGACGCTATAAATTTTCTCATTGTTTCGTTTCATTTTCTCATTGGAATAATTTTGTATGAGACTTTACCCAGAAAATGGTTAAAAAACGGGACGTTAAACAATGACATATTATTCATATATAAATAAACACACCCTTTGAAAATCGGTTTTTTCGTACACACACACACACACACACACACACGTATATTTAAGAAAGTTTGGTTGGTTGTTTGGGTTTTATGGAATATCAACCTTTGTAGGTTATTTAACGCCAAATCCATTTTTATACAAATAATCAGTTCTATTTCAAACAATTTAGTTTAGCATGAGTACACAGTTTAATTGTCAAAAACATTTCAATTTCAAACTATTCAGCGTAGTCAAAAAGTTCTTATTCAAACAATTCAGTTTAGTATAAGTATAGTTTTTGTCCACACACAGTTAAATGTCAAAACAGTTCTATTTAAAAAAATTCAGTTTAGCGTAAGTTCAGTCTTAATGTCAAAAGCAGTTCTATTTCAAGTAATTCACTTTAGCATAAGTACTCAGTTTATTTCTGATAATTCAGCTTATCGTAAGTAAGCAGCTTAGATGTCAAAACAGTTCTATTTTAAACAATCTAGTTTAGCATAAATACGCAGTTTGAATGCAAAAACAGTAAACTCTCGAAACCACAGTTAAGTTCTATTTGACCCTTAGATAAGACCCAGTCAGCTGCCACCATTCCTGGCAAGAGAGGACCTGGGAATGATGGTAATGAAGGGGTACTCCACATTCCCCATCCTACTTCTGTTGATAGCTTTCTGTTTTTTAAATTTACCAGCATCTCAGTTTTATCCAACTGCGTTTACATAATTTTGTAATGTTATAAAAAACCTAAAAAACTCTTTAAAAACTCTTTAAAAAACACTCTTTACACATACAAGCAACCCCTGATGATGGCCTATAAAAGGTCCGAAAGCGCTTGGGACAATTTTTATAAATTCATCCACAATTTCTAACCTGAAACCAAGACACTTATCAGGAAACTTGAAAGGATCTTCATAAAATCATATAGACAAAATGTGTCTTTATTTAATCAAACATGCTTAAATGAAAGACTGCTGCCCAACTACACACAGACATACACAGACACACAGAGACACACACACAGACATATATATATATATATATATATATATATATATATATATATATATATATATATATATATATCAAGTAAGAAATAAAATTAAAATAATTGATATTATTGATTTAGAAAAAAATAATTCTTACATACAGCACTAAAAGAAATGATGAAAAACGTTGAATAGAGCCTCAATACCACTCAAATCTAAATTTGAATATAAAGAGAGAATAATTGTTCTTTGTTAACAATTGAATAGGTTCGAAAAATTACTAACATATTTAAAAAAAAAATTATTCGAAATTGTAAAAAATATTTTCCAATAAAACTAAATTTATAAAAACACTATATAGCTTTCAAAAATATTCATAAAACTGAAATAAAGTTACTAATATGAAATAAAACAAATTAATAACGACAAAAACTGGAAATAAAAAGAAAAATTCCGTAAATTTTTAGGTGGAATAAATCGCAACGCGATATGTCGTGAAATATATCGCCGGGATTTAACAGAAAAAGAAAAAAACGTAAAACGTAATCAAACTCCATTTGAATTCAATCAGACAAACTTGAATAAGCAAAATAGATCTATTATAGAAATGGAATCATCATAATTATCATCATCATGTGGTGCCGCTGGCACAGATATCCTTGACCCTCTCCCGCAATTTCTCCCTATCATTCATCGCCTCTGGCAGGTCTTCAGGGCTATACCCCGTATCCTCACATAGCTGCTGTATGTATGTTCGAGTTGGTCGTCCTGCTTTTGCTTGGCTATATGCGGAGGTCCATCGGAGTACGTCACTTATGAGTTCGTCCTTGCTTCTCCAGCTGTGTCCTGCGTGTCTGGTTCGTCTAACTTGGAGAGTTTTCGAGATGGGAAGCAGGTGGCCGTATAGTTGGTGCCTTGTTGGGTGTTGCCGCCAGGACTTGTTCAATATTGCTCGCAACATTCTTGTGTAATTGCCGTCTAGCTTCTTCTTCAGCCGTTTAGTTAGTATCCAAGTAGTGCATCCATATAGCAGTATCGATACGACCGCTGCCTCTTTCTTTTTTTTTTTTTTTAAATTTTCACCATACAACGTGTGAAAGTACGCGCGATACCCTGCTCTCATCAGCCGCCAACCAGGGTGACAACACAGTTTCGGTAGCTCAAGGCGGATGATCTACCGAATGTTATATATCGTCGGTATTTAACAGAAAAAGAAAAAAAACGTAATCAACCTCCATTTGACTTCCATCTGACGAACTTGAATAAGCAAAATAGGTCTATTATTGAAATGGAAGACTATTTCTAAATTTCTTGTTTTTTAAACAATATATATATATATATATATATATATGTCGTGCTGCTACAACGGATTTTCCTAACTCTTTCTCTATCCGTCTCTCTCTCATCCATCGCTTCCAGCAGGTCTTCCAGGCAATATCCTGTGTCCGTACAAGGCTATTGTAAACAAAATGATCGATCACAAATCAAGCACCACAAATGCTTGAGGGGGTGTCCTCGTGGTGTAATGGTTAAAGCGGTGGACTGCGGAATCGTAGTACGCGAGTCATACTCCAGTCGCGCTATTACGTTCACTTTCGGGCAAAATACCCTTGGGAAAGGTATGAACCCCCTTATCCTCCCAGCTATGGGTTAAATAGTACCCTTATTCTTCTTCTAGGAGAATGGCTTTGGCATTAAATAACCTAAAAAGAGTTGATATGCCATTAAACAAAGAAACCAAACCAAACAAATGCTTGAGTAATGAAAATTACATTTATTGAATTATAAAAGAATAAGATTTTAGAATCTGCAACTATTTAGCCTGAAACATGAACCAAAAATGTCAAGAGGGAACCTTCAGTACATCTTCCATGTGTCTGCCGTTCAGTTAAAGGCTGTGGGAAATGCGGCGTGCAAAGTTGTTGATAACGCATGTGCATTCCTCCTTGGGTGTTTGGATTGTTATCGCTGGCCCAGATGGTGAGGAACCAGTTGCCCTCAGGTCTTTCACAAGTGCCATGAGCTTTAAAGTTCTTGACCCATTTGAGAATTTGACTCCTCTTTGGAAATGTGTGGAAATTTAAGTTTCTTGTTTCTTTCTGGAAAGCATTAGGTTAAAGAGAAAGAGAATAAAGTCAACAGAAAGATCTAATTGGCCGCTTCTTTGTTTCAACAATTGTACAACCCCTATGTATATATATATACGAGGATCACTAAATAAGTTTCATGACGTTTTTAATAGATAGTACACATATGAAACTCTTGTCCCCTTCGAAGTAATCTCCTCCGGCTGCAATGCACTTGTACCGTTCCAACAACTTTTGGAAAGCCCCATGGAAGTCCTTTTGTGTGAGCGTGTCAATGACGTTCGTCACAGCCTCTTTCATCTCCACAATTGCCTAATAACGACAGCCTCTGAGCTTAGGGAATAACCAAAAGTCACAGGGGGCAAGGTCTCGACTATAGGGAGGCTGAGGAACTGTCTTGATGCCCATCTTAGTCAAATAGTCTGTGACAAGGATTGAGTTGTGGACTGGTGCATTGTCCTAGTGGAAATGCCACTGACCCGATTTAAAGAGTACTGGCCTCTTCCGACAGAATCTCTTCCTGAACTCCCTTAAAACCTCAATATAGTATTCCTTGTTGACTGTCAGTCCAGTGGGAACCCAGTGCATGTAGATCATGCCAGTGAGGTCAAAAAAAGGGATCATCAAAAGTTTCTGGGTGGATTTGCTCTGTCTGGCCTTCTTGGGTCTAGGAGAGTCAGCATGCTTCCACTGGAAACTCGGTCTATTGGTCGCTGGGTCATAGCAGTAGATCTAGCTTTCATTGCATGGCATTTTTTCCAAGTTTAAAACACAATTTTATTGCATATCGTTCTTCTAAAGTCCAAATTGCATTTTTGAAATTCACCAGCTGTGACAATCAAGCTTTAGTAGGGTGTATTCCAATTCCTGCTGTAGCTGTTCCTTTAAACTTAAAATCATAAAAACTGGTGAGTCATCTCATAAGATGTATAGGAATAACATACTGAACTTTCAAGAGTCTACGACAATTTTAAATGCCTGTGCAAAAAAACGTCTGGAAACTTATTGAAGGCACCACGTATATCGGGCATATTCTCAAGAACATGCTATGCTTTTGAACTGATCATCAACCTGAAAAAACCGAAGTTATATACACTCCAAAAATCGGGCATAAGTTTTTCGGGTCCGACATTATGGTAGAAAGAAAGAAATAAAAGTGGTTGACAGCAATGACTATCTCGGAAGCACGCCTGGCAGATGTAGATCTCTTGATGCTTAGGTAGATCAGAGATGGCGAAAGTCAGACCTGAATTTGGGAATCTTGAGAAACGAGTCTGGTGAGATCGTAGTATTACAAGAAACACGAAACTCGTGGTGTAAGAGGCTTGTATCCTTACGGCCATATTGTACGGATCTGAAACAAACAAACAACAGCTATCATGTTAAACACACGTAAAACCGAATGTTTAAATCTTTAAACTTTAAAATTTCTGTTTGATTCATAAGTGAAGTCAATTCTGATGGTTGGTTGGTTGGTTGTATTTTACGGTATATCAACCCTTGTTGGTTATTAAATGCCAAATTCCGTTTATACCATTGTTGGTCATGTCTTCGGTATAAGTATTTATCGGGTGCTCCACATACACCAGAAAACGGCACAAGATCTTTTTAATGTAGGTACCGGGCGCAAGGCCAAAGTCCACACACGTCTGGCGGTCCCAAAAAATACCTCGGGCCTTGTCGGCATTCCCCCCAAAAGGGGCACCTCAGGCGCCAGACGATAAAACTAAGTGGCTTATAGTCTGGGAGGAGGTTCAAGGAATTTTCAGTCTCGCCCGCGAGATACGACTACTACCTCCACTGTTTATCTTTGGAAGTAAGTGGACATCCACCTACGCCACACAACCAATGCGGCATTTCATTGTATCACAACTCTTCAGTGTGCCTAGACACGCGTAGTGTTTTAAGCTGGGATCGAAACCTAGCTGACGTCAGTCAGATATCTAACTCAGAGCTATCGCCATTTTCAGCGTAAGCGAGGGAAGTTTTTACAAATATATTTTACATACAAGTATATGCTATCAGCTACTGATTCGTGAGAAGAGCTTTGCATTTTCGCGTATGTGGTGGCCAGCAATTCCCCATTTGAGAGCTTAACCCACTGGAGAAGCATAAATATATATATATATATATATATATATATTATGACATATTAAATATCTTCAGCAACTAACATGCTAACTAAAGCATCCGCACCGATAATAAACCATTCCAACAAAAATAAATATTGTTACCAAACTATATAAAAACAAACAATACTTGCCCCGAAAGACGAAAAATCAATATGATCGAAAGTGTTTGGGAGCAGAACGTAGGGCAACTTTTCAATCAATTGGACCCTGATACAAAGAAACCAACAAGAAAGCTAGAGGCAAAAAAAAAGCCTAAGCTTATAAAAAAGGAAATTTCTGTGATCTTTAACAAAATATTTATAAATTATATATATATATATATATATATGCGTGTGTGTGTATGCGTGTGTGTGTGTCCAAACAAAAAATGACGGACATTCCAAAACTGGTAAACAATATTCATGGGAACGAGTGAGGCAATAAATATTTTTCAGGAAAGTTATTGTTCTCATATACTATTCTGAATATCTGTGTAAATGGGTATATGTGTGTGTAAAAGTGACAAATTTGGAATATAAATAGATTATTTTTTAACTTGCTCAGTACCCGTGAAAATGACGGAATTGATTATTTACCAGTAGCATATACAGACACAGCACTATAGGAGACTGGGATTGTGGGTGAAGCCCCACACTTTTTGATGAAAAAGAGCAATATTTTGGAGTGAAACTTCCTGTAAATTCTCCGTTTCGGCGAAAAGTGGATATACTTTGGGTTAATCTGCTTCCACCCTTATTACTGTGCCTTAATCTGATATTTGTACTCTCGTTGAGTTGAATTTTTTAAAGATCATCCGTTGTATGTATAGTACCCTTGCATTACGATTTGTCATGTACACGTTACATGCTTCACACTACAATCAGCCTAGTTATATGAATATGAACCTTGTTCTATGATCGGTTGGCTCACATCTCCTTACCTCACTTCTTCGTCTTTTCCTTTGTTGCCTCATTTGTAGCCTCAGTTTCTCGAATGTTTTCTTCGGGTTGCCACCTTTGTTCTTATTCGTTGATGAGCAATGACAACATGACCATAGTTTAATGTGCTCATATTACTTTTATTAAAGGACGACTTCTCCCTTCATTACCCGCTGCGGCCTAAACGGGAAATCAGTAAGAACATGATGGAACGTTCAACCTCTCACATTGAAGGTTTCTCACTAAATAGCTTATTCTAACTCCAAAACCATCATGATCACCTGACTAAAACCATATAGTCAGAGCTGTGGTCTCAGATTGGCTTTGAGTTCAATTGTTGTCCATCAAATTGCTGTGTTTTTTACCCGTTTAATATCATCAATCCTTTATATAACAAATTTTAATACTTGAATTGTTTTTGAAATCTTCGTAATTTGAATTCCTGGATTACTTATCAAATCACGAAGAAATAGGCTGGTGGTCTTCTTTGGTTTGTCTGTTGTTTGCAAGCAGTTATATGGTTTCAAGTATTCCCCTCCAATACTAATAATTTCCAGAAAGATGGGACCCTAACAGATATTACTACTTCGAGTCAGAATCGACCTGGGAGTAATTATAATGAAAAGGTAATGGCATTAAGTTTACCATCTGATGGACGCTTTGATGAAAAATTGCCTTATAGGCGGGACATAGAATATGCTGTCTGAATCCCCTTCAGAGGATTAAGACTCTCCTACACAAAAAGATGTCCTGAGTAGGATACTTAAATGCATCTGGTGGTGAGACTCCAGTTCTTGAGTAGGGAGTGTGGATTATCCTTTCATTGCTATTATTCTCAGGTTCACTCTGACCAGGAGTGTTAGTTACTATTAGGGTTTCATGTATTTGTCAAATTGATCTGTTTTGTAATTATTTGTATTAGATCAAAATACTTGATATCACATAAACGTGTGACAAAAAAAAAAAAAGAAGCAACAAACAAGCCCCCCAAAAAAAAATCTACACAAAATGATATATGGATGCAATTCTTAAAGCACTTGGCATTCAATAACTCCAGGTGGGTTGATATGCCGTTAAAAGCAATCAATCTGATAGGAAATGATTTGCATTTCCAAACTAGCAAGCAATATTCATTGGCACGAGTGTAGTGGCAATAAATTGGGATTACAAAAAAACAAAAAAAAAACAACAAAAAAACAAAAAGCAAAAGTAAGACAGAAAAAATAAATGAGCTCAATCGTTGTGACAAAGTTAACTAATTGTAATATAAAAATGTAAGTAAAGTTGTCTCCCTTTAGTCGAGGGTGACCCGAAGGCTCCCTTTTCAATAGATACTACACCGAGGTGTAGGGGAGGGCGTTACTCCATTCCCTGGATTGCTCTACTTTACCCTTACCATGCTGAGTGCTAACGAAGGCAGCATCAAGTACCATTTTTTGAGTCCTTAGTATGATTTGACCTGGGATTGAACTCCGGTCTACCGGACCATTGGCAAACACTCTACTCATTAGACCAATGGCTCGGTAATTGTAATATAACAGAATTATTTATCGTAGTTATAATTTTCTTTTCAGCTGTCTGGATTGGGTTAACATGAAAAAAAAATCAGATTTTTGTTATTTTCCCAGAGAACAGGTTGATTGCTGTGAAAATCAGATGTAATCCCATATAGCGAGAGCTCAAACAATGTTGTGGATTTAGAAGTTGGCTAGAGGTAATAGCTAAATGGGCTGACAATATTGGAATATTGTTTTCAATCAGTAAGTGTAGAGGAAATAACCCTTGAACTTGATTTGAACAATAGCTGATTTGGGATGTATTTTTAGCATGGGAATAGATTTGGATTATAAAGAGATATACATGTTAAAATAGGTTGGTCCACGAACAGATTTGTATTTTTAAAAATCTATTTATTTTGTTCTTACATACGTGTTTTACGTATGTATATTTCCAGCTTGTGGCTTTTGTCTGAGAACATATGTGGCACAAGGCCTTGTTAATGGGGTACTCAATGAGACTTGAAATCACTCTTGTTCGCAGAGATATATGTATAATATGCTGTTATTCTACGTCATGAGTTGGTGTTTCGACTGCGAAGAGGAGGGATCGACTCGTATTGAGACGGGCTGAGTACGTACGCAATTTCGATATCAGTCGGCCGAAATATAATCCGTATAATCGTTTTAGCGCAAGCTAGCCAACTCCCAATCATAAGAAAATGACTCCTGCAATTCACTAAGTTGCCAATGTTAACTTAAAACCGACAAGCATATAACCAGTCTAGGATCTGTAATTTGATTTATATAACTAGATACCACATGATGGCCACTTGTATTTTACTTGACATATGGTTATTAAACTGTTTATATTTATTAACTAGTATTATTTTTCTTCAAAAGTAGAGATCGACTTATCCTGTTCAGAACCCTCATCACCAGATGAGATTAGCACGGCTTATCGATTTGGGAAACACCCTTTTCTTTAGCCTATTAGAATCACAATAATTTGGGTTCGCGATTATAAACGCCTATTTCTTTGTCCTACAAGAATTACAGCACTTCAGGTTCGTGTTCATAAGGATCCGTTTCCTTGATCTATAAGAATCACAACGCTTTGGGTTCGAGGTTATAAACACCCGTTTCTTTGGCCTATAAGAATCACAACACTCTTGGTTCATAATTATAAACACCCGTTTCTTTAGCCTTTAAGAACCACTACACTTTTGGTTCGAGGTTATAAACACCCGTTTCTTTGTCCTATAAGAATCACAACACTTTGGGTTCGATATTATAAACACCAGTTTCCTTGGTCTTTAAGAATCACAACACTTCGGGTTCGAGGTTATAAACACTCCTTTCTCTGGTCTATGAGAATCACAACACATTCGGTTCATGATTATAAACATCCGATTCTTTGCTCTATAAGAATCATAACACTATCGCAATTAAACAAGATGCTATTCGAATGATAACGATTCGTCCTTAGAAAAACAGCACATATTGTATGCATAACATACGTATTGTATGTGTAACAAACACAGCAACTCTTGTCAAAATGCCTTAACGTCTGAGTCTCCATTTTTCCTTCAGAGTGTTGCTTCTACTAAAAGAAACATATTCTCTACAAGAATCTTCATTGTATCAGATCCATTTAAAACTATTCTTCACTAATTAAATAAGTAAAGTTGGTGACCTGTGTCGAGAGTGAACCAAAGGCTCCCTTCTCAATAGCTACTACACTGAGGTGTAGGGGGGATTTCTCAGATGAAGCTTGATGATTTTTATTACTTAGAATATTTGGACTATTGACCTTATCTTTATTGTTATTATCACAACGTTTCGGCCGATATGTCCTTCGGCCTTTATCAGGGGTTTCATGTCGAACTCGGGAGTTCCAGACTGGATCTCGAACTGAACCATTTATTTGAGCCGCAGACTGTTCCAATTCTGTTAAGCACGATCGGGTACAAGTGTTAAGTTATAGTATGTATTCCTTATTAGTCTTACATAGTATGTATTCCTTATTAGTCTTACATGTTGCCTGCCTAGTCGGCTAGGGCTGTAGAATACACCGACTGCACCTCTGAAGAGGGGTAAGACCCCCCAACGAGGGTCATAGATATGATACTAACAAATCTGATGGTGAGGCTCCAGTGATGCTGGAGCTTTGGGGATTGTGGGGCATCTCTTCATTGCCATTGCTCCCAGGTGCATTCTGGTCCGGATTGATCTATGGGTGAAATAGGACTAACAGCATACTAATGCTAAGCTGAATTGTTTGAATAAGAACTGTTTAACTAAACAGAATAGCTTGAAATAGAAATGTTTTTGACAATTAAACTGTACTTACATTTAAACAACGCGCTTATGCTAAACTGAATTGTTTGAAATAGAATTGTTTTTGACATTGAAACTGTACTTACACTAAATTGAATTGGTTAATAGAGAACTGTTTTGACATTTAACTATGAGTAAACAAAATCTGTACTTATACTAAACTGAATTAGAACTGTTTTGACAATTAAACTGTGTACTGATACTAAATTGAATTGTTTGAAATAGAGCTGACTATTAGCATAAAAATGGATTTGGCGTTAAATAACCTACAAAGGTTGATATGCCAAAAACCCAACCAACCAACCAACCTACCTGTTGCTAGGATTGAGCCTGCAATATCCATTTTACTCATCTACAACGCCTTGTATCCTTCGATAAGGCATTTGGTTGGAAGTTACTTCTGAATGAAATCATTTGGGGGTTGCAAGTTCAATTCCAACAACCATTAACTAACGAGGAATACTTACTGTGTGTACTCCTGATTTTGACAAGCACCTGAAGTAGGCCGAAGGATACATCGGCCGAAACGTAGTGATTATATACAATAAAGATAAAGTCTGTAGTCCTAATATTCCATGTAGCAATAACACGAGCATTGTGCAAATTATAGTCATAGAATTCAATACTTCACTCATAAATGTTTGTTGATCCTTAATTACTCAAAGAATGGAATGAGTCTGCTTGGTGATCAAAATGGATCCATCTGAGACTGTGAAGCGTAATCACTGATGACTACAACGTCAATGATAGCTTATTGTTGAATTGGGTGGGGAAACACATTTAATATTATTTATTTCTTTGCTTAATAGCATATTAAACTTCGGGGGTTATTTAATGTCAAAGCTATTCTTGTAAAAAAGACAGTAAAAACAAGTAAAATTGGCGACCTTAGTTGACGGTGACCCGAAGGATCTCTTCTCAATAGCTTCGACACCGAGGTGTGGGGGAGGGTGCTACTCCTTCCCCTGGATCGCTCCACTTTACCCTTGATCCTTATCTTATAATACTGAGTGCTCAGCTAGGCCGCACCAAGTACCTTTTTTCGAGTCTTTGGTATGACTCGACCTGAGATTGAACCCTGGTCTCCCGGACCATTGACGAGCATTCTACTCATTAGGCCAATGGCTCGGTTAGAAGTTGTCTAAATTTCTGAGACGAAGCTTGATAATTTTTTTTTTTATCATTAAGGGTTTTTGGACCATTATCTTCATCTTAATGTTATTTCCACAACGTTTCGACCGATATGTCCTCCGGCCTTCTTCAGGTGTTTGTCGAACTCGGGAACCTACACGGAACTTCGAACTAGGTCCTTCATTGAATGCACGGAGGTCGCCTGTTCTGATTCCGTTAGCCATAACTGGGTACTAGTGTTAAGTATTCTTGTATTGTTACTCGTCGGGATTGAACCTGCAACCTCCAGATGATTGTCTCCTTAGAAGCTTAGGGAACCAACACCTATAACCGTTACGCTATGTGTCCTTCAGGTTCCCTAAGCTTTTTGTATTTAACCCATAGCTGGGGGATAAAGGGGTTTCCTACTTTTCCCAAAAGTAGTCTAAAAGTGAACGTGATATCACGACTGGAGTTCGAACTCACGTACTAAGACTGCGCAATCAAGCACGTTAGCATCTGCGCCACAGGGACTAAACTACTATTTGGTACTGTGTTTATTCCTATCATCTTTATATGATTCTTCCAAATTTTAATTTCGCACTATTTACTGAACTTTGTTTAGTTTGGTGCAAGGCTAGTAATACGTGGCACCCAGTGAGAAACGAAATCAATAACAACAGCATGTCAACTTAGCTAGCTAAGCATTACTTCACATGAAGTACCTCTGCTTTGTAAGTAGTCAGTTACTGAGTTAAGCTTAGTTTGGCTCAAGCCCGGACGTATGGGGTATTTAGTGAATAGCGAACTCACTAACTATGGCTAGCTGAACTTACTCATTAACCATTACACAGTGCAAGGTACCCGTGTTTTGTAAGCAGTCACTTAGTGAAAAATTATACCATATCAAGTATTCTTGTTTTATTCAAGTAATTTTTAAACTGATCCTCAGTCCAGTCAACCACGTCTCCGCTGACGAATAAGACCTCTACCCAACCAGTGTCCCGGATATGACACTAAATTGTATCGGATGGAGAGGCTCCTGTCTAGGATCTTTGAAGAACAGGAAGTACTCTTTCATTGCCATTACTCCCTGGTCCACTATGATCCGTAGTAGTAGTACCTTTTAGGCTCCTCTATTTGAGTCAAATAGAACTATTTAACCATTTAACTGTGTGCAAACTAATAATTGATATTAAATAGAAGAATAAGTGTTAATTAGCAATATTTAAAACCATTTAACTGTGTGCAAACAAATGAATATTGTTGAAATATTTTTATTTCGTTGTAATACTTGATGCAAATTAACTGTGTGCAAGGAATTATTAGGGTTAGATAGCAATACTTGAAACCATTTCACAGTGTGTAAAAAGATGATTAATTTTAAATTGAATAATTAGTATCACATAGCAATACTTGAAACCATTTGTGTGCAAACAGAACTATTAATCTTAGCAATACGTAAAGCCATTTTACTGTGTGCCAACAAATGATTAATATCAAATAGAATTATTAGTGTTAGATAAGAATTCTTGAAACCATTTGACTGTGTACAAGCAGTTGAACTCTGGCTCGTTTAAAAATAATGTTGCCTACAAACAATTCGCTTACAAATCGTAATATATATATATATATATATATATATAAACAGAATTTGGCATAAAATAATCCACAAGAGTTGATATGCCATAAAGCAAAACCAAGCAATCTGTACAAAACTGATCTTTTTAGCTCATAGATGAAATCATAATTTACATGACTACTGCGAGTCAGAGTGGACCTGGGAGTGATGACATTGAGCCGTATTGCACATACTCTAGTTCTCCATTTCTGGAGCTCCACCCCTTGGACGCACCCCGTTTTTAGGGGGAGGGTTTACCATTCTGTAAAGAATACAGTTAATGAATTATAAGAACCTGCAGACAGATATATTCCTGTTTTTAGTTCTACGTATCAGGCTCGATGGCTGGCCTTCTTTCCCTCGCAAATCTGGCTCTGTTTACTGGGGCTGCAGAATACACGGCCTACCCCTTCATTGCCATCGCTCCCAGGTCCACTCTGGCCCAGAGTGGAAGCACCTAATAGGCCCCTATCTATGGGTCAAATATAACTAAACAGTGTAATTACGCTAAACGGAATTGTTGGAAATAGAACTGTTTTTACTTTTAACAGAGTTTACACTGCGTACTTATGCTAAACTGAATTATCATAAATAGAACTATTTTTGACAATCAACTATGTATAAGCAAAAACTATATTCATACAAAACTGATTTGTTTGAAATTTTTATAAAAATGACTTAATTCGGTATTAAATGGCCCGAAAAGGGTTGATACGCCGTAAAACAAAACAACCAACCAACCCTCGAAAATCGAGGTCTTCATCCAGTCAAATCTTCCGTGCTCAGAGATATGGGCGAATCGTATTACCCTCGCCTGTCGATGTGTACAGGAAGGGACACACTTATTTAGAGGCCGGACAAAAGAGATTTGACTTTGGCGGGTGCTTTTTTATACGCTACATTGTTCACGCCACCAAGTGGCCATTAGAAGTACTATTTGACAGACCGGAGATATAATCCCTACATTACCAAAGAAACAAGAAAAGAATGATTTTGCTTTAAACAGGGGCTTCTGTTAAATACTTAAAATACTAACAAACTAAATTTGAATAAAAGAAAAAAAATCAAATCAGCTTTAATCAAGAAAAAAAAGAAAGAAATTGAAATGAAAACAACAACAAAAACAAACAAAAAACAAAACAAAACAAAAAACAAAACAAAACAAAAAACAAAACCTCGAAAATTTTCAGCGTGCCAGTCCAAGTTATAGTAGTAGTGTTAATATTAGTGTGTAGTGAATTAAATAAAAAAAGGGAGGCAACAATACACCAAGTAATTTAAAGTTCTTCCTCCTTGCAATAAAAACAATTAAAGCGCAATTTAGCGTTTTCCCCCTAAACTTCGAAACCTTCGGTCGGACCTTCGCACGTCTAAATACTCCTAACGCATATAATTATCACCGTGAGAAGCAAACACACAGCCACTACCCTATAGACATGAATGGCCAAACAAGAAATTATATGGTGAACGACTACACACGTGAAAAACAGTGCAGCAGGAGAAAAATGTGTTTTTCGTTAGGCGACTTCTACATCCCGATGTTATCGCGACTCCCTCCTCTCTATCCCTGCGTCTTCTCCTCTTTACCTCTCGAACCCCTAAAAAGGGAGAGGGAGAAAAAGCAGCGCCCTGAGAAGGCTTGTTGCGCATGTGTCACGAGACTCTCGCATCATCACGTTTTCCGGTGAGATTCACTCCGAGCATAAACACGTAAAAGTTTCTCAGACCCTTTTTTCTCTCTCAGCTGGGAATGTTGTTTGTATGCTAGAGTAAACCAACATTTCTTCCTGTTTGTGACCAGCCGAGTCAGTTGGGGGCTGTAGAATACATCGTCACCTTCTCTGCAACCAGTGTCCTGGATATGGCACAAAACAATCTGATGTTGAGGCTCCAGACCTGGAGTTTTGGGGAATTTAGAGTATCCCTTCATTGCCATTGCTCCCTGGTCCACTCTGTCTCGGTGTGGGTGTAGCTGATAGGGTCTTTACAATGAATCAAATAGAACTATTTGACCGTTAAACTGTGTTCAAACAAATGTCTTACGCTAAATTGAATCGCTAGAAATAGAACTGTCTGATCATTTAACGCTGTGCAAACAAACGACTGGTGTTTAATTGAATTGTTAGTATTACATAGCAATACTTAGAACCATTAAACGGAATGAATAGTGTTGAATTGAATTATTAGTGTTAAATAGCAATACTTGTAACCACTTCACTGTGTGTAAGGAAGTGATTAATATTGGAAGAATTATAAGTATTAGGAATAAATATTTAAATGTGTAGAAATAATATCAATACTAGTGAGCAAACAAATTAGTTCTTACGCACTTAGAAATGAAATTACCTACAAACTGTGTGCAAACAAATGACTGATGTTGAATTGTTATTGATATAGCAGTACGTAAGGCCATTTAACTGTGTGCAGGCAAACGACTGGTTGTAAACTATTTATCTGTTCGCAAAAAAAAAAAAAAAAAGAAAAAGAAAAAAAAAACAACAAAAAACAATGAGCTCAGGTTCTTTTAAGAAAGTTATCGACAAAATGTGTTGACAAATCATATATTTTTTAATATTTATGAACAAGAAACAGAAGGTACCCCGCAAAAACAATTGCCGACGCCGACTACGCCGATGACATAGCGATACTGGTAAATACGCCCAACCAAGCCGAAACACTACTGCATAGTTTGGACCGAGCCGCTGCAGGCATTGGTCTCCATGTCAATGCACACAAAACTGAATATATGTGCTTTAATCAAGCAGGCGACATTTTCACACTAAACGGAACCTTTCTGAAACTGGTAGACAAATTCATCTACCTAGGAAGCAGTGTCTCATCAACCGAAAAAGACATCGACACGCGGCTAACGAAAGCACTGACAGCTATCGATAAGCTATCGATCATATGGAAATCAAACCTGACCGATAAAACGAAACGCAGTTTCTTCCAGGCAGTGGTCGTACCGATACTGCTATATGGATGCACTACTTGGACGCTAACTAAACGGCTGGAGAAGAAGCTAGACGACAATTACACAAGAATGTTGCGAGCAATATTGAATAAGCCCTCGCGGCAACACCCCAAAAAGCACCAACTATACGACAACCTGCCTCCCATCTCGAAAACTATCCAAGTTAGACGAACCAGACACGCAGGACACTGCTGGAGAAGCAGAACCGAGCTCATAAGGGATGTACTCCTATGGACTCCCACATATGGCCGAGCAAAAGCAGGGCGACCAGCTCGAACATACATACAGCAGTTATGTGAGGATACGGGATGTAGCCCTGAAGACCTGCCAGAGGCGATGAACGATAGGGAGAAGTGGCGAGAGAGGGTCAGGAATAACCGTGCTAACGGCACGACATGATGATGATGATGATTTCTCTCTAATTTAATACTAATCATTTGCTTGCCCAAAGTTAAATTGTTTCAAGTATTGCAATCTAACTCTAATAATTCTAGTCAAGATTATTCTTTGGTTTGCCTATAGTTAAATGGTTTCAAGTATTGCTATCTAACACTAATAATTCTAGTCAAGATTATTCTTTGGTTTGCCTATAGTTAAATGGTTTCAAGTATTGCTATCTAACACTAATAATTCTAGTCAAGATTATTCTTTGGTTTGCCTATAGTTAAATGGTTTCAAGTATTGCAATCTAACCCTAATAATTCTAGTCAAGATTATTCTTTGGTTTGCCTATAGTTAAATGGTATCAAGTATTGCTATCAGATAATAACGATCCAATTATATAATAATCATTTGTTTGCACACAGATGAATAGTTTAACGTATAGTAAATGATTAAATAGTTTTATTTGATCCATCAACAGAATGGACCCCATGAAGTACTTCCACTCTGGTCAGAGTGAACCTGCGAAGAGTTTCTCCAAACCCCAGGACTGTAATCTCACTCTCTATCAGTTGTCGTTTAATGTCATACCAACAACACAATTAATTTAAAAGAAATATATTATAGAACGTGTTTATTCCCATATTTTTATATACGATATTTTTTCCCCAGGCAACGTCTGGTAGCCCATCTAGCTATTATTAAACACGATGAATCCATAATTTTATGGTATTTTTCTCCCGTTTGTGACGTGGGCTGGTGATTTTTCCTTAATCTCACTTGATCGTGTGTTATCGAGTATTGATCTTATTTGAATACGACTTCATCGATTCTTCTTTCGTGGATGATTATAACGTTGTGAAGGGGTAGGCGGTGAGTTGGAGCACCCAGTAAACATATGTATGTTTTTAGATATCTATATTTTATCTACCTCTAAGCTATGATTTATTCAACTATTTGACGCTGTTTATTGAATCGACGAACACGGTGTTTGGCGTCCAGTCCAGTTTTCAGTGTAGAAATGATTTGTGATTCGTTTTACTCATTGACATCTCTATGAATCATCGGTAGCTTTATTGACGGCAGTTATTCATCTCTCATCATCCCCGAAAAAAATCATCACCAAAATTCATGGTTACAAATACCGTTAAATCTTGTATATATTTATGCCGATTCTAAAAATCTCTCTCTCTCTCTCTCTCTCTCTCTCTCTCACACACACACACACACACACACACATATCGGCTGCATATTTAGGAAAAGCCGGCAGGAGTGCATGTGTTTTAAACAAGATATGGAAATCAGACCTGACCGATAAAATGAAATGCAGTTTCTTCCAAGCAGCGGTCGCATCGATACTGCTGTATGGATGCACCACTTAGACGCTAACGAAACGGCTGGAGAAGAAGCTTGACGGCAATTAAACAAGAATGTTGCGATAAATATTAAACAAGTCCTGGTGGCAGCACCCCACAAAGCACCAACGATACGGCCACCTGCCTCCCATCACGAAAACTATCCAAGTTAGACGAACCAGGCACGCAAGACACTGCTGGAGAAGCAGGGACGAGCTCATAAGTGATGTACTCCTATGGACCCCCACATATGGCCGAGCTAAAGCAGGACGACCAGCGAGAACTTACATACAGCAGCTGGGCCGTCCGGCATTCGTGTTGGATGGGGTACCCATCTATGGCAGATTCGAGGCCGAAAGGCCCCCAACTTCGGTTGTCCCCTATGTATAGCACTAGACCTTGTCTAGTTTAAGCTATAACCCGGCATACGTGCCCGGATCAAAATTTGGATTCGTGAAACTGCTTGCTTCATTAGACCCACATTGCACTTAGTGGGTCGATGAGCAGCACAGACCAGCAGGGTTTGAGTCTCGGCTCGTGCCCGACATCCCCCTCCCCTTTATCCCCACTTTAATCGGCCTTCGGGCTTTTGACCTTGCGTCAAGTCCTGTCTAGTGGGAGGCAGCGACAAATACAATACATACAGCAGCTGTTTGAGGATACAGGATGTAGCCCAGAAGACCTGCCAGAGGCGATGAACGATAGGGAAAAGTGGCGAGAGAGGGTCTGGGATATCCGTGCTGGCGGCACGACAAGATGATGATATATCCTCTCCACATTAAATGACTTGCTTCTTAAATTAGTAGACAATTTCAAGTATCTTGGTAACAGTATCCTATCTACTGAAACTGATATCATCATACACATGGACCGCTATCGACAAGTTTTCAACCGTATGGAAATCTAAGTTCTCTGATAAAATAAAGTGGAACTTATTCCAAGCAGTGGTCGTATCAGAACTGTGGTATGGCTACACCACTTGGACTTTAACGAAACACCTGGAGAAAACGCTTTTTTGGAACTGTTTTGAAGAAATAACGGAAGCAACACGCAATAAAATAGCTGCTGTACTGCCACTTCCCTCCCATCTAACAAACAAACCAAGTAAGACAAACAAGACATGCTGGGCATTGTTGGTAAAGTTAGGACGAGGCCATAAGTGATGTTTTTCAATGGGCCTTCGTACGTAGACGCACTAGTGTCGATTGGCCAGCAAAAAAATTCCATTCACCAGATCTGTGCGGACCTTGGATGCCGTCTTGAAGACCTGCCTAAAGTGATGGGGACCGATACTGAAACAGTGACAAGGGAATGGTGTGAAGCTATGCCGTCTAATCTCTTTTAACGTTCTCCAGGTCCTCAATTCTTAATATTGCGATGAAATATCATTTTAGAAAGCGAGAAAAAAGTGTCCCGGAGCGACGTCTGGTGAGTATGGAGAGTACTTCACTTGTCCAATCATTTGTTTCATCAAAAACATTTTGTTCAAAAAGTATCGAGACTAACTTCATATTAAAAAAGAACAGTAAAAGCACGGATACATTTAGATCTTTTTTTTATTGACATTGAGATGATTGTGCAAACATTTATTGAAATTTTGAATTTTGAAATTAATAAAATTCAAATATCAGCCTCTTTTATCAATCTGGTGATTTTTCCTTAATCTCACTTGATCGTTTGTTATCAAAAATGATTATGATAAAAAGTCGATTGAAGTATCGTTATTCAACACTTCAAGACAGAAAAGTCATTGATTGGTTTGGTTTTGTGTGGTTGGGTTTTATGGCATATCAACCATTGTAGGTCATTTAATGCCAAATCCTCTTTATACATATATATTAAATATATAGGATTTGGTTTGGTTGGGTTTTATGGCATATCAACCATTGTAGGTTATTTTGTGCCAAATCTTCTTTAAACATATATATTAAATATATAAGATTTGGTTGGGTTGGGGTTTATGGCATATCAACCATTGTAGGTTATTTAATACCAAATCCTCTTTATACATATATATTAAATATATAGGATTTGGTTTGGTTAGGTTTTATGGCATATCAACCATTGTTGGTTATTTAGAGCCAAGCCCTCTTTATATATATATATATTTACTAATATATCTACCAGCATTCACGGTTACCAGAAACAAAAAAACCGCCAGGAACAAAAGATAAAAATATCTCGAATCACCGCCCGGGGGAAAAAGAAAAAATATCATAGGACAAAACGAAAGAAAAGACCAACCCCGTCACACCAGTTGAAAAAAATCAAGAGATATGCAGTCAGTTGGTCAGTTGGTCGGTATGAGTTTCCCTGATGATCCGTTAAGGTGAAACTTTTGTAGGAGAATTACGACATGCGATTTAAGTTAATTTTATATATATATGTATATATATATATATATATATATATATATTTATATTAAGTATATATGATTTGGTTAGGTTGGGTTTTATGGCATATTAACCATTGGGGGTTATTTAGCGCCAAATCCTCTTTATACATATATATTAAATATATATGATTTGGTTGGGTTGGGGTTTATGGCATATCAACCACTCTAGGTTATTTAGTGCCAGACCATCTTTATATATATATATATTAAGTATATATGAGTTGGGTTTTATGGCATATTAACCATTGGAGGTTATTTAAAGCCAAATGCTATTTATAAATATATATTAAATATAAATGATTTGGTTGGGTTGGGTTTTATGGTATATCAGCTATTGTTGTTTATTTAGTGCCAAATCCTCTATATACATATATATTATTTGTAAAAGAATAGTTTGTTGATAACATTTTTAAATGAGCCAGATCTCATTTAGTTGCACACAATTAAATGGATAGATTGGTTTTGGTTTGGCTTGTTGGCATAAAAAAAGACATCGACACGCTGCTAATGAACCAAAAAATAAGATAAACTCAAAACAGTATTTTTATTCAATATGACCGCCATTTTCTGCAATTATTGTATAGGCCTTATTGGCTATTGAACATCATAAAAGCAAGGTAGCTCACAGCCACTTATAATTTGTGGATTAGTGAAACACAATGAATAAATATACATTTTAATGTTGAAAGGATAACGCCGGATAAATTCTACCAGCATCGTTATATAATTTTCTCTGTTCAATTTTTGAAGTTAATTCTATTTTCATGTTAATTTCATATGCGACCATGAATGGGTTATTTTTTTTTTGTTTACATTACATCGGCCTGTTAGAAATCAGACTGTTAACATAACATGCGGGGTTGTATGTACTAGTTGGCCACGTGGGATCATATAACCTAGTTATATGATACCAGGTGTTCCTATCGAATAAGCATGATCAATAAACAGATCTAATTAACCCATAGATGGGACCCCTAACTGGTACTATCTTTCAGGACAAGAGTGGATGTGAAACCAATGTAGGGGTACTTTACTGCACTCAGATCTCCAGAATGGAGAATAAAGACGGAATAGGAACGAAAAGGAAAAGTAGATAAAAGAAGAAAAAACGAAGAAAAAAATAATGAATGAGGAAAGTAGAAACAGGAGGAAAAAGGCTAAGAAAATGAAGAAGATAAAAGAATGAATGCGAAGAATAACAAAAATGAATGAAGTGATAGAGAAAAGAAAGAAAAATTAATGAACAGAGAAAAAATAGAAAAATGCAAAACGAAGAAGAAAATGAAGAAGAATAAAATGGAAGTTTCAAAGTTAGAATTTTCTTTTTGTAATATAATGACCGAGGGATTTCATTTTATGCCTTTGTGTTTAGTTAGGCTGAGAACCTTTCGGCTCAGTGCATGGGTTACTTAGGTGCAACATGAACGCAGGTGTTCACACGCGTGCGCGGGGCGGATGTGTCATTCAGAGATGTCAAAATAAAAATCCCAGATAGGGGGATGTGAATGACGTCATGCACCGGAAGCGAGCGCGGAGGATTTTGGGGGATTTGAAAAAAGTCAGAGAGGTGAGTTTTGCGGTCCGAAGAAGAAGGGTTACTTTCGCAAGCTCGCAGTGGCCTTGTGGCCAGTACCACACGTGTTGGTGGGGCAGATGGAAAAGCCTGAATAGAAAGAATGTGTATCCCTCTCTTTATGTCGAAGAACCTTTAAACTCAAAGGTTATAAAAAGTTTCGTAAATGAACTAAGAAGTCGTAAGTGTTTTTCGTGTTTCGGGATTCCTGTATTCTATGTATATATGTTATGAACATTCTATGTACGTTTCCAATATTCATACATGGGTATGTTACATTTTGTATCTGCATCAGATACAACTTGATTTTATAACTAAGACATTTTTGAAGGGGGCGTCTTACCCCTCTGCAGGAAAAAACAGTTGGTATATTCTACGCTTCACTGACAGAACATGAAGAAGAGAATAAAAAAGAACTATGAAGAAGATAATAAAGTAAATGAAGAATTATACAGGAAGGAATGAAAAAAAAAAGAGAAGAAAATAAAAAGAAATAAAAAAGAGAATAAGTAAAATAAAAAGAAGACGATGAAAAATAGAGAAGGAAAAATTGAATGAAAAAGAACTCTGAAGAAGATAATGAAGAAAATGAAGTATGAAGAGAAGAATGAAAGAAAAAGAAGGAAATAAAAAAGAAAAATAGAAAAACAATAAGTAAAATAAAAAGAAGGCGAAGAAAAGAAAGAAAAAGAAAAAGATGATGAAAAAAATATGAAGAAAAGGAAGAAGTATGAAGAAAAGAAAGAAAAAGAAAAAGATGATGAAGAAGTATGAAGAAAAGAAAGAAAAAGAAAAAGATGATAAAAAAAAACTATAAAGAAAATGAAGAAGTATGAAGGGAAAAATGAAAGACAAAAAGAGAACAAAATAAAAAGAAGTCAAGAAAAAGAATAAGTAAAATAAAAAGAAAACGAAGAAAAGAAAGAGAAGGAAAAAGAGGATAAAAAAGAACTATGAAGAAGATAGTGAAGAAAATGAAGAAGTATGAAGGAAAGAATGAAAGAAAAAGAAAGAAACAAAGAGAAGTATAGAAAAAGAAAAAGAAAAAGAAAAAAGAAAACGAAAAAAAGAAAGAAAAGGAAAAAGAGAATAAAAATGAACTATGAAGAATATAGAGAAGAAAATGAAGAAGTATGAAGGAAAGAATGAAAGAAAAAAGAAAGAAACAAAAAGAAGTATAGAAAAAGAAAAAGAAAAAAGAAAACGAAGAAAAGAAAGAGAAGGAAAAAGAGAATAAAAAAGAACTACCAAGAATATAGAGAAGAAAATGAAGAAGTATGAAGGAAAGAATGAAAGAAAAAAGAAAGAAACAAAAAGAAGTATAGAAAAAGAAAAAGAAAAAAGAAAACGAAGAAAAGAAAGAGAAGGAAAAAGAGAATAAAAAAGAACTATGAAGAATATAGAGAAGAAAATGAAGAAGTATGAAGGAAAGAATGAAAGAAAAAAGAAAGAAACAAAAAGAAGTATAGAAAAAGAAAAAGAAAAAAAAAAGAAAAGAGAAAACGAAGAAAAGAAAGAGAAGGAGAAAGAGAATAAAAAAGAACAATGAAGAAGATAGAGAAGAAAAGAAGTATGAAGGAAGAATGAAAGAAAAAAGAAAGAAACAAAAAGAAGTCAAGAAGAAGAATAAAAAAGAAGACGAAGAAAAGTAAGAAGTAAAGTTAACGACCTTAATCGAGGGTGATACGAAAGGTCCTTTTTCAATACCTTCTACACCTAGGAATAGGGAAGGACACTACTCCTTTCCCTGGATTGCTCCACTTTATCCTTGATCCTTACCTTATTGTTCTTGTTGTATACTCATATACAGATGCATGCAGAATCATAACGACAACACAATAAAGACGAGCGACACAGTTCTTAGAAAAATATACCTCTCACTTTATTGAAAGGGTTGTGTGTGAGAGGGAGTTGGAGACCGAACAGAACTGCAACATACGACCCCCACTGTATTGGCTATAACAACGTTTCCTTCCCGTTCTTTTGGGCTGCTTAACCGGGGGCCTCGGGGCCCAGCCTCTCTGGGACATGTTCTTCAATCCAGCCTCTTCTCTCCAACTGGTCTGATCCCCAACTCTCAATCGGAGGCCTGAGGGCTCCCTCTGATGGGTGCTGGCTTTCTCTACCGCATCTTGGCTCCAACTGGTCTGGTCTCCAAACTGCACAGAGTTATAAAATAGTTCAACGTCCACCTTCTTGTGGACGTCACAAATTGCACTCATTCAACCCTTCCACTGTCAAGGCTACACTCTGCTATTCCTCGACCGGATGCACCTGTTATTTATACAGGTGCATTTCCTATTTTGACAGCCCGACCGGGTCGTAGGTCAATATACAACATGCTGAGGCAGCATCAAGTACCATTTTTCGAGTCATTGGTGTGACTCGACCTGGAATTGAACCCCGGTCTCCCGGACCATTGGCGAACACTCTACTAATAAGGCATAGCCCGCTTATTAGGCAAATGACCCGGTGAGAGGATAAAAATAAAGATAATAAAAAAGAAAATAAATAATTATGAAGGAAAGAATGAGAAAAAAGAGAAGAAAATAAAAAGGAATTGAAGCAGAATAAGTAAAATAAAAAGAAGACGAAGAAAAAAAAAGAGAAGGAAGTAATAAAAAAGAAAAAATATTAATTTCTTTAACAATCGATTATATTTTTTTTATCCAACCAAACCCAGTCATATTTTAATATTTTGTTTTTTTTTTTGTATTTTTGATTAATCCACCTTGTACTCAGATAAAACCGAGTTCATATTTTTTAATCAAGTGTCTGGAATAAGTAGACCGGTTCATGCATCTTGGTAGCAATATCTCATTTACCAAGGTAAGTCAAAAATGTTTTGCAATATTTTGGTAACGTGAAGCACAATTCGGCATCTTCAGATGCATTTATTGAGGACATGAAGCTAACAAATAACACTAGACTGTGATAAGACGAGTCCACCTAATACTCTCCAAAAACTCCTCGCCTGATTTACTTCTATGGTTTGAAAGACGGCTTTGGAATCTAGAGTTTTAGGGTGATCTGAATTTTCCTGATCATCGAGGTTCATACAAGCCAAACGAAGTTTCATCAATCATCTCAGCCCAGTCAGCTAGGGCTGTAGAATACATCGACTACTTTTCTGTAGAAGGGTAAGAACAGCCTTCAAGGAGTGTCCTAGATATGACACAAGACAATCTGTAGGTGAGGCTCCAGTAATGTTGGAGCTTTGGGGAGTGCGGAGAACCCTTTTATTACCATTGCTCCCAGGTCCACTCTGGTTTGGTTTAGTTTGGTCTCTTTGTTTAATAGCATATCACCCTTTGTCGGTTATTTAATCCCAAAGCTATTCTAGAAGAACAGTAGTGGTGTTATTTAACCCATAGCTGGGGGGATAAGGGGGTTTATACCTTTCCCAAGGGTATTTGACCGAAAGTGAACGTAATAGCGCGACTGGAGTACGAACTCGCTTACTACGATTACGCAGTCCATCACTTTAACCATTACACCACGAGGACACCCCCCCCGATCCACTCTGGCCTGGAGTGGTAGCACCTGATAGCGTCCTATCTATGGATGAAATAAAACTGTTTGACGTTTAGAATATGTCCAAACAAATGCTCATGTTAAAATGAATTGTTTAAAATAGATCTGTTTGATCATTTAACTGTGCGTAAACAAATGTCTGATGTTTAATTGAATTGTTCGTGATACATAGCAATACTTGGAACCATTTAATTGTGCGCAAAAGAATAATCTTTAATTCATTTAAAAACTGTATCAACAAAATGTGTTGACAAATCATATATATTTGATATACATGAATAAAGAGAGTTTGACATTAAATAACCCACAATGGTTGATATGACATAAAACCAAACCAAACCAAAACAAATCATATATATTTGATATATATGAATAAAGAGGGTTTTGCATTAAATACCTACAATGGTTAATTTGCCATAAACCCAAACAAAACCAAATCATATACTCGTATATTGGATACATATTGTCACGTGATATCACACTGAGACGATGGAAGTGGGATGACTGCTGTTTGAATTAACAGTAACCTGACTTGGGTGACATCTAGTAGCCCTAACAAAATCGCCTGACCAGGGGGGGGGAAGGTAAAAGCCAATGATTGGCTGGGGCCCTAAAACGGAAGTGGCACCCTTCTCCCCGTCGGCGAAAAAAACGAGAAGAAATGTTAGTTGTTTGGCAGGGTTCGTAGTGGGCAGACGAATCAAAGCCAGTATTCCGGGTAGAAGACAAAAGAATATCTGAGACACGAGGGACCCGAGTTCTTCAAGCCAGTGTTAAAAATAGCTTAAAGTCTATTAGCCCGTGAAAGAATAAGATTCTCCAGTGGAACCCCGTCGAAAAATAAGATAAGTAACTTTGGGGCCATTTCTCCTTTATACTCAAACTTTATATACCACTCTCTCTCAATTTGAAGGAAAACGAAAGAACAGAAAAGAAAGACATTTATGTCCATGGACTGTTCAATTCATTGTACATATTTGACACTTTGAAGGTGTATCTCTTTGTATAGTAAAGGATTCCTGTATTTTTATGTTACCACGTGGTCTAAGTTGTTCTTGGCAGTTCTGCTACGAATTTGTTACCTCATGCTTCCTTTTCAGCTTCTATTCGCCTTATGTTATCTTGCTTAGAGTTGTCCTATTAATTCCTTTAAAATATCACACGGGAAACCGGAATTGCCGACTACTACAATATAATATTATTACGACTAAAACCTATAGGTCCATATCTTCTGTCGTCTAGGGAAGGAAGTTTAGCGACCTGGTGGGTGTGTGGATAGTGTGAAATTTGGAACCCCTTGCCAGCGGCGGTCATTCTAGCCCTAAATTAATCCCTCACATAATATGCCAGTTCTTATATGCCTGAGAGACAGACTCTGAACGAGGACTTATTCTATAAGCGATCAAGTGCCAACCTACCCCGTCTTCACACGTGCGAAAATAAAACCCCGTTCTGGGATAAAAGTAAAGTTTTCGCGTCACAATATGTATAAAGAGGATTTAGCATTAAATAACCTACAATAGTTGATTTGCCATAAAACCGAACCAAACTAAATCATATATACTTAATATATATGTATAAAGAGGATTTAGCATTAAATAACCTACAATGGTTAATTTACCATAAAACCAAATCACGAGTTACACACGCCACAAATTATCACGTAACAAAATATCGTTAAACTTTTTATTCACCCTTGTATTAAAAATGATATGAACATATACGTATGTAAATCATGGACATTGACATGTTGTCAACAGTAAAGAAATTTGATCACTTTGATAAAATAAAACGGAAATTCTTCCAAGCTGTAGCAGGGTTAATACTACTGTTTAGTTGCACCACTTGCAATTTAACAAAACACTAGATAAGAACTACACAAGAATGTGTGCTGCTTTGAACAAATCCTGGAAGCAGCACTTTACAAAGCAGTAGCTGTACGGCCACTTACCTCCCATCTTGTAAACACTCTAAATAAGACGAACAAGCAATAGTGGGCACTGCTGGTGAAAATAAGGACGAACTCATTAGCGACATTCTCTTCTTTCATTCATTAGATCTGTGCGGACATTGGATACCGTCTAGAGGACTGGCCATGTAGAATGATTATGATTGTTATACAGATCAACTTTGTTTCTTTTTGACGAATGTTTCTCTAAATCTTTGATCGATTTGTCCGGGCTTTTCCAAATGGCATTAACAAATAGCTGCTGTTGCTTGCTTTCTTTGTTTAATGGCATATTAACTTTCGTGGTTGCCCATCAGGCGGGGGCTGTGAAATACACCGAGTGCATCTCTGCAGAGGGTTAAGACCCCTCCCAATGAGTGTCCTAGATATGACACTAAACAATCTGATGGAGAGGTTCCAATAATATGGTAGATTTGGGGAATGTGGAATACCCCTTCGTTGTCATCGCTCCCAGGTTTACTCTGACCCGGAGTGGTAGCAACTGATAGGTTCCTATCTATGGATCAAATAGAACTAAACTGTGTACTTATGCTAAAATAAAACTGTTTTTATATTTAACTGAACTATTTTGACCTTTAACAGTGTGTAAACAAAAAACTATACTTATATTAAACTGAATTGTTTAAAATAGAACTGTATATATTTAAAAATGAATTTGGAAATGATAATCTACAATGGGGCTTTATACATATTGTACATGATTTGTAAGCGCATAGTTTGTAGATAACATTTTAAAAGAACCAGAGCTCATTTGTTTGCACACATTTAAATACGGCCATGAATGGGTAATTTTTACATTATATTGGCCTGTTAGAAATCAACCCGTTAATGTGACATGCGGGGTCGTATTTAATAGAAGGCTGTGACGAGTATAAAAAATGCTAAATATATTGCTTTTGTTTGGTTTGGTTGAGTTTTATGACATATCAATCATTGTAGGTTTATATATATATATATATATATATATATATATATGTTTCATGCCAAATCTAGTTTATTTATATATAGTGAATATATGATTTCTAAACACATTTTGTGGAACTCTTATTCAAACAGTAAAATTTTTTCCAATATCTCAAACACGAATAATTCTATTTACTTCAGTTAGTGGAATGGTTACATCGGTCTAACACTAATAATTCTATTCAACATTACTCATTCTTTTACACACAGTCAAATGGTTCCAGGAACTGAACGTTGGCATAATAGTTATAGTGTTTGCCAATGGCCCGGGAGATCTGGGTTCAATCCCAGGTTGAGTCATACCAAAGACTCAAAAAACGGTACTTGATGCCGCCTTGCTTAACGCTCAGCATTATAAGGTAGGGATCAAGGACAAAGTGGAGCAATCCAGGGAAAGGAGTAGCGCCCTCCCCTACACCTTGGTGTAGTAGCTATCGAAAAATGTGACTTCGGGTCACACTTGACTAAAGGGAGACAACTTTAATTTTTACTTTTAAATGGTTCCAAGTATTGCTATGTATCACTAACAATTCAATTAAACATCAGTTATTTGTTTACACACAGATAAATGGTCAAACATTTCTATTTTAAAATTCGACTGAACCCAAGTCCTTGTTTGCACTCAGTTTAAATCGTCAAACAGTTCTATTTGACCCATAGATAGGATCCTACAAGATGCTACCACTCCGGGCCAGAGTGGACCTAGGAGCAATGACATTGAAGGAGTACTCTATACTCCCCAAAGCTCCAACATTACTGGAGCGTAAACATCAGATTGTGTTATGTCATATCTAGGAAACTCTTTGGAGCGGCGTTTTAGTCCTCTGTAGAGATACAGTCGGCGTATTCTACAGCCCCAGCCGACTGGGCAAGCTGAATATATTTATTTATGCATATACTGCGTATACTTTATATATACAAGATATATTCACGTCTCTTGCATCACTGCGTGAACCATTTAGGCACAATACAGGTGAATAACTTAAAGGTCCCAATCTTACTTTGATGATTTGCACTAAATGGAGTCAGCCAGAGTTGCATTGTCTGGGCAGTGACGGCTAGTAGCCAACCTCAAACAGACTTCTAAAGGATCATCTATCATGGTGGAACGCTGATGACTTGTCCATGTGTTGGAGTCCTGAAGAAAATAGCGGAGATGAGTTTAACCTTAATTCATTCGCTTGTCAACATTATTGGATCAGATCGGTTGTGGGGATGGAAGGGAAGCAGCAGAGCAGCTGTTGTTCTGTTGGATGCTGATTCTGGGAGTTGTTCAAAACAGCACAGCATTCTTGGACAGAAAAGTCTAGAAAAACAAAAAAACAAAAAAAAAAAAAAAAAAAGAAAAGAAAAGAAAACAAAAGAATGTACCTCAAAAGAAAAAAAGAATCTCGCTAAAAAAGAAAAACCGTCTATAGTCGATATAAACTAACCAGCTAGCTAAGCCACATTTATTTTAATTAAAAAAATCTCTTTTGATATTAAAAAAATCTTAAATTTTTTTTTTAAATGTTCAATCTTTTTCTTTCTTCTTTTTAAAAAATTATATTTATCTTTTTAAAATTTATGAATATGTTTCAAACTTTTTTTTCATAAAAATGAACAAATTTTTGAAAAGATAAATAGATTTCATAGAAAAATATTTTGATCATTTTAAAAATTTATTTTTTAGCTTTTTAAAAATGTATTTTTTTAAAAATTCAGCACTTAAAAGAATATTTTGTTACATTTATTTCATAAAATCTTTTTTAAACTTATTTTTTTAATCTTTTTTAAAATTCTTCTTTAATATTTCAATACCTTTTTACATAAAATCATTTTATTAATAATAATATAATAATAATATAAAATCTTTTTGCATAAAATAATATTTTACCTATAATAATAATATAAAATTATTTTACCTATAATGATAATATAAAATCTTTTTACATATAATGATATAAAATTATTTTACATATAATAATAATATGAAAATATTTTACATAATATATATATATATATATATATATATATATATATATATATATATAACCAAACAAAACCAAGATCGAGCTGAGATTGTATCTTATATATATATTGTATCGTAATGTTGCATATATATATATATATATATATATATATATATATATATATATATATATATATACAACATTACGATACAAACTCAGCTCGATCTTGGTTTGATTTGGTTATATTTTATGGCATGTCAACCATTGTAAGCTATTTAATGCAAAATCCTTTATATATATATATATATATATATATATATATATGATTCGGTTTAGTTGGATTTTATGGCATGTCAACCATTGTAGGCTATTTAATGCCAAATCCTTTTTATACAAGTTTATATAATTATATATGATTTGGTTTAGTTGATTTTATGGGATGTCAACCATTGTAGGTCATTTAATGCCAAATCCTCTTTATACATATTGTAAATGATTTTAAGCGCATAGTTTGTAGATAACATTTTAAACGGACCAGAGTTCATTTGTTTGCACACATTTAAATGGTTATACATATGATTTGTAAGTAAATAATCATCATCTTATCATGCTTCCATCACGGATCTCCCAGACTCTCCTCGCCACTCGTTTCTATCGTCCGTTGCTCTCGGGAGGTTCTCCTGGCTACATCCCGTATCGGCATAGAGCTGCTGTATATAGGTTTTAGCTGGTCGTCCAACCTTTGCTCGGCCGTGTGAAGGGGTCCACAGAAGTATATCGCTTATGAGTCAATCCTTACTTCTCCAGCAGTGTCACGCATGTCTGGTTCGTCTTATTTGGATAGTTTTCGTGATAGGTGGTAGGTGTCCATACAGCAGTTGCTTTGTAGGGTGTTGTTCAATAGAGCTCGCAGTATTCTTGTGTTATTGCTGTCAAGCTTTTTCTCCTTACGATTAGTTAGGGTCCATGTGGTGCATCCATATTACAGTATTGACACGACCGCTATTTGGAAAAAACTGCGTTAATGGAGTCAGAGCTGATTTGTTTGCACACAAATATCACTGTTGTTTTTACACAGTTAAATGGTGCCAAATATTCTTAAAAAATAGTTCTATTTAGTATTAATAATTGGTTGGCACGCATTCAAATGGTTTTAAATATTTCATCCAACATAAATT